>OU343221.1:185587287-186068937 GCA_910596185.1 Chrysanthemum makinoi
ATTTCTTCTCACCTGAAATTTGGCCAACAAATGTTCATTTATAGTGTCGACTAACTCATTTGTTGGTGCCAAAATCGCCTTTTCTTTTTTGTGTTTATATGTACTATAATAAGCTATATAGCTTAAAGACCCGCGGATTCGCGGAGTTTTTAAACAAATATGAAAATGAGATAATAAGAAAACAACGAACGTCAACATGTTTCATTAATATAAAAAATAAATAATGATATAAATCGTGAATTATTCAACAATCAATTGAGTTTGTAACATTTAAAATAATAGACGTCCATGCATTGTCATCTCCACATTTGATGGTCTTGAATAGCAAATGACGCGTCAGTGCATACTAATCAATATAATAGTCAATGTCCATTCGGTGTACACCCAATAGTCCATAGAAACCCTTTAAACAACCGCATATGGTTTTCCGTGTGTGAATACATGCTTTTGTAAAGCTAAAAAAAGTTATGTCTTTATACATAACAGTTTAGCTCCATTAATCCTTAAAGCATAGGTAAATAGGTTCTTACTTGGAAACATCATGGATGTAAAAAAACAAATAAAGAACAACTAATTAGTTATATATATGTTCATGCATGTTCAGGTTTGATCAAAGGTCTTGAAGTAGTTTTTCATAAACAATGTTCGTAGTAATCATTTACATATTACCATCTTCGTCACAAATGACAACCATTGACAAATTTGTCAATGCATCGAATCAAGACATCCCATATGAGGCTAATTACAGGGGCCATATGAGGCTAATTACAGGAGTTAACGCCTTAATGACATAGGGGTTGAACCATGTGACTCACCCTATTTCAAGTTCTGTTTTTTCCTATTTCTTAACAAAGTTCTTGTATCATATAATGTATTTAATAAATGCTTCAACAAAGTCACCTTAATCAAATAATTAGTTAAATCTCTCCTATATGGGTTGCTTTCATTTCATTGTATCATAATCTAGGGGCATTTACATACATCCCCACCCAAAGTTCAATAATTACATATTTCCCCAAAGCATGCTTTAATAGCATTGTACATCATGCATTAGAAACTTGTGTTTTGGGGAAATATGTAATTTTTGAAGTTTCCTTGGGTATATATGAAATTCCCCCTAATCTATTTACCAAGATTTTTCTTTAATAAAGCCAGCTTAAAGACCCGTGGATTCATGGAATTAAACGTGTTCCATTAATAAGAAAACAACGAAAGTAAACGTGTTCCATTAATATATGAAAGAAACAATGAGATAATAGATGAATTATTCTATAATCAATTGAGTTTGTAACAATTGAATAATAAACATCGATGTTGTTTTCGTCTCCAAATTTGACGGTCTTGAATAGCAAAGCTATGCACACAACGTCATAATAACCAGACATGCCCATACAACCCAAACCTTGTGCTGATACTTCCAAACCCTGTGAACCAAACTTGATTCTTGAAACATTTGCCATTTTCTCAGTGATCAAAGAAATCTTTCTTTGTTTAAGTATATCAAATTGTGATGTTAAAAAGAATGAAGGTGATAAGTAGTTTTTGCTGGTGTCATATGATGAGTCTGCAAATGGTGGAACATGGATGATGATGTAAGAGCCTACATATTACTAACTTTTATGTATTTGTTAAATACTTTCTGGTCTCATTTCGCTTCTTTATGAAGGTAGTTTTATGTACTTTTATATGTTCCGGCTAACAGATAAATATTTATTAATCACAGTTATGATATTAAATTTGTCTGTCACTTTATATAAATAGTGATAAGATAATACTAAAATATGGAAGAGCATTAGTATTACTCCTAAAAATTGATGTTTAAGTTTTTACAGTGGGATGATTATTAATTATAACTGTAACAACACAATAATACCTGTGTAAAAAAATAAGTATATTTTGGGACAGAGGGGGCGCTTAATTTTGAGTAATATATTTCGAAGTAACGCATATTAGCAAAAAATAGTGATGGCCGAAGACATGTAAAAGAAAAACCTTCATTACTCGAAACACATTTCCAAGTACACATAATTTATAAGGTAAAAAGTACACACAAATTATAAGGTAAATGATCTCATGACCATAACCATGAGATACCTATGGTGTCTATTTGGCTATTTAAGATGCTAATGGCGGAGTATTAGCATGCTCCCAAGTGGATTTCATTACTGCATTAGGATATCGATCACCCTTAATCATTGACGCGATTGTTTCACGCTCACTCATGTCTTCATGTGACAGCTCAACAGATACATCTCCAATGTTTTGCTTGAAATTCTCGACCATCGTTGTGCCGGGTATAGGACATACATCCTCCCCTTGGTTTAGGACCCACGCCAATGCTATTACATTTTAGCCAATTTTAACCGGTATGAACCATTTGATCCATTCTCTTATTAAATAAGCCAAAATGATATATTTAGTTTTATCTATTCCACATTTCCATATTATAGGTCCGATATATGCAATAAAATACATTAAAAATGTGATGTGAGTCTACGTACCCTTCGGAGGTCACTGGCTGCAAGATTTTCAGTCAAAACCGGAACGGAAGAAAACAACCCTTTTAATGGAACAATCCCGATACCAAGTTCTCTGAAAACGAAATTTCCAAATAACGAAAGTCAAAACGTTGACTTCTATCAGAACAAAAAGTCATCGATAATAAAAGAAAATAGTAAACCTGCAAGTAGGAATAACTTGGGCAAAAAAAGTAATAAGAAAATATTACTGCCCATATCACTTCAAATTAAATAACAATTATATTACAACAAAGCTGAAAGGCCAATTTGGACGAATATATCTTCACCATGTTCCATTAAAATCGTTGCATAAAAGATTATTATAAGAGATGACAATTTGCGCTTCATTAAAGTTAGCACCAAACAACTTTATATGCATTATTCAAGCTGTAGGTCCAAAAATGAAGGTCTACATCCATCAAGTATGGGTCTGGTAAGCTTCCATTTTCTTTGAGTTGTTGAGGGTCAAAGACTCAAAGTCTTCCCATTATGCGGCTGCAGCTCTTGGTAATATAATCAATAATGATCTTAAGATGTAGACACTAAAAAATTGCTACGGCATAGCAGTTGACTAATAACTGAATCTCACTTCCGCTATTAACAAAAGGTATAGAAATCGTAATCAATACTAACGGTAGGCATTTGTATGAATACTACGGTGGCTATACAAAGCCAAGCCAAATAAATTATACAATCAAGTTGCTACACCACTACCTACATTCGACCTAAGCCGCAAATGCCTAACAACAATACAAAGAAACTCGTACATTCAAGTTAAGAACATGGTGCAAGTCAACATGATGAATACAATAATCTCTAAAACAACACATAAACATTAAAAACATAAAAAGATTAAATACCTTGACCGACCGACTGTCATTGGATATGGGATTGTATCAATCCCAAATGAAGGTTTTACAATTATAGGCTAATAGTATGGGGTGTTTGGATCAACTTACTTTCCGGACTTATGGGCTTATATCAATTAGGAAAATCTTATAAGCCTACTTTTTGTGACTTATGAGCGTATCAAAGTGAGATTCGGATCTAAATAATCAAGTTAAAGTTCATTTTTGCAACTCTGCTAATGCTTTCATAGAATAGGAATGAGAGGCTAAGATTACCAAAAGGGTTAAATATATCTAAGTCCAAACTTATTAGAGCATATAATAGCCGTGTGGTTTCTGATCGGGAATCAATAGGTAAATAACAAAAGCCAAAACATCATTCTACGAGCATTGCCCTCGTGTTGGGATTTGGGACTCAATGCATAGCATTAACTTCGCCCATCACGTGACTCTTCCAAAAACTCATCATCTAAATGCACATTAAAACAACACTTTGAAACTTAGGTCGATATTCGAAACTGATTATTGAAGACACATGGTAGTAAAAAAAAGACATGCGGATCTATAAAGTTAGCACCAAACAGCTTTATATGCATTATTCAAGGCTGTAGGTCCAAAATGAAGGTCTAAATCCATAAGTATGGATGCAGTAAGCTTCCATTTTCTTTGAGTTGTTGAGGGTCAAAGACTCAAAGTCTTCCCATTATATTGCTGCAGCTCTTTGGTAATATAATCAATAATGATCTTAAGATGTAGACACTAAAATTGCTCTGACATAGCAGGTTGACTAATAAGCGAATCTCACTTCCGCTATTAACAAAAGGTATAGAAATCGTAATCAATACTAACGGTAGGCATTTGTATGAATACTACGGTGGCTATACAAAGCCAAGCCAAATAAATTATACAATCAAGTTGCTACACTACCCTACATTGACCTAAGCACGTGACGAAATTGCACAACAACAATACAAAGAAACTCGTACATTCAAGTTAAGAACATGGTGCAAGTCAACATGATGAATACAATAATCTCTAAAACAACACATAAACATTAAAACATAAAAGATTAAATACCTTGACCAGACCGACCTGTCATTGGATATGGGATTGTATCAGTCCCAAATGAAGGTTTTACAATTATAGGCCGAATAGTATGGGGGTGTTTGGATCAACTTACTTTCCGGACTTATGGGCTTATATCAATTAGGAAAATCTTATAAGCCTACTTTTTGTGACTTATGAGCGTATCAAAGTGAGATTCGGATCTAAATAATTAAGTTAAAGTTCATTTTTGCAACTCTGCTAATGCTTTCATAGAAGAGGAATGAGAGGCTAAGATTACCAAAAGGGTTAAATATATCTAAGTCCAGCTTATTAGAGCATATAATAGCCGTGTGGTTTACAGTCAGGAATCAACAGGTAAATAACAAAAGCCAAAACATCATTCTACCTGAGCATTGCCCTTCGTGTTGGGATTTGCGTTCAATTAGCATAAGCATTAACTTCGCCCATCATGCGTGACTCTTCCAAAAACTCATCATCTAAATGCACATTAAAACAACACTTTGAAACTTAGGTCGATATTCAAACGATTATTGAAGACACATGGTAGTAAAAAAAAGACATGCGGATCTATAAAGTTAGCACCAAACAGCTTTATATGCATTATTCAAGCTGTAGGTCCAAAAATGAAGGTCTACATCCATCAAGTATGGGTCTGGTAAGCTTCCATTTTTTTTGAGTTGTTGAGGGTCAAAGACTCAAAGTCTTCCCATTATGCGGCTGCAGCTCTTGGTAATATAATCAATAATGATCTTAAGATGTAGACACTAAAAAATTGCTACGGCATAGCAGTTGACTAATAACCAATCTCACTTCGCTATTAACAAAAGGTATAGAAATCGTAATCAATACTAACGGTAGGCATTTGTATGAATACTACGGTGGCTATACAAAGCCAAGCCAAATAAATTATACAATCAAGTTGCTACACCACTACCTACATTCGACCTAAGCACGCAGCAAATGCCTAACAACAATACAAAGAAACTCGTACATTCAAGTTAAGAACATGGTGCAAGTCAACATGATGAATACAATAATCTCTAAAACAACACATAAACATTAAAAACATAAAAAGATTAAATACCTTGACCAGACCGACCTGTCATTGGATATGGGATTGTATCAGTCCCAAATGAAGGTTTTACAATTATAGGCCGAATAGTATGGGGGTGTTTGGATCAACTTACTTTCCGGACTTATGGGCTTATATCAATTAGGAAAATCTTATAAGCCTACTTTTTGTGACTTATGAGCGTATCAAAGTGAGATTCGGATCTAAATAATCAAGTTAAAGTTCATTTTTGCAACTCTGCTAATGCTTTCATAGAAGAGGAATGAGAGGCTAAGATTACCAAAAGGGTTAAATATATCTAAGTCCAGCTTATTAGAGCATATAATAGCCATGTGGTTTACAGGGGAATCAACAGTAAATAACAAAAGCCAAAACATCATTCTACCTGAGCATTGCCCTTCGTGTTGGGATTTGCGTTCAATTCGCATAGCATTAACTCGCCCATCAGTCGTGACTCTTCCAAAAAATCATCATCTAAATGCACATTAAAACAACACTTTGAAACTTAGGTCGATATTCGAAACTGATTATTGAAGACACATGGTAGTAAAAAGACATGCGGATCTATAAAGTTAGCACCAAACAGCTTTATATGCATTATTCAAGTTGTAGGTCCAAAAATGAAGGTCTAAATCCATCAAGTATGGGTCCTGTAAGCTTCCATTTTCTTTGAGTTGTTGAGGGTCAAAGACTCAAAGTCTTCCCATTATGCTGCGGCTCTTGGTAATATAATCAATAATGATCTTAAGATGTAGACACTAAAAATTGCTACGGCATAGCAGTTGACTAATAACTGAATCTCACTTACGCTATTAACAAAAGGTATAGAAATCGTAATCAATACTAACGGTAGGCATTTGTATGAATACTACGGTGGCTATACAAAGCCAAGCCAAATAAATTATACAATCAAGTTGCTACACCACTACCTACATTCGACCTAAGCACGCACAAATGCCTAACAACAATACAAAGAAACTCGTACATTCAAGTTAAGAACATGGTGCAAGTCAACATGATGAATACAATAATCTCTAAAACAACACATAAACATTAAAAACATAAAAAGATTAAATACCTTGACCAGGACCGACTGTCATTGGATATGGGATTGTATCAGTCCCAAATGAAGGTTTTACAATTATAGGCGAATAGTATGGGGTGTTTGGATCAACTTACTTTTCGGACTTATGGGCTTATATCAATTAGGAAAATCTTATAAGCCTACTTTTTGTGACTTATGAGCGTATCAAAGTGAGATTCGGATCTAAATAATCAAGTTAAAGTTCATTTTGCAACTCGCTAATGCTTTCATAGAAGAGGAATGAGAGGCTAAGATTACCAAAAGGGTTAAATATATCTAAGTCCAGCTTATTAGAGCATATAATAGCCGTGTGGTTTACTGTCGAGGAATCAACAGGTAAATAACAAAAGCCAAAACATCATTCTACCTGAGCATTGCCCTTCGTGTTGGGATTTGCGTTCAATTCGCATAGCATTAACCGCCCATCGGTCGTGACTCTTCCAAAAACTCATCATCTAAATGCACATTAAAACAACACTTTGAAACTTAGGTCGATATTGGCGCCGATTATGAAGACACATGGTAGTAAAAAAAAGACATGCGGATCTATAAAGTTAGCACCAAACAGCTTTATATGCATTATTCAAGCTGTAGGTCCAAAAATGAAGGTCTACATCCATCAAGTATGGGTCTGGTAAGCTTCCATTTTCTTTGAGTTGTTGAGGGTCAAAGACTCAAAGTCTTCCCATTATGCGGCTGCAGCTCTTGGTAATATAATCAATAATGATCTTAAGATGTAGACACTAAAAAATTGCTACGGCATAGCAGTTGACTAATAACTGAATCTCACTTCCGCTATTAACAAAAGGTATAGAAATCGTAATCAATACTAACGGTAGGCATTTGTATGAATACTACGGTGGCTATACAAAGCCAAGCCAAATAAATTATACAATCAAGTTGCTACACCACTACCTACATTCGACCTAAGCACGCAGCAAATGCCTAACAACAATACAAAGAAACTCGTACATTCAAGTCAAGAACATGGTGCAAGTCAACATGATGAATACAATAATCTCTAAAACAACACATAAACATTAAAAACATAAAAAGATTAAATACCTTGACCGACCGACTGTCATTGGATATGGGATTGTATCAGTCCCAAATGAAGGTTTTACAATTATAGGCCGAATAGTATGGGGGTGTTTGGATCAACTTACTTTCCGGACTTATGGGCTTATATCAATTAGGAAAATCTTATAAGCCTACTTTTTGTGACTTATGAGCGTATCAAAGTGAGATTCGGATCTAAATAATTACGTTAAAGTTCATTTTTGCAACTCTGCTAATGCTTTCATAGAAGAGGAATGAGAGGCTAAGATTACCAAAAGGGTTAAATATATCTAAGTCCAGCTTATTAGAGCATATAATAGCCGTGTGGTTTGATCAGGAATCAACAGGTAAATAACAAAAGCCAAAACATCATTCTACCTGAGCATTGCCCTTCGTGTTGGGATTTGCGTTCAATTCGCATAGCATTAACTCGCCCATCAGTCGTGACTCTTCCAAAAAATCATCATCTAAATGCACATTAAAACAACACTTTGAAACTTAGGTCGATATTCGGCTGATTATGAAGACACATGGTAGTAAAAAAAAGACATGCGGATCTATAAAGTTAGCACCAAACAGCTTTATATGCATTATTCAAGTAGGTCCAAAATGAAGGTCTACATCCATCAAGTATGGGTCCTGCAGTAAGCTTCCATTTCTTTGAGTTGTTGAGGGTCAAAGACTCAAAGTCTTCCCATTATCGCGGTGCAGCTCTTGTTAATATAATCAATAATGATCTTAAGATGTAGACACTAAAAAATTGCTACGGCATAGCAGTTGACTAATAACTGAATCTCACTTACGCTATTAACAAAAGGTATAGAAATCGTAATCAATACTAACGGTAGGCATTTGTATGAATACTACGGTGGCTATACAAAGCCAAGCCAAATAAATTATACAATCAAGTTGCTACACCACTACCTACATTCGACCTAAGCACGCAGCAAATGCCTAACAACAATACAAAGAAACTCGTACATTCAAGTCAAGAACATGGTGCAAGTCAACATGATGAATACAATAATCTCTAAAACAACACATAAACATTAAAAACATAAAAAGATTAAATACCTTGACCAGACCGACCTGTCATTGGATATGGGATTGTATCAGTCCCAAATGAAGGTTTTACAATTATAGGCCGAATAGTATGGGGGTGTTTGGATCAAATTACTTTCCGGACTTATGGGCTTATATCAATTAGGAAAATCTTATAAGCCTACCTTTTGTGACTTATGAGCGTATCAAAGTGAGATTCGGATCTAAATAATCAAGTTAAAGTTCATTTTTGCAACTCTGCTAATGCTTTCATAGAAGAGGAATGAGAGGCTAAGATTACCAAAAGGGTTAAATATATCTAAGTCCAGCTTATTAGAGCATATAATAGCCGTGTGGTTTACAGTCAGGAATCAACAGGTAAATAACAAAAGCCAAAACATCATTCTACCTGAGCATTGCCCTTCGTGTTGGGATTTGCGTTCAATTCGCATAGCATTAACTCGCCCATCAGTCGTGACTCTTCCAAAAAATCATCATCTAAATGCACATTAAAACAACACTTTGAAACTTAGGTCGATATTCGAAACTGATTATTGAAGACACATGGTAGTAAAAAAAAGACATGCGGATCTATAAAGTTAGCACCAAACAGCTTTATATGCATTATTCAAGCTGTAGGTCCAAAAATGAAGGTCTACATCCATCAAGTATGGGTCTGGTAAGCTTCCATTTTCTTTGAGTTGTTGAGGGTCAAAGACTCAAAGTCTTCCCATTATGCGGCTGCAGCTCTTGGTAATATAATCAATAATGATCTTAAGATGTAGACACTAAAAAATTGCTACGGCATAGCAGTTGACTAATAACTGAATCTCACTTACGCTATTAACAAAAGGTATAGAAATCGTAATCAATACTAACGGTAGGCATTTGTATGAATACTACGGTGGCTATACAAAGCCAAGCCAAATAAATTATACAATCAAGTTGCTACACCACTACCTACATTCGACCTAAGCACGCAGCAAATGCCTAACAACAATACAAAGAAACTCGTACATTCAAGTTAAGAACTTGGTGCAAGTCAACATGATGAATACAATAATCTCTAAAACAACACATAAACATTAAAAACATAAAAAGATTAAATACCTTGACCAGACCGACCTGTCATTGGATATGGGATTGTATCAGTCCCAAATGAAGGTTTTACAATTATAGGCCGAATAGTATGGGGGTGTTTGGATCAAATTACTTTCCGGACTTATGGGCTTATATCAATTAGGAAAATCTTATAAGCCTACTTTTTGTGACTTATGAGCGTATCAAAGTGAGATTCGGATCTAAATAATCAAGTTAAAGTTCATTTTTGCAACTCTGCTAATGCTTTCATAGAAGAGGAATGAGAGGCTAAGATTACCAAAAGGGTTAAATATATCTAAGTCCACTTTATTAGAGCATATAATAGCCGTGTGGTTTACAGTCAGGAATCAACAGGTAAATAACAAAAGCCAAAACATCATTCTACCTGAGCATTGCCCTTCGTGTTGGGATTTGCGTTCAATTCGCATAGCATTAACTCGCCCATCAGTCGTGACTCTTCCAAAAAATCATCATCTAAATGCACATTAAAACAACACTTTGAAACTTAGGTCGATATTGAAACTGATTATGAAGACACATGGTAGTAAAAAAAAGACATGCGGATCTATAAAGTTAGCACCAAACAGCTTTATATGCATTATTCAAGCTGTAGGTCCAAAAATGAAGGTCTACATCCATCAAGTATGGGTCTGGTAAGCTTCCATTTTCTTTGAGTTGTTGAGGGTCAAAGACTCAAAGTCTTCCCATTATGCGGCTGCAGCTCTTGGTAATATAATCAATAATGATCTTAAGATGTAGACACTAAAAAATTGCTACGGCATAGCAGTTGACTAATAAGCGAATCTCACTTCCGCTATTAACAAAAGGTATAGAAATCGTAATCAATACTAACGGTAGGCATTTGTATGAATACTACGGTGGCTATACAAAGCCAAGCCAAATAAATTATACAATCAAGTTGCTACACCACTACCTACATTCGACCTAAGCACGCAGCAAATGCCTAACAACAATACAAAGAAACTCGTACATTCAAGTTAAGAACATGGTGCAAGTCAACATGATGAATACAATAATCTCTAAAACAACACATAAACATTAAAAACATAAAAAGATTAAATACCTTGACCAGACCGACCTGTCATTGGATATGGGATTGTATCAGTCCCAAATGAAGGTTTTACAATTATAGGCCGAATAGTATGGGGGTGTTTGGATCAACTTACTTTCCGGACTTATGGGCTTATATCAATTAGGAAAATCTTATAAGCCTACTTTTTGTGACTTATGAGCGTATCAAAGTGAGATTCGGATCTAAATAATCAAGTTAAAGTTCATTTTTGCAACTCTGCTAATGCTTTCATAGAAGAGGAATGAGAGGCTAAGATTACCAAAAGGGTTAAATATATCTAAGTCCAGCTTATTAGAGCATATAATAGCCGTGTGGTTTCTGATCGGGAATCAACAGGTAAATAACAAAAGCCAAAACATCATTCTACACGAGCATTGCCCTTCGTTTTGGGATTTGCGTTCAATTCGCATAGCATTAACTCGCCCATCAGTCGTGACTCTTCCAAAAAATCATCATCTAAATGCACATTAAAACAACACTTTGAAACTTAGGTCGATATTTGAAACTGATTATTGAAGACACATGGTAGTAAAAAAAAGACATGCGGATCTATAAAGTTAGCACCAAACAGCTTTATATGCATTATTCAAGCTGTAGGTCCAAAAATGAAGGTCTACATCCATCAAGTATGGGTGCAGTAAGCTTCCATTTTCTTTGAGTTGTTGAGGGTCAAAGACTCAAAGTCTTCCCATTATCACATTTCTTGCGACTCTTGGTAATATAATCAATAATGATCTTAAGATGTAGACACTAAAAAATTGCTACGGCATAGCAGTTGACTAATAACTGAATCTCACTTACGCTATTAACAAAAGGTATAGAAATCGTAATCAATACTAACGGTAGGCATTTGTATGAATACTACGGTGGCTATACAAAGCCAAGCCAAATAAATTATACAATCAAGTTGCTACACCACTACCTACATTCGACCTAAGCACGCACAAATGCCTAACAACAATACAAAGAAACTCGTACATTCAAGTTAAGAACATGGTGCAAGTCAACATGATGAATACAATAATCTCTAAAACAACACATAAACATTAAAAACATAAAAAGATTAAATACCTTGACCAGACCGACCTGTCATTGGATATGGGATTGTATCAGTCCCAAATGAAGGTTTTACAATTATAGGCCGAATAGTATGGGGGTGTTTGGATCAACTTACTTTTCGGACTTATGGGCTTATATCAATTAGGAAAATCTTATAAGCCTACTACTTTTGTGACTTATGAGCGTATCAAAGTGAGATTCGGATCTAAATAATCAAGTTAAAGTTCATTTTTGCAACTCTGCTAATGCTTTCATAGAAGAGGAATGAGAGGCTAAGATTACCAAAAGGGTTAAATATATCTAAGTCCAGCTTATTAGAGCATATAATAGCCGTGTGGTTTACAGTCAGGAATCAACAGGTAAATAACAAAAGCCAAAACATCATTCTACCTGAGCATTGCCCTTCGTGTTGGGATTTGCGTTCAATTCGCATAGCATTAACTCGCCCATCAGTCGTGACTCTTCCAAAAAATCATCATCTAAATGCACATTAAAACAACACTTTGAAACTTAGGTCGATATTCAAAGGCGATTATTGAAGACACATGGTAGTAAAAAAGACATGCGGATCTATAAAGTTAGCACCAAACAGCTTTATATGCATTATTCAAGCTGTAGGTTCAAAAATGAAGGTCTACATCCATCAAGTATGGGTCTGGTAAGCTTCCATTTTCTTTGAGTTGTTGAGGGTCAAAGACTCAAAGTCTTCCCATTATGCGGCTGCAGCTCTTGGTAATATAATCAATAATGATCTTAAGATGTAGACACTAAAAAATTGCTACGGCATAGCAGTTGACTAAAACGAATCTCACTTACGCTATTAACAAAAGGTATAGAAATCGTAATCAATACTAACGGTAGACATTTGTATGAATACTACGGTGGCTATACAAAGCCAAGCCAAATAAATTATACAATCAAGTTGCTACACCACTACCTACATTCGACCTAAGCACGCAGCAAATGCCTAACAACAATACAAAGAAACTCGTACATTCAAGTTAAGAACATGGTGCAAGTCAACATGATGAATACAATAATCTCTAAAACAACACATAAACATTAAAAACATAAAAAGATTAAATACCTTGACCAGACCGACCTGTCATTGGATATGGGATTGTATCAGTCCCAAATGAAGGTTTTACAATTATATGCCGAATAGTATGGGGGTGTTTGGATCAACTTACTTTCCGGACTTATGGGCTTATATCAATTAGGAAAATCTTATAAGCCTACTTTTTGTGACTTATGAGCGTATCAAAGTGAGATTCGGATCTAAATAATCAAGTTAAAGTTCATTTTTGCAACTCTGCTAATGCTTTCATAGAAGAGGAATGAGAGGCTAAGATTACCAAAAGGGTTAAATATATCTAAGTCCGACTTATTAGAGCATATAGTAGCCGTGTGGTTTACAGTCAGGAATCAACAGGTAAATAACAAAAGCCAAAACATCATTCTACGAGCATTGCCCTCGTGTTGGGATTTGCGTTCAATTCGCATAGCATTAACTCGCCCATCAGTCGTGACTCTTCCAAAAAATCATCATCTAAATGCACATTAAAACAACACTTTGAAACTTAGGTCGATATTCGAAACTGATTATTGAAGACACATGGTAGTAAAAAAAAGACATGCGGATCTATAAAGTTAGCACCAAACAGCTTTATATGCATTATTCAAGCTGTAGGTCCAAAAATGAAGGTCTACATCCATCAAGTATGGGTCTGGTAAGCTTCCATTTTCTTTGAGTTGTTGAGGGTCAAAGACTCAAAGTCTTCCCATTATGCGGCTGCAGCTCTTGGTAATATAATCAATAATGATCTTAAGATGTAGACACTAAAAAATTGCTACGGCATAGCAGTTGACTAATAACTGAATCTCACTTACGCTATTAACAAAAGGTATAGAAATCGTAATCAATACTAACGGTAGGCATTTGTATGAATACTACGGTGGCTATACAAAGCCAAGCCAAATAAATTATACAATCAAGTTGCTACACCACTACCTACATTCGACCTAAGCACGCAGCAAATGCCTAACAACAATACAAAGAAACTCGTACATTCAAGTTAAGAACTTGGTGCAAGTCAACATGATGAATACAATAATCTCTAAAACAACACATAAACATTAAAAACATAAAAAGATTAAATACCTTGACCAGACCGACCTGTCATTGGATATGGGATTGTATCAGTCCCAAATGAAGGTTTTACAATTATAGGCCGAATAGTATGGGGGTGTTTGGATCAAATTACTTTCCGGACTTATGGGCTTATATCAATTAGGAAAATCTTGTAAGCCTACTTTTTGTGACTTATGAGCGTATCAAAGTGAGATTCGGATCTAAATAATCAAGTTAAAGTTCATTTTTGCAACTCTGCTAATGCTTTCATAGAAGAGGAATGAGAGGCTAAGATTACCAAAAGGGTTAAATATATCTAAGTCCAGCTTATTAGAGCATATAATAGCCGTGTGGTTTCAAATCAGGAATCAACAGGTAAATAACAAAAGCCAAAACATCATTCTACGAGCATTGCCCCGTTTTGGGATTTGCGTTCAATTCGCATAGCATTAACTCGCCCATCAGTCGTGACTCTTCCAAAAAATCATCATCTAAATGCACATTAAAACAACACTTTGAAACTTAGGTCGATATTCGGCTGATTATTGAAGACACATGGTAGTAAAAAAAAGACATGCGGATCTATAAAGTTAGCACCAAACAGCTTTATATGCATTATTCAAGTGTAGGTCCAAAATGAAGGTCTACATCCATCAAGTATGGGTGCAGTAAGCTTCCATTTTCTTTGAGTTGTTGAGGGTCAAAGACTCAAAGTCTTCCCATTATCGGTATGCTGCAGCTCTTGGTAATATAATCAATAATGATCTTAAGATGTAGACACTAAAAAATTGCTACGGCATAGCAGTTGACTAAAAACTGAATCTCACTTCCGCTATTAACAAAAGGTATAGAAATCGTAATCAATACTAACGGTAGACATTTGTATGAATACTACGGTGGCTATACAAAGCCAAGCCAAATAAATTATACAATCAAGTTGCTACACCACTACCTACATTCGACCTAAGCACGCAGCAAATGCCTAACAACAATACAAAGAAACTCGTACATTCAAGTTAAGAACATGGTGCAAGTCAACATGATGAATACAATAATCTCTAAAACAACACATAAACATTAAAAACATAAAAAGATTAAATACCTTGACCAGACCGACCTGTCATTGGATATGGGATTGTATCAGTCCCAAATGAAGGTTTTACAATTATATGCCGAATAGTATGGGGGTGTTTGGATCAACTTACTTTCCGGACTTATGGGCTTATATCAATTAGGAAAATCTTATAAGCCTACTTTTTGTGACTTATGAGCGTATCAAAGTGAGATTCGAATCTAAATAATCAAGTTAAAGTTCATTTTTGCAACTCTGCTAATGCTTTCATAGAAGAGGAATGAGAGGCTAAGATTACCAAAAGGGTTAAATATATCTAAGTCCAGCTTATTAGAGCATATAATAGCCGTGTGGTTTACAGTCAGGAATCAACAGGTAAATAACAAAAGCCAAAACATCATTCTACCTAGGCATTGCCCTTCGTGTTGGGATTTGCGTTCAATTCGCATAGCATTAACTCGCCCATCAGTCGTGACTCTTCCAAAAAATCATCATCTAAATGCACATTAAAACAACACTTTGAAACTTAGGTCGATATTGGCCGATTATTGAAGACACATGGTAGTAAAAAGACATGCGGATCTATAAAGTTAGCACCAAACGACTTTATATGCATTATTCAAGCTGTAGGTCCAAAAATGAAGGTCTACATCCATCAAGTATGGGTCTGGTAAGCTTCCATTTTCTTTGAGTTGTTGAGGGTCAAAGACTCAAAGTCTTCCCATTATGCGGCTGCAGCTCTTGGTAATATAATCAATAATGATCTTAAGATGTAGACACTAAAAAATTGCTACGGCATAGCAGTTGACTAATAACTGAATCTCACTTCCGCTATTAACAAAAGGTATAGAAATCGTAATCAATACTAACGGTAGGCATTTGTATGAATACTACGGTGGCTATACAAAGCCAAGCCAAATAAATTATACAATCAAGTTGCTACACCACTACCTACATTCGACCTAAGCACGCAGCAAATGCCTAACAACAATACAAAGAAACTCGTACATTCAAGTTAAGAACATGGTGCAAGTCAACATGATGAATACAATAATCTCTAAAACAACACATAAACATTAAAAACATAAAAAGATTAAATACCTTGACCAGACCGACCTGTCATTGGATATGGGATTGTATCAGTCCCAAATGAAGGTTTTACAATTATAGGCCGAATAGTATGGGGGTGTTTGGATCAACTTACTTTCCGGACTTATGGGCTTATATCAATTAGGAAAATCTTATAAGCCTACTTTTTGTGACTTATGAGCGTATCAAAGTGAGATTCGGATCTAAATAATCAAGTTAAAGTTCATTTTTGCAACTCTGCTAATGCTTTCATAGAAGAGGAATGAGAGGCTAAGATTACCAAAAGGGTTAAATATATCTAAGTCCAGCTTCTTAGAGCATATAATAGCCGTGTGGTTTACAGTCAGGAATCAACAGGTAAATAACAAAAGCCAAAACATCATTCTACCTGAGCATTGCCCTTCGTTTTGGGATTTGCGTTCAATTCGCATAGCATTAACTCGCCCATCAGTCGTGACTCTTCCAAAAACTCATCATCTAAATGCACATTAAAACAACACTTTGAAACTTAGGTCGATATTCGAAACTGATTATTGAAGACACATGGTAGTAAAAAAAAGACATGCGGATCTATAAAGTTAGCACCAAACGACTTTATATGCATTATTCAAGCTGTAGGTCCAAAAATGAAGGTCTACATCCATCAAGTATGGGTCTGGTAAGCTTCCATTTTCTTTGAGTTGTTGAGGGTCAAAGACTCAAAGTCTTCCCATTATGCGGCTGCAGCTCTTGGTAATATAATCAATAATGATCTTAAGATGTAGACACTAAAAAATTGCTACGGCATAGCAGTTGACTAAAAACTGAATCTCACTTCCGCTATTAACAAAAGGTATAGAAATCGTAATCAATACTAACAGTAGGCATTTATATGAATACTACGGTGGCTATACAAAGCCAAGCCAAATAAATTATACAATCAAGTTGCTACACCACTACCTACATTCGACCTAAGCACGCAGCAAATGCCTAACAACAATACAAAGAAACTCGTACATTCAAGTTAAGAACATGGTGCAAGTCAACATGATGAATACAATAATCTCTAAAACAACACATAAACATTAAAAACATAAAAAGATTAAATACCTTGACCGAGACCGACTGTCATTGGATATGGGATTGTATCAGTCCCAAATGAAGGTTTTACAATTATAGGCCGAATAGTATGGGGGTGTTTGGATCAACTTACTTTCCGGACTTATGGGCTTATATCAATTAGGAAAATCTTATAAGCCTACTTTTTGTGACTTATGAGCGTATCAAAGTGAGATTCGGATCTAAATAATCAAGTTAAAGTTCATTTTTGCAACTCTGCTAATGCTTTCATAGAAGAGGAATGAGAGGCTAAGATTACCAAAAGGGTTAAATATATCTAAGTCCAGCTTATTAGAGCATATAATAGCCGTGTGGTTTACAGTCAGGAATCAACAGGTAAATAACAAAAGCCAAAACATCATTCTACCTGAGCATTGCCCTTCGTGTTGGGATTTGCGTTCAATTCGCATAGCATTAACTCGCCCATCAGTCGTGACTCTTCCAAAAAATCATCATCTAAATGCACATTAAAACAACACTTTGAAACTTAGGTCGATATTCGAAACTGATTATTGAAGACACATGGTAGTAAAAAAAAGACATGCGGATCTATAAAGTTAGCACCAAACAGCTTTATATGCATTATTCAAGCTGTAGGTTCAAAAATGAAGGTCTACATCCATCAAGTATGGGTCTGGTAAGCTTCCATTTTCTTTGAGTTGTTGAGGGTCAAAGACTCAAAGTCTTCCCATTATGCGGCTGCAGCTCTTGGTAATATAATCAATAATGATCTTAAGATGTAGACACTAAAAAATTGCTACGGCATAGCAGTTGACTAATAACTGAATCTCACTTCCGCTATTAACAAAAGGTATAGAAATCATAATCAATACTAACGGTAGGCATTTGTATGAATACTACGGTGGCTATACAATGCCAAGCCAAATAAATTATACAATCAAGTTGCTACACCACTACCTACATTCGACCTAAGCACGCAGCAAATGCCTAACAACAATACAAAGAAACTCGTACATTCAAGTTAAGAACATGGTGCAAGTCAACATGATGAATACAATAATCTCTAAAACAACACATAAACATTAAAAACATAAAAAGATTAAATACCTTGACCAGACCGACCTGTCATTGGATATGGGATTGTATCAGTCCCAAATGAAGGTTTTACAATTATAGGCCGAATAGTATGGGGGTGTTTGGATCAACTTACTTTCCGGACTTATGGGCTTATATCAATTAGGAAAATCTTATAAGCCTACTTTTTGTGACTTATGAGCGTATCAAAGTGAGATTCGGATCTAAATAATCAAGTTAAAGTTCATTTTTGCAACTCTGCTAATGCTTTCATAGAAGAGGAATGAGAGGCTAAGATTACCAAAAGGGTTAAATATATCTAAGTCCAGCTTATTAGAGCATATAATAGCCGTGTGGTTTACAGTCAGGAATCAACAGGTAAATAACAAAAGCCAAAACATCATTCTACCTAGGCATTGCCCTTCGTGTTGGGATTTGCGTTCAATTCGCATAGCATTAACTCGCCCATCAGTCGTGACTCTTCCAAAAAATCATCATCTAAATGCACATTAAAACAACACTTTGAAACTTAGGTCGATATTCGAAACTGATTATTGAAGACACATGGTAGTAAAAAAAAGACATGCGGATCTATAAAGTTAGCACCAAACAGCTTTATATGCATTATTCAAGCTGTAGGTCCAAAAATGAAGGTCTACATCCATCAAGTATGGGTCTAGTAAGCTTCCATTTTCTTTGAGTTGTTGAGGGTCAAAGACTCAAAGTCTTCCCATTATGCGGCTGCAGCTCTTGGTAATATAATCAATAATAATCTTAAGATGTAGACACTAAAAAATTGCTACGGCATAGCAGTTGACTAATAACTGAATCTCACTTCCGCTATTAACAAAAGGTATAGAAATCGTAATCAATACTAACGGTAGGCATTTGTATGAATACTACGGCTTGGCTTTGTATAGCCACCGTAGTATTCATACAAATGCCTACCGTTAGTATTGATTACGATTTCTATACCTTTTGTTAATAGTGGAAGTGTGATTCAGTTATTTGTCAACTGCTATGCCGTAGCAATTTTTTAGTGTCTACATCTTAAGATCATAATGGGTTACAATCCTATATACGTCTCGTTCAAAAAAACGAAAAGATGTGAGTCGTTAGATATTAATCAATCACTACAAAGGAAGGTTACATAAGATTCTGAATACCAAAATCATCTTCACCCTTGGGTTTGTTATTATGTTGTTCACCTGTAAAAAAGATATCGCAATTTAGCATAATCCAAAAAATATGTAAAGCTTTGTATTTTTATACTTGATAACGGTTCCAAACAACCACCTTGCTTGGACTATGCCATCTACAATTTTCTGCAATAGGGTTTTGATTGGGCCTAATCTTAACTTTTAACCTTGCTTGGACGGGAAAGTGCCTCTGTCCCTACGGATAAAAGCAAAAGTCTGTAACTTTCAACCAATACCATAAGCAACCATAGTGCAGTTTAAAATCGACACAAAACATTTAGAATATTGTTATACCCAATCTCTTAATTACCTCAATGCATAAGTATCCCTTTCGACACATCATTCACAATCACCTTCATTCACCACCATTGACACATTATAATGATGTATCCCAGCTTTCTTCAACCACTTCCTGAAATAAAATTTAACATATAAAAAAAAAAAAAAAAAAAAAAACCCATAAAGATTTGAACTTTTTTTTACACAAATCAATAATTAAGAAAAATCCCATTTCAAATAAAACCTAAAAAATTAAACGACATATCTGCAAGGTCAAAACATAACCCAATATAAAAGAGAAAACAAATAAAAGGTGTGTACTAAATTAATCACCTTAATATATGAATATCTTGAATAGTTCTTAAAAGCTCACCTTAATACATAATCATTCTAAATCATTACCTAATGGAGTGCTGAAGAACACTATAAAATTAAACATGTATTATCAGTAAATCCCTAAAACTTATATTTACAATTGACTTGAAACACAATTAAATTGAGTTGAAAAAAGAAAAAGAAAAAAAAACATCAAATAGATCTTAACTTACAGGCAATTCTATCGAATGTGTGTAAATATTAATTCAGACAATTGTGTGAGTGGATTTGTGTATGTGTTTTTGGAATTTGAATCGGTGAAGAAGATAGATTTGTACAAAAGCTTATTTTATTATATATATAATAGATAATAGATGTGTTCTTGGTTTGTTATAAATTGTTAGAGGTTACATGTGTATTTTTATATTTTTGGTCATTAACTTCTATAATCAAATAATGTACACTTGAAATGTATATGCAATTATCATTTTAAGCAAATAAGTTTGACGTCTAAATGCAAGAAACACATGTAAATTTACTATATTAAAAAAAACACTTATGCACTTGACTTTTTTAAAAGCATGTCGGTTGAAAAAAACATATATGCACTTGAGTTTTTTTTTAAACATGCATGTTGTAGAGGAAAAAAAAATCGGAAAATTAAGGGTTAAAGAAACGTTTTTAATAAAAAAAAATCAAAAAGAAAGTAAATATAAACTTTTACTATTATACTCTTTTTTAATTAAATAAAAATATTTAATAATACTAAATTTTTATTGGTCTAAAGTGGTTCTGTAAAGTTCTGTACAAAATAATGATTCTGCATTGAACGTGACCCTATATATATATACTAATATATGAAGCATTTAGGCCATTCCCTAAATAGAAAGACTTCAAAATTCAGCCAACACACTTGCTAATTGCGGAAATTTCAATAGCTTGTTTCATACTCAAAAATAGATGTTACATGTAGAAAATTAAGTGTATTAAATTCGTAAACTTATAACAGCCCTTTAAATTAATACATCCCATAAACTTGTACAACCCATTTGAATAGTCATCTATACACCACACATCTAGCCACCATCCGATTGCCACCATGAGCAGACCACCATGTACACCATACGACCACCACCACGAGGCGACCACCACGGTTTTTGAGATTTTGTATAAAGTTATTGTTAAAAAAACTTATAAATGAAAAACATATGCTCGTCACAAAATTTAGTCACAGGGTACCCACCGCCGCATTGCGCGGGTACCCTGCTAGTTTTAAAAAAAAAAACAAACGACATCCACACCCGCCTATACGTACATTAAAAAAAAGTACACACATAAGTTAATGCTATCATACCGTCTGGTTTAAAGTAATGTATGTATAATAAGCATGCTAACTTCAATTTATATGTTAGTCATAATATGTTGGTTATAATTTAGCGTATTATTTTGCCGAACCATGTATATGCAATAGAATTAAGTTCAAATCTTCTTATGTAAGTCATAATTTTCCGAACCATGTAAGTCATAATTTAGCGTAAT
Organism: Chrysanthemum makinoi; assembly: GCA_910596185.1. Classification (NCBI taxonomy): domain Eukaryota; kingdom Viridiplantae; phylum Streptophyta; class Magnoliopsida; order Asterales; family Asteraceae; genus Chrysanthemum; species Chrysanthemum makinoi. Next base: position 185,608,989 of record OU343221.1, read on the forward strand.
ATTGACATATTGTGGCTCAGGTGGGTGGATGATGACTCAAATGATTGATTAAATTGGTGAAATGACTTAAATAAGTGAAATAGTTACTTATTTGTACACGTTTAGCTAAAATGGGTCAATTGGGTTATTTTTCCTTTTTGTGAAATTAATTTCCTTGTTTGTGACTTTACAAGAGCCAAGCCTCGAGTTTAAGTAGGATGAGTGACGAGGAAATTTTGGCAGAAGTCTTGGGACAAAGCTAAGTGTTTAATCACAGACGGGGTAGGAGGTTGTTTGCTTTGTTGTGGGGGTATTTTCGTCGGTTGGGCGTGTTGAGTTTAAGATGTATAAAATACAATAAAACATAAAGACATCAAGAGTACACAGCGGAAGACTTAAGATCATAACAAATAAATTAATTAACGAAAGTATGCGTAGCATTACCTCTTGTGAATGTCAAATCTCTCGAGCAAAGCAAAACAACCCTCGAGCAAAGCAAAACAAAGAAGTACTTATTGGTGTAAGAATAATGTCTTACAACCACGTTCTTGTACACACGAATTAACCAACGAATCAAGCGATTGCTAGATCTAACACAAGTCCTCGTTTAAGAAAAACGAAACCAAACTCCCTTACTTTGGGGTGTTCGGCCGATTATAGGACAAGAGAGAGAAGAGGAGAGATCTAGGGTTAATTCAATGCACAAGTGTATGAAACCCTAGACCCTAACCCTCTTTATATACTAGTAGGTAAACTTTGGGAACAAGTTAATGAATTAGGCCTTGGAGAGGCCTATGGCCGCCACTATTGAAAGCCCACAGCCAAACCCATAACTTTTCCAAGTTTTCCATTTCTAGTCCTTTCTCTTTTCATTTAACGGTCGTTAGTCATTTTTTCGTTAAATACTTAACGATCGTTAACCGGACTTAATGTGCAATAATTAATCGTAAACATAAACATTAATTATTAACTTTAATTCTTATTCGCTAATGTGTGCAATCCCGTGGTCACGAGTTCGAATCCGGACATTCACATGTTTGTAAATATATACATTTCCAACAGCTCTCACTTGGATATGTTTACAAAATGTGAAATGACATTGGTTAGCGTCTAGCAACACGCCAATGCCCCCGGTACAACTCGTGTATGGTTTTCTGGAGAAAAAACCAAATTTGATGATTCATCATCATATTCATCCTTTTGTTTCTAATACCATGTTAATAAGAATATGGATCTTACTCATTTCTTAATTAACTATTCTGTTTCTCGCTTTATATGATTTATTAAGATTACCAATTCTTCTGAACAGAAGACCTTGGGTATGGCCATACAAACATCTTAACAATCCTACGAGGGGCCAGCAGTATTATACTTCAAAATAAATTTGAAGGAAACAAATCCCATTTTGACTACAAGCAGGATTCATAAATTTCGCAACACTTCGGAAAACAACCCTTATAACTACCAGTTTCGTGTAGCGTTAGATTGCTTCACAAAAATGCACTACATCCATGACATATCTCTTGTATCTCAAGTCAGAGGATAAATATCCATGATATACTTAATGACGAAGATCCATAAAGTATTATCATTCTGGTGGGATAAGTCCTATATTCAATTCATTGAATATCATCAGAAATTAGTCATGCTACGCATCAATATACTTTCAAGTATATTCTAACTAATACTCAGATTTGTCTTAATTCAATATCATTCCCATGTTATTGATTGACAACGGACTATTTAGAATAACTTAAGTTATTCAAGGATTTAAAGTTTAAACATGCAAATATATGACAACATCATAATAAATGAATAATAAACATAACAAAATACTTTATTTCATTTCAATAATAATGTTTACAATATCCTTTTATCTAAAATACTTAGTCACAGATGGGCATGAAACTACTAGCTAAACGAAGTCCAAACTTATCAGACAAATGATTAAGTTTTTCACCAGGTAAGGCCTTCGTTAATGGATCTGCTAGGTTATCATCTGTGTGAACTTTGAGCAACTCAATTTCACCAATTTCGACTTGCTCTCGAACATAGTGATATTGTCTAGGATAGTGTCTGGTGCCCTTCATGACTCTAGGTTCATGGGCAAAAGTAATTGCAGCTGAATTGTCACAATATACTTTAATAGGATTTTCAATCGACGGCATAACACCAAGCCCCGAAACAAACTTCCTTATCCAAACGGCTTCCATGGCCCTCGAAGCGCTATGTACTCACTTTCTGTAGCAGACATCGCAAGTGTTGTCTATTTCTTACTCTTCCAATCCACAGCACCTCCATTGATGACAAAAATGTAACCCGTTTGAGACTTCGTATCATCTTTGTCACACTTCCAGGATGCATCGCAGTAACCTATAACGACAGTTCGCTTCGGATTTCCTCCATAAACTATGAACATATCTGTTGTAGCCCTAAGGTACTTGAGAATATGTTTAACAGCATCCATGAATTTCACCCGGATTCTGTGATACCGACTGGTCAAGTTTTGAGCAAACGCCACATCGGCCTTGTGCATCGTACAGCGTACATGATAGATCCTACATCCGAAGCATAAGGAACTTTCTTCATACGCCACCTCTGCAGGTGTTGAAGCACGCCTTGGTGCTCAAACCATGATTCACTTGCATTGGCAAAAATCCCTTCTTGGAATTTTGCATATTGAATCTCTTCAATATTTTGTCAATGTAAGCACTTTGGCTTAAACCAATTAGCCGCCTTGATCTATCCCTGTAGATCTTGATTCCAAGGATGTATGCTGCTTCCCCTAAGTCCTTCATCGAAAAACATTTACCAAGATAGGCTTTCACCTCATTTAGACTTGGTATATGATTTCCTATGATTAATATGTCATCGACATACAGAACAAGGAAAGTAACATGACTCCCACTAGCTTTGTGATATACACATGGCTCATCAAGATTCGGAGTAAATCCAAAACTTTTGATTTCTCCATCGAATCTTTTATTCCATTGCCTTGATGCTTGCTTCAGTCCATAAATGGACCTCTTAAACTTGCATACACGGTTAGGAAATAATGGATTCACAAACCCTTCCGGCTGAGCCATATAGATGTCTTCATCTAGACGACCATTCAGAAAAGCGGTTTTGACATCCATTTGCCAAATCTCATAGTCATAGTGTGCAGCTATAGCTATGAGAATCCTAATAGCTCTTATGTCCGCTATAGGAGAGAAAGTCTCCTCGTAGTCAATGCCATAGGTTTGAGTAAAACCTTTAGCCACTAGACGAGCCTTGTAGGTATGTACATTGCCATCCATGTCAGTTTTCTTCTTGAAGATCCACTTACTTCCAACGATTTTCGCATTGGGAGGAAGGTCAACTTCAATCCAAACTTCATTATCTTTCATGAATTGCATTTCCCCATTCATAGCAATCTGCCATTTATCCTTTTCAGGATCACCATGGCAGCCTTATAGTTGGCGGGTTCATTAAGATCCCCAACCATATTTTCCTCCACCTCTACGTTAAGACATAGACGGTCAGGTGCGTATAGTCCTTTCAGCCCTACGAATGGGAACAACTTCAGGAGGAGCACCTAAGCTTTCAGGTTCTTCTTGAAGTTGGCTAGTATTTTCAGAAGGTGTTGTATCTTCTTGATCATATTCCGGATCATATACTCTCCCATTGAGTTCTTGAGATATGAGATTCCTTTCAAGGAAATCTCCATACCTAGCCACAATGACTTTATTCTCAGTTGGGTAGTAAAAGTAGTAACCCATAGTTTCCTTAGGGTATCCTACAAAGATACACTATGATCGGCTTGGAGCTTATCAGGTGTGTCACGTTTAACAAACGCTTCACATCCCCGGACCTTTAAGTAAGAAAAGTTGGGAGCTTTTCCAGTCCATATTTCATATGGAGTTTTAACAACCTTCTTTGTTGGAACCATATTCAAAATGCGAATAGCAGTTTCAAGGGCATAATCCCAAAAGTAAAAGGTAGAGTCGTAAGTTCAAACATTGATCGTACCATGTCAATTAAGGTACGATTTCTCCTTTCAGATACACCATTTTGTTGTGGAGTATAAGGAGATGTGAGTTGTTGGATAATTCCACACTCAGCTAAGTAATCTTTGAACTCTTGACTTATATACTCACCACCTCTATCGGATCGAAGAGCTTTAATCTTCTTTCCAAGTTGTAATTCTACTTCACTTTTGAAAACCTTAAATGTTTCAAAGACTTCATGTTTATGTTTAAGTAAATAAACATAACCATAAAGACTGAAATCATCCGTAAAGGTTAAGAAGTAGGAAGCACCGCGTTTTGACACATGTCTAAGTGGACCACACACATCAGTGTGTATTAATCCAAGTAGATCAGAAGCCCTTTCCACTTGTGGTGAAAAGGGTTTCCTTGTCATCTTCCCAGCAATGCAAGACTCGCATTTGTCAAATGATTCATCATTGACCGTTTGTAAAAGCCCATCGTGTTGCAGCTTTTCCATGCGTTTCTTGCCAATATGGGCAAGGCGACAATGCCAAAGATAAGAAGAGTCACAGTTCAACTTGCTCTTCTTATTACTAATGATATACAACGAATTATTTTCATTGGATATACAACCATCCATATCAATTTCAAACACACCAAGAATAGGAATTGCATTAAAGTAAAAAACATTATTTAAAGAAACTGAAATTCCATAACTTGTAAAAGTGTGCACAAAACCAATATCTTTTAACAAAGAAACTGAAATAACACCCCTAACAATGGAGGGTACATAATGACAATTATTTAGTTCTAAAATTAAGCCCGAAGGCAACACTAAATCAAAAGTCCCTATGGCTTCGAAAACTGCACGCTTTCCATTTCCAACGTACAAGTATCTTTCTCCACAAGTCAGCTTCTTTGCCCCTCTAAGTCCCTGCGATGTATTACAGATGTGAGTACCACATCCGGTATCATATATCCAGGAATTTTGCTTATGAGGAAAAGAAAATAATTCAAACATAAAAATACCTGATGAGCTAGGCACCATCTTATTTTTATTCTGAAGGCACTCATTCAGATCAACTGGCAGTTCGCTTCCAGTGACCCTGTGAGTTGCAGTGGTGGCAGGTTAAATCCTTCTTAGGATTCTCCTTTTTCTTTCCAGGGTTCTTCTTAGGAGCTGGTGGGATGACAACTTGCTTCCCCTTTCCTTTTCCTTTCCCTTTCTTATCTGCTTGCGGCTTAGGCTTATTCACCCTACCACCATGTATTGCGAGTACAACAGGTGTAGGAGCCTTCTTTGGCAATCTCTTCTCGTAGTCTACAAGCATTGCATGTAACTCATTCACTGTCTTCCCCATGCAATGCATGTTAAAATTTCGGACAAAATCGCCAAACCGATCCTGATTAAGGGAGTGATTGATGAGGCCGACACATACATCATTCGAGTAACCACAGTTGAGCTTCTCCAATTGGTACAAGTGATGTTTCATCTCTAGGACGTGGTCGGAGACAGATTTGCCAACCTCTTGCTTGCAACTATGAACCTTTTCAATAAGTTCATACAGTTCAGTGTCGGTGGCTTCTCAAACGTACGTTTGAGTTCATCTAACATGCTCATAGGCGGATAGTGCTCAAATTGTTTTTGCAATTGAGCAGACATCCCGGAAAGCATTAGACACGCCACATCATTGTGCTTCTCATATTCAACACGATATGCCTCTAGTTCAAGAGCAGTTGCCGTGTTGGGAGGAGCATCAGGCAGAGGTCTAGTCAAAATTTCAACCCTTTTGGCAACACGAAGGATGATCCTAAGTGAACGATGCCAATCATTGAAATTAGGGCCAGTCAGCTTGTCCCTTCCAATCATATCTTTGAAAGCGGCACTCAGTAAGCTCATAGTGTTTTCAGATTGAGCCATCTACGGAAAAAGTTCAAAAAACCATAATTAGTATTTTGATAATTTTCCTTTTCAATAAACAATTAAATACCCAAGGTTCATATTCATATAACCAATTAATATTTATTGAAAACTAGGATCCAAATTGTCATAATTTCATTACGTCAGTTGATCTGCTAGTAATGAACCTTATACAAAATGGTAGAGCATTTGCTCAATTGCCAATTTCAATTGCAATTCCTAGATTTATGGGATTTACATATAGCCAATATCAATCGCCATGTAAACATGTTTTATCCCATCTTATGCCTTGAGTTGCCAGTTCTCCTGCCTAACTCAATTACGTTGTCCAACTTAAGAAACTGCAAAATCGTCCATGCCCGTTCTCACGACCGCGTGGGCATTTTACCCTTCGATTAAGATCTAAGTCACGTTCTCACGCAAATAGAAAGTAATCTTAGGTGTTTCCGTTTCGTTGGATGGCATATAACTTAAATTAAAGGGTAATAGTTTTGATGTTAAATCAAATATGTACAAAGATGTCATGCATTCATCTTTGTAGCATAGTTTTATTAAAACATTTATATCTTGTTTTAATGTATAAGTTTTTCATCATCAAACTTTAATTGAGGTATTGGGTTCACCAATCAAGGAATTTAGTGTTAATTATCATCCATTATACCGTACTTTTGCATAAGTGTAAACACTTAGTGTTTGGATAATTACCACCGAAGTGGCGCATGGAATTAAAACTAATTCGCCCTTAAGATGAGCTTGCACATTTAATGGCTTACTAAGTAGCTCCACTCGAACTTACTGAGGAGGAGGACCAGTGCGCGCTAAAGCACAACCTTAGACATCCTTTCAGTGTGGTATGCGCACTTCTTTAAACCCCTTTTGTTAGTTCATTCTCATGGGTGAGCCGTTCAGGCCATTTGTACCAAAGTCATCAATCAATTAAATGATTATGATTACTAGTCTTAAAAATACATGTTTCACCATTGTTTAGGTCACTTTATTTTTTCTTGTAAAAATACCCTTGTTACACATAACAAACAAGCAAGTATTTATAAAAATAAACAAATAAACAATGAATGCATAACAAATAAAAGTCATGCATATCAAATAGCCACATGCAAACGGTTTTGATAAATCCTATTAATAACCAATTCTAGATTTGATAATTTGCATATATTTAATTAAGACTTTCACCCGTTTTCATCTATGTACAAGGTGAACCACATGCATCGATTCATCAATTGCGCAAGTCAAAATTAAATACATACCACATAGCACATAATTGATTAAATTAATAATTATTGAGGTCTTCCCCAATTTTAGATCTATCAAAAATTAGTGTATATCACTTAAACATGAAAGACATACAATAAAGCAAATCCATGATAAAACATGCAGATAATTATCATGGATATAAAATTACACTTAACAATTAATGCAATTAATCAAAGTTACGCATATACACATAAAGTTGCATGCATCTTAGGGTTTCTAATCCAATTAAAACAATAGTTTAAAAAACCCTAATTAGGGCACCAAAAATAAACGCCCCCCCCCCTCTCAAAATTAGGGTTTAGGTTTTGCAAACCCTAGATCTAAGCATACAAATAATAACACATTCATGTTTATTTTAATTATGTGTTTCAGTAATTAATTACTTGTTAAACCTGGCTCTGAAACCACTGTTGAGTTTAAGATGTATAAAATACAATAAAACATAAAGACATCAAGAGTACACAGCGGAAGACTTAAGATCATAACAAATAAATTAATTAACTGAAAGTATGCGTAGCGTACCTCTTGCGAATGTCAAATCCCTCGAGCAAAGCAAAACAACCCTCGAGCAAAGCAAAACAAAGAAGTACTTATTGGTGTAAGAATAATGTCTTACAACCACGTTCTTGTACACACGAATTAACCAACGAATCAAGCGTTTGCTAGATCTAACACAAGTCCTCGTTTAAGAAAAACGAAACCAAACTCCCTTACTTTGGGGTGTTCGGCCGATTATAGGACAAGAGAGAGGAGAGGAGAGATCTAGGGTTAATTCAATGCACAAGTGTATGAAACCCTAGACCCTAACCCTCTTTATATACTAGTAGGTAAACTTTGGGAACAAGTTAATGAATTAGGCCTTGGAGAGGCCCCTATGGCCGGCCACTATTGAAAGCCCAAAGCCAAACCCATAACTTTTCCAAGTTTTCCATTTCTAGTCCTTTCTCTTTTCATTTAACGGTCGTTAGTCATTTTTTCGTTAAATACTTAACGATCGTTAACCGGACTTAATGTGCAATAATTAATCGTAAACATAAACATTAATTATTAACTTTAATTCTTATTCGCTAATGTGTGCAATCCCGTAGTCACGAGTTCGAATCCGGACATTCACATGTTTGTAAATATATACATTTCCAACAGGACGAACATAACATTCCCCCAATTCTTTCGATTGGCCCAAGTCCATACATGAATGATGAATATGATGAAGGTGACCACAAAGGAGATGAGTAGGGATGTATTGTGACTAGGGGCGGAAACGAGCCGAGTCGAGTCCGAGCTTGCGAGAGCTCGAGCTTGGCTCGTTTAATTTTTAAAAGGATCGAGCTCGAGCTCGGCTCGTTTCGAGCCTTAAATTTTAAGCTCGAGCTCGGCTCGTAGTATGTTATATAGGCTCGGGCTCGGTTCGAGCTCGGTTTGTTTATACGATTTGGCCATGAAAAGTTAAAGTTTGGCTCGAGCTCGAGTTCGGCTCGTAAGCTCGTTAATAAGCTCGAGCTCAGCTCGTATATATGTTTAATACTTAAAATATCATAATGTCGTTTAGGATCGCGAGCCCAAACGAGCTTTGTATGTAAAGCTCGGGCTCGAGCTCGATTAATAAACGAGCTGAAACTTAGGCTCGAGCTCGTTTAGGCTCGGCTCGTTCGAGCTTTTTACCGATCCGATCCCGAGCTTTTCACGAGCAGCTCGACTCATTTCCACCCCTAATTGTGACGACGTGAACTATATTGTTTAGTGAACTTATGCGCAAAACTTGTATTGTGTCCGCTATTTATGTTTTTGTTGAACTTTTGTATGTGACAAATAATGACTTCGAACGTCTATCAATTTGGATTGTGATTATGTCTTAGTTATTATTTGTGTTGATTTGAAAAATCTAAAAATTCTAAAAATTTAGATGCGAAAATGGTTCTAGAAAAGCCAGAAAATATGCATGTTGTTGCGTGATTTTTTTTGCTACACATCACTCATGGCGATGACATGTCGTCGCATAGGTCGGCATGTCGTCACTTGACGGCATCTCGTCGCTGTAAGTCAATAGGTCAAATAGTCAATAAGTCAATAAGTTAAAAAAGAGTTGTCTCTAAAAGCAAAAAGAAAAGTCACCACAATAACTTATAGCGACGGAGTTTATGAGACAACAGTTGTAGCGGCGACAAGTCGTCGCTCTAGGTTATAACGACGATCTCTGGGACTTATGTGGCAAATTCGTCGTCGCAAAAAAAAAAAAAAAAAAAGAAAAAAAAGAAAAAAAAGAAAAAATTAGTTGTGTATTCATGTCACTTATATCTCTAGTGATGAAGTATGCACATTCTTTCAATTCGTACGCATGGCACTGTAAGATTTGAGTTATTCAAAAATATTCCAAAATGTATGTTATTGTGTTACTATGTTTCATAGGTTCCGTAATACGAAATCTAAAACCTGCTTGTTTAAATTCGCTTGGTTCAACAAGCAAGTTTCACGGTTTAGGATGATTGAAAATGACCAACATGTACTATTTGATGATGTTTCAAAAATAAAATTGCTGATGCTGACAAGAAATCGAAGAACATGTAATCTCAAGTTTAAGTTTTTGTTAGGTAATTTTTTATTATTATTATTTAATTTTGGTAACTTTTTTATTATTATTTATTTTTATATATTTTTAATCTATACTACAACAGCAAAAGGTTTACAATGATATATTATGTTTTGATTGGGTTAATTAAAGATAAGAAAAAGAAATTATTACAAAAGTCATCAATCAAACCATAACACCTCATTTTGTGGATTATTTTTTATAAACTTTTGTGCGTGTAGCATATCTCTTTTTATTTTTAGGCGGTTGATTTTAACAACTAGATAAGGATGGACTTTTTATTCCATTCAAACCTACTAATATAGGCTTCTTTAATTGTAATTTTAATTTTCTGATACTTGATTTCTCTATGTCAATTTCTAGGGTTTTAATTTTTTTAAGTTTACTGAATCAATCTTCTTATTCTCGTGTTTACTTTAAAGTAAAAATTGCGTTAATAGCATGTAATAGCAACGTACTTTTTCATTTGTTCTATTATCAGATACTAACCCAGAATAATACAAGGATACTCATCCAACTTTCAAATTTTGTTTCATTATCATACGTTTTGTTTGCACCGTTAGTCTTTTTGACTAACGACCATTTGTAATTAACTTAAAAATATGTTTTTCTTACGTTTTCATACATCTCTATCCGTTTTTATATGTTTTCGCCCGTTTTCTTTATGTTGTTGGCACCGTTAGTCCTTTTGACTAACCACCATTTGTAATTAACTCAAAAATATGTTTTCTTACGTTTTCTTACATTTTCATATGTTTTCATACGTTTCTATCCCTTTTTATACGTTTTTGGCCATTTTCTTACGTTTTCATACATTTTTGTTCGTTTTTAAACGTTTTCGTCAGTTTTTTTGAAAACGTATAAAAACAGACGAAAACGTAAGAAAAACTATTTTTGAGTTAATTACAAATGTTCGGTAGTCAAAAAGGACTAACGGTGCAAACAAAAACGTAAAGAAAACGGACGAAAACATATAAAAACGGATAGAAACGTATGAAAACGTATAAAAATGTAAGAAAAACATATTTTTGAGTTAATTACAAACGGTCGTTAGTTAAAAGGACTAACGGTGCAAACAAAACGTATAATAATGAAACAAAATTTGAAAGTTGGATGGGTATTGTTATATTATTTTGGGTTCGTATCTGAAAATGGAACAAATGTGAAAGTACGTTGCTATTACATGTCATTAACCCGTAAAGTTTGATTTATCAACATTTTACTTCTCTCATAACTCGCTCACATGAGATTAAGTATTATTGTTAGTAATTGTTTTAAGTTTTCATCCTCGTTTATCATTCTAGGATTATAAATACTATTGAATTAAGGGTGCATTTGATATGATGTCATGAATCACAAACGGTTTCGGTATAAGATGGGTCCCTCACCAATGATAGATTCATTCCTCTCCTTTTGAACTACTATAAAATATGGATAACATTCATATTTCATTCTCATATAATGTAGGCCCCTCATCTTAACCAAACACTTAGAATCATTCTCTCGTTCTTATAAAAGATGCCAAACGCACCTTAAGTTTTTTTAGATTGCTTTTGCATTAGTTATAAATTATAATATACAACTCATAGTCTTAATAAACTATCAAAAAGAAGTACGAAATTAGATGCCTTAGGAAAAGCAAGTGTAACGAATCTGAATATAATAGTGAAGACAACTATGAGTCCGCGTACAAATATTTGATGAGAGTGATAGGATGGAAATGCCAACAAGGCTGGTTAATGATTAAGGCTGCGGAGACTCGCTCTGGCTAGCATTATCATTAACATCCAAATCTATAAGTTTGGTTAAAGAGTATCTATGCTATATATACAATAGTATATATATTAAAGAAGTGGAGAGTTATTTTACATACCAAACTTTTTTCACATACCAAGGGACTCATCTCCACCATTCATCTAAAAAAAATTAATGGCTGAGATTAAAAACATTTTATTATTTCACATATTTTTTATAATTTAAATATCTCTTAAACCGTTAATCGTTAAATGAAAATATTTACACTATCGCGACGAGTATTTAATTATCTTTCTATAGACGGGCACTTTGATATACTTTCGAAAAAAGAAAAAAAACTCGTTTTTTTCACGTTTTTTCGTTATTTTTTTTTCGTTTTTTACGTTCTTGAAATTTACATGAAAAAAAATCATATATGATAAAACACTAAATTGAATATCACATGTGATATTAGTGTTAAATCATATATGATATGTAATATCACATGTGATATTATATGTAATATTATATGTGATATTTCACTAATATCACATGTGATATTACATATCATATATGATATTACACTAATATCACATGTGATATTCAAATTAGTGTTTTATCATATATGATTTTTCAATGCAAATTTCAGTAACGTAAAAAAACGAAAAAACTTAAAAAATACGTGAAAAATACGAAAATAAAATTTTTTTCGAAAGTATATCAAAATGACTATATATAGAAAGATAATTAAATGCTCGTCGCAATGATATATTTTTTTTCTCTTAACGATTAACGGTTTGAAAGATATTAATATTTGAAAAAAAATGATGAAAGTGGGTTTTTTAAATTGTTGGGATTAATCTCATCCATTAGATCAAATAAAAATGGAGGGTGAAGATTGATCCCTTGATATGTAAATAATCTTTTGTCCTCAAATGATCTTAAATCATTAAAGAAAACTTTTAAAGTGAAAAAATTAAATAAGCTATTTATCTAAATCATAAACTTTTATTAATATTTTTTTATTCAATTTAAATAGTATTAGTGTTAATCAATCTTTTAAAAACCGGGTCTCTAATCAACCTGATCGAGTCACTGAGTCACCGGCTCAATTTGTTCGACCACCGAGTTAACCTAGTCTTTCACAAAAATTAATATTATATATATTTGGAATGATACAAAAAAAGTATATATATCTTGAAAACTGGATTAATTCGGGTCACTTCAATATATTCACGGGTACTCGTCTAGTCTATATCTATATCTATATCTATACTACTTATAATGCATGAATGACCTTCTCTCCTATTTAATTTTTAAGACCACCATTAATGCAATTTTAAGCAAATACAACTTATCAAACATAAATTACAAGTATGTTAAGCACAAATAATTGTTATCTTAAAACACTACTTTTTACTTACAATTAATACACCACTTCACCAATAAATACAAATCACAAAGCACAATGTACACACAAATGTACAAATCTATACTACTTGGTTTTAATTCATTTTTTTTATTAGGTTTAAACTGAAAAGGAAATAAAGATGAAACACAAAGATGACTCGAACCACCATTTCACCTCACATCTAACAACAACAAAAAACATGTCTATCATATGTCTCATCCTCCTCAAGAAACCACAATCAACATCCATCTCCAACCAAGACTCAACACGAAATAAAAATTAAACAAGATCTCAGATAAGTTCAAACTTTGTTTGCAATCTTCTTAAGATTTAACTTAAATTTGAACATACCCATCATCGATCTATAAAAAAGAAAAACAAAATAAAACCTACCCGAGACCTTTCACAAATCTTGAAGCCAAATAAGAAGTAGAAAAAAAGGGTTCGTGAAACAGAATCAAGAAAAGGGTTTGTGTCTCTTGCTTTGTGTGTTCGTATAATAGAAAGAAGAAGAAAAAAAAAAGGTTTTGTTATGTCTTTTGTTTGTGAGTTATAAGGGTGATGGATAGATTATTAAGACAAGAAGTATGATTTTTTTGAAGATATATGTTTGGTGCTTGTTTGTGCGTTTTCGTTGCAAAAGAGAGAAGAGTGGAGCGGCTTGTGTGTGATTGCACAAGAAATGAGTAAGAAGTGATGGTTGCACAAAATCACGGATAACATCTTCTATAACAACTTTGATTATGGGTTGTATGATGTCATAATGGGCTTATCCCAATATTGTTAAGAGTTCCTATAATATCTAAAAATTGTTGGGGCTAAAATATTTAATATTTAAAAATTAGTAAACTTTTTGAATTAGGATAATTTTTAATATATTATTTGTTTAATGGTAATATTGGGGATAAATGCAATTATAGACTAACGGTGTATTTTGGACTCTTAATTTTTGCGCGGTTGATTATTTCAAATGTCTGAATCTTAAAACCTATAAGCTTGGTTTCAGTTAATTAATGATCGGTTTTTGCGGTTTTAGATTGAGCAAGTCGGTTTGGTGTTTTGATTTTACATATTTTTTGAACACCATATCCATAAAGCTTAACTTTATATAAATCATGTAGTTATTTTAAACAACGAAAAAACGTTGCTTACTAAATTATTTATTATTACAATTGTATAAATAAAAAACATTGTTAACGGTTAAAGAGTTATAATATTCAACATGAAATTCGTACATTTATTATATAAATATGTAATAAATTAAAATACGTAGTTCACTCGAAATTAAAATACGTAAAGAAATGTTAAAAGAAACAGTTACTTTAGTCACAATATTTAGTCACGGAGTACCCGCCGCCGCATTGCGCGGGTACCCTGCTAGTTACATATAAATACAAAACACATTTTTACTTAAAACTTAAAAACAAATGTATATATACTTAATTACAATTTACACCAACTTTCTTCACTCTTACTTACTACATACCTATATATACATAAAAAAAATGCACACACAAATTAACGTTACTATACATCATCGCTGATGTGCGTAGGTAATCGTCTAGTTTATACTAAATGTTCAAACTTTGGTCTTAATTACAAACTTACAAAATAAGTAATATTGTTTGACTAAAATACATTTACATAAAAGTCAATATAATCTATTGAAAACTTTCTTGTCTCAACGTCATTTTGGTATACGTTCCTTTGTTTTTAATAAAAAAGAAAAAAGAAGAGAAGAGATAAAAATAGGCAGAGAAGAAGATGAGGGAAATGATATTTTGATTTTGTATTTTTTGTTTTCGAGTTAAAAGAGAGAAAAAAAAGTAACTGATGATTTTATAAGGGAATGTCTAACCAATGCCCTAAGGGCATTGGTTAAGATTTGTCTTTTTGTGGTTTTTTATTACGTAAATAGTCCTTGTAGTTGAAATAAAATTGCATATTTGGACGGGGACCCACATAAATAGTTATTAAAAACTACAAAAAGACAAATCTTAACCAATGCCCCAATTCCCTTAGGGCATTGGTTAGACATTCCTATTTTATAATTATACCATTTTGTTATAGATAAAAGTTGTATTTTATATTAGGTTATTTAAGTAATTATATTTATTAGAAGCTTTTTAATATATGGGGATGTTTGGTACGAATGAATCATTCGGAATGAAATTGATTCAAAGAATGGAGTTTTTGAGAAAGTGAATAGTCTCACAGAAAAAGAAAGGATTTTATTGTTTGGTGCAATTGAGAAAGAACATAAGAGATATGATAGAGGCTTAATTCTTTTGTTTGATACGACGACTGAATGAGTGAATATTACAAAGATTTGAACATTATTAAACATATAAAAAGCCAAATATATATATATATATTCATGTATTAAATCATCTATACAAAATCCATAGTATCCATAAACATTTGAGTGCTCATAAACATTTGAGTGCGTCATGTACAAGGTGAGCATCAAGACTTCAACATGAATAGCTCAGATACATGATAATATCTTTTTATAGATTTGAAGTTATCAATTTTACATTTACACTGAACATCATGCGAACATTACAAAATTATATTGTTGATAATCATTTATTATGGCAAATTTTTTTCGCATATTCTATGTAAAAAAAATATCCGAATGCATATAATTCAATAATATAGCCTTCTACAGGGTGAGAATGTTGTAGTTTTCGGTAATATGAACTTGTGTGCTTTTTGCGCTCTCAATTATCCATGTATAATGCTTTTACCAACAACTCTTGTGTCCCCATTGTCTTCTCTTGATCATTAATAAACATCCAATTTGATAAA
Source organism: Chrysanthemum makinoi (assembly GCA_910596185.1). Taxonomy (NCBI): domain Eukaryota; kingdom Viridiplantae; phylum Streptophyta; class Magnoliopsida; order Asterales; family Asteraceae; genus Chrysanthemum; species Chrysanthemum makinoi. The sequence continues at coordinate 185,624,675 of OU343221.1, forward strand.
ATGATCAATGTTACATATGTTTTTCTTTGAGTATTTCTTGAACAACTTTAAACTTTAGCCATCGCTACAGACATCAACATTGCATTCCATGTTCAAGTTATGAACACAAGTTGACTATGGCAGGTAGGAGGAACAACAAGGACATTCTGGTGACCCTGAAACGAGATTCATAATAGTTAAAAAGTTTAATTATTCAAACTTCAACTTTAAAGTCAATAATTTAGGCTTGGCATTTTATCAAACACATGACATGCGATAGTGAACATGAACCTACCAAAGTGCTCTTCGATCTTCTTAATTAGATCCCACTTTTGAGAGTGTAATATATTGAAAATAATGACTACTTATATTCAGTTAACCATGAATCGAAATAGAGCGAACATGTACTACACAAAGTTGAAAACTTCCTGATTATAAGAACTAGTAATTACAAAGGAGCAGTAGCTATTAGAAATGAGACAATTGACAACAATGAAAACCAGAAACGGATAAATCCATTTACTACAATTATTCAACTTTCTGATTTTGTGAAAGAACCTGCATTTTTTGTTGAGAAATTGGTCTATGGTTTTAGAAGAGTTATGCGTTTTTTAGTAGAATGTGCCTTGCACGTGCTAAAGGAATTTTATACCCCAACTTTATAAAATAGATATTAGCATTCCTCATAAAATGGACGGAGCAATGGTATATGAATAAAAATTGTTTCTTAAGCATTCTCCGCTTTTTGAAGAGAATAAAAACGATGGAATGAGAATCCATTTTCAATTCATTGTTTCCATTCCTTAACTTACACAAACGCAAGAAAGTTCCCATGTTTGCTTTCTCTTTTTGTTGGAATCACTCCTAAACCATATTTCAAGTGTTAGTAATCAATATGTAATAGGTTGCTTAAATATGGCTTTTATGTTTGTAATTAAGGCAAGGCTTATGTAGAAAGCCCATAAGCCTTGGCTCAAGCCCATAAGGAAGGAAGGGAGCTTGTAGTGTTGCCCTAGTCCCTTCCCCTATAAATAATGTTGTAAACTCCCATTTGGGAGTTGGTTGTTTATTTCATTTAAATCCTACGCCTAAAGGTTTATAGTCATACGTGTGTTTTGTGTGTTTTGTTCAACCAATCTCTCTTTATCTCATTTCTAACATATTCATGCTTGTGTTGCAAACATGGGAACCTAACAGTGGTATCATTCGCCATCTAGTTGGGTGAAACATTTTGTTTTTGAAGTTTATTAGTATACGCGTGAGTTTTTGTGCTTAACCTTTTCAAACGCTTAAAAGCTTTCATTTTTACACTTAAAAAATCAAGATTCTTGTACTTTAAGGTTTATTGGGTGTTAAAGTTTAAGTTTTTAGCAAAAAGTTTCAAACTTTACGTGTATATCATTGTTTTTAAGCTTGTTTTGATTCGCATAATATTTTCTACGCGTAAGGTGAAAACGTGTTTTGGATCTTCAAGTTTCATAATTTTGTGTTATTTTGGTGTTATTGAAGCTATTTCATCCTAAAAATCTGGTTTATAAACACTTTTGGGCAAAAAAAAAAAAAAATCAGTTTTGGCAAAGTTTGGTATATCCTACGCATAGTAAAACCCTACTTTTACTCGTAAGCATTCAAAGTCTACGCATAAGCTTGTCAACGTTTGATCAACAGTGCTATTGGTTTACTCAGTGTTTTCTTGCTTGGATAAGCCTGAAAACACTTCGACTTTGGATATCTTTTACACTGGTATAAGTGTAAAGGATTTTTGGGGAAAACCCTAGTTTTACGCCTAAGCTAATCACTTACGCGTAGAATTCTTTCTGCCTAAGCATTTTCTTACGCCTAAGCCTGTCTTACGCATAAGCTAATCTTACGCATAAGCATTCTACTACTAAGCCTTTGGTTTACGCCTAAGCTAAGTGTTTCTCAAGTCTACGCGTAAGCTATTCCTACGCGTAAGCTCTATTGTTAGGCGTAAGGTAGTTTTCTACGCATAAGGTGCTTTCTACGCTTAAGCTGGTATCTACACATAAGGTTACTTCATCAACAAAGTTTCATTCGACTACAAAGATCCATCATCAACACAAGTTTCAAGATGTCTCAACCACCATACTCTAGCTACTTTCCTCATGTGTATCCTCAACAACAACAACAACAACTCTATCAACAACAACATCAATTTCAACAACAATTTCCTCAAGGAGCAATTCAACCACAAATGATTCAACCACCCCTAGTCTTCAAGTACAACCTTACACAAACTTTCAAAATCAGCATCCATCCAAGTATGCTATGAAGGAACCGTCTTGGTTTGCAAAGATGTGTGAAGCTTTAAGTAGCCAACAATCCATTCATGAAGTTGGATCACTTGATAGACCTCCAATGCTCACTCCTGGAAACTACGATCAATGCGTGATAATGTTCTTTAGGTTCTGTGATCTAAAGAAGCCACATGGAAAGTTCTTGAAGAAGGTCATCCTTGAAGGTCCATTTCAGATGCCTACTATCACTATACCCGGAGATCCAAATGCTAATCCACCAAGAGATGATATCACCAACGTTGTCGGTCTTAATGAACTCACTATAGACCAACTTCTACACATGGAAGCCGATGAACTTGCAATGCAATATATCCTTTTGGATTACCCAATCCGATACTTCATAGTGTTGATGCTCAGAAGACTGCTAAAGCAATGTGGGAGCATATTCATCTTTTAATGGAAGGCACTGAACTCAATCAAGAAGACATGGAATCCAAAATCTACTTAGCATATGAACACTTCATGATTGAACCAGGGAAGACATTAGAGTCATATCATCATCGATTCTCAGACATCATCAATGACTTGGAAAAACATAACATCATTATGCCAAGAATTGCGGTCAACACTAAGTTCCTTAGTAGTCTTGGTCCTGATTGGGAAAAGTATGTCATTTTCATCCGTCAAGCGAAGAATCTTCATCATGCTACATACGGATTGTTGTACGACTATTTGAAGCCCCACCAAAAGGAAGTTGACAAAGAAAGGATTATCCGTGGAGTCCCTGCTTCGCCTTCACTTCCGGATAATCAAACTCTCGCTTTGTGGGCTCAAACGTGTTATCCTCAATTCCCTACTTTGCAAACTGTCTTCACAAATCGTCCACAACCAACTGCTACAATTACACCATATGATCCGCCACAACAACAATCCCAAGAAACTCAATTGGTTCCATACAACAACAACAATGATCAAGCACTTTACAGTGAATCTAATGAGGATGCAGAAGCTTTCGATGCATTGCAACAAGGGTTTGTCTTGATTGCTAGAGCCTTCGGCCGATATTCCAAAAAATCCAACAATCGCATTCGTACCTCATCAAACACAAGGAATCAAGTTGTTGTTAACAATGGACGTGTTGAAGTTCAGAATCGTGGTAATGTTCGTCAGATGGGTAGTGGTCAAGGGTTTAATGCTAACGGGAGGAATAACATGGGTGCTCCAACAACAGGCTCAAGTGGTTGATCAGGGAAATGCTCAGACTGGGGTTAATGGTCTTCGTTGTTATAACTGTAATGAGAAGGGTCATCTGGCTAATGCATGCCCTAAGCCGAGGACAAGAGGCAGCGCCTATCACAAAGAGGCTTTACTCTTGGCTCTCAAGGATGAAGCTGGTGGAACTCTTATCAACAAGGAACAGAGCTTCATGGCAAATTCATATTCTGATGATGACATGGAGGACTTGTAGGCTAATGCAGCAGTTATGTTAATGGCAACCATGCAAGAACTCCACATGAGTGACACAGGCCCAGTGTATGACACTGACGGCTTGTCTTAGGTACCAGATCAAACTATATTCATTACTGATCTGATATATCCGCCAACATCTGCATCCGACGAGGATCAGAGTGTTCAACATGAGCCGTCTACATCTCATTCCGAGGATAATCAAATAGATCCTGTAGTTATATTTGATGATCAAGATGACCTTATGGTTACCATTGATAATCAAGTTGACTCCATGGTTATACTTGAGGATCTGAATAATGATCATGTTGAGACTCACGTTGAACAAGCTGAACTTTTGTCTAATCCAGATATTGAGCTCATGACCTTAATTAAGGACCAAAAATCTCGAATGGAAAAATGCCTTGACATCAATCAGCAATTAAAGGATAAAAATGCACTGCTGACTAAGGATATTGAATGCTTAAAATTCCAACTCAACATTTTTCAAACAAAAGAAAAACGTGAAAAAGGTTTTGAAGTCGCATTTGCTAAATCGTACCAAAATGAAAAATATTTGGAAAAACAGATATGTGATCTCGTTGCATCCAAGAATGCTTTGTTGTCTCAAATAGAACAACTGAAATATGATCATAAACAACAACTTAACACTCTCACTTCGGAAACTCAAAAGCTAAGTCTGAGTTGTTAACTTGTCAAAAACAGTTTTGCGAGTACAAAAAGCATTCAAGGAAACAAATAGATGACTATCTTGAAGAAATTGTCGACTTACAAAACAAAATCAAAGAGTTTCAAATGTTGTTTATAAACATGGTGAGTCAATCACAACTATTCAAAAGTTTACTTTCAAACCAAATCCAAATGGATATGGACCGAATCTTGCGGATTACAAACCAAAGTTTTCACATAGAGCATTCAAACCAAATCCTCAAGTTTACGGTCGCAGAACATAGAATTAATGATTCCATTATGAGTGTTGTTGAATATAATCGTATGGAGGAATTAGATGCGAAGGCGAGAGTCGGTCAAAATTGGAAAATGTTGTTTATAACAAACCATTTAACTATTCAAAAGCCATAAATTTTGTCGCACAACAGGATAATTCTAACACACCTTGGGTTATCACGCCTATTTCTGAGTCCTCTAATGTTGGTCCCCAACGCAATACTGCACAAATTAATGGTCCTTTACCTTCACTCAGTGAAGTAAAAACATTACCCGAACGTTGTCAAATTCTTAAATATTTTGAAACATTCATTTCGGACATCAAACTTTTGGAACGTGAAATTGAAATCAATTCTGAAATAAAAGTTGAGCATTTTCAATCGCCTCATGCGCGAGAATAAAGAGATATTTTTCAGAAAAGAATTTTACCTCATGTCCGAAATTTGAAAATGTGTGCAATATATTGGGAAAGAGATTTTCACAAGGAGCTTGGACTTATGAAAACAGTTTTCGAGAAAACAGAAACATCGATTTCAAATACTAAACGTAAAAAGAAAATGTTAAGAAAAGATGTTGATCGACTATTGGAAGATGTTCTCTGTGCTGATACCATAAATGATGTGTTACTACATACTGTTGCATATGCATTTCATTATATCGCTGTTGATTATGTTGATTTTGTTGAAAATGTTGAGAATACTGATACTGTGTCACAAATCAAGTCTTTAAAAGTTGAAAATGAGCGATTGTTAAACGAGCTTTCAAATGCAAAACGTCGTCTTCAATGGTGCCAAAAAGATTGTCAAAATCGAGAACTCGCTTTGCAAAACAAAATCAACCAGTTGCATACCAAAACTCTTAATCCAAAAATTGAGCAACTGTATGATGAAAACGTGTCTTTGAAGTGTCAAATTTCAAAATATGAACAAGAAATTTCAGAAGTCAAAACGGAATATGGTGTCATATTTGATTTACTTAAAAAGACTCGTGCTCAAGCGTCTAAAGATCTTGATGATCATCTTGCATATACCAAAGATGTTTTACGACAAAATGGAAACACTCGTTCTAAAAATCAAGATTTGTTACATACTATCCATGATCTAAAAGCAAAGTTGGTGACACTTAAGCAAGATAGGAATAGTAACATAAACATACTTGCACCAGGAATTCTTAGACTGCCTAATGACACATCACAAGAAACTAATGTGCTTCCCTTTACTGAAACAGGAATAGTTGCCTCTTTTCCCAAAGCTAGCACTTCACAGCTTAAGAGCACCACAAGGAAGAATAGGAAGTTGCGACATATGAAAACAACAATAAAGGCCTCTGAAGTAGAAGAACACCTTAGGACTTTGAATAAGACTCAAGTTGCACCCACTTTAGATATTGCGTCTGACAAATGTAATGGAAAAAGTAATGTAACGAATCTTTGAATCTTTAAGTTCTTTAAATGTTATGTTTGAAGCTTCTTGTGTTGGCTGTCGTAAAAGCATGTTTTCTGGTTGTCATGATAAACGTATTGCTAATGCTATCTTACCACATAAGCGGCATAATAGAAAATGGAATACCTCTAGACCCACTAATGCTTCTAAGTCTGTGCTAGGTAAACCACCCTCTAGTATTCTGGCTATGATCATTGATGTACCCATAGAACCCCCTTCACTTCCTAGAAAGAACTTATCACCTAGTGCATTTACTAAGACAAAAGCTAAGACTAGTTGGAGATGGCAAAAAAGGTTACATAATACACTTGGCTTTAAATGGATACCTAAAATCATAAACATGTGTGTTTCAACTATAACTGCATCGGAACCCTCTAACTCTTTGGGTTCCACATCTACTTCTATTCCATCTGTGTCGCCTGTGTGTAATGCGGTGATACGATCATCCTCTGGATTGTTGATAGCGGCTGTTCCCGATACATGACAGCAATCTCAAAATGTTATCAAACTTTGTTTCAAAGTTCATTGGCACCGTCAGTTCGAATGATCACTTCGCAGATATCATGGGCTACGGAGATTACATCAATGGTAACATCAAAATTAGCAGGGTTTATTACATGGAAGGTCTCGGTCACAATCTATTCTCAGTTGGTCAATTTTGTGATGGAGATTTGGAAGTTGCTTTTCGGGAGAAAACTTGTTTCATTTGTGATCTACAAGGAAACGATCTTATGTCTGGTACCCGCACATCAAGTCTTTATACAATCTCCATGCAAGACATGATTGCTTCATCTCCCATCTGTCTACTTTCAAAGGCAACATCTACAAAATCTTGGCTATGGCACCGTCGACTCTCACACTTAAACTTTCAAACCATAACCAATCTTGCACAATACAAACTTGTTGAACGTCTCCCAAGATTTCGATATTCTAAAGATCACCTATGCTCAGCTTGTGAACAAGGGAAAAGTACTCGTGCTCACTTTCCTTCAAAGGTGGAACACAGCTCACATCATGTGCTTCATCTTCTTCACATGGATTTGTGTGGTCCAATGCGCGTGTAGACGATTAATGGCAAATGCTACATCTTGGTAATTGTGGATGACTACTCAAGATGAACTTGGGTTTATTTTCTTCGAAGTAAAGATCAAGCTCAACAGATGATCATCACCTTTCTCACGAAAATTCAAGTTCAACTGCGGAACACAGTCAGACAAATCAGAACAGACAAAGGAACTGAATTTGTGAATCAAACTCTTCGTCCATTTTATGAGAAAGAGGGAATTGAGCATCAAACATCAATTGCACGAACACCAGAACAAAACGGAGTTGTTGAAAGACAAAACCGTACGTTAGTGGAAGCGGCAAGAACAATGTTAATTAATGCTAAACTTCCAGATTACTTGTGGGCTGAAGCCGTGTCAACTACATGCTACACTCAGAACCGTTCTATGATAACTAAACGTCACAACAAAACACCTTACGAGCTTATCCATAATCGTAAACCGAATCTCAAACACTTTCATGTATTTGGATCTCTCTGTTACCCAAATAATGATCGTGATGACTTTGGTAAGCTCAAGGCCAAAGCTGACATAGGAGTCATTGTTGGATACTGTGAAAACTCTAAGGGTTACCGGATCTGGAATCGTCGTACAAGGGAGATTATAGAAATGATTCATGCAAATTTTGATGAGCTTACAGAAATGGCTTCGAAAGCAAAACAGCTTGAAACCCGGACATAACCATCTAAACTTTCCCCAAACCCCATCATCACCGAACCAAGCTTACAGCTTACTCGTCAACAAATGGAACAACTATTTGCTCCTCTGTTTAGTGATGATATTGATCAACGTGCTCCAGATGTATCAACTGTTTCCGTTGCTCAACCTGATAATAATCCAATACCTGATACATCTGAAACAACAACAACTATTGAAGAAGCACCACCAATTGATTCTACAACAACAGCCGAACAAACCACATCTAATGACGCTGAACCAACTGATGATCTTCTAAACAATGAAGTACCCCCACCTGCAGATTATGATCCAAATGCGTTCTTCAATCCGTTTGCTAATGAAACTGCCTCACCTGATGTTGCAGAATCATCCACACGCCATTTGAATCCTCCTAATCTGCACAATGTATATCAACATCAACCCTCCACACATCGTTGGAATCGAGACCATCCTCTAGTGAACATTATTGGAAACCCGAATCAACCAGTCGTAACTAGACAACGCCTTCAGACAGACAGTGAGCATTGTATTTATGCACTTACCGTCTGCCATGCTGAACCCAAAAATATTAGAGAAGCCATGACATATGACAACTGGATTGAATCCATGCAAGAAGAACTCAATCAGTTTAAACGTCTTGAAGTATGGGAACTGGTTGAAAAACCAACTGGGGTCTATGTTATTGGTCTCAAATGGATTTGGAAAAACAAGCTAGATGCCGAAGGTACGGTTATCAGAAATAAGTCACGTCTGGTGGCTAAGGGTTATAGACAAGAAGAAGGAATTGACTACGAGGAATCATTTGCACCGGTTGCTAGACTTGAGGCTGTTCGGATTTTTCTGGCATTTGCGACTCACATGAACATCACGGTCTTTCAGATGGACGTCAAAACTCCTTTTCTGAATGGTAAACTGAAAGAAACGGTCTATGTTAGTAAGCCAGAAGGATTTTTCGATCCAGTGTTCCCTAATCATGTCTACAAACTGAACAAGGCTCTCTACGGTCTCAAACAAGCCCCTCAGGCGTGGTATGATAAGTTGTCATCCTTTCTTATCTCTCATAATTTCGTCAAATGATCGGTCGACCCAACACTATTCATACTATATCACGGGAACACATTTTAATCGCTCAAATTTATGGATGACATAATTTTTGGGTCAACACATCTAAAGTACTCAAACGCTTTTTCAAAACATATGAAAAAACATTTTGAAATGTCCATGATGGGTGAACTTATGTTCTTTCTAGGACTGCAAGTTCATCAATCACCCCGTGGTATTTTCTTGAGTCACTCCAAATATGCTCTTGAAATTTTAAACAAACATGGAATGCAAAACCGTGATACCTATGCCACACCGATGGCACATACCAAGAAACCGGACGCCGATTTGCATGGGAAATTGGTTGATCCCACCAAATACCGTAGTATTATTGGGTCTCTCATGTATCTAACAACCAAGAGACCGACATTGTCTTTGTATATCTTTGTTCTCGTATCGGGCGACCAATCAAACTCACCTCTCGAGGCTAAAAGAATCCTCCAATACATCAAGGGAACCATTAACTGGGGATCCGTATCCGAAGGATTCTGGTTTTGAACTAATAGCTTTTTCAGACGATGATCACGCAGGTTGCTTAGATTCTCGGAAAAGTACTTCAGGAGCTCTACTATTTCTTGGTGATAAACTGGTGTCATGGCAATCGAAGAAGCAGGATTGTACATCACTGTCCTCAACCGAGGCAGAATATGTAGCCATGTCAGCGTGTTGTGCTCAAGTCATTTGGATGAGAACACAACTCAAAGACTATGGTTACGTATTTGACGGAATCCCGATGTACTGCGACAATCGGAGTGCTATTGCGATCTCGTGCAACTCGTTCAACATTCAAGTCTAAGCACATCTATCTTCGATATCATTTCATCAAGGAGCATGTGGAAAAGGGTACCGTTGAATTATATTTTGTGGGTACTGAATACCAACTGGCAGACCTTCTCACCAAAGGCTTAGCTCCTGCTAGGTTTACTGAGTTGGTTCACCGGATTGGTATGAGGTGTTTGACTCCAGAGGAACTGGACGAACTTTTAACACATTCTTAAAACCAGTCAAACACCAAAACCTCTTTTGTAAATATCTTCTCAAAAACAAAATACAAAAATATAACACTCATAAAAATACAAAAATATTCTTCTATCCAAATTTCTTTCAACATGGCAAGTACAAATCTTCCGTCAACACTTCACTCTTTCAAAATTTCAATATTTTCACGGTTAAATGTTGAGGGGGAGAAAGTAAATATTTTATGTTTCATAAAACCTTGTACTTGCATGTTACCCAGTATTGGGAGTATCTTTGATAACGGTGGACACATTTCTTGTTTCTTGACACTCCTCGGACCCAAATTTGTAAAATTTCTCTATTTCAAAAGTCGAGGGGGAGTGTCGTCAAGTTTCTTTCAAAATATCATGCTTCGTACATAACCAAAGTGGAAGTTATGGGTTGTGGATGCAAATGGTTAAGGTGGAAGGATCAAAAGTGTCAAAAGTTTAAACTTAAAATTAACAAAACCTTCCACCTAAAAAAATCTTTTACATTTATTACTATCATTAATACTTCAACCACCTCATCCCACGCATAAGATTCAAACATCAAATCCGTGTGAAAATCTTCAAATTTGTAAGTGTTTTAAGGATCTTTGTGTAATTATAAACAATGGTTTTTAATTATATGAAAATCCAACGGCTAGATTTTGAGATTGTGTTGATTTTGTGTTCTACGCGTATGCGTATGAACATGAAATCACCATTGGGTGTTTATGATGAAAAGGATTGTGTCAAAATGTCTAAAAATAAGTGTTATGAACATTTTCAACATCAAAATCTACCCAGATACTTCAATTAATCATTTTCAAAAATTAGGGTTTATGCGTGGTTTTGGGTATTTTTTATTGTGAGTGTTTCTGTGTAATTAGTTGTTTGAGAGATGTTTATTACATGTTTAATTAACCTAAACCAACCTTCAATCATGCCCAGAAACACTAAATTTGATATAATTGAGATTTAGGGTTTATGTCTCTTTCAATTGGGGATTTGTGATTCATAAAGTGTTTGTTGTTATAACTTGTTGAAAATGTCTCATTAGGCTTCTAAGACATTCCAGAAATCATTTGGTACAATTCCTATGGCTAGATTTCTTATTCGTAAGAATTGAAACTTTAGGGTTTTAAGTTTATGCCTAAGGAAAAACCTACGCGTTACCATAAAAAATGTGATAACTTGTGATCTTGATAGAGGTTGAATAGAATGTTAATGGATATGTTATGATGAATTTATTTCAGGTTATTACGCGTGAAAAATCAAAATCAAGGTTAAACTGGAACTCTACGCTTAAGGATCACCTTACGCGTAGATGGTTACTCGTAAGAGAAATCTTACGCGTAACCTTTACGCATAAGGTTCTACATGGGGACTACGCGTATCCTGTGAAGGATATGCAAACTTGAGTTCTTACGCGATAAGGTTCACTCTTACGATTAAACCTTACGCATAAGCTCCCACATACGCTTACACGTAAGCTTTATGCCAAGAGCTCTTTTCCTACGCGTAATATTTCTTACGCGTAAGAGGAGTTCCTACGCATAAGCTTATGTCTACGCATATGGTCACAACTGTTTACGCATAAGCTTGCAATTTCTACGCTTAAGCCTTATTTTTAACCTTTCCTATGAGTTTTTTACGCGTACAAACTTGTAAATAAGTAACTCATAACGTCACAAAACCAATATGTCTCTAACAAGCAATAATGGTTAAAATGTTGTGTGAATGAGAGAAAATTTGGACTTTAAAATTCAAAATGAATAAAATCACGAAACTTATCACGACTACTTTGGACTATTGGACAAACAAGTGACATTGGACTCGTAACATTCATTAACATAACATATTCAATAATTGGACAATAAAATCAACTTTTGACTAACGTAATGTCTTTCGATATGTTGGTTCTTTTGGCTCAATATCTTTCAGATCACAATATGGACGTCACAATGGAAAACGTTAACGCACCAAATGTACTCACAATGGAAGATATTTTCCCTACGGGTTACAAGATGAAGATTAGAAAGAACAACCTCAAAGTGGACTTTGATAACTTCACGTGCTCTGAGTCTTCATGTCATATTGCTGTGGATATTCTGAAGACTCATCCCTACAACAACATGCTCACAAATTCCGCAAGAAGATCGAAATCTATATCCATCGCTTCGGCACACTATAAAGAAGGCTGATGGTCAAGATGCTGTTACGGTGACTCTCAACAACAAACAAGTCACCATCACTGTTGCGGATTTAAGGGCATTTCTCTTTCTCCCGCCATCCACCACATTATGTTTCTACTCCATCAGAAGAGGCTACACTCCAATTCATGGTCGATATTGGCTATGATGAAGCTGCTGGGATCATTACTAAACATTCTTCAGTTGATCTAAAGAACATCCCTCAGCCATGGAGAACATTATACATCATGATTGCCAAATCTGTTCTCGGACGTGATAGTGGTCATGAACATCCTAAGCTCATGGAACTACAGATATTCTGGGGCATGGTCAACAAGATGCATATTGACTTCGCAACTCTGATCTGGGAAGACATGATGTCTTACCTCAAGAAGCCTGGCACCAAGATCCCCTACATCAGATACACTAAGCTGTTGATCCAAAGGATACTTGGGAATAATCTGGACATTCCCTTGAGACTTGATGACCCCAACCATCACTCCGCGTTGTTTGAGCCTACACTAAATGTTGTCAGATTCAAAGACTCAACAACAAAGAAACAAGGTGTTGTATAACCAGACTGTCTTCTCACTGATGATATAAAGAATCTTCAATCCTACACAAGATATCAAGAAGCAGTAGCATCAGGCAAAGTTGGCTTCATTGATGAAAAGTCTTCCGCTATACCAGTAAAGAAGACCAGGAGATCGGGCAGTACTGGAAGTGCAGCAAGCACTGGGAGTACCCGAAAGTATCCGAAAAGGACTCATACCCTCAAAAGGAAAGTTCCATCGAAGGGTGCCATCCCTAATCCTAAACCAGAACCTAAATTGATGGACGAGGACTCCGAGGATACTGAGACTGATGAAGAGGTTCACTATTCTGAGTCTGTTACAGATGATACGACAATAGCTGACAAACCTCAAAGTCCCAAAACTGACAAGGGTAAAACTCCAGTTATAGAGCAAGACCCTATGGTACGATTCAGTGCCACAATCCTTATAAAAGGAGCGAAAGCTTCTTACTTTTGAGAAAAACTTATCAAAACTTTCATTTTTTTTTCAAAGTCTTGCTCAAAAGAACAAGTACTTCCCCTTATGATTTTCAAAACCTCAAAAGTTAATATCACTTTTTGAGGGGAAGTACTTGCTTAAAAACTTTGTTCACAAATGATTCTTCGTGGAAATCTTCCCACAAAACTCGAAATGGACATATTTGATATCAAAATTTCGTCAAAAATAACATTTATATGCCATTTTTTAGGGGGAGAAAAATTATGTAATAAGAAATATGTTGTGGATTGCTATTGAATCTGTGTGCTAAAGACTTAACCAATGAATTGACGAGCTCTTAAATGTTAGTAACTCGAAAAGACTTGTCCAGGAAGGGTAATAATTTCAAGCTAGTTCGCTAGTGACGTAAACGTGTCTCGCAAAGGACTTGTCCTAGTAGAATTTACCATTCGAGAAACTCTAGGTAGACATGAACCTTGACGGGTCAAACCTCCTCACCAAGGAGTATTTACAACTTCAAGCTGACCTAGTCAGTGATGTAACCGTGTCTCGCGGGGAATTGTCTATCGTGAGTCGATCAATTCAAAAGTGCGCACTCTTCTCTCACCTTGTAGAATTCTGTCAAAACACTTAAGCACGTGTAGAGGGGGAGTATTTCTGCAAAATACAAAACTCTCACAGTGGTACAAAATGTTTTTACTCATAACCACTTTGAGAGATTTTCATGAAAATGGTTTTACGGCAACATAGGTTAGTCATGGATTTATAAGGTTACTAAGGTTAGGAATAACCGTCCTATGATCCGCCAGATCCGGAGGGATCTACCCAAGGACACCACCAATAGTTAGAATTTAGAAGTCCTTAGGTATGATTATAAAAAAGGAGAAAAATGAGAATCAGAGAAAGAAGGAGTTAAAGAATTAAAAAGAAAAGTAAAGAAAAGGGTGAAAAGAAATAGCCCTCCATATTATTCAACTTAGGGCAGACACCGGGTTCAACTCATATGCTACTGGCTGTCACTAGATGACACCGGTATTGAAGATCAAAGTCATCATGGACCCAGTGACGCATGCACTAAACCTTCTTAGCCACTCAAGTTTCTCCCTACAGAAGCTTGTTTCATCCTCACAGGGAACCCTACGTAAACTATCGGCTTTCTCTTAGAGATTGCTGGTATTGAAGAAGGAGACCCTCTCCCTAGTCTCCGCTCAGGAAAACCAAAGCGCACTATTGAGTCTAGACTCTAGAGCCACGAGATTCATCAAAAGATATCTTAGGAACACTCGACATTTCATCACTTTTTGTTCAACAATAAGGACGCAAGTGATACTATTCTAGAGTCCTACACAGATCTTAGCAATCTTTCGAGAACATTTATGAGGGGTTCACAATTGTGATCCTCAGTGATTGAATGGAAACTCCTGCCAGGGTCAACATCAAAAACCTGCGACAGCAGGTCACTTTAGTAACTCCTTGTGGGTTACGCTTAGTGTTGTCTCAAACGGTCTACAGTCGTGGGGTGATGCTTCGGTGTACCTCAACGACTCACCTGAATCGTAGATATACTTCGGTATGTCGTGTTAGACTTCTTGAGGGCATCCGGTTTCAAGAACAGCCTTTGCTAGAATTAAAGATGTGTCTTCACATTATGTTGACACTCTCGGTTCGAACTTGTAAGTGCTGGAAATCCCGCTAAGGAGATTCCTTTCAAGAATCGAGTCCCGAAGATGTGGGTCATTACTTGAACTTGTTCAATGTAATGCCAACTGTCCCTTATGGGATTCGGACGGCTGATTCGCCCGATCGAGGTGAATGGAATCAAGACATTCATCAGAAGAACAATCGTAGTGGTCAACTCTTTAAGAAACGACAACAATGATCGATTGGTGTTTATCACTAACCCATTCTTATGTTTTCTTCTTATGGATGCTCCTGGGAGATGATCGTGCAGATTCTCCACATGCTCATACCAACAACAACACATATTGAAGTTCTCTCGAAAGGCAACACAAAAGTCAAAATGGTTCTTCGTCAAAGAATCTACAAAGTTCAAAGACTAAAGAGAACTACATCAACACTAAAATCCAACGTTAAAGAGTGCGTGAGCATGTTGGAGAAGGACGTGGAGTCACCTGAGCAACGAAGCGGACCTGAAGTAGATTGCCACAACATAACATCACCATATCCACACCAGAACAAAGAACAAAGATTAAATGAAGACGTCAAAGCTGAAAAACTTAAAAGAAAGCAAGATCCTCAAACTGGGGAGATTGTTAGAATCGAGGCACTTCTTCTCACAAGAAAGAAGAATGTCAGAAGACGTCAAAGCAACTATTACATCTGCACCAACAAATGTTCAAGATTACTAAAGACATTAATTACTAACACTTAGGGGGAGATTGTTGGAATCACTCCTAAACCGTATTTCAAGTGTTAGTAATCAATATGTAATAGGTTGCTTAAATATGGTTTTTATGTTTGTAATTAAGGCAAGACTTATGTAGAAAGCCCATAAGCCTTGGCCCAAGCCCATAAGGAAGGAAGGGAGCTTGTAGTGTTGCCCTAGTCCCTTCCCCTATAAATAATGTTGTAAACTCCCATTTGAGAGTTGATTGTTCATTTCATTCAAATCCTACGCCTAAAGGTTTATAGTCATACGTGTGTTTTGTTCAACCAATCTCTCTTTATCTCATTTCTAACATATTGATGCTTGTGTTGCAAACATGGGAACCTAACACTTTTTTACATTCACATGTACTAAACATCCCCTAACTTCCTTTCAAATTATTCAACTTTTGAAAAGAAAATATTAAAGATAAATTTAAGCAATTTTTTTCCTTTTCTTTTTTCCTATCTCCTAAGAAAAACTCATGTTTTCTTCGCATTTCTTTTATGTTCTTTCAAAAATAGAACTCGTGAACATAGTATGTAATTTAGGTGTTTTTCAACTAATAGGTATATGGTTTAAGCAATGCTTCAGTGTAATTTAGGTGTTCAACTATGTCCAACTAATAGGTTCATGGTTTAAGATAGAGGTGGCCAAATGGGCGGGTCGGGCGGGCACGGGCTACGAGCCAAACAGGTTATGGGCCAAACAGGTGCGGGCTAAATTGGCATGGGGTAAACGGGCATGTACCAAACGGACTTTTAAAAAGACCCAAAACGACGAAATAAATTCCTCGAACGTAACACCTCATTTATATTTAAAAAATTAAATATAAGTTTTTCTTTAAAAACAATCTAATATTCGAGAAAAATATGTGCCCATTATGCCCATTTAATTTCTAAATGGGCAATATATGCCTATTTCAGAAAAAAAAGAGAGCTTAAATGTGCTTAAATATTTTAAGGGTTTTTCTAACTTGTGCCCTAGGGGCACAAGTTAAGCACACCATAAGTACATCAAAAGTACACAAAGACCCACATACAAGTACACTTGTTTGTACTTTAATATGGATCCCCGTGTACTTTTTCGTAAGCCCCTACGTACTTATGATGTACTTAACTTGTGCCTCTAGGGCACAAGTTAGAAAAACCCATATTTTAAAACTTTGCCTATTTTATTTTATTTTATTTTATTTTTTATTTTTTTTAGCACAAATTACCACCTTTAGTTTAAGACTTTAAGTACTTTAAACACTAATGTAGGTGTTCAACTAATTATAGGTTCATGATTTAAGTCCTTTAAACACGTGTCGTAAAAGTGGGTGTCTTCATTTGCTGTTAAAAGAAAATTTTATATAAGACTAAAGAAAAATGTTACGAAGAATGAAAAAGTCAGGCCAAGTCTAATACCAACAACTACTAAAACCATCAGGAATGGGAGTGACTCACTCATTAAAGTACAAAGTTCACGCACCATCAGCCAAAACGGAAGCATTGGTCACGATGAATTTGTTGTGGGTATGGTAACCGACTCACCGTAGTGATAAAACAAAAATCGTGGACCCCATTGTAGAAGTAAATGTTTTTTATTTGTTTTGTAAGTGTGTGAGATATTTAATGTGGTATATTTGTATAAAATGGGTATTTTAATGAAAGACGGGGAAAAACTGATCAAAACGGGTGAAATATGAGAGAGAGAGTGAGGGGAAGTGAAAGAAAAGAGAAAACTAAGGTGGCGCTGATGTGACAATGAACCATTCCTTTTAGCCTAAGAGAGTGATAACTATACAATTGCATTAGTTTTTTATTTTTATTTTTTAATATTGTTGATAGTTGTTACCAATGTTTTATAGCTTAGTTTTCTCATCGACCGAGCTTCCGTTCACACTTCAACCGGTTTTTTTCCTTAAAATCGGCTTCCTGTGACCCAACCGGCTCTCGATTAAACCGGCCGGGTAACCCAAATTGTTAAACATTGGCTGTTACTACTAGTCTATACGTTTTTTAAACCAAGGATTTATGGTATGCACGGGTCATCGTCTCAAGGGTTTTGGTTCAAGTGAAGGGTAATTTTCCATCACACAAGATTAAGTCTAGTCACTCAGTCATATTGCACTCTCACACGAGTCGTTCCAAGGGTATATTTGATAGCGGCGATAATTAGGCACCATCCACACCAGGTTTGAAGCACGCCAAATTTGTATATATAATTCTTGATTCTACCCTATAAGGAATAATGTTTCACATGCGTAAATAAATTTCGGACGTCTTATTTTATTTTATGGATGAAATTAATCTAACTGTAGGTTTGTAACCTGAGTGACTCAATAATATAAAGAACCATAGATAAACAAGATATTAGACCGGCCTGAGTGCTATCATAATGTTATATATAACTCGAGTAAAATTAGTGATCTAAATTAGAAAGGCACAAATGTACAAAACATCATCATCCACCTGACTGATTGACTATTCTTGCAAAGATTGTATTGGAGAAACGGTAAAAAGTAACAAGACAATATTGACTTCAATTACAACATTTGCTTCAAACTTGTACCACTCCTGAAGGTAGTCGTAAAACAAGTTGTCCTCCAAAAACACTGGAAAACCAAAACCCATAAACGATATTATAAGTGTCTTTCAATAGGTGAGGGAAAAAAAAAAAAACTTAATATTTCATAAACAGTTAATCTGACCTTTTAATGTAGTAATAACAGAAGTCACAGCGAATATGACTGTTTGAACAATCTCTGAGATCAAAACCATTGATGGCCATAATCCATATCCTAAGGCGGTAAGCAAATGTCCACGACTATCCAAAACCTGTCCAATGCAACCAATATATTTTAACACCAGTTTTTCTCCAAGAATTTATAGAGTATAATCTTAAAAAAAAAAAAAAAAAAAAAAAAAAACTGAAATAAAAGATCAGCTAAAATTTGTATAATGGGAGTAAATTTGTCATTTCAAACATGACGAAATATGTAGATTAGGGGTAAATTTGTGATTAGGAACATTGGTCATGCGAAAGCCTGGCCAAAACAAGGCTTAAACATGGGCTCGTTTCCTTTAAGGGAACATTAAAATTAAGGAGAAAACCTTTAATGGGAAATCGTTTGGAAGAGAGTAACAAAAGTGGCAGTCAAATTGACAAAGAAAAAAGATAATGTTACAAGTCACGGCATAAATTTTGAGTACCGTGAATGCTATATCCCAGTAAAGAAATCCTAATTCACTTTGATAAACTTAGGGCCCGCTTGGTTCTAAGTGGGGAAAGGAAAGGGAAAAGGAAAGGGAAAATGAATGCAAAAGAATGAGTGAGGTGGGTAATCAATCCCTTACCCTTTAATTTATTCTATAATGGTTCATTACTCATTACGGGGTAATCAATCCCTTACCCCTCCCTAACCAAACACTATATTATGAGTGAGGTGAGCCCTTTTGAATACCTTACCCATTCCCCACCCCCTTAACCCCCTAACCAAGCACGCCCTAATAATCATCCAAGATTATTGCTTCCTTATTTAAAGAATAGATAAAAAGTCATTTTAATGTCTCAACTTATCATAAAGTAAAATTATCCAAAAAATATCAGATTTAGATTTGCAACCTAACACCTTTTAGGATGAAGTAATAAACTTCCGGACAGAATTTATACAAAAGTATGTAAACCACAATTAGATGTCGCATCAAACCTGAAGAACCCAATGAGCACAGCTCAAGAACCTTGCAACACCAAGGGCAAATACGTAATGAGCCGTAAAAGGTTCAACAATCTGTAAGGCAGAATGAAACAAAACTCACATATATGAAAAAAGATAAAGAGAGAAGACACTCAATGAAAAAAGTTAGCTAAGGGAAAACTGATACGCTACAACAATCGGATGGACAGGCGAGTAAACGACAAAATAAAATCTGATGTGGCACATGAATACGCTGACCTGTTATGGAAAATTCAACGAACACTTTCGGCGGGGACATGTCCCCGGCGAAAGTACGTTTGACTTTTATCAAACTTTGACCGGCTAGTCAAAATTCAATGCAACCTTTTTCCGGGGACTTGTCCCCGCCGAAAGTGTATTTCACGTTTACCAAAATTTGACCAAAGCCAAAAGCATGCTAATTGTTCGCGGGAAAATTCCCGCCAAACCTTTCCCCGAAGACATGTCCCCGGCAAAAGTAATATTTACAAAAATACACTTTATTGCAACTATTAATACATAACTAAAACCCCGATGC
Organism: Chrysanthemum makinoi; assembly: GCA_910596185.1. Taxonomy (NCBI): domain Eukaryota; kingdom Viridiplantae; phylum Streptophyta; class Magnoliopsida; order Asterales; family Asteraceae; genus Chrysanthemum; species Chrysanthemum makinoi. The sequence goes on from OU343221.1 coordinate 185,644,418, forward strand.
TTGGAAAAACATAAATAACCCAATCGCACACGTAACAATATAATTGCTGATTACACGCCGAAAAAAGAGTGGTCACTGGTTTTATCGTCGATATATCTCTTTACTCGAGTTCTTGATACGTATGGGTCAGAAATTTATGATGAATATGGTTCTTATAAGCACATAGACCCGTTAATGAGAGACCGCATTCTGGAATGATTAAGGAAAGAGCCATTCTACAAGGTGTATTTGGACTGTGAAGCTAATGGTGTTGGACGAGAAAACACGCTGGAAGCTGAAGCAATGTTTGAGCAGTTCGTCAAGCAAAGGAAGGAAAAAGATGAAGTAGAAAAAAGCCCGTTCGATTACACATTTGATGATGTGGGAAATAGGGTAACAAATCTTGAAGCATTGTTTGAACAGTTCGTCAAGCAAAGGAAGGGAAAAGATGGCGGTGCAGGTTCTAGCAGAGCGGGAAGTAGCAGGGGAAAAAATTGAATGGGCGATGTTTGTTATGGTCTATGTCGTGTGTATCATATCGTTTGAGTTGTTTCGTTTGCTTGCCGAGTTGTTTCGTTTGATCTGTTTCGTTTTGTTGTCAAGTTGTTTCTTTATTTATGTGTAATTTAGTATTGGAAAAGGGGTGGAAACCATAATCTTGTTAACTAAGAACATGGTCAGCTTTACAAATCCAGCATGTGCTTTGATTTATAAAAATACTTGACAGATACATACTACAAGAACAACAACAACTTCAACAACAACTACAAGAACAACTACTACTTTGATCAACAACATCAACAACATCATCAACAACTACAAGAACAACAACAACAACTACTACTACATACGAAGATTTTCCATGTCACCTAACAGCTCACGAAGTAATGCATCCGACTGACATGCGTGGTCGTCAGGAATCCGTGCCATTTCAAGTCTGGCCTCCAGCAACCTTACTCTTGTCTCTAGCACATGTTTTTGTGATTCCAACAAGTTTATCCTAAGATCTTTTTCATGGCAGCTCGAGCACTCTGTTGGTGCAGATCCAGAACCTTGAGAAGAGATTGTTCTTAAGTACTCGTCAAATTCATCCTTCCACATAAAATATCCGCACCCATTATCTTCTTTTCTGGGCTGTTACATAATAAGAAAATTATAAGAGATTACAACCCAATTATTTGTATATTTACATAAATAAGAAATGTATGATTGTTCACCTTTGACAGAGGGCATGCATAATATTGTCGTCCAGATGAATATTCTCTATGTGATGTTCTTAATCTTATATTTCCTGCTCCACAAGAACACATAAAAGGATTAAATGGCTCCATCTCAGGTTTTGAAATTTGTGTGAAGATAAGAGGTTGTGAGGTTGAGTGGTTTTGAGGATAAGAGGTTGTGAAATTCGTGCAAAGATACAAGAACTATATAATATGTTTGTCATGTTGGTGGGAAGTTTTGGCGCCATTTTTTTGTGGGAAGTTGAGACCTGTAGACAACTACAAGAATTTGGACCTATGCATTGATGTATTGATGTATATAAATAATAATAATAATTTATATATACTTGGTCGTTTAACATGATACGTATACCATAGCACCTATACTTGGTCATTTAACATGATACGTATACCATAGAACCTATACTCGGCCGTTTAACATGATACGTATACCATAGCACTTATACTCGGGCGTTTAACATGATACGTATACCATAGAAAATTTTTAGGTTAAATTTAAATAGATTTGTTATTAATTTAGTTATTGAAAATGATAATAAAGATTTTTTTTAATATGCATATTGATTAAAACACCTTTTGCCGGGGACATGTCCCCGGGAAAACTTTTCACGATTTTTTTATTTTTCCCTCCCATCTTTTTACTTTATCCCGCCATAACCTTCCCCGGGGACATGTCCTTGGCAAAAGTGTTGCTAGAAGACAAAACAACGTTTTCGCCGGGGACATGTCCCCGGCGAAAACTAATCGTAAAAATCACCTCAATTATTAACCAGATCTGCTTTCACAAATGAGATAAAAAAAACCAAACCCACACAGCTGCTGCTGCTCCACCTCCTTCATCTTCATCTTCATAGCACCACCTCCATCACCACACCACCTCCACCACCACTACATGATAGGAAATGTGTGATGAAGATAATGGCTGAAGGTTTTGGGGTGAGGCAAATGAGCTTGGTTGGGATAAGTTACAGTGGTTTTGTTGGATATAGCATGTGTGTGCAATTTCCAGAGGCGGTGGAGAGGCTGGTGGTGTGTTGTGGCGGTGGAGAGGCTGGTGTGAGTTGTGCCGGGAATTCCAAATTATTTTGTATCTGATTTCATCAATGTGAGCTTTGATTTATACCATTTTTATTCTTCACTTCAATGGTCCTGTTTTACAAATTATCCTAAGTGTTTAGTTATTTAAGATTGAAACATATTTCATGTTTCTCAACTTAATGTCCAATATATGAACACACTTACGCACATATATATTGTTGTTATATACGTAATAGATAACAAACTTGATCTAGCTTCTCGCTTGATTAATAGTAGCAATAGAATTGCATTGAAAAGTAAGTGCTGCTAAAAGAATAGCGTTTAAAATAATGGAATAATGATAATACTATTGTATCTTTAAAACTAGATATATATATCTCAAGCTTCTCATTTGGGACTTGTAGGTGATGTGTTCAGAATTTATACAAGAAAAGAGGGAGCTTATTCAATCAATTTTCAAGGAAAGATTACATTCCAGAATTGCCAAGAATAATCAGGTTTGAATGTTAATTTACTTCTACGGTACTAAATATGGCGAAGTTGCAATATTTTAACCTTCTTTGCTTTTATACTTGTAGGAATATAGGGTGTCATGGGTGCCAAGCCGAGGCCAAGCCGCGACCACAACCGAGACCAAAAGGTAAGATATTTCGTTGCGTATTTTAAATAGTTTAGGGTTTTAGGTAATGAGAACTATCCAAGACGGTATCAAAAGACCCTTTAAACCATTAGGGTTGAATTGGTCATTTTAACAATTAGGGTAGGAGAGTAGGATGGTGGATTTTAGGACCTAAACTAAGATCTTGGCAAGGTGTTGGGGTCCACCCCCTTTCATGTGCAATAGCACTTTAACTAGGTTAATGAGATCATGTTGTTTCATCTGCTTGTGATACAAAAGATTTGATCATGTTTGCTTACGACTTTTTGAACAGTGTGTCTAGGGTTGAGGGTTGGTGAAAACATGAGAATGGTATTAGTGTGTCTAGTTAAAGTGCTATTACACCATTTCCCGACATCATTTCATTCTCCTTTTTACAATGATCTTCCCAAAACCTCACCAACAATTCTCTCCTATATTATCAAACAACAAAAATGAAGTTATCGGCGGTGACACGTGGCTTCTCCGATGGTTTACTTACGAGGAGGTACATGGTTTCTGGTCCAAGAGATACAGGAAAAGTGTACAGCCCATTTCTTGTTACAGTTTGTTATGGTTACCTGATGATGAGGGTTGAATCTTGACGGGTAGAAATGTGGTGCAAAAGGGTTTAGCTTGCTTTGAGAGTTCATAACCGTGTGTGTGTTTTTAGGTGTGAAACTCTCTCTGTGTGTGAGAGAGAGAGAGAGCCGAGATGATAAGAAGAGAGATGAATGGGTTGGTAATGATAGTGATGGTATGGTGGCGAGAGATGAAAGGGTTTGTGAGGGTGCCTCATTGTTGGATCGATATACTTTAATCAAACTATCTTAACTAGCTTGTTAAGGTTTAATAACCTCGGATAAATCCTAAGTTATTAACAAAGAAACACTGAGCAATCTTTATCAAGTACGCGGAATTTACTTAAAAAAGCTAAGAAGAATAACCTTTTATTATAAACTCTAAATCGCTTATTATGCATACTCTAATACAACTCTAAGATAATCGAACTTTTCTCTAAAACTCTAATTAACTTGTGAATTCGTAAACTCTAAAACTCATAGACTCATACATCTAATGCCAATCTAGGAGTCCTTTTATAGGCTCAAGGATATCCTAGTCGGTTTACAATTGATAGCCTTGTACGACAAGTAATCTAAACATAGAATACAATACTTTCCATAAACGAATAATGCTTCTTTTGTTCTTGCAAGTACTTTGACTTTTAGGTGCAGACTTTGACTTTGTCTTTAGCAAGATTTGACTTTGTCTTTAGCTTTGACTATTTGACTTTTCCCAAGATTTCTTTGCAACTTACAAGACTTTCATATCTTCAATACTTTCATATCCCAACAATCCTCCCCTAACTTGAATTCTACTTGCTTGACTTCAAGTTCCTTTGTGAATGTATCTTTAATGCCTTCATCTTTAAGATCAGATTGTTTCTTAGTCTTTTCAATATATCTCAGTAGTGTCTGTGCTTGTCAAAGTATCTCTTAGAATTGTTCTTTCTCAGCAAAGATTCAAAGAAGCTCCATCTTTTCAAAGAACACAAGAACATATGACAATTTGTACATTAATTCAGTTTAAGTTGCATACTATTCTCATCACTTCCAGGATGTGTTAACTCTCGTGAGAGGTGAATCATTGAAAATTTAATGGATTTAGATCTCTTTACCAAAGCCATTATCTTTGGAGTAGCCAAATGTTTTGGTGTGTAAGACCATGGTACATTGATAACCATATGATTTTTAGCAAATCATCACTATCAACATTTGATTTGTCTTTACCAAAAGCAGTACCCTTCTGGACTAGTTAGTTCTTCTATCTAATGGTGAACTAATTACCAATAATGGTTTTTCCATTGCCTTTACCACAAGCCATTTTCTTGTGGGCTAGCCAACTCTTCACATTAACCGATATGGTGAGTTGATTACCATACAACTTATTAGCAAGTTGTCAACTAAAACGGATTTGATATATCTTTACCAGAGCCGTTTGCTCATGGATTAGCCAATCCTTTTGTAACCATGGTGGATTGATTACCTATTTGATGTTGCCATCTCAAAACCCATTTATTTAACCTTTGTTTCAAAAAATTTGTTACTTAGCAAAAGGTTTCTTTGAAAAATTACTTAACCGGTTTTAAAAGTCAAGCAAGACTTTGATGAAAGTACTATTCAAAGACTTTGAATAAAGTAATCGATTTATCAAAAATTATTCAATAAAATTCATACCAGCTTTACTCATCTTCTTCAAAGAATGGTAGTCCAGCTTGATAAATAGATTGATAACCATGCAAGCAATTTCATTATCCTCTTCTACTTCCAATCCATGCTCTAGCATTCTTCTCATGAGCTCAACTGTGAGAGGATATCTTCTGTTTACAAACATGTGTATCATTTTACCATTCTCTAGCTCCAAAACATGAACTCCAGATTCTTCAAAGAATCTCCAAAGAAACAATTTCCCAGTTTTCTTGATTTTTCCATATATCATCAGCGCTTTCCTCTTCTGATTCCCACATAGTTATAAGATCTCCAAGCAAAACCGCACCAATTCCTTCGATGGAATATCTCCAACATAAGCTTTTACCACATTATATAGATAGAATAAATCCACTCTATCTATAATATGTAACAAATCCCATAACCTATTGAAAACTTTGAAGCTTTCATCTTCCTTATGAAAAATCATATAATCTCCTTCTTTGGATTTCACAATATCAAAAGCACTAATCTGAGATCTGTTCATCTTCATGTCAGTATCTTCTTTTGAATAATCAAAATCTACCACTCTAAGATAATTTCTTAATGCATCTTTAGACTCAGATCTTAATTCAACTCTTTCTTTCTTTGAAAACTGTCTATCTCAGAACTTCAGCTTTTTCTTTTTCTTTTTAAGCTCTTCTTCCTTTCAACTTCAACCAAAAGCTTCTTCTTTAAAATCCTTGATATCTGCAACACTCTTCTTATAAGCTTCGTCTCAAAGATCATAGAGTCTTTTCATGTCAACATAGTTCAACTTCAGCAATCCTTTATACCCTCGACCTTTCAAATATGCCATCATAGCATTCCTGCCTTAGCTAAATTAGGTATTCTAGGCATATATCTAACAGGAGTAGGTGATTGTAATGGTTCATCAGCAAAGATCTAATTGCTCTTGCAACTGTTTAGCCGCTTCTCTACTTTGAGCTTCTTCAGCTTCTTGAGCTGCTTTATCTTTAGCATTTAATTCTTCTTGAAATTTTCTAGCAGCAGCTTCATTCCTAGCAACTTCAATTTCTCTAATCTCTGCCAAAGTAAGTTTCTTCTTCTTTTCTTCTACTAAAACACCTTTCCCTTTATCCTTAGGATCAATTGCATGTTGAGAAGTTCTTTGTTGTTCATCTTCTTGCACTTCTCTAATAGTAACACCACCTCTAGGTTGTGATAATTCTTGAAAAATTGTAGCAATGAACTCATCATCACTTGCAGAATGAATTGGTTTGAGAATAGCTTCCTCCTCTTCTTGTATAACAATTGTAGAAGGACCAGCTTCTTCTTCAAAATTCAAAACTCTTGGAGTTATCACTTCTTGTCTAAAAGTACTTTGTCGTTGAAAAGCAAGACTTTGTTGTTCAAGACCTTGTTGTTTAGTACCTTGAACTTGTTCAAGACTTTGTTGTTCAAGACCTTGAACTTGTTCCTCTTGTTCATCAAGCACTTGAATGATCTTTTCTTTTTCATCAGACTTTCAGTTGTTTCTTCTTCTCAACATCTTCTTTCAAATTATCTTTTTTCTAAATTCCTCCCTAAGTTGACGTAAGATTGTTGATGAACCCGTGTATGCTTTGTTTTTCCTAGACCGCTTTTGCGCCTTTTTCTTGGATTTAACCCAGATTCGAAATTGTTGAACTAATGGCCACACAAAAGTCTTTAGCCTTCAAACTTCAGCTTTTAATTTCTTTATCTGCTTGGCTTGACCTCAGAGTCTTTTTCAACTTAACCAACTCCCTTGTCAAAACATAATTATCCAATGTGATTTCATCAGAAGGTATGGTATGTGAATCCTCTCCTTGAATAGGTGGATGATCCTCCGTTGAGAAACAGAATGCACCCTTGTGGAGATGGAGAAGGTGAAACTGCAACATCTTCTTGAAGTTCAAGACTAGGAGAAGCAGTACCTTGTAGAGATGCAAGACCTTCGTTGATGTAGCCTGTGGATAAGCAAGATTTGCATAAAGACTGCAGATGCACTGCAGATGCAATACCTTCAGATCATCGCCTTCAGATTTAACAACCTGAACAACATCCATCATGGAAGTTGTTAAAGGAGTATCTTGACCCTTGAATAAAACACTCCTTTTGCCATAAAAGTAAAAATCTTGGATTGTTGAACAATAACAGGCAATAAAGTCAGAGGTTTTGGCACATCATAAAGTTGCTTGTTTAAGAAAACCTGTATAAACCTTGGGTACATTAGCCAAGTAGATCCATGTGAAATATGTGAGAGCATTCCATCCAAGATAGCCTTGAGAAGTTAAAAACTCTATCTCAGAGCTAACCCAACCATAGCAGATGCTATATTTGACCCGAAATGCTCCCAAGAGGTACTCTTAGCACTTATGCAATGGAACAACACATGAACCAAAAACTTCCAATGCGGACAAAATAATTGTTTTCTAAACGTTTGTTCATTCAAAGATCCTTCATAGCCAATATGTCGAAAAGTATCCCATATCAACTGCTTATCAAACCTTAAAGCCCCATCTGCATCATTGAACAATAAATCTTCTCGAATGGAGTCTTCAATAATCTTAATAGTTCTTCCAAAGAATCGTTGATCTAATATAATATTCTTCATTCTCCATGTTATCACTAGCATTAGCCCAAAATTCTTGAATCCAGGGCTCAATAATATCCGGCTCCACTAAAAGAGCATAACCGATAGGCCAACCAAGAAGATAATCAATTATATCGTGAAAGAGTATATTCGCATCAGTCTTATCCAAATTAGCAACCATGTTATGCTTAGAAACAATAGGACGATTCGCCATTGTTGATTATGTAAGCAAAAAGAATTGAACGCGAAGAATATGAATATGATGAGAGAAAGATGGAAAAGATTCTAATGTATCAATATGAGAGGGAAAATCGAAAAGTAGGTATTTATAGGTGAGATTTGAAAAATCACAGCTTAAAATAACATTGTTACCGTTAGCATTAAATTACCCTCAAGATAACCGTTGAAACAAGACTTTAATAAGACAAACAAGATTTCCACGTAAGCAAGACTTTCCCAAGCAAGACTTTTCAAGCAAGACTTTCCAAGCAAGACTTTCCAAGCAGACTTTAACGAAAAACAATACTTTTCCAATTTCTCCAAGATAACTAAGTATACATAACTATCCTCCCTCAAGCATTACACAAGACTATACAAATACTAAATAGTCCTCCCCTTAAATGTAGCTCAATAGTTAATCATGCCAATGCTCGCCACCAAGTGAGTGAATCTAGAAACATCAAAACCTTTGGTGAGTAAGTCACCTACATTATCATCTGTGTGAACCTTAATCACATTAATAAGCCGGTGCTCATAACAATCTCTGATAAAGTGATGCCTAATCTGAATGTGCTTGGTCTTGGAATGATAAACTGGATTCTTCACAATACAAATAGTACTCTCATTATCAATGTTAATAGGAGTATTCTTGAAGTTGAATCCATAGTCCAAGAGCTGATTTTGCATCCACAAAACTTGTCCACAACAGCTTGCAGCAGCTACATATTCAGCTTCAGAGAGGATGTTGCCGCAATTGTTTGTTTCTTGCATTGCCAGGAGACTAATCTTCTTCCAAGATATTGGCATCCTCCAGTGGTTGATCTTCTATCATAGTTATCACCGCATAATCACTATCCTAAAAAGCCTCTAAGTGAAAAGGGGACTCTTTAGGATACCACAACCCCAACTTTGTTTGTTGCTTCAAATAATGTAAGATTCTCTTTACTTCATTCATGTGAGAGATCTTTGGTGAGACTTGATATCTAGCACATAGACAAACCGCAAACATAATATCGCCTTGACTTCAACAGATCTATAAAGTGTCCATCTTCATCTTTGCCCAATGAATTGATAGATTTAATGGGTGTAGTAACCGCCTTCATATCATCAAAATTGAATTTCTTAAGTATGTCTGTAACATACTTGTCTTGACTGATAAAAATACCTTCCTTTGACCGCTTAACTCAAGTCCTAAAAAGAAAGTCAACTCTCCCATTGAACTCATTTGAAATTCTTTCTGCATCACCGCTCAAACTCCTTAACCATGGACTGCTTGGTAGCCCCAAAAATGATATCATCAACATAAACTTGAACTAACATGATATCTTTCTTGTCTCTCTTGATAAACAAAGTCTTGTCAATAGCTCCCCTTCTATAGCCATGTTGCAATAAGAATGTAGAGAGTCTCTCATACCAAGCTCTAGGTGCTCGATGAAGGCCATAAAGAGCCTTAACCACCTTGTAGACTTTGTTTGGGTGTTTAGGATCTTCAAAACCAGGAGGTTGTTTGACATAAACTTCCTCTGTAATCTTGCCATATAAAAGGCACTTTTGACATCCATCTCGTAAACTTGAAAGCCCATATAAGAAGCAAAAGCAAGAAATATTCTAATAGCTTCTATTCTTGCTACAGAAGCAAACACTTCATCATAATCTACTCCTTCTTCTTGTCTATATCCTTGTGCTACTAACCTTGCCTTATTCTTTATAACATTTCCTCTTTCATCTCTTTTGACCCTAAAACCCATCTGGTTCCAATAACTCTCTTCCCATCCGGAAGATCACATAAAACCCAAACCTCTTGAAGTTTAAATTGAAGAAGTTCTTCCCGCATAGCTTCAACCCAGCTTTCTTTAGTCAAAGCTTGAGCAATATTCTTGGGTTCTTCTTGAGAGATAAAACAAGTAAATAGACAGTTTTGATGGTCCTTATGATTCAACTTGTTTTGTTTATACACAAAGCTAAGTAAAGCATTGTGAGGTGTAGAAAAGTCTTAGCTCGTGTCTAGTCAAGACTCCAAGTAGAAGGACCAACGATTTGATCAGAAGGATGATCCTTATGAGTTCTTAAGTTTGGAGACTGTGGAACTTCATAATTATCCTCTAAATTAGTAACATCAACACCTTCATTGGAATTTGGGAAAATACCTTCATCTTCAAATTCATCATCAGTATCTTCTAATCCGGGCATGGTATGATCATCCGATCCTCTAAAGTATCATTAACGGTGCAAAGCATACTTTGTTCGAAAGTATCGCCCAAAGTACTTGTGAGAGTACTCTGCAGTCTTGTTCTTCCTCTTTGCCTCTTCATAAGTTCTCCTTTGTTCATCTGTGTAAGAATGTGCTAAAACATCTTGAAGAAGCATCTGATTAAGTTCCTCTTGAATAGATTGATCCTCGGCAGATAAAGAAGATTCTGGAGCAACAAGATTTTGTTGTGGGCAACAAGATTTTGTTTTGGAATTTCAAGACTTTGTTTTGGACTAACAGATCTTCATCGAACAAAGATCGGTCTAATATGAACTCCATGAAAACATATTGTAAATCTTCTCCACTGCAATCGGTTGATTTTCTTCTTTAACAAGTACATAGTTCATAGATGGAGTTAAAACCTCAAGATCAAACATCCAATCAGAACCTTTACCTTTCTCATTGTCTTGATCTTCTAAAACTCAACATGAAGACAATCTTGAACCTTCTTAGTAACCTTGTTGTATACTCTAAAGCCCTTACTGTTAGTGCAATAACCCAATAAGTATCCTTCTTCTGACTTGCCATCAAACTTCCCAGATTATCAATAGTGTTTAAAATAGTAAGAGGGCATCCAAAAGGTTTCATAAAACGAATGTTGGGTTTATTGCCCATCAACAATTCATAAGGTGTCTTCATCTGTGGTTTAGTGACTGAGACTCTGTTAAGTACATAACAAGCAGATTTACAGCTTCCGCCTTAACTGAATAGGTAGGTGAGAATCGCTAACATTGTTCTTGCTACCTCAATCAAAGTCCTATTCTTCCTTTCTGCAACACCATTCTGTTGTGGTGTTCTTGCAATACTAAACTCTCTTTTTATGCCTTTGTTTGCACAAAATTCATCCATAAGTTTGTTCTTGAATTCAGTCCCATTGTCACATCTAATACCTCTAACCTTGAGTCTCAATTGGTTTTCAAGAGCAATAATCAGTGTCCGGATAGCATCAAAAGTATCATCTTTAAAACCCAAGAAAAATACCCAACTGAATCTACTACAATCATCTGTTACAACTAAGCAATACTTTTTCTTGTTTAAAATTGCCACGTAGAGACAGTCCAAACAAATCCATCTGTAACAGCTCCAAAGGTTCTCTAATAGTTCTCTCCTCAAGCTTCTTGCAGAAAGCTTTGTGTTGTTTACCCTTCTTGCATGCCAAGCATGATTGATCATTCTTGTAAGTCTTTGAAGGTAAACCTCTAACTAGATTGTCTTTGACCGCTTTATTGATATTCTTGACGTTAACATGGCCCAATCTTCTATGCCATTGATGTGCCTCTTCAGATGTTGCTTTAGCCACCAAACATGTGGCTCTTCCATAGGAATGTAGACTCTTCATGTCTAAACTATACACATCATTTGTCCTTGGTACTCTAAGAACTACTAATTCATCATCAACAGGCTTAAAGTCAGAGGAAAGGATAAGACATTCTCGTGTCGTGAATAACACATGATGCTTTTTATCACAGATTTGTGATAATGACAATAGATTGAACTTTAACTCCTTCACATATCTAACATTCTCAAAATCTATAAGCCCTGCTTTGATAGTCCCTTTTCCAGTAATCTTTCCTCCATTGGGATCATTCCCAAATGCAACTCTTCCTCCACTAATCTTCCTAAAATCGACAGATCTCTTTGTCTCCAGTGATACTTCCAGAGCAACCACTATCCACAATAAGATGATCTTTAAGCTCTTCTTCCGGGTTGCCCTGCACTTAAAGAAAAGAGTTAGAAACTTTTAGGAACCCAAGCCATTACTGACTTGTGTTCCCTTGTGGAGTTACAAACTCAAATTCTTTGAGTATGTAATTACCACTATCTTTTAAATGATGATCCATAATTATCTTTTGATCTTTATCATGTGGTTTTTCAAAACTTTCTGGTTTTTCAACACAAATCTCTTTTTCTTGTAGCACAAAAACATCGGATTCACTTTTGGTTGAAGGTATTGTCGTCCCTCTCAGTACTTTCCCTCTTAACCCATTCTGTTTTAACACCTGGTTCTGTGATCTAAATCTCCTATGTGAATTGTAATACCTTCTAGGTTGATAGTGAGATCTCCTAGAATTTCTATACCAAGTATTGTGATCAAGACCTTGTTTTGTCCGAGCAAGACTTTGAGAAAGTATCTTGGGCGAGTTAACAAGACTTTGGAAAGTACCGTGAGATAATCAAGGTTTTGAAAAAGGTTTTCACTGGTGTGGGTATCTATGATCCGGTGAGAAATTTCTGTGATTGTCCCTATTTGAATTATTCCAAACCGGTTTGTGCTCTCTAGGTTTCTGTTGGCGTCCCGTTCTTTGGAAATTTGCTAAAGTATTCTGAGTGATGTTCACAATCTTTAATTAGATGAGTAGGACTAAAACACACAAAACACGCTTCGACCCATACTCCAAAGTGACATCTTTTATGTCTATGCCCAAAATTATTTTGCCTTCTTGGTGAATGATTAAACCTGTTTTGACCAAAATTATCCCAAAAGGTTTAGCAAGATCGTTTTGAAAAGGTTTTGAAGAAGGTATCTGCTTGTGAGCAAGACTTTGATTTAAAGGTACCGCTTGATTTTGAACATCGTTTTCAATGTGTTTTTGGTTTTTCAGTGACTTAGATTGAGCAACTAGCTTTTTCCTAAACTCTAGACTGTCTACTCCAAAACAAGAAACATCATGCCTAAGGGGTTGATGAATGCCAGTGGGATGGGGAACAAAGATGATAATCATTAGCTTTCTTATATTCAAGAGGTGAGTCACTTATTGAACCATCATTACTAGATGTATCTACATAATTAATGAGTTCTTCATCACTAGTGGTTATATCCTCATACTCACCTTCATCCCGATTACTAGATTGGTTTTCTTCTATCTTACTAAAATCCATTCCAAAACCTAATCCAGCTTTTAAGGTAGGCTCTTTGTCGCTTTTTGAACATAAGAAACATGTGACTGCACCCTTCACCCCAAGCAAAGAAACTTAGCTAACAAATCATCTCTTTCCTTAGTTAATTTCTCAATTTCAAAGAATTTTACAGCTTTAATTTCCATTCACTAAGTTTTAACTAGTAATCCTGTTGTGCATATTTTTCAGCCCAAGCTACTTCATTAGTTTCATGTGCTAAGATTTTGGCTTCCATAGATTCTAAGGTTATTTGATAACCTCGCTACCTCGCACCTAGCCTTAACACATTTATCTCTCTCAATCACATAACTGCTAAGTAATTTATGATAAAAATCATAGCAATTTGAGCATACCTCGGAGATAGGAGATTGATTTGGTGAAGTAGCCACCAATGCAAGTTGAACAGAATCATCTTCACTTTCCTTGCTCCAGTCAAATCCTCCAAAGCCATCATCGATTCCAAACAAAGATGTTCGTGTTCTTCAAAGAAAACAAGGCTCCAATCCAATGCTTCTTCTGAATCTTCAATTTCTTCTTCCATTGCTACCATGCAATAAGTTACTGGTTCATCATCAAACTCTTCACTCCAAACCTCTCGATAACTTCTCTTGAGCAACCAAAGCCTTTGTTTCAATAATTGGAATTTCCTTAAGCTCAAGTTTTGGCTTTTTAGATGTCCTGTTTGCTTGATACTTAGCAAACCTGCACTCCCTTGCAAAGTGACCGCCTTTTGACAATTGAAGCATTTAATCTTAGATTTGTCAAAAGTTATGCCCTGTTTTGGTTTGAAATCAATGCTTTTGCCTGTCTTCTTCATGTACTTTTTGATCCTTGCAAAGGATCATAGCAACTTGCCACCGATATCAATTTCTTCAAGTGCATCTTCTTCAATCTGTGCTAGATCTTCTTCATAAGTGACAAGTAAACTAGCTTGTTGTGCAAAGAAGGAGCACATAACTTCATCTGAGGCCATAGTGGTAGTTGGTGGGGCCTGTTGAACATATGAGGGGGTGTATAGACAAAGAGATTTTGAGGAGAAGCAAGACTTTTAATGGAAGTACGGCCTTCTTTTCGATGATAGAAAAGCAAGACTGTGAGACTTAGAACTTGTTTGACCACTCATCTCATGCTCATACACCTTAAGTTGATGATAGAGATCATCAAAGTCCATGACATCCAAACCTTGTTGTCCTCGGATCATTGTAGCAATCACATGCCATGAAGATGACAAACTCCTTAGAAACTTCAAATTAGCATCTTCAACTGATACTTCTGCCTTGTATAGCTCCAACATGTTGAGAAGATTCTAAAACCTATCATATGCAGCATCAAGACTCTCTCTTTCACCAACTGTGAAAGTTTCAAACCGTTGCTTTAGCAAATTTCTGTGCATCTTTTTAGAGGCTTCATTCCCTCCAAATCTGGTCTTGAGAGCGCCCAAAGTCGCTTAGCATCTTTAGCATCATGAAATTTGAGAAGATGACCATCTCGAATGGCAGATAAGAGAATGTTGAGTGCCTTCTCTTGATTCCTTAAGGTTGCCTGGTAATACCGGGTTTAGGTGCCTTGGGTTGTCCAGAATATCAATGGGGTCCGTACAACTTCATTCCCATTCACAATTACATTCCATAGAGCACGATCTGTAATGGCAATGTACTGCCTCATCTTCATGCACCAGAGATCATATTCTCCTTTCTTGATTATTGGAATTCGGAGTGAGGTGATTGAGGGTGGTGGAACACGACATCTTGAATATTGTTGAAGTAGGGTTTCTTCCTAGTCAGAGTTTCCACACAAGCTCAGATACCACTTGTTGGATCGATATACTTTAATCAAACTATCTTAACTAGCTTGTTAAGGTTTAATAACCTCGGATAAATCCTAAGTTATTAACAAAGAAACACCGAGCAATCTTTATCAAGTACGCTGAATTTACTTAACAAAGCTAAGAAGAATAACCTTTTATTATAAACTCTAAATCGCTTATTATGCGATACTCTAATACAATTATAAGATAATCGAACTTCTCTCTAAAACACTAATTAACTTGTGAATTCGTAAACTCTAAAACTCATAGACTCATACATCTAATGCCAATCTAGGAGTCCTTTTATAGGCTCAAGGATATCCTAGTCGGTTTACAATTGATAGCCTTGTACGACAAGTAATCTAAACATAGAATACAATACTTTCCATAAACGAATAATTCTTTTGTTATTGCAAGATTTTGACTTTTAGGTGCAGATTTTGACTTTGTCTTTAGCAAGATTTCTTTGACTATTTGACTCTTTCCAGTACTTTGCAGCTTACAGTACTTTCATATCTTCAGTACTTTCATATCCCAACAATCATAAACCCCACTTCACTCGGCACCATTCCAGCACTATCATTACAAACCCTTTCATCTCTCTTCTTATCATTTCTGCTCTCTCTCTCTCTCTCACACACACACAGAGTTTCACACAAAAAAAAAACACACTAAAAACATACACACAGTTATGAACTCTCAAAGCAAGCTAAACCCTTTTGCACCACCTTTCTACCCGTCAAGATTCAACCATCATCATCAGGTAACCATAACAAACCGTAACAAGAAATAGGCTGTACACTTTTCCCCGTATCTCTGGACCAAGAAACCGTGTACCTTCTCGCCGTAAACTATCAGAGAAGCCACGTGTCACCGCCGCTAACTTCAATTTTGTTGGTTGATAATATAGGAGAGTATTGTTGGTGAGTTTTTGGGAATATCATTGTAAAAAGGAGAATGAAATG
The DNA here is from genome assembly GCA_910596185.1 of Chrysanthemum makinoi. Taxonomy (NCBI): domain Eukaryota; kingdom Viridiplantae; phylum Streptophyta; class Magnoliopsida; order Asterales; family Asteraceae; genus Chrysanthemum; species Chrysanthemum makinoi. The sequence goes on from OU343221.1 coordinate 185,660,277, forward strand.
ATGTCGGAAATGGTGTAATAGCACTTTAACTAGACACACTAACACCATTCTCATGTTTTCACCAACCCTCAACCCTAGACACACGCTCAAAAAGTCGTAAGCAAACATGATCAAATCTTTTGTATCACAAGCAGATGAAAAAACATGATCTCATTAACATAGTTAAAGTGCTATTACACATGAAGGGGGTGGACCCCAACACCCTGCCAAGATCTTGGTTTAGGTCCCAAAATCCACCATCCTACCCTCCTACCCTAATTGTTAAAATGACCAATTCAACCCTAATTGTTTAAAGGGTCTTTTTGATACCCGATGCTTGGATAGTTCTCATTACCTAAAACCCTAAACTATTTAAAATACGCAGGTTAAGCTTTGGACAAACCCGAAGAAGCAGAAGATATCGGAAGTCAACTGACAAAACCGCCTAGTGAACACGAGTTCGAGCCTTATGTGTTAGGATATGTTTGTAGAGAATAACATGGTTAGGATTCCCGCTAAATGGATTATACGTATAGTTTTGGAGCATTTGCGTATAGGTAGCTTATGTATAGTTTTGGACCATTGGCCATTTTGGAAACACATTTTATGTTATCGATTAATGGTTATATATGATATTATGTGTTAGCGAATTTGTGTTGTTGTAGCATAAAATAGGTTCTGAAAACAAGTTGTTACATTGTAGATTTTTTCCGGAAAAAAATCTAAAAATTACCCATTTTGTAGCAATTTTCTACAAAATGGGTCAAAGTCTTTCCCAGGGGACATGTCCCCGGCGAAAGAGTTATAGATAATCTTAGTTTTTCATTTTCCCCGGGGACGTGTTCCCAGCGAAAGAGTTAAAGATAATCTTAATTTACCATTTTCCCCGGGGACACGTCCACGGCAAAAGTATGTGCCACGTCGGACGTATTTGACCAGCGGAGAATTGGTGCGGGACCCACATGTCCCCGGTAAAAGTGGGTTTTAGTTCCCGGGGAAAGTATTCCCGAGAGGGTATTACCGGGGGGCTTTCGCCGGGGACATGTCCCAGGTAATAGCTTTCGCAGGGGACATGTCCCCGGCGAAAGCCCTGATATTTCGCCTACGAAAGTCATGATTGTTGTAGTGATATCAGACTTTCGTGTTCTGCATAACCCTAAGTTGAGGTAGGACTAAAACTGCTTCAAGATAAACAACAAATGCCCAAAATATCCTATAGATGAAATGATGGGACGTCGATGGATGAATAGCCAAAGAGAGTATAACACAAGGAACCGCCTACAATGAAAGTGATGTCAAGGTAAGATAAGATATTTCTCCATAAACCATTTAGTACAAAACATATGTTCATGGTTACAGTCTACTGAAATTACTCTCAGCCTATGTAAAAGAGATAACGAGAAAAACATAAACATGTCTTTTGGTGAAAAAGAGTAGAAAAGGGAGTTAATATCATAACAATAAGCTAGAGGTCTTCTTGGAAGCAGTCTCCTCACTTCCAGGTTCACCCAGGGGTAGGGGTATGATGTGTCTACATTATACCTCCCCCATACCCCGCTATCGTTTTTGTTGTTGTTATTGTTGTTGTGAGCGCCAATAACTAAATGCGAATTATACACCAGTTTACTAATGTAAATCCAGATATATACATATATTTATTGACCCTAAAGGGAAAGATAGTAAAGCAGGCCAACATATTAACTGGATACATAATCTATAAAACTGCCAATTTGTCAAAAATGAAAAACAAACTGTTCATAACTCAAAAGCTAAAGCAATAAGTATTACCATAAGCAAATAATAAAAAATGTTGCACTGCAAACAATAACACATATTGTCCACCATCAAGATTGTAAAACTTTATATCGACTTGAGAACATTACATAAATGGACGCGCCATGCTGAAATTTATAAAATGTTCTAAACTTTTCTTTGATTATAAAGCATGAATGTTTTACACGAACCATTTGGAATTATTGGGTACATGCCGAAACTTACCAATTGACTTAATTTTTGACATGTTTCTTTATCGTTGTCATCTCGTCTTCCTCCTTGTCTTTATTTACTCGACGTGAGTCTTGGCCAGTACTTCTTGACTATTCTTTATAATATATTGGAATATATATTATGCCTTGGTGCAAGTTACGTTTAGTGTGAGTTACATTTTGATGCATATTATACTTTTGGCGTGAGTTGCATGTTGAGTCTATGTTTTCTTACCACCACACGAAACGTTAAAACTAAACTTTTTGAGATATTGATAATGGTTTTGAAATTAACGATACGAATATTCCACGAAAACTAAGACACGTTGTGTTTCGGAAATTCATTTGCTCTGCTAGATTTATTGTGAGATAGCAAATTCTTAATTAGGTTGTATCGATCTCGTACCATTGTGCCTGTACTCTCGATACTGTTGTGTTATGCTTCTTGATGCCAGTTGTGACGGTTGTGATTCTTGCGTTACTTCTTATCGAGGTGAGTTCATGCCCCTACTTTACTTGTTTTTAAACACTTTTGGGAGAGAAGACATGCTTGTTTTACTAATTTCCAATATATGCGATTACTTAAACAAAAGACTTGATTCTTAAAAACTTTATGTGCTTCGCTAAATAACTTATTAAGTTATTCCGAGTTTTTAATGTAGTGGTGGAATGTTTGTTTATTTATTTTGGACAAGCTTGTTGTAAGCTCCCGGAAAATTTCATTGTACTTAAGACTTTAATCAGAAATAAAGCACGATTATATCATCATGAAATTTTCTAATTATCACATTTGCATATCATTTGGCATATGCATGATCAACGCAGCTTGAGCGTTCATAAAAATACCGTTGTGATCAGAATGAAATTCCCCACGATCTCGATATTCTTAAAATACATAATATAAATGTAAAAATTTATAAAAATACGAAATAAATAAAAATAAAAATACATAAATATCGGATTGGGCCTAGAACCTTTATTGGGCCTCAACTTGGACCCAACTCACCACCTAACAGTTATTGGGCCTCGTATACCCGTTGAGCCCAACAACATTTCACCCCAAATGGGCCTCGTATACCACACGATCCAGCCCACTTTTTTTTGGGCCTTGCGTTTAATCCGAGCCCAACTCACAACCGGTTTTAACCAAACCCAAACCCCCTTTTAATTTCCTTGGGCCTCGTCATTTCTACTAGCCCAACGCCACCCAACCCAATTGATAAATATGTTTGTGGTTTCTTTGTTTTGTAACCAGTCGAGAGAAAAGGAAACCAACACAACTAAATGTATCAAAGTTAGACCAAATACATTCCCTCCCCTTGATCCCTAAGTGTTGCGTATGAATGTAAAAAGGATAGACAAAACATGCTAAATTAGCCCCTAATCCCCATTAAAATAATACCTAGACATCCTTTGACCTAGTATGACTTTTAAGACCAATGGATTATGTGTTTTTGCTTGTTACACTCGATGGGACTTGGCATTAGGCATGCCTTAAAACTCATTGCCCTCCTCTACGTTTCACAAACAAACACATGTTAAACCATATTAAAATCATAAGGCCATACCTAGTCTTCTATATAACACACTTCTTATGACATTTGCTAAACTCACTAGCTTACTCTAACTCACTACTCACTTAAATACTCTCTCAAATCCTCTCAAAGTTAACAGTAGGAATGAACGGGAAAGAAAGAAAAAGAACGTGACCAAGCAAGGAAAATAGGAAGACATTTGGGTAAATATTAGTTCGTTGTGGGTTATAAGGAGAACACGGGGTTCTCGAGTTCGAATCACTTGCTCATTCGGTTCAACACCACTCTAGACGAGTGTTGTAAGTCTTCTCCTAAACCCTTGTCGATTTCTTTATTTATGACACTCTAGGATATATATGGCACACGTTTAAAAATCGAATGCACCCTAAGTCCTAAAATCGTTACATGTATAACCATCATTCGACACACTCGCTCATATTTTAAGGTTTCACTAGATCTTACACGACTTAGAACCTAATGAAAACATTTGTAACACCTTTTGAAAACCTCCAAACCTCTCGTACACTTTAATAAACCAACGCAAAACAAATGAGCCTAAAGCCCAATATCCAAGCCCATTAAGCCCAAACCAAGCCCAAAAAGCCCAATATCTAGTCTAATAAGCATAAAATAAGCTAATAAGATGAACAAATAAGCTAGAAATAAGCTTGTAAATGTTTTATAAAGTTTTCATATGTATAAAAGGTAAATCAGACCTGATTTGCAAATCGTATAAATTTTGGGTTATAACCGTAACTTTTCTAAAGTTAAAGGGTTGATTTAAATGTATAATAAATTGCATGGAAAGTCTAGGGACCAAACGTGCGCTATTTTGAAAGTAAAAGGGGTAAATATACGTTGCATGTGAATGCATGAAAACCACAAGGACTGATTTTGTAATATACTGAAACTAGTTATAATATAAGTTTTGGGTTGGAAATGTAAAGTTATAAACCTTAAGGTTTAAATCGCAAAAGTATAACCTTGGGAGCATTTTCGTAAAAACAGTTTCACTAAAGGGCTAAAACTGTCAATTTTGAAAATTTTGACATAAAAATATTGGGCTTGTAACTTCATAAAAACGAGTATTTTGATCATATAAGTATTCTCAAAGTATTTTATTATCGGATATCGCTATATTTATTACATATGTATATATTTATAAGATTATAATTATATATATATATATATATATATATATATATAATCCGATAAAACGCATGTGGGATCTAAACAAGCTAAAATACTCAACAACACTATCATTTTACGAGATCACAACGGGGGAACATTTCACTTATGCGTAAGTGAGGATCATTAACTAGGGCAATGTAGCAAGTAAAATTAACTTAAAACGTTAAACATGCACACACACTATTGAATCGGACAATTCAATGATCTATTGAATAAGAATATTCAATGCTCTATTATTTTGGTCGTGAACTAAAATGTTTATCATATCTGAGACTCGCCATCTCATCATTTTTAGGTTTCAGTTTGGTCTGTTTGTGCTTGTTCATTATCATCAAGGTAAGTTCATAGCCTCTCTTTTACTTTATTTTGCAAACCCCGCACGGGAGATACATGCTCTAAACTAGAACAAAAGGTTTTTTATAAATATTTGCTTCTTGATTATTGGTATTGCCTAAGTATTTAGCCATAAGTCCCCTGTATCATGAACCATTAGTCACCGCGAGTGAACGCAGATATCGTGCATAGTACTATGGGGAGTAACGACCCCGTCTTGGTTATAGAGAAATAACCGGGGCGCACCATATTTGAATTGCATTAGGTAATTGACTATTACCTCCTTTGGGGCAAACTTACGTACTCTGGTAATTCGATGTATGCAGTTGAGTCTTCGTTGCATGAGCTTAGCGCATAATAATCTGTGATGTTCCTTTATGATATTGTTAGTTTACAATGATCATGCTCATATTCTTGTGTTCAACTGTTATTTAAATCTATGAACTTCACTCAACATTTTTGTTGACCTTTTTAAGCATGTTATCTCAGGTAATCAGTGAAGATTATGTCCAAGGCACGGAGTGGGGCATACTGATCTCGTTTGTAAAGTGAGTGGTGAAAAACACAATATCAAATTATCAAATTAATCGTGAAATTCGACAAATCAACCTTTTAGGAAAAGGGTTAACGTGCCAAAACACAAGGAACTTAAACCGAGGCAAAACACAAGGAACGAGTGCACATGCACATTCAAAAACAACACTTTCAATTAAAACAAAACCGAGGAAAAACACAAGGAACTTAAACCAATAATCACAAGCGTATTCACGCAAGTGACACAAAGGTAAGTTTTAAATCTTTTGTTCGGGAACTTATAATGATAACACCTCAGTTGAGAATGTTATATTGATTGTGTCTTCTATATTATTTAAATCAACAAGGAAAATCTTTTTGTATTTTTAATCTTTTACATATATATACAAAGAAAAGAAAAATATTTTTGTATTTTTGTATTTTTATAAAAACAATAACTTCACGAGGAAGGTTCTTCAAGTCACTAATCGCAAAAATCACGATATTGTCGCAACACACCTCCCCGGCAGCGGCGCCAAAATTTGATCTCGTTTGTAAAGTGAGTGGTGAAAAACACAATATCAAATTATCAAATTAATCGTGAAATTCGACAAATCAACCTTTTAGGAAAAGGGTTAACGTGCCAAGGCTCACAAATGTGAATAAAGTGATACCGGGAAAGTTATTTCCCCGGGTCGTGTCCCAACGAGGTGTGAAATTGACGGTGTCGTTTAGTTTTGTGATTATGGACTTGAATTGGTTTAACAAATTGGGTTTTGATTACGTTAATATACGAAATTAAGAACGGGAATGAAAATAAAGAACGTAAAACAAAGTAAACACTAAATAAACTACTACTAAGCCTAAGGAATGGTAAAACGATGCTAAACTACGTCCTAGGGTGCTAAAACATAAAAACGCGAAAAACCGGTAACGCACCGAGCTCTAAAAGTGAAAATTTTCATTTTAAGACCTACGGGTGCAAAAACAATTTTCCTACATTCTAAACGAATAAAAATAATTTTAGGAAAAAGCCGGGTATTTTTTTTGACTTTTATTTTATTTATTATGAATTAAAAACTGAATTAATGTAAGAAAAATTACAGAAAATACCTCAAACACTACTGAATTTAAGAAAAATAAAAAAAAATGGTGCACTACTTATTGAAATAAGCAGATAAAAATATGAATAAGATAGAAGTATTAAAACTGAGAAAGCCTTTACATATTAAACATTGCAAAGAATAACCAATAAAGACCCAAGGGCGAGTTGGCTAAGTTGTTGGTTGATGTGTTCGTGTGAGTTAAGAGGTGCTGGGTTCGAATCCAACCTCTCGCATTTTTGGCAGATATATATTTTTTTTCAAGCTCTTCTTTTTGGAGATCAAAGATGTACTCAAAATGAATGTTTTTTGTGAAAACTTTTCTTGAGAAACCCAACCAATAAGCTGTTGGAACAGCTCTATGTCCACTGAATTGGACAGTCCCAACCAAGCACCCCTTTTGCTACTTATTGGCACAAATAAGCATACAAGCCGTTTGAATAACACACTATGATGGAACAAGCAATAAAGATTGAAAATAAGCTAAGTCTAAGTAAAATAAGCTGAAAAGTAAGGGAAGAGCAGTTGGCTTAGAGGGAACCTTAAGCTAACACAAAATGAAATAGACCATTAAAAGCTGCAAATTAAACTAAAATAAGCTGAGATCTAATCTAACCTAAACTAAGTCAACCTATGGGATCCTAAAATATCTAATAAGAACGGTTAAGATTAATAAGCACTAAAAAAAAATTCAAGAACTTATCTGCTGTTGTGGGATTGAAGCAGAACAGTGCCAAAGGGGGCACTTTTGAGCTTATTTCGAATAAGCTACAGAGTGAACTAGCCCTTGAGCTTATGGATTATTGAAGTCCACCCAGCTGACTTCCCTTTGCCCCCATCTCTGACCTACTATAAGCTGAGATAGACCCTGAGTTGGGGAGAGTACCCTGTGCACAGAACAAGAAATTGCCAAATCACCCACTTTCAACCAATAGCAGCCATGGTAAATGATTTTTCTGAACTTTTTCCTTTTGCCAATGATTAAACAACCTACTTAACTTTGTATTTTTATTTTTTAAAATTTTTCAACACAATTAAAATTTGACTAAACTGTTGAATGAATTCCTGACAGAAACAGTTTTGGTTTGAAAACAAAAAGAACTTTTAAAAACTTTGTATCACTTGTGGAAAGCTTTCCACTTGAAAATCTAGTTTAAGATGCTCAAACCTAATTTGACTCTACTGGTCAAAATGGGTAAAAACAAGTTTTGACCCGTTTTCTTACTTAACCCAAACAGTCCCTCAAATGGGAGTTTCAACTTAAAAACTGATTTTTAGAGAAGGTAACTCGGATTTTTCTGCTATAAAAACTAGTTTGATGACTAAAATAAGCTTAAACTAACTTAACTTGAGTGAGTGAGAAACAATTATGAAATAATTGAACAGAAAATTGTTAACTAAAATTTCATTAAAAAGAAAAACATAATACAAACGCAAAACTTGAATGAAAGTTACAAAAACTAATTTTAAAACTTAAAACCTAAATTTGACTGCCTTATACAATGGCTACAATAGCTTATTTATACTAAAAGCTAGGGTACTTCAATCCTCATGACTTGTGCTTCTCCTGTGAGGGTAAACCAGCTAAGAGCCATTTGTGCTTTCTTGAGCCAATCCCAGCCGTCCACTAGGTAGGTACAAGTGAGAGTGAATCCAAGCCATTGATGGATGCTTTATGCCCTGGATAGCTGACTTGGACATTGGGAGGAGGGGTAAAAGAGATAAGTGGGTTTGGGATTTGGGAGAAACTGGGTAAAGAGGTTAAGGTGGTTTTGGGTTGTGATGTAGCTGGGTAAAAGGAGAGGGTTGAGTGTTCCCGGTTAAAGAGAAAGAGAGATGGTTTAGGGTTTCAGGGAAGATGAAAAAAAGAGGGAAAGGGGAGAGTTTTGGGTCGGGTTATTTGTTGGGGTTGGGGAAGGGTTAAATAAAAGGGTAAGTTTTATTTTATTTGTTTTAAATGCATTTTTTTTACAAGGCAATTTGGTCATTTGGGTGTCGGGAATTGGTAAAATGATGATTTTGTTATCGGGTTAGGTTTTAAGGTTGTTTCCCCCTCATCACTCTCAAAAACGCGTCCCGGGCTCTGAAAATGTAGAAAATCCATTGCCGGCTCCGGCTTCTCAGCACTTTTCTGATTTTGGCTTGGTTTTGCACGTTTTCGCTCTGTTTTCAATCCTTTTGTACCTGCAAGACATAAAACACACTCCGAGGATATTTTTGACATATTTTGATCGTATTTGGGTGTTTTTGGTCATTTTTGTGGTCTTAGATGGGTAAAAACGATGAGTGAATAAGCACTCATCACATACCAAGACTTTTCTTGTGGTGTAAACATAAAGTTGTCATTTCTTTCAAACTCATGCTCTATATTTTGGGAAAACGCTTGAACAATTTACAATGTTTTGTAACAACTATGATTTTTCGATGAATGATAACTACTTTTAATAAAACGCCTCTTTCGAGTCATTTTCTATAATTGTTGACTATGATCTCCATTCGAGTAACACCCCGATTAGTCTTCCGCTGTCATTATGATCTCGGGGGGTGTTACAGATTGGCATCAGAGCCAAGGTTATCGAGAACTAAAGAGTTTTTCAAAAACATTCGGACTATAACCAAAGTTTTAAAATGGGACTATTTTACACCACTGCCCTATAACCTTCCGTGACCGCTCTATGCATTAGGATTGATGCATCACTAGATCATAAGTAAATTGCATTCATTTTAGTTAGGCATGGAGATTTTCTTGGCAGATGTGCGCAACTAACTAAAATCTTGTTAATCATGCTATTTGGCATTTTACTTACATGATTATTTTATGGGTTGTTACAGTACCATGTCTGCTTCCCACCCGGTTGTTTTGTCCTCAGACACTGAGATGGAAGATACTATGTCCTCTACGACATCAATATGCCGTTCATCCCAATATAGTCATACCGACCCTCGTTTCGACGAGACCGAACCTTTGAGGAAGGCGAGGTTGCTCAACTCCTACCATTCCAAAGCTATGATTGCTCACTCAAAAGCATAATGCTTTTGCTACTATGACACTAGATCAATATTATGAGTCGCAGCAATGGCTACCTGCTTCAGATGTCGCAGTGGATGATGGATCATCCAAGCCATCCAAGAGCACTGATTCTGCCTCATCAGACTCTTCTGTATCATCTTCTTTACCGATCCGTTGTCATCGACGTAGGATTCGTTTCCTGAAGCCCTATGAGCCCGAGCCATTTGGAGTGCCTTACAGACCACGTCGTAAGAGTGCTATCATCATGCAATACGACTAGAAAGCGTGTGCGATCCATCACTATGACTCATGTGACACCATCAGCTCAGTCACTGTTAGTACAATTTGTGCGATGGGTTACGGTAAGTCTGGACGTAGCTTACTGGACTGGGCCACCAAGCCTTTGGTGGATTGATCTTGTACTAATTCAAGTAATTTAGATGAGATCCCTGCACAAGAAAGCTAAACCGTTAGTCTTACCGTGAGGACGGACCCCACGATTAGACTCCGACGTGAGAGTAAGTATGCATTCTTGAGAGGGAAAGTAGTATGTGTGTAATTATGAGAGAGAAAGTTGTTCTACCTTGTATGGAGATTAGAGCCCTTTTTATAGGTGAGGTTTGCCGCTGGGGCTCCCTAGATTATCGCATATAGTGGTTGGTTGCCGGAGCCGGACCCTTGACGGACAAGGGTTCCGTGTTTTTCACGGACGCGGACATGAGAGGCCTAACGGTTGGAGGTTCATCCCGTTAGGCATCTTGTGCACATTCCAAGGCCTAGGCCATAGCCAACTTAGTCGTTGGGCTTACTGTTGGCCTAGGGTCTGTGGTTATTGGACCTGAGTCCAGGATTTGCGGTCATTGGACCTGAGCCTAGAGTGGACGTAGAGTATGTTTTAGGCTTAGTGGGCCTGTTATACATACTATACGTCATCAAGTCCCCCCAGTCTAGTATGTTCATTGCGTGCGGATATTGTCGCATGCGGTGGATGTCACTAGACTTGAGTTGACTAAAGACTTTGTCATGCGTTTTTTCTTTTTCGGAAGTACTTTTTTCTACCCTTGGGGACTGCTATACCATCCAGTCCCCCCACTCTAGTATGTGCACTGCGTGCAGATTTTGTCGCATGCGGTGTATTTACTTGACTTTGTCTTGTGAGTCGTTTTTTCTTCCGTATTCATGAAGCGTTCCTTTGACGCTTCCTTTCCTTGGGAAGTGTTTTTTTTACTACGTGGGCGTTTTAAGGCTTTTCATGTTCTGGTTGATTTGACTTCGTGGGCCCTTGGTCTTCTACCATCCTTATCCGCGTAGCTTTGATTTTAACCGTTGGATTAGATTATTTTTGAACGCATGTCTTTTCTTAGGGTTTTCTAGGTTAATCGTCATTCCGTTTATATAACTACCCCCTTTTTTGGCTTTAGCCATTTTTTCTGTTTACTGCTCGTCTGTTTTCTGCTGGATCTTTCAGTCTAGTTGGTTGTATCCGTTTTTCACATTCCGCAATCAGGTTAGGCTCTTGACTTCCTCTGTATCTTTCCGTTATGGGTACTTTTTCTTCTATCAAGTCTAAATTATCCCAGAAGGCACTTGATCGCTTCTGTGTTGATTATTCGATTCCGCTCTTTGTTCATCCGAAATTGCCTGATCCTGACAAAAGTATTCGTGAAGCGCCGAATGGAAAGATTGGTGTCTACACCCGCTTCTTTGAGTTTGCTAATTTCCACCTCCCCTTGTCTTCATTCCTTGTTTCGATTCTTGACTACTATCGCATTCATATTTTATAGCTTTCAGTCATTAGTGCTGCTAAGGTTTTTCAATTTGAAATTCTCTGTTTTGCACTTGGCATTGAACCCTCAATTGGTTTGTTTAGGTGTTTTTATGTCTTGTCTCGCAGCCATGGCTGGCTTTCTTTTAGCAAACGTGCCAATAGCTTTGGCGTTTGCTATACTAAACCCCTTGATTGCCTTAAAAGTTGGAATGATCACTTTTTCTGGATTGACGCATTTGCGTGTCCTTCTATACATCCTTTCTTCATTGGGGGGCGTCTTCTAAAAGACGCTACTCCCAGGGATACTGAATTTGATGCTGAACATGTTGCCTCCCTTGTTACCAATGCTTCTTCCTTTGTTAAGTTTCCGGAACCTTTTCTTTGCTTGGTTGGGTTGAGCCGCAACTACACTTTGGGCAATGATTTTTATCCTGTGTTTTATGATCAAGAGAATCGGGGTGGGTATACCATATCTATGTTTTTCTCTTTTATTACTTTTCCTTGATTTTCTCACGATCTATCTTCTTTTTCGTCTGTTTGCTGCAGCTATGGATTTGTTGTCCTTGGTTAAGAATAAAAACGCGACAGAGTTGCTTGTTGATACTCGGCCACGGGAGGATGATGAAGCTCCTTTGCTAAAATCGACCGAAGGTTGTACTGTCTCTCTTATTCCTCCTTCCTCTGGTGAAGTTGAGCGTGCATCTGTTTGTTCTAGAATTGGGATTTCTCAATCATCCGGTGGTGTTGTTCCGCGCCCTGATTATTTGGGTTACGGTATTAGCTTTGACAGTGGGATGGCTTCCGATTCTGGTAGGAAAATGAGGAAAGTTGGTATCAACCTCATTCATCCCCCTAAAAAGGCAAGGAACGACCTTAATGATTCTAGTAGGGCCTCTACTGGTGGTAAGTCTTCAGAGTCTATTAAGAAGCTGCTAGCTCAAAGTTCCCAATCTCTTAAATATTGTTTAAATGCTTTGCCCACTCATTCTTCTTCTTCTCCTTTATCTTCAACTACTCCTTTTTGTGAAGCTGGGACGCCCACTGAATCTGGCTTTGGTTTGCTCCATCTCGATGGTTCTCCTTCCCGGTTTGTTATTTCATACTTTTGTTTTTCCGCAACTCTTTTGTCCTTCTTTTCTTTCTTTATTTACTTGCTGTTTTATTTGTTTATTCGCAGTTCCTCTGTGCCCGTTATGACGGATGCCGTTGTTACTACTGTTCATTCTATTGAGAAGGGAAAAGTCAAGTGGATATTCCTTCCTACCTTTCAGATAACCTTTCTCCTGTCAGTGATATTTATCCAAGTCTTGATGATCTTTCGGATCTTGATGTTTCAGCTGGGGATATCCGCGTTGTTGATGGTCCGGATTCCGATTCTCCCTCTGGTTTTCATGTTCCAAAATGTAATGTTGCTAAAGGTTCTCTCCTTGATGATGTTGATGAGTGTCGTGCTATGGTAGACGAGTTTGCTCCTCCTGCCTTTTTTTTCTCTATCCGCGATATGGGGTGTGAGCGCCTCCTAGGTGAGTTTAATTATTGTCTTTGTTGGCGAGTAAGGAGAAGGAAATTTCGACTCTGAAGTCTGATGTTGCCAAGGCTATTTATTCCCAGACATCATTTGCTGCTACGTCCATAGCAGCTTCCACTGCTGAGCTTTCGTCCCTAAAGGACCAAAATTCTGTTCTTGAGGGAGAACGAAATTCTCTTCGGGCCGAGGTAGCATCACTTCGCTCATCCCTCGATGCTAAAGATTCTGAGTCATCCTCTTTGAGAGCCGAGCTTGTTGTTCTTAAGTCTAGGAATTCCAGTCTTTCTGAACAGGTATGCGCCCATGTTTTTGTCCCTGTATATATTATTTTATCATCATTTATTTTTGATTTCATTATGTTTGTAGATACGGTCTTTGGAAGAGTCATGTTCTGAGCTCCGTAGCCGAGCTCCATCCTTTGCTGCTTTGGAGGAGGAGTTTTGTAAGATTCAGGATACTAAGATGGGTGAGCTTTCGCGGAAGTTTGATTTAGCTGTTGCTGACTTGCATGCCTTGGCTATTCATCTTGATGAGTTTTATCCGCGATTCCTTACCCTATTGTTTAGCCGTCGTTGGTTATTAACGAACGGTATGAGCCTCGCTGTGTTTAAGTGTTTAAACTCTCCGGAGTATACTGCGGCAATGGCAAAGGTTGTTGAGCGTACCGTTGATAAGGGTATGCAGGAAGGCTTAGTTGCGGTTATTATTCATGGTAAGGAGAAAAGAGAGCTTGAGGAGCTTGTTGCAGATAATCCTTCCGCAGAAGATCATTATGTTTCCGCTATGAGGGCCCTTGAAGGTGTGGAGTTTTATTTTCTTTCCATGCTTAAGTCCAACAAGAATGCTTGTATTGCGGAAGTTATGGACCTTCTCCGTGTTGATGAATCTTCCGCAAATGCTCCTATGATTGCGGGGTTGCAACCGGATTTTGAGCAACTCATTGTCCCTGTACATGATAGGGATAGTAATTTTATTATTGGCGACAGCTCTTTGTCTTGTTCTCTGGAGGTTGTTCAAAGGATAGTTGATCATGTTAGGAAATGCTTCGATGGTTTTCTGTTGTCCTCTTCTGATGTTTATAGTTCTCCCGCTGATCCTTTGTCCACTCGTAATGTGATAGATGTGGAAACATCTCTAGCTAGTGACTTAGCCTCTGTTTGCACTGCTTCTTTGCCGGTTGTGCCTCTTCCTGTCAGCACTTCTGATATTTCCGCGACACCTCTTTCTATCGAGGATTATGATATTGATGATTCCGTTACCCTTGTCGGGGTTGTGAATGACTTACCTTCTGAAGTTAGTGGGGTTTTGGCGGTCCTGTCCGAGCCTGAGGTGAATGTTGCTGCCTTAGCGCGGACTTAGCTTTTCCTTTTCTTTTTCTTTTGTAATCATCTGAACAATATCTGCCTTTGTTTCTTTCTATGATACTTCCGATGGTTGTAATAAACTTTTTTGATTATGTAAGTTCTTGATTAGCGTATGTTATTATCCATTTTTGTGTTGCTATTGTTAACGTTATACGGATATTCACGTTTTGTAATAGTCTTGCGCACGCTCTTTTTGTCTGTGCGGTGCTATTTTTAACGTTATATGAACGTTTATAATAGTCTTGTGCACATACTCTTTTTCTCTGTGCGGTGCTATTTTTAACGTTATACGGATATGCACGTTTATAATAGTCTTGTGCACATACTCTTTTTGTCTGTGCGGTGCTATTTTTTTATACGGATATGCACGTTTATAATAGTCTTTGGATAATTTTGGGCTATCCTCCCAGTATTGGGCTTGCAATACCTCTTACGTACTCTGGTGATTAAGTTGTTCACCAGTTTTGTTATTCGTGATAACCTTATGCTATTCGGAAATAACATATTTTGGGCCGTACCCAATCCTTGTGCTTGCGCGTCTTATGCACGTAATAAAGACAGAAAAAACATTTTAAAGAATAAAATAATGAAGGTAGCTAATCTTCATTTTTTTATTAGTTGATTGCGTTTTTTAATACATCATAATTATTGTCATATATATGAGTTTGAGTACATATTTTTTATTTCTAACTGTTCTTACCCTCTTTCATTTTTATTGCTAAGCATCCAATCTTTTGCGGATCTTCGTTGATGGCCGCCATCCTTCTTGGAGTTGCTTTTTGATACTCCGTATTTGTTTCCTCGTGAGGTTGCCATTTTATATGCTGTTCGTGGCAGTTTTCCTTGCGTTTAGTAATTATGATGTCCTTTCTTGAAGAAACATTTTGGCCGGATTCACTTTTGGTGCCGCTATATTCTCCCTGCGGGGTTCCTTAAGAAGTTTGTAGGTTTGCGGTCATATCCTGAGAGGCCGCGGCGTTCTTCTCGTTTCCGCTGTAGGGCATACAACAGGCTCGATAGTCCCCTCAAGATGCTTCCCGTCCGGATCCGCCTTACTGTGCTGAAGTGGAAGGGCTTTTAGTGAGGTTACCTTTCCGCTCGCTTAGCTTTTACCTTATCCCGGCGCTCACAAGCTGATCATTTGTACCTTAAACCCAGTCTATCTAACCCGATATACCTGGATTAGTAGACATTCGCTTTTTTGGAGGGCCGGGTTATATAAACAGAGGAATAAAGCACGATTTATAGTACATAAGACTTTAATCAAAAATAAAGCATGACTTATATCATCATGAAATTTTCTAATTATCACATTTGCATATCATTTGGCATATGCATGATCAACGCAGCTTGAGCGTTCATAAAAATACCGTTGTGATCAGAATGAAATTCCCCACGATCCCGATACTCTTAAAAAACATAATATAAATGTAAAAATTTATAAAAATACGAAATAAATAAAAATAAAAATACATAAATATCGGATTGGGCCTAGAACCTTTATTGGGCCTCAACTTGGACCCAACTCACCACCTAACACTTATTGGGCCTCATATATATCCGTCGAGCCCAAAAACATTTCACCCCAAATGGGCCTCGTATACCACACGATCCAACCCACTTTTTTTTGGACCTTGCGTTTAATCCGAGCCCAACTCACAACCGATTTTAACCAAGCCTAAACCCCCTTTTAATTTCCTTGGGCCTCGTTATTTCTACTAGCCCAACGCCACCCAACCCAATTGATAAATATGTTTGTGGTTTCTTTGTTTTGTAACTGGTCGAGAGAAAGGGAAACCAACACAGCTAAATGTATCAAAGTTAGATGAAATACATTCCCTCCCCTTAATCCGTAAGTGTTGCGTATGAATGCAAAAAGGAGAGACAAAACATGCTAAATTAGCCCCCTAATCCCCATTAAAATAATACCTAGACATCCTTTGACCTAGTATGACTTTTAAGACCAATGGATTATGTGTTTTTGCTTGTTACACTCGATGGGACTTGGCATTAGGCATGCCTTAAAACTCGCTGCCCTCCCCCACGTTTCATAAACAAACACATGTTAAACCATATTAAAATCATAAGGCCATACCTAGTCTTCTAAATAACACACTTCTTATGACATTTGCTAAACTCACTAGCTCACTCTAACTCACTACTCACTCAAATACTCTCTCAAATCCTCTCAAAGTTAACATTAGGAACGAACGGGAAAGAAAGAAAAGGAACGTGACCAAGCAAGGGAAATAGGAAGACATTTGGGTAAATATTAGTTCCTTGTGGGTTATAAGGAGAACACGGGGTTCTCGAGTTCGAATCACTTGCTCATTCGTTTCAACACCACTCTACACGAGTGTTGTAAGTCTTCTCCTAAAACCTTGTCGATTTCTTTATTTATGACACTCTAGGATATATATGTCACATGTTTAAAAATCGAATGCTCCCTAAGTCCTAAAATCGTTACATGTATAACCATCATTCGATACACTCACTCATATTTTAAGGTTTCACTAGATCTTACACGACTTAGAACCTAATGAAAACATTTGTAACACCTTTTGAAAACCTCCGAACCTCTCGTATACTTTAATAAACCAACGCATAACAAACGGGTTAAAGCCCATTAAGCCCAAACCAAGCCTAATATCCGGTCCAATAAGCGTAAAATGAGCTAATAAGAAGAACAAAAAAGCTAGAAATAAGCTTGTAAATGTTTTATAAGGTTTTCATATGTTTAAAAGGTAATTCGGACCTAGATTGAAAATCGTATAAATTTTGGGTTAAAACCATAACTTTTCTAAAGTTAAAGGGTTGATTTAAACGTATAATAAATTGCATGGAAGGTCTAGGGACCAAACATGCGCTATTTTGAAAGTAAAAGGGGTAAATATACGTTGCATGTGAATGCATGAAAACCACAAGGACTGATTTTGTAATATACCGATACTAGTTATAATATAAGTTTTGGGTTGGAAATGTTAAATTAGAAACCTTAAGGTTTAAATCGTAAAAGTATAACCTTGGGGGCATTTTCGTAAAAACAGTTTCACTAGAGGGCTAAAACTGTCAATTTTGGAAAATTTGACATAAAAAAGAGTTTCGGGTGAAAATTGTAAATTACTTAAACTTGAGGGATTAAACTTGTATATTTTAAAACTAGAGGGTAAAAAGTGTAAATTCAGGAAAAGTTTAGAAAAACTTTTAAATTTATCGTAACTTCGTAAAAACGAGTATTTTGATCATATAAGTGTTCTCAAAGTATTTTATTATCGGATATTGCTATATGTATTACATATATATATATATACATATATATATATATATATATATATATATATATATATATATATATATATATATAACAGGATGCACATGATGTCATTAATCAGCCGAAATGCCACGTAATGCCACCTCAATGCCACGTTTTGCCCAGTCAATGCCACGTAATGCCACATAAGCAACTTTAAGTTTGGGTTCCATGTATGCGTGATTATAATTTCAAAAATGGACACAGGTGAGGTTCGAACCTGCATATGTATAATACTTTTCAAACGCCTCAAGTAATCAAACCAACTAGGCTAATGAATCTTTTGGTTACATACTCCAAATCAGGATATATGTACATGACTGTTTTTGTAATTGTATAAATATTTTTATCTTTTCTGTATTTATCTTCTTGATTATATGTGGATATATTAGGAAAATATATATTGTGATATATTATAAGCCTATATTTAGGCACGGTTAACAATTTGATTATATGCATGATTCTATAAAATTTTATCTTAATCTGTAAGGTATATATAATATATTGTATCGGCATTACATACAAACGTAGTATACACAGATAGTTTATTAAAAGATGTAGCCACAAAGACAATCGAAAAGGCTTACAAGAGCTAAAGATATTAAGAGTGGTGCTTCTGTTTCAAAAGGTATTATTGTGATGTTTTATGTTTGTATTGTTTGTATTGTTTTTGTATTATTGTAATTTTTGTATTACTGTTTGGCGTTTAAAGGTATCTAATTTTTTAAAACAGATTCACGTACCAATAAGAAAGCTAAAACTAACAATGTTGAGGTATTGGAATCAGCCACATCAGGAAATCAAGAAACAGGTATTGTAGTTATTTTGTACTGTTATTGTTTCCTCAATTATTTTTCATTAATATATACATTCATACAACCTGCATGTATTCTATGTATATGTTGTATGTTTTTGTTTTTTTATTGTAGGAAGGTAACAAACATGTATTGTAGTTATTTTGTATATGTTGTTGTTTTGTCAATCAATTTTACCAACTGTTGTATTTGGTATGGGTAAAACTATTTTCATTATATTTTCATTAGTAATGTGTGATTGTTTATATGGTATTTGTATAATTTAATACGAATTGTTGTTTCAAAAATTGATTTTTAGATTCACCAATTAACCCACATGATATTTTTTTAACTATTTAATTGTTTTGTGTTTTGTTTGTTACTGAACAAAAGTGACAAAGGGTTTTCAAAATTTATTTTGTTACTTATTAATCAATCCAGTGTTATTAAAGAAATTGTTTTGTTTTTGTAATTGTTTGGTAAATTAGTTGGGAGGAATATATTTACAGGAGGTTGTTCTGAAAAGGAAGACAATGTAGCAAAAAATCCTATATTGGAAAGTGACACTCCAGGAAGACAAGGTTCATGTATTATTTTGTAAATTTATTTATTTATTTATTTATTTTTTATTGGATTTCTTTTTTTTTTAATTAATACAAAATGTTTTCATTATATTTTAAACAACAGCTGATAAAAGTCGCAGTAAGAAATCAATTGCTATGGTTAAAAATACTTTTGAAAGAAATCCATCAGGAAGAAACTATCAAAGCCGTTCGCGGAATGTGCCAACAGTATGTGAGGGTAATATGTTTTTATTATTGTGTAATTTATATTTTTATTTAAATATTACTTTAGGTATGTTTGAATTAATTTAGAATCATGTATTGTTTGGTTATAAACGCTAGATTCTTCAATCAGTAATAAGACGTTACAACAACGTTCTTCATCTTCTTCAACATGTTCAACGGGAAACACTCCATCCACGCAATTGTGTATGCCAATTGTAGAAAGCGACACACCTGGGAATCAAACTTTAAAATATATAAAGGAGTTGGAAGGTATTGTCATTTAAATTGTGTTTGTTATGGTAACAGTTTAGCATTTATTATATAATTTCCCACTATCTAATAATGTGCAGGAAGAAACAGAAACTCAAAAGTGAATTTTGGTAACCAAACATCTTCTTTACATTCCAAATCAAGTTCTGGGAAAATCAGAAGCACCATACATGATTCTAATTTCAAGTATCAAGGTAATAGTTCTAGAGTGAATAACTCTAATCTAAGGAAATCTCAATTTGGTGAAAGAAACATTCAAAGGAAGAGTGCCAATTTTCAAAGCAGTTCACGAGGTATATATATTGTTTATTACTATTAATAATAACAATGTTTATAAATATATTTACCAACAAATGTATGTGTAAATGTTTACAGGAGTAAACATACATAAACAACAAATAACTCCTTTAGAGAATGTTGATCCCATGATTACTAACATGGTAATAAAAGGGAGATGTATATCTATTTGGCATTCTCACAAGTTGAATGAAGAACATGATCCATATAGTTTGGATTTTGTTTTGCAAGATGCGGGGGTAATTTGAATTTATACGCGCATAATTTATACATATTGGAAAGTATTGATCATAGAATCTAACATTTGTAACCGTATAAACAGTCCAATCGAATCCAAGTCTACATAAAAAAAGAGCTGATGTTTAAATTTGAACCACTTTTACAAGAAGGCCAATGTTATATCATCTCAAGATTTGGAGTGGCCGAAAATGGTGGTAGATTACCGTTGTTACCACACAGGTACAAAATTTGTTTATACAAAGGGACTGAAGTAACCAGAGTTGAGCAAATAGATGATAATTACGTTGGTTTTATTAATGAGCCATTCACTCATATCTTGAATACAGATAACGAGTATCATGAACATGATTGTGTAGGTATGTGTTGTTTGCTATAAAAATTTGTAATTTTATATTCAAAAGGTGATGTTTTAATCTTCTTTTTTTTTTCGTTATTGTTAGGGATGTTATGGGAACAGGAGTAGCTATTGGGAAAATTGTATCAGTCAATAGCCATGGTGGCCAGAAGATCCGCAGGAGTGTTGTGATTGAAGATGTTCAGTATGTGTTATTCATATTTATTTACACAAAATATTATATTAATGGTGCTGTTATAATTTAAATAAACACATATCTATTTCAATCCACACAGGTCTCTCAGGATTGATTGTACATTTTGGGATAAATGGGCATTATTGTGGAATGATTACGAAGAGAAACTTGATCAACTTGGACATATAGACTTTCTATTGGTGTTGGGGAAAGTCAAATATTGGGATAGTAAGTTTTTTTAATTGTTTTATAAATTTAGCGCACCATACCCGCCATTAAAATAAGTATGTTATGATTTAATTAAACTTACACATAACACAAATACGCCATCTCTACATAACGCTTTATTTGGCACAAAGATTTTCATGAACAGGGATCTGCCGCCGTTGGTTTCATTCCGGAAAAGGTAATGTGAATAATACAAGTTTATATAAATAAGTACGTACTTTGTTAAAAGTTAATAAAATTCATACATAATACTCTACTAATCGCAAGAGGGATATGACCCTAGGGAATTCAAGATTGAATCATATGACTAGGTCAGCCATGTAGTTACACCAGCTGAATTCATGCAAGGATGTGTGAAAATATTGGTAGGCATGATTCGCAGTATTGAACCGTTAACTTTGCAAATTTTACTCTGATTATTGATTTAAGTATTTCTGACTGAAACGTGTCATTGTTTAAACATCATCAAATTTTACCTAACATTAATAACAAAAACAGGATACATGTCGCGGTATGAGAGTGGTTGGACTTACATTGGTTGCAAAGTATGCAATACAAAAGTAACACCAATAACAGGAAAAGGAAGCTCCAGTTCAAAGAATAAGAATCAGTTATGGCATTGCAGAACCAACGGAGAAACATACGCAGTTGCATCCATGTACGGAAGACAGTGTGTTGAAATATATTGTTGACGCTGTAAGATGTTTTCAATTATCGTATTTTAAAAACAAAACAGTTAATCATTATTATATGTGCAGGTTCAAAATCATTGTTCGAATATTCGATGAAAGTGGATCCGCACAAGTGATTATATTTGACAAGAATGTCCATAGGATGATTGGGTTTTCAGCGTGGGAGATAATGGAGAAACAAGGCATGGATACAGATGAATATTTTCCAAATGAGCTCAATGCAATAATAGGGAAACCGTATTTGTTCAGAATCAAATACACCGAATTTAACCACAACAATAATATGCATATATATCGAAGTGAGAAAGTCACGGAAGATGCAGAAATAATCAATCACTTCAAAGATGGTTTCCTAATTGATGAGGTTTAACATATTCTTTGTAAAATAAACTGAATGAAATGGTTATAATTACAATATAATTTTCACTTTTGGAATATTATTTAAAAAAATAACATTCTATTATATTTTACAAAACAGGATTCTGACGATGAGTTGCAAGGAGCTGAAAATGAATTAGAAGATTTAGAATCAGAAAATGAAGATGCAATAGAAGACGCACATATTAGTGAAGAAAAGTCTGCATGTGAAGAAGATGTAGTAGATGAAGATGAAATTGCTAATAAAAATGTGGATTACAACAACGAAGAAGCATTAGATGGTCTATATGATTTTCAAGGTGACGTGGATACACACGAGTTTGCGACAAAAGATACAGAAGATGAATTTACAACAACGATTTCGAATGAAAATGAGGTATAATACATTATGTTTTTTTAAAAAAAACTATGACACAAAGAATTACCATGAGTTTAAATCTAAATATGTGAATCTGTTGACTAATATTTTTACAGGATGGGAAAAATCATAATGCAACTCCTGTTAAGAAAAGACCTCACTCGGCAATAGATCCATTAGAAAGTAGAATAGAAGATGAGAATGAAGAAAACAATTTAGCAAAAAGAATTGTACCAAACATTTTGGAGTAGTGTATTTAATTATCTTCACCAAAACATGTTTTGAATATTGTTTAAACAATTTTCTTATGGATTATTTTTAAATATTGGATATTGTTTGCTTCTGGATTTACGTTGAAAACATGTGTTAAAAGTTTATTTCATATATATATTGATTTTTGGTATTGATGATGTTGTTATGTCACTCCAACAATATTGGCAATGTATTTACAATCCTGCTATATGAAATTCACAATTTCAAAGCATTCTATTCAGTTGTATTTACAATCCTGCTATATCAAATGTTGACATAAGATTAACCAAAACATATTTAAGTTGAATAATATAAAAAACAACCTTAAATTGGCACCATTCATAAGCATATACACACCAACTACTAAAAGTTTCATCATGTCAACAAATATAAGCATCTAACCAAAAAAAACAACATTAAAATGTCATTCATGAAACATATCCTTTTTCCTAACAAACATGGAAAACAGGATACTCTAAATCATCTTCAGAATTTATACACATGAACTTAAATCTCATCATTTTTCCATACTCAAACAAACAATCTTCAAAAAAAGGGCTCCAGTCACCTAATGCATTCACGTGATTAACTCGGTATGGATTTTCTCTATGATAATCAACCTTAACTCGCATTATGTATTCTACTGCATCATTCCTAAACAGTGCAGTTTGAAAAAAATGCAAAGGATGATTAACAAGAAAATCAGCTGGAATAGCCTGTTGTTTAACAATTACCAAATATATATATATATATATATATATATATATATATATATATATATATATATATATATATATATATATATATATATATATATATATATCAATTCTATTATAAATGCATAGGAAAAAAAAGAAAAAACAAAACTCATACTTACAAGTCGAGAGAACGCCATAATTTCATAAGATCTTTTGTAAAAGACATCAGTTGTCTCACCAAAATGATCAAGGTGACCAAACCATTGGCAAATGTGATGCATTCGCTCATCCCCTGTTTCAAATATATCAAAGTAAATCCTAAAGATATATGTTAAAACATATTATACCTTACAGTTAATGATATCAATCGAATAAGATTATGAGATTACTGAATAACAAACAAAAAACACATAAACTTCTAGATATACAACCTGCATCCTGATCATCAAGATCATGTTGTGGAAAACAATCAGAGAAAACCCGAAACCGCCTCACTATATCTTTGCTCTACCATCAACACCAAACACGGTTATATTCAAGCTGTAATTTTCCAATTTAGTAAAAACAATAACATCCCCAAACTCAATATTGTAATATTGAAGAGCAGCCAACCACATTTGCTCATCCATAACATACACAACATTATCAACATGACCTCCTTCATCTACAAAATTTACATCCACATTAAACTCTATTCCTTCAACAACAACAATGGTAGATTCTAACCCAATACCAACTAGAAAATTTGCAGGCAATGTCTGAGACAACAACATGATTCACAATTATGACAAATAATAACACTTATTGGTAAAAAAACGTAAACAAAAATATGTAATTCTTATAAATATATAAATCAAATCACCTGTGGAATATGGGGGTATGGCAGCCTATAACTCTGAAACCTTATATGACGACTCTCTACATCAGCATATTCCCCAACTTCCAACCCATGGGAATCATAACCAGTAACGTAAAAAGAGTCATCACCTTCTTGAACAAAGTGTAAAATGTGAACATTCGTATACAAATTTTCATGAACAAATTCTACCCATTTGTTACCTAGAATCCTAATAGGACCTCCAACTGGGGCAACAATCCTTACTTTTTTCCGTTGTCTTTGAACCCCGATTAAATATAAATGCCGATTCCCATTAAAGGCAAGTTCAGAAAATACTTAAGGAAGCTCAAGAAACCCAGGGTACACAGATATGTTTGGTCGGACCACAAACTCAATTGGCATGATTACCTTATAAAACAGTTACAAAAATATTAAAACTCTACTAATTTTATAAATAAGAAAGAACATTAAAAAAAGAAACGCAACAAACATGTAAAAAGTTGTACGCAAAAATAAATATATACCAACAATGGTAAAATCAAAATATGTCCAAATAACAACATTTCAATGGTGAATATAGTAACAAATTATAGGAAACAACCAGTGAGTATAAATCATTCTGCAATTAAACTTAGGGTTTTGACTTTCTACTAAACCTGGCAATTTCAAAGCAGAATATGATAACCAAGACTCCAATACTATTTCGCCTAATTGAAAAACTGTAAATGCCCACAAAAAGGACCAATAATATTTGGTCCAATCAAACTTAACACAATAACATTTTATCAATAGAATAATAAAAAACAAAACAACACCAACTGCGAAACAAATGCATAGAACTATAACTATAGAATATGGAACAATCATGAAGAACCAGCTGCATTACCTGTTTTAAGTAGATGACCGGAAAAAAACAAGCCTCAAATTAATGTTGATGATTCAGATAAACAGACAAGTTGGCCATGTATTATTTGATATGTGTGTAGTGTCAGCTACTAAAAAGTGTATAGAGTAAGTTATGTATTATTTAATAGGTTTTTATTGTTGGTTATTACAAAGTGAAAAAAAATCCCATATAGATTTTGGACTATTATATAATCAAACAAATAAAACATAAACGAAACAAAGCCCAATACATGTTAAATATTATAATCCATTGAGCCAAGTTTTATAGTTATAGATCTTACAAACAGCCAAAATGACATTTACAAAACTGATTCATCATACTCAAAAAATTATAGCCCAAACAGCAACCAAGCTACTTACATGGAAAACATAACATTTGAATATACAATGTAATGACATGCAGCAAACAGAATTAATTATTTTTTTAACATAACAGAATTGATTATTAACAACAAAATAACCAACAAATTAGGCAACAGAATGCGAAAACATATTACCTAAAAATATCATTTAGTAATCTACCATAGAAGCATATACAAAAGATACTAATTCAGATACATTATAATTACATGGAATAGTTAGTCATATAAACAAAAAGCATACCAAATGTAAACCCATAATAACCCACAAGTAATTGTTTTAAGTTAAACAGACATTAGACAATGGCAATATCATTCAACTGTCATAACAACATCCCCTCTGTTTTTCAATACTTCAACATCTAATGTAAACTTGAGAATGTGGTTCTCATCAACCCCTAGTTCCTTCAAGATCGATTTCCATTCTCCGAGCATAACAACATGGTCATCAAACTCCTTGACTCTTAATTTGTCAATATACTTCCGAAAGACAATGTCCTTCTCAAATGAGGAATTTAGATGACACAATCTGGCCTTTGTTGTATTGTCTGGACCAGAAAAGTTGTACAGCTTATGTCGGCGAACAAAACCAGCTGGGCTAATGTCGTTCAAATGTATACAACACACAATTATAAATTTAAACAAAACAAAAAGATATATAAAAACAATATACACATCAAGTATAAACTTACAACATAACCCTTCAAACCAGTTGAACCAATCTTCTTAAAAAAACAGCACCCATCATCATAAGAGTTGTTTGATAAACATGTATTCCCTTTGCTTGAACTCCCGTGCTCCTAAAAATATATAAATAAATGAAATAACAAAACACATATATAAAAGGAAAAAAACAAACTTTTAAATACCTTCAAGAAACTCTTGCCAACATGAGTTTTTCTTGTCCTTTTAGAAGATGGAACACCCTGCTCATGCTCAACATACTTCTCAGAAACACAGGCAACATCATCTTCCACTTTTACAGGCAATTCACGAATCAGACCCTACAATAATTTATCTTGCGAATATAATGATTATAAAAACACTATGACAAATAAACTATATGAAAAAATAAAAATATCTAAATATACTAACAAGCTAAAAAACAGGGGCATTGAAAGCAGAACTTTGATTCCTAGCGTACCATAACACGCGCTTTATTCCAAAACTCAGAATCTAATACACAATTATGTTAATACAAATAAGCCGTAAAAACGTTTATTTATATTTTACGATCTTCTAATGTTTTGTCGATAACAAACGTAAAATCATTTTAACGAAACAAATAAAATACGTAAATAGTTTGATCCAATAGTTTTATAACACACTAATGTTTTCACATAAAACACTAAAACAAGTATAAGTGTTTTTATGATTTAGATACATATGTACAACAACTAGTGTTTACATATTGGGCTTACATATACTTAACTAAGTATATACTAAAATGGGTAAAAACAAGTTTATACTAAAATGGGTGAAAACAAGTATATATTAAATGGGTAAAAACTAGAAAATGGTATTGACCCATAACCCATGGTTTTGTCCAAACCACTTAGCCAAGTTCAATGTATTCTAGAGATACATTGTATCTAGAAAGAAACCCATGGATCAACCCATAACCCATGACCCATGACCCATAACCAAAAATACCCATGGGCAAAGAGGGCGTCCCACGGATCCCTTGCTTTACGCTAGCCGGATCCCTTATGGGAGGGATCCGCGGGATCCGGGGAACAGTAGAAAATTTCCTCTATAAATAGTGAGCCATTTCTTCCTTTTTGCTCACCACTTTCACACATACTTTCTCCAAGTATTATATCTCTCTAACCTCAGATCCAAGAGATCTATGTAGTTTGTCTTTTCTTTTTGTGTGATCTTCTAGGTTCCTCTTAAAGGCGAGATCACCACTTCTTGAAGTCGAGCAAGCTCAAGTCCATGAGTTGCCATGCTTCGTCATCATCAAGACAACTGAGGTTCTCTTGTTGATAGTTCTTTCTTCCTCCGTAGATGTTGTGTTGAAGGCATTAGTGAAGGATGCCGAAAGAGTCAAGACGAAAGCATTAGTGAAAGGTGCTTAACGTCCATGTCAAAAGCATTAGTGAAGAATGCTAAAGGTGTCAAGACGAAGGCATTAGTGAAAGGTACCAAGCGTTGTGTCAAAGGCATTAGTAAAGGATGCCTAAGAATCAAATCAAGTGGCATTAGGGAAGAATGCCTAGGTTGTATAATCGATGAGGTGCATCGTTATACATATAAGTATTTGTTTAATTTCCAAGGATGATGATATCCTTGATGGTGTTGTAATAAGGAGTGGATCTCCTTAAGTGTAGGTGTTGTGTTGTGATGGGTAGTAGTTCCTCCATAGTAATGGAACTAGGTGCTTAGCCTAGTACCTAATAAAGGGTAGGCGACGTTGTGATAGGATTAGTTCTCCTTGGTGTGAAAGAACTCGGTGGTTAGCCTAGCACCGTATAAAGGGTAGGCGACGTTGTGTTAGGTGTGGTTCGCCTTGGTGTGAAAGAACTCGGTATTTAGCTTTGTACCGGAAAAAGGTGTAAGCGACGTTGTGAAGGCTTCTCCGCCATAAGGAGATTGGTGTAGTGTTTACGAACTCTCGAGTAGGTGACTCGGGGAGTGTAGTAGGGCAAGGAAGGTGTCCTTGTAGCCGAACCACTATAAATACCTGTGTCGTGGTGATGTGCTTCTTACTCTTTATCTTTCATTACACGTTTATATATCTATCTATCAACGTCCAACATGAACAACCAAATAGATTGACATAAGTCGATCTAAATATTTAAATGAAAGTTTTTAATTGGTAAAACTATTCAACCCCCCTTCTAGTTTTCCACAATTGGCATCAGAGCTTCGTTACCAAGTTTTTTAGAGTATGTTGTACTTTAAAAACTTGATACGATCCGTGTATGTTTGAAAACTACAAAGAAGGATTTTTCAAAGTCATGCTTTCTTTTAAATTATTTTGTTGGACATTGATAGATCATTCTAACAATTTTTGTTGCAAGAAATCTTCATGCTAGGATCTCTCCAAAACCTTCATTTCTATTCAAAGAATAATGAAGTCAACATTCAAGGAAGAATCTACAAGTAATCACAACTTACTTACACCAAGTACAAAGGATTATTTTAAAAGCTTATGAAGTATTTTTGGTATTATACTAAACCAAGAAGCATAGAGGTATGTGTTACTTTTCATTAGATAGCTTACATGAATTTATTTATATCATAGTTCTTTTTGTTTAATAATTGCTAGCATCTTTAAAAGTCTCTTTCGTTGCTTTTCCGTCTTATTCATCATCGGGAATAGTATTCCTATTGATTTGTCAAACTAACGACGTCGTCACATATGAACCCTCGATATGTTATTCATCAAAACCCGTCGTCCAAAAACAATCTTTCATCTGATACCTCCAAACAACTTTTTAGTAAGCCAGTTTATAAGCCTACTACAAAAATAATGCCAAACAACCCTCTTTTTGTCCACAGTAGCCGGATCCCCCTAGTTGTACTAGCCGGATCCCAAATACAAGGGATCCGGGGGAACCGTGGAACAGAACTCAGCTATACGCTTTCAAAAAACACCACCGATCTTTTTCCCTCTACTCACATAACACAAAAACGACTAAACCACTGATTCCATCTTCATTGGATTCCATACTCTTAAGTATTCCTCTCTAGAACATCATTGTAAGTAATTACACTAACTTGTTCTAATCTTCATCATCCTCATCCTAGGCTTTATGGTTTCACAAATCTCTAATCAATTACTTTAATTAGGGTTTTCAAAATTAATCATGAAAATGAGCTTTTAACATAATTAAGATCACATCGTGTTCACAACATTGTTAATACAAATCAAAACCATAAACCCATCTCAACTAATTTTACCTAATTGGAAAATTTGTGTTTCTAGGACCAACCATGCCTAAAGCCACTCAACAAGATCATCATGATACCGTCCATTACCTTACTCATTACTATCAAAATGAAGAACTCTCAAAAATCGACCGCAAGGTCTTCAAAAAGCTCGGAAAACGACTTATCCACGAAGGTCGTGTAATCAAGGAATGTTTCCTTGAGGATACCGACATTCGTCAAGTCTTCTCGGCAATCAATTTTGATTGTCTTCTTGACATTGATGAACAAATTTGTCCGGTTTTCATCTTTGAGTTTTATAAAAGCATTAGGATCATTCGAAACGCCGATGATAGCATTTCAATCGCTTTCATCATCAATAAACGAAACTTCACTCTCACCCTCAACACCTTTGCTCAAATTCTTCTCATTCCTTGTGAAGGAATTTGTATGTACTCTCAAGATTGGGCTATTAACACCCAAAACCTTGCACTTGATTCTAAACCAATGTACCATACTCCCCTTGATGAACCCGAAACCATCCGAGACACCAATTTCAAAATAAGAGCCGACCAATCCTGTTTCAACCAAAACAAGAAGCTCATTCACCGTAATCCTTTTCAAATGGAACTTTTCGAAATCCATCCCATGTTTAGAAAATGGGAAGAAATCCTTAGGGAAAACGTCATTAGCCTAGTTGGTAACAAAGATCATCCAAATGCATGCCTTGTGCAAATGATCTATTGTCTTACCTACCAAAAGCCATTTAACCTCGCATATTACATGGTAAGGAGAATGGCCGGGGTATTCAAAGCTTCCAACATGGTACTTCCGTATGGTATGCTCCTAACACGACTTTGTAAGTATGTTAGTGCATTGCAACCATCTCCTATCAACAATGATCATTTCTTTACCGATCATGTAATGGTACCTCTTACCAAAATACCCTCTAAACGCTTCATGGTCAATGGGAAGAAACCTAAAGCTCTCTCGGACTCCTCAGAAGGAGAAGAAGAAGAAAATGAGGAAGAAGAAGATGTCGACCCCCATAGCCAAAATTGAATTGGAACCCTTCGATTACTACGAACAACTTCCAACCATTCCAAACGAAACCAAGGAATTCAAACAATTGAGGGGCATGATTCAAAATCTTGCTTACAACCTCACAAAGTCGTCAAAATGGAAAAGAAAGAATTGACGAAAGAGACAATAGGAATATGCTAATTTTTAACTTAACTTATGTGTGGATGTTTATGTTTTAGCACTTTGGTTTGTGGTAAAATTGGATATTGTTACTTTTATCATTATTAACGAGTGTTGCTTCGTGAAAACATGCTTGTACTTGTTGTTTAGTTTAACGGTTTATTAGTGTGCAAAATCTGCACATCATTCTGTGGGGATTCTGATCTACAGATGCAGGATCCCTAGGATTAGCCTAGACAGATCCCTCCCTTGAGGGAACCGTGGGATCCGTGACATCAGATCAGCAATACAGCATTCCTTGCATCAAGATAGCTTACTAGAATACATCGCATTAGCTAAACATAAGATGTTAGAACTTAACTAAGTCTATTTCAAGGATGAGAAAGGGTTAGACTCACTTATAGCTTACACAAAGATCTTAGTCAAAATATCTCTTGATTTATCAACAAATCAAAACTCACCATATTTCCACTTCAATACTCACGAATTATCTTTCATCTTTTAAAACACTTAGGTGGACTTATTGAACAAATTTTAGGAAATTATTTCTAGTCATCTTTATCTCAAAGTGGGTCAAAAATTAGTTTTTCAATTCTTGTGATTTTTAAGGATTTTTCAAATTTCACCTCAAGCTAAAATCTGATCTCTAGGATCATTTATTATGACTTGACACCACCAAAACTCTTAGTGTTATCCTTGAATATCCATTGGTAGTCATCTAGTCCCATTTTCCTTCCATAAAAAGCAATCATTTGCTATAACACTCATTACTTTTGATCATTCAAGTGTACCCTCATCTTAGGAACTTAGGAGGACTGAAATACTTAAGATGATATAGGCTTTAAGCTCTTAGAAACTTCATTTCTAAAAATCTCATGACTGCTGAGAGCCGGATCCCTAGAATTAGCCTAGCCGGATCCCTCATAGGAGGGAACCGCGGGATCCGGTTGACAGATTAAGTCTAACTCTAGCTAAAACAATCATTTCAAGCTCATCTTGCTCACTCAAACACTCCATCTCATCTTAAATGAGTTCCTATATCATTGAAACTCTGAACTTGTAGGATCGATATATTTATTGTGTTGATGACTCGGGTGGTCTTGGATGATCAAAATACATGTTATCCATTAGAGAGAGAAAGTAGAGAGAGTGAGTTTTCTTGGTAGAGAGTTGTAGAACAAAAATGTGAAAGGTTAGATTGAAAGCTCCACCCCTTCCATGGATGGAAGGGGTATTTATAGTTACAGAATACACGACCTCTTATCGGCCTGTGGATCAGGTATACAGTGGGTAAAGACCCGTCCTTCCTCCACGGTGTTACACTAAACTAGTCTAAGCTACTGACTAACTAATTAACTATTAAATAACGTAAACAACGACAAATCTACGAGCTAACATATGCTAGACCATTATTGGGGTGACCGGCACTTTAACATGGAATTTCCAATTCCTAACAATCTCCCCCTAAGGGAGGTCACCCCATGAAATACATTTTGCTTCCTAGCATTCTATCTTTGACTTTGTTCTTGAGCTCGTAGACTTGAATTCTTCATTTCCGCAATATTTGTGCTTTAGTAGCGAATCTTCAAAGTCCGCATAGTTTTGTACTTTAAGTGGAGGCCTTTAACTGATCCACATCTTTGATGATATTTGAGCTTTAATTGAGATCATCAGCCACAGTAAATCTCTAGATCACCCTTTATTGTGTTGCCATCATGTGATGTTGTGACTTTTGGACCGACATGCTCACACTTTCTGGATCATGACATCTTTCCATCGTGAGTAGCGGAAGCTTTATGGTTCATGATATTGCGGCGTGCAGCAGCGAGCGAAGCATAGTATAAAAATATCAGAGCAATGTTATGTAGATGTGCACTAGTCATGATTTCTTCAAATTAAGTGTAGATGTTGTGAGCATGCGGCTGTGAATTGACTTCTCAATATCGATCAACTGCAACCGTCCAAATGTACCTGCAAACAACAGTTAGCAATAAAACAGATGAAAGTGTCTTTGATCACTTTCGTTGAATTGAGGTACACGGCCCACGGTTCCCGCTGATCGCAATAAGCACGGCCGATCGTAGAGTTCCGAAGAATCTCATTGACAGGGTTTCGCAGCTGTTCTAGCTGTTCTCAAACCGGAACGTCTCAAAGAAGACAACACGGAGTGAGTGAACCAGCGAATTGAGATTCACTGATTGATGAAAACATGATTTGTAAAACAATCGCATATTGCTTAAAGAAAGAGTTTTGCAATACGACGAAGGTTTTATGAGAAAGATCAATTTCCAATCAAAAATACTTTTTGTATATAAAAGAGTACACATTCAACGTGCTAGAGAAAAGAAAAGATTCACACATCGAACGGTTTTTCCAAAACTATTTTTTCAATCAGAGACACTTTTTGTGTTTGAAAACATAAGTACACATTCGACGTGCTAGAGAAAAGAAGGTTTGCACATCGAACGGTTTTTCCAAAAGCATTCATTAATTCCAATCCTGGACCAAGATTGATTCAAGAGTGAATCGCCCCATCGTTTCTGTCCAGTTGTCACAAGCTTGATCTTTAGAAAAGATCTCACATGTCACCCACCAAGAGCTTGTTTGATGTTGGCTCTAGAAGGATTTCCATCTTCATTGTGAATATTTTTACATATCACTCGGATGTTCTGGCAATACTACAAGGATAATGCGTAGGACTCTTAATATATTCTTACTTTCCACATTGTGTGAAACAACAAGTCTTCATTAATATAGTGTCCTAACGAGATATTGTGGATGATCTCTTGGCTCTAGACTCAATTGTGCACATTTGGTTCCTATGTCGGAGACTAGGGAGAGGGTCTCCTTCTTCAATATCAACAATCTCTAAGAGAAAGTCGATAGATTATGTCGATTCCCCGTGAGAATGAAAAAAGCCCTTTTAAGAGGAACTTGAGTAGCTTGGGAAGTTTAGTGCAGTGCGTCACTAGGTCCATGACGTCTTGTCTTCAATACCATTGTTACCTTAGTAAACACCAGTAGCATATGTATTGAACCCGGTTACTGCCCTAAGGTTGAATTATTGAGGGCTATTTCTTTTCACCCTTTTCTCATTCATTTCTTTTCATTCTTCAACCCCTTCAGTGCTTACCGAGACTTCATAACTAGAACCTTGTTGGGTTTATTCCAGTTCTAGCTCTACCTCAGTCCGCACTCTTCCCATATCTCATTTTTCTCCTTTTTTTCATCATACCTAAGGACTCTACACTATCTAGTGGATTGTCCCTGGGTAGATCCCTCCGGTTCTGGCGGATCGTGGGAACTAATACCTAACCTAACCATCCTTATAACACCATGCATAAAGTAAATTGGTTGGTCTTTTGGTATAGTTCATTTCTTCTTAAAACCAATTGAAAAATCATTTGGAAAAACAATCAAGGTACTTGTGATACGAGATCAAAGCATTTTGTACCTTAATAGTTTTGATCATTTAGAAATGCTCCCCCTCAACATGTGCATATGATCTTGAAATTGTTTAGCACGTGGATGCAAGATTTCTTTGAAATAATTTCTTGATCACAATTTCCGTAGAAAAAGCCATTTGAATTTCTTTTGGTAAATTCTCCCCCTCAATATGTGCGTAGGATATTTGAAATCATTTTATCACATAGAGGCAAGAGTTCTTTTGAAGCACATTAACGATCACACAAGCCATTAAGAAACCATTCGAAAACTCAATCAAGGTACTTAATGTTAAAACATAAAAGCTTTTGTACCTCGATAGTTTATTTTCTTTTAAAATGCTCCCCCTTAATATGTGCTTCGTGATTCGAAATGGTTTAGGACATATGAGAGAGCAGCATGCACAATTGAATCAAAACAATCACCTTTTATCAAATTTCATTATTAAATCACAAATTCTCCCCCGATCAAAAATATCAAACCCTTTGAGATTTTGGATCCCACGTGATTTAATAAGGTTTAGAAAACATGGGAGAAAATGTGCCTGATTTAAAAGTTCATCTTGTTTTTGGATAAATGCTTCCCCTCAACATGTGCATTATGTATGAAATCGTTTGGCACATGGAGGCTGGAGTGCCTTTGAAGGACTAAAACCAATTCCATTAAAACAGATTTGAGATTTAAATCACGATCTCTCCCCCAATCAACAAATTTCAAACCATTTGATATTTGTGCTCCCAAAAGATTTAAATCATTTAGAAAATTTTGGGGAAAGACGTGGCAAGATTTTGACTTTGAAAAATGACAGATAAGAACAGATATAGACACTAAAGATTGTTAGTGTCAGGTATGATAGTTTTAAGAGATCTGTTAATACAAATATCATCATTAAACGTTATTTATATTTTTGATCTTTACCTAAGTTTTGTTAACGACAAAAGTAAATTTAATTTGTATAAAAGCTTAAAGCTTGTCAAGTTTAATAGATATTAAAACAAGCTTTTTCAAACAATATATTCATCATTCAAGCATTTACATTTATGATTAGTAACATCTTGATATGACTCTAATCATTATGTATTATAATAGTTTTTAGAATGTGTTAGGTTCTTAAAACCAAACACTACTTAAGTACTTGCATATTTCTAAAAATAGAAATACAACATATGACATCATGTGATGTATCATGGAAATCATTGAAAGATTTCATTAGATATTTTGTGTGGATTTGTACTCTTCATATCTTGCACAATCTCACTTAGATAGAGTTGACTTTAGCAAGATTTGATATCTTGGCTGCCGTACCGGCGTACCAATTTGGTACACTGCGGAACCCTTTTAAGGGTTCCGCGTCCGTGGACGCTCTTCCTGTCCATTTTGGCTATAAATAGCAATGCCAAGCCAAGTAGTTTTTTCATCCCTTTCTAACATACTCTCATACATATCTTCTCTCTAACCTTTCTAACTCAGTTTCATATCATATTAGTGATGTCTTTTGTAGCAAAGAAGATCAAGTCACATTCAAGCTTCAAACGAGAAGTTGGAAGTCTTGTTTGTTTAGTGTTGTATGATCTTGTGTTGATTCATACTTCATTGTTGTATTAAACCATCATAATCTTGTGAGTGTGAGTGGTTAGTATTTTAGTCCTCAAAATACATTGTGTGTGGGAGTGGTTGTACCCTTGGAAAGAACTCGACATCTAGCTTAGTGTCGGAAATAGTGTAAGCAAAGTGTAAAGGTTTTCTCCGCCGGTGAAAGGAGCTTGTTGACTAGTTAAGTTAAACTCTCGAGTGTGAGACTCGAGGAGTGGAGTAGGGCAAGGAAAAAGAGTCCTTGTAGACTGAACCACTATAAACAACTTGTTGTGGTTTGATCATTTCTTTCCTTATTTACTCTTTATATATTGCTTGCATATTTCATTAACATACCTAAGATCAATATCAATTGATCTTTGAATAAGTTTCAAAACAAAGTTTTTAACTGGCAAACTATTCAACCCCCCTTCTAGTTTTCTACAAGATCTTTTAAGTAAAACAAAACAATTTCACAATCAAACAAGAACAGAAAAAATTTCATTTTGAAAGACCTTGATTCAAAAGAAAATTCATACCATGTCATAACAATAAATCTTTAGATCACCACTTATTATCATACAAAACGGAACTTTTGTGAAGAAATATCGTTTGAAAATATTTTATTTTAAATCACTCTCCCCCTCAATCGATGACCGAAGTCGATAATTGAGTGACATAGGTTTTGATAACAAGAAGTCCGGTGATTTTCAAAATTTAGTCCAATTTATTTTCAAAACAATATTTTTCCATTTTCAAAACATTTTCAAAAAAGTTTTAGAAAATGGTGTCCTGCACAAAGATACGTTAGTGGTTGAGAAGCTTTTGTTGTTGTTGCTGAGGGTTGGAAGAAAACCGTCTGCAGATGCAGTGAGACTTCAAACGTTGCATTTTAATGCCAACTAAGGTCAAATTAAGCTCGGTTTCTTCAATCATTTAGAAGAAAACCATCTGCTGATGCAGTGAGACCTCTTACGTTGCATATATGCCAACTCTCCATAGAATTCCAATTAAGCTCCGTTTCTTCATTTGTCATCCCAAGATATAGTTACCCTTTCCTTTCGGCATCCAATCGTCTTCAGTTGTGGGATCCGGATCGGGAACATTCTTTTATACCAATATACATGCATACGTTAGTCTACACAAACAGATATATGGTAGTCGACATCACCCAAACAGCAATCGACTAATTAAAGTCAATTCAACATAACAATCAGATCATGTAAATTATGGGAATAATGTGTTTATCAAACTCTAATCATCTAATCCTAGCAATCATATCCTAGGCACCTAGTCCTTCAACATAGGTTAACATCTTTTTTAATTAAGCATATTAGGATAATTAAGAAAGCCCGTTAGATGATGTAAATTTGAAAACATTCACCCCCTCAATCAATGACTTGTTTTTCTGAAAAGGTTAAAAGCGCCGAAGTCATTGATTGAGTTTTTAATTTTTTTCAAAAACTCTGAATCTGATAGATTTACAAGCAACTCATTTAACACCATTTTTGAAAATAACAAGTATTTTTCTGAAGAATTTTTAGACAGAAAAACATTTGTGTAGGAACAGCAGTCCTTCGACATACTTTCCTCATTTTGTTTTAGGATAAGTGCACAAATTTTGAAAATGGTTTAGCGCAAGACTTTCCTTTCTTGAAGAACGGTTGCTGTCTGAAATAATAGCAAGCCATAGTTTTAAGCACGGGTTACAGTCTGAAGTAACTGTAAGCCATAGTTTGTGACATGTTTTGAAAAAGAATATTTACACCTCCTGCTCGAACTTCATCTATGGTCCCGTGCCATTATTGAATGACATTTCTAAGACCGCAGATGTTATCGATACCAGAAGACATGTCATGAGAAAACATATTTTTGGTATTTTTGAAATTTTCTGATTTTTATGGGATTTTGATGGTTTTATATTTTTCTATTTTGATTTTGTTGGTTTTATATTTTTGTATTTTGTTTTTTTCGATAAATATTTACAAAGATAGAGTAGATGATATAGTTTAAGAAGATGATGATACGAGTACCGAGATAAGGATATCAAGCAGCCCCGTTGTAGAAGATAGAAGTCATCATCCCTAAAACTTTCACCACCAAAGCTTTCGAGGCTCTTGCATTGAAGAAAGAAATTGAACCATCTGAAAGTGAGACTTTGGCAGCTTCCCCCCAAACCGAAAATCCTATAGCTGAGCTGGTTCAAAGCTTTCTTTTAAGCTTCTCTTAGCCAGATGCACAAAGAGGCACACCATTATCATTGAACATGCTGCTCCTTTTAAGAATAATCACCGTGATTCATCGTTCGGGGTTATATCATCCAATAGAAGAACAACAACGTATCATCCCACACAAAAATAACTCTTCTCAAATTTCATTCCACTGAAGTCTGAGGCAATCCATTCCAAAAGGTGTCAAGAGAACAATTCCCCCAAGTGGTTGAATTGATGCGTATCGCTCTTTGTATAATGCTTAAGAACTCTCCCAAATACACATCATGAGGGGAATGAAAACACCTTCCCATGTTCACATTTTTCTTCCCTGATGATCATGTATGAAGCTCAAGAACCCGAAGTACACCAATACCCAAGAGCTCTCCCGGATACACATCATGAGGGGAATGAAAACACCTCCCCAATGTTCACATTTTTCTTCCCCGATGATCGTGTATGAAGCTCAAGAACCGGTACACACATTCCTACCTAAAGAATAACTGATAACACCTCCTCATGTCATACATTTATCTCCCTAATATGTCATACTTGTGTACCTCTTTTATCTTCAGAAACTTTCTCTTACATCTCTTTCCCCACATAGTTGGAATAAGAATACTAAACGCCTTGATGAGTAAAATCTTGAGTTTCTCTGCGGTCATGACATTTGTTTTCCCGGGATATCTTCAATCACTTAGAAGTATTAGGTTCATCAAGTTTACTCAGCTAGATGCTTGTCTCTTCCCCTTTGCTAGTTTTGAAACTTCACCCAACATAGTATGCCCAAATACTTGAAATCTTTATGAGAAGAACACTTGAAATCTTGTGAGAATCAACTTGCTGAAGACTTTCTCTGACTATTTTATCAACCCTTATGTAGACAATTTGAAGTGACCACTGATGAAGAAAACCCGATATACCATACTTGAAATTGAAATCAAATTCCATACATTTGTATCTTAAGCTTGCACCTAATGATGGAAGAACGGTGTCGAGAATTTATGCTTCAAGCAAATCTCTAAGTACTCACTACTCAAGCAAAGTATGAGACATTAACACCTCTTGCGATTATCCACACCGTCATATGCGTGTGACACTGAATAAAACAAAGTAACTCCTAATAGTGATAGTTAACCAGGTCTTCAACCATCCACCTTGACTGCTGGTAACTAGATAAACCAAGTCTTCAACTCAAATTTTTAAGCCCGAGCAAGTTATCAAATAAGAACACGCCTTTGTGAAAGTCAATTTCAATCTCAAATAAGTGATAAATGATTAACTCCGAAGTAATCAACTTGTGTCAAATGTCCAACACGTGAATAAATGTACAACCGGATGTACATTGAACCACTTAATGAACCGGAACAAATGATTCCTCAACATCAATTCCATCTTCCTAAAGATATAAATATAGAGACTGATCTAGAAGATTCACCAATAATG
The DNA here is from genome assembly GCA_910596185.1 of Chrysanthemum makinoi. Taxonomy (NCBI): domain Eukaryota; kingdom Viridiplantae; phylum Streptophyta; class Magnoliopsida; order Asterales; family Asteraceae; genus Chrysanthemum; species Chrysanthemum makinoi. Next base: position 185,699,275 of record OU343221.1, read on the forward strand.
TCTTCAAGCGGATGAGGTAGTCATTTTCCTTAATGTTCATGTGGTTGATTTACAGAGTGCACAATAATCCGTGAAGATTTGGTAAAGAAATACCAAAGAGCGGATCATTTTTCATGAACAATAATCCGTGAAGATTTGGCAAAGGAATACCAAAGAGCGGATTATTATTCAATAGTGAAACTGCAATATAACAATAGTCAATATCAACGCCTCCCATAATCCGACAATCTGTTTGATAAATGCCCAGATTAAGAAGAAGTCTTTAGATAATCAAATGCAACTCGTCTTTAGTCTTCTAACATGTAGCATAGAATGTAGAACTGATTGTAGACTCGACCTTCTTCAAGATTGTCCGAATGGGGAATAGAGTGTTAACATCTTCAACTCACACCAAAAAGCATGCTACCAAAAAGCATCCCAATTAACTTATATCTTGCAAATCCCCTTAACTAAAATCCCTCCCAATCAAACAAGAACAGAAAGATGTTCATCAAGGAAATCAGCAATCAGGCCACAACGAACACACAAGATGGTAACACCAAACTACCAATCACATCAAACAAGAAACAGAGATTGTTTGAATCATCATGTTGATGTATACGTGAAGCATTAACCAGAAGCACTTTGTCGATAAACTTATCAATCCGAGTGAAGATGTCAACCAACGGCTTTTAGAACAACTCCATGTGAAGATGACCCGATAAGAAGAAGCTCGGTTCTTACATGAGTTAGGAGCTGTTTGACCATATATTCTCAAATATCAATCAACTATGCAGAATTATCACACTTCTTCTCCCCCTCAAGAATTGCATACGGAGATGCCATTCTTGATTAAATAAGTGAAAATCATCCTAATGTTCTATTCACACTTCTCCTCCGCAAAATTAGCACATGATGTCTCCATCTTCATTATAATCGAGCAAGTGGAATGAGAAAACAATCAATGGTAGCCCTGTTCACTTGATGACTGAAGTGCATGGAAAAAGTATGAAGCATGTTGATGAGAATGGTCATAATAAGAAGATTTATCTTCTTCAGAAGATAAAGCGCACTGAAGCGTATACTTTTCTTTTCTTTAGAGAACGAGGCATGAACTGTTGTGTTCATCCGTCATAAGAAGATTTCTCTTCTTTGGAAGATAAAGCGCACTGAGACATACACTTTTCTTTTCTTTAGAGAACGAGGCATGAACCTTGTGTTTCATCGTCATTATCTCTTTTCAATCTCTTGGCAAAACATGTAAATATCACCATTATCATTCAAGAGGCTCTTTGTTGCAGCTGATGGAGATAACCCAATATGATGAATTTGACCCTTAAACTAACCCGAACTCGACTACTTGCACATATGTAACAAAGAGCAGTGCCGATTTCCATTAGCATCTCTAAGTACTCTCTAAGTACTCTATACTCTTCATCCAACCAACCATCAAGTAATAGACGTACATCACCTCTTGAAAATCCACAATTGAATGTGACACTGAGCACTACAACGTAACTCCTTAAAGTGATAGTTATTTTGTGGTGATATGAGCCCAATTCCCCCAAGTGGTAAAAGAAAAGGTAAAAGACACCCAACAATAACTAGATTTCCAAGTCTTCGTTTATGATAATAAGCTCGAACAAGGATCATGAAGAATCTTCTTCCAACCATCCCCGATACCTTCAGATACTAAGTACACTCGCCCGTGATAATTCACTTCAACCTCAAATAAATAATACTGAATTAACGCCGTTGTCACATCATCTGTTTAACTGCTCAAATATGGCCTTCTTTGACATTTAAACGAACTTTGATAATGGTTTCATCCCGACCATGGTTAAGAGCACTTTACCCCGTAAAACCATGTAATAACCAAACTGCCATGACGAATATCCAAACACACATCCAATTTATGAAGTACACCCTTTTATCCCTTCTTCAAATATAGAAACCCAACAAAGAGATCGAAGACCCGAGATACGCTTTCCTTTCTCCAAGATGGTTCCATCATCACGAGATTTTACAATTCTATAGTTTAAACCGAGAAATAGTTTCTTTGCGGGATTTTACAAAACCAAGAATAAACCGTATGATAGTTCCGGAAATGCACTTTACAATTACCAGGATGTTTCCATTGTCACGGGATTTTACAGGTCTATGATTTAAACCGAGAAATAGGTTCTTTCGCGGGATTTTACAAAATCAAGACAAAACCGTACATAATGTAAGCTTGAATGTGTTATGACAAATTTGGTTTCGGTGAATATCTGTTTTAGGAGAACATGAAGCGGTTCATCAACGAATCATTTTCCAACATCAACACATTGGTAAACACCTTTTCCACATAATCTGACGGCTATTGCTGTGACCACTTGGTGAAGTAAACCCGATATTCCAAACTTGATCATGAAGTAGAGTTCCCCAGATTTGTTACTTAAGCTTGTACTAGTCCTCGAGAAAAAGAAACGGTGTACCCAATGTACAAAACCTCTTGACGTATTCTCAACTGCGTGAGACACCGAAGTGATAATTACGCTGGGTTGCGAGAAAGAATCACAATCGCAACTAAATAGCCAAGTCTTTATCACCCTCTATAAACGCCCAAACAAGTCATCTTCGCGGAAGGGTAGAAAGAAAGAAGACGAAATAAGTAAATGTGCCCGGAAAACCTCACATCAAATCCGAATAAGAAATACCGTCCAAACAACCCCGTAGTCAACTTAGTTCCAATAACAATCCAAGCCGTGACATATTACCTTTCGTGAAAATGCATGAACCAAAGTATTGAATTGCATAACTCAACAAGTTTCATCATCAAATCTTATTTTATCCAAGTCACAAATAATCCAAATCTTGAAAAACCCATCCAACTCAATCATGTGTACAGCCTAAGATTGGTTACTTGTAATAATCGATGCCCGATCCATCTCACAACCACAAACACCGGATTCAATTCAAGTCGCACCGTACTTAAACAAAAATAATCCTCATATAGTCAATCCAAGCCCATATCCGGTTGTACTTATTGACATACCATTCATTCTCGAGAAATATCAACACATATGTGTCAATATTTTGAGATCGTGTAAATTCGGATAGCACAAATCATTTTACCAACGTCTCATCAAACTAACTGTTTTGAGAAATATCAATGTAGAGCTCAAGACGAAATTTTCAATCCATTAGTCCAAAAAGGAAAAAACTTTCGAACCAATTTACAGACCCACATGCTAAAACGTTCAAATTCAATAAGGCTGGCCCAAGACAAAGAGTAATAACCACCGGTTGGCCAATTAGACTTCTAGCTGACCCAATCCATACACCTTTTAACCCTAAACTTATGGGTATATAACACTCATTAAATCACTCCAAACCCTAATATTTCTCACAATCAAACGCCCCCATTAGTCAATATCCCAACAAACCCTAATCCCACATACCACTTAAAAATCCGCCCCCTCTTATCACAGATATATCAAACCCAAATCATACTCACTTAACCATACGCCTCTCTAGTTCAGTCCACCTCCTTCACAACCACGAATGACACATCAAACATATATCAAGCAAAGGCTTCATCATTCAAGTATCAGGCAAAAGAGACAACAACTAACTCGCCACAGGGTTGGCTCGAGTACAATCATAAACGCCACAGAGATGGCTTGGTTAAGTCACGGTTTCAATAACTCACAAAGGTTCACGGGTAGGTTTTAATTTCATTCCTTTGTAGTAGTTATTGAGTCACAAACGAACCAAGGGACAAGGTTATAACACACTTGTTATACACCTTATTTTGTGTTCGGATAGTGAAATATTTGTTAGAGTTTGATTGGTCTTAAATAATCATGAGACGAAATCAAACAATATAAACACGGATCGATGATGAAATAATCATGTGAGAAAAGATTTTCAATAATCGTATTTAATTGATATTCACATGAAAATTCTTAGATCCCCATTTTTCTTTTAATTCGAATAAAAGGTGAGATGAAAACAACGTTTTTGTCTAACTTTTGGTTATTCGAATAAACATTGGAGCTAAGCTTTAACAATGGGTTGATGATGATTCTCTTACTTTCGAAAATGACCAATAAGTGTCAAGATGATATGATAGCATAACGAAAGTACTAGGTCTGAGATTTTGAAATCATTGCAAATACTTTCTTATGATGAAGGATGTAGGCAGTGGTAACTTTGTTTTTACAACAGTCCGAATTTTTCCGTAATGTATGTTGATGGGATAGGTTAGAGTTGTTGAAGTTGTGATGTTGGATTTTTGTTGATGGATCAGTTTTTGTTCTTTGTTCATGTTTTCTTGGACCAATGATGGTAGACTTGAGGTCGAGACATGGTGTTTTAAGTAAATGGAAATATTGTGGTCGAGGTCAAGTGATGAATCTTCTTCTTCATTTCTGTCTATGTCGTAACAGAGTCATAAGCCAAGTCGCTACCCATTTTTACAAACCAAGTCGCCACCCAATTTTTTAAACCAAGTCGCTACCTATTTTTTCAAACCAAGTCGCCACCCAATTTTTCAAACCAAGTCGCCACCCAATTTTTCAAACCAAGTTGCTACCCGTTTTTCAAATCAAGTCACTTCGACTGTTGACTCAATAGTCAAGTCGCTAGAGGTGAGACAAGTAGCTATTTTGACACAAGTCGCTAAAACAGATTTATTCATCACAAGTCGCTATTTTTGAATCAAGTCGCGACATGATTGTCAAGTCGCTATTAAGAAGCAAAATGACCAAATTTTTTGACCAAGACAAAACCCAGAAAAAGCTTAAAAGGACATACATTTAACCCATAAGACTGCATATGAAATGCATCAGTATTGACCCAATATGACCACGTTGATAAAACCCAATGACCACTTATATTCACTGCTTATGGTACAAATTCATAAAAAATGAGATACGAGTATGGACACCATTGACACAAATCAGGTGTGAAAACCATGATAGACCAGAACAGTTTTGGACCAAAATAAGGATACACAAACCATATAATACCAAGAATAGACCATATGATAAAACTTTTAATTTGTGTAAACCAATAAAGAGGATACAACAAAACATGTAAAAACCTGTTTAACAAAAGTACCAAAAACAGTTTTGACAAGAATCAAGAGACCTTTATAAAAACAGTTTAAAAACCATTTATCAACAACACAAACCGAACCGTGTAAACAACCATATAAGTCATCAACACAACCAAACCTAGGCTCTGATGCCAATTGTAGGATCGATATATTTATTGTGTTGATGATTCGGGTGGTCTTGGATGATCAAAATACATGTTATCCATTAGAGAGAGAAAGTAGAGAGAGGGAGTTTTCTTGGTAGAGAGTTGTAGAACAAAAATGTGAAAGGTTAGATTGAAAGCCCCACCCCTTCCATGGATGGAAGGGGTATTTATAGTTACAGAATACACGACCTCCTATCGGCCTGTGGATCAGGTATACAGTGGGTAAAGACCCGTCCTTCCTCCACGGTGTTACACTAAACTAGTCTAAGCTACTGACTAACTAATTAACTATTAAATAACGTAAACAACGACAAATCTACGAGCTAACATATGCTAGACCATTATTGGGGTGACCGACACTTTAACATGGAATTTCCAATTCCTAACAGAACTTCAACCTTGTGCATGTTAATCATCACATCTCTAAGAATCTTAGTGGCTTAAGTCTTAAATGCACTTTCCAAATTCTTCCCTTTATAAGCCATATTGCTAGAACACTTTAGTCATCAAACACAAACACAATTATCAGCAATTACAACCATCCTCCTTAGTCATTTCATCATGAGAAAGGTTCTTGTGCTAACTCATCCACCCAAGAACCACCCAAGAAACTTGCTAAGGTCATACACGAAGTTTCCTCAACCGAATCATCTCCGGTTAAGTCCACAAATGCTAGGATTTCCCCTACACCAAAGAAACCAATCAAACTAAAGAGGATTGTTCCCACAAGGATATCATTACCAAACTCTACTAAACCAAACATACCTTCCACAACTCAACCAACATCATTAGTGCCTAGAGCCACCTCACAATCATCTCCACATTCTCACAATTTAGAAGACTTACCTCCTTGGCCATCTCACCGTCCAAGTGATTATATTTGACAAGAATGTCCATAGGATGATTGGGTTTTCAGCGTGGGAGATAATGGAGAAACTAGGCATGGATACAGATGAATATTTTCCAAATGAGCTCAATGCAATAATAGGGAAACCGTAGTATTTGTTCAGAATCAAATACATCGAATTTAACCACAGCAATAATATGCATATATATCGAAGTGAGAAAGTCACGGAAGATGCAGAAATAATCAATCACTTCAAAGATGGTTTCCTAATTGATGAGGTTTAACATATTCTTTGTAAAATAAACTGAATGAAATGGTTATAATTACAATATAATTTTCACTTTTGGAATATTATTTAAAAAAATAACATTCTATTATATTTTACAAAACAGGATTCTGACGATGAGTTGCAAGGAGTTGAAAATGAATTAGAAGATTTAGAATCAGAAAATGAAGATGCAACAGAAGACACACATATTAGTGAAGAAAAGTCCGCATGTAAAGAAGATGTAGTAGCTGAAGATGAAATTGCTAATAAAAATGTGGATTACAACAACGAAGAAGCATTAGATGGTCTATATGATTTTCAAGGTGACGTGGATACACACGAGTTTGCGACAAAAGATACAGAAGATGAATTTACAACAACGATTTCGAATGAAAATGAGGTATGATACATTATGCTTTTTAAAAATCGGGGATTAATCGGAATGTAATTTTTATGCACAAAATTGCAATTTTATATATTATATTATATTATATGTATGAGATAAGCATAGTGCATCAAAGTTCAAATATTTCAAGTGTTCAAATATAAACATAATACATAATTCTTTAAAGTTCAAAGTCAAACATATATATTAATCGGTTGTTGACCATTTTTAAGCGATCTTTGACTGATTAATCAGTTTGTTGACTGATTTTTAAGCGATTTTGTTGACCGACATTTAAGCGATTTTGTTTGATTAATCCGATTAGACCGATTTTGTTCCGATTAATCGGTTTGTAGACCGATTTTAAGCGATCTTTGACCAAAACGATTAAATATGCCGATTATGATAAATCAAAGCGCTTAGTGAACGATCAGCGATTATACGGGGATTAATCGGCCACCTGGACCGATTTTTACAACAGAGGAAAATACAGAACAAACATTTGAGTGCTATCGATCATATGTTTTCCCATTGATACCCAAAAAAACCACATGCTTCATCACCATCAAATTCCAACAAAACCCTCATCCAACCATCACACGTCCTAACACTATACAAAGTCTTATTCTTAAAGACATACTCTTTAAACAAACTTTTTGGCACCGATTGGAAACAGAAAACCAGGAGATTATATATTTAGATTAACAAGAATTGCAAACACAAAATATAACAACCATTCAACAAAACTAAACCAAATACAAAATGTACATGTCTGGACAAACTCATTTTCGTACTCTTTGTAACACAACTACCCAATTTATGACCACCTTCTATGTTAAGGAAACCATAACCATTATTACCATGCTCGTCAAAATGACTCAATAGAACATACTGAGCATTTCTTACATCGAATAAAACACTCCAACCATGCTTAAGCTTATTTTCTTCAACATATTTTTCCCATTGATCACCATATATCATGCCAAAAAGACCATCCACATAACGAATCTTAAAATCATAAACATTATTCACAAACTTTGCAAACAACCATTCGCAGCTTCTACGATCGTTAGCTCAACAGCTTTAGTGGCACTTTGATACCATTTTCATCACCATTTTTAAATGTAACTAAAAACGACATCAGTAACGTTTAAGAAACCTATTATTATTCATACTACATGAACACAAAAACCAAACTCAACTACATTATTCAGCATATATCATGCCCAAATCACCATCAACATCACGAATCTTAAAATCATAAACGTTATTCACAAACTTCGCTTAGCTCAAACAACTTTAGTGGGACTTTGATACCATTCTCATCACCATTTTTAAATATAACTAAAAACGACATATGTGACATTTAACAAACATAAAATTATTCACACGAATATAAATAATACTGTCAATTACAGTTAGTACACAATTCATAATAACTTTGATACCATTCACAACAACATCTGCAAACTCTATTTAAAAAGCATCTGTATGTTTAACAAAACAACCGAAAACCATAATATGTGCATAAACACAACCACCAGACACAAACGCAACAAAAAACTTCATAAAAATAACATAAATAAACTTACATAACAAAAAACACACAATAACACAAGCTAAAAAATAAAACGTCACTCACGCGCTTCATCATATGCTATTTAACAAATGTAGTTAAAACTTAAATTTGATATTAAATACATAATAAATAGATCAAACACACTACAAAAAATGCAGGGGAACACAGAATAAAAAGTATATATAAACTACAAACACATAAAATAATTTCACATTAATACTCTGATTTCAATAATCAAGCACAAATAAGGCACAATATTTGGGGGTTTTACAAATTAACAACAATAAACCATGCAATAATTAACACAAAAAAAGGAAACATAATAAAAAACAAATTTCAGCTTTAATTAAACTAATGCAGACTAATCAAAATCAATCTTGGTAAAGAAACTAACATTGTATATTGACAAAAATAACAACTGGATTCGTGGAGTTGTTTTGCAGTAAATAAGACACAATAATTGGGGGTTTTACAAATTAGCAACAATAAACCATGCAATAACAAACAAAACATATAAATCAAACAACATATACCAAGAAACACATACATAATATTAAATCAAAACATGCAGTCTAAAAAGTTCATTTTTAACACAAAAAAAAAGGAAACATAATAAAAAACAAATTTCAACTTTAATTAGACTAATGCAGACTAATCAAAATCAATCTTGGTAAAGAAACTAATATTGTATATTGGCAAAAATAACAACTGGATTCGTGGAGTTGTTTTGCACTTCGTGATCCTAGGAAGTTCAATAGTTTAGAACTAAATATAATACTGATCAGGAGTACAAGTATAATAATATCTTAATATAAATTAGGTGTACACAATATAATAATAACTAAATATAAAAACACTACCATATTACTTAAACAATAAAAAACTATAAACCCAAAAAATAACAACACTTCATTAAAAAAAATGTTATAAATTGATATTAAAATATCTTAAAACAAAACTGAAAAATAATTATTTAAAAAAAAACATAACATTAATCATCCAGAAAAAAATCTAAATCAATCATATAGTCATCATCAATATCATGCCCCGAAGCCTGCATCTGCTCAACTAATGTTGTTACTTTAGCCAATTTTGATAAAAGTTTTTTTATGTCACGAACGACGATTAGCCGATTGCCAAAATAAGACTTTAACCAATCAACAAGCGTTCCAACATCATTTACACCTGCAAATGACATTAAAAAAACTAATTACTTAAAAACAAAACGATAATATTAAAAAACATACACAAAAAATACCTTCATTATTTGGTTCTTTACTTTCACTATTTTTGGAAACAATTTCGTTTGATGAAGATTTATCATCCATACCTAAAAGTTATAAAAAAATACGACACAAAGTAACAAATTTTAATATTTATAACAAATAAAATCAAAAACCCTATAAACAAAAACCGGCCTTGGGCCTTTTAACCTAACCTATTTTAAAACAAAAATACAATACAAAAATTAAATTAAGAAATTCAATTTAAACCCCAAAAAACCCTAACCAGTATTGGGCCTAATAACCAAACATAATTTACAAACAAAAAAAAAACAATACATATTTTTAAAATATAAAAAACGCTAATTTACAAAAAAAATATATATATCATACTATATGAAAATATTATAAAATACAAACATGTGAAAAGTTGTTTACGTATAGCTTTATTTAAGATATAATGTTAATGTACAAAAAATTTAACACTGCAATAATAAAAACCATATCACAATTAAAAAAACCAAATGACTAAATTACACTCTGAAATAAACAAGCAATAAATCACAAGGTACTTTAGGGCTTAAACGGCTTAGTATATATGTATATATATATATATATATATATATATATATATATATATATATATATATATATATATATATATATTTATAATCCAATAAAACGCACGTGGGATCTAAACAAGCTAAAATACTCAACAACACTATCAATTTTACGAGATCACAACGGGGGAACATTTCACTTATGCGTAAGTGAGGATCATTAACTAGGGCAATGTAGCTAGTAAAATTAACTTAAAACGTTAAGCACGCACACACACTATTGAATTAGACAATTCAATGATCTATTGAATAAGAATATTCAATGTTCTATTATTTTGGTCGCGAACCAAAATGTTTATCGTATCTGAGACTCGCCATCTCATCATTTTTAGGTTTCGGTTTTGAACCTCCGCTACATTGTACTTGATCTGTTTGTGCTTGTTCATTATCATCAATGTGAGTTCATAGCCTCGCTTTTACTTTATTTTGCAAACCCCGCGAGGGAGATACATGCTCTAAAGTAGAGCACAAGGTTTTTCATAAATGTTCACTTCTTGATTATTGGTATTGCCTAAGTATTTAGCCATAAGTCCCCTGTATCATGAACCATTAGTCACCGCGAGTGAACGCAGATATCGTGAATAGTACTATGGGGAGTAATGACCCCGTCTTGGTTATAAAGAAATAACTGGGGCGTACCATATTTGAATTTCATTAGGTAATTGGCTATTACCTCCGTTGGGGCAAACTTACGTACATTCGTAATTCAGTGTATGCAGTTGAGTCTTGGTTGCATGAGCTTAGCGCATAATAATCTATGATTTTCCTTTATGATATTGTTAGTTTACAATGATCATGCTCATATTCTTGTGTTCAACTGTTATTTAAACCTATGAACTTCACTCAATATTTTTGTTGACCTTTTTAAGCATGTTATCTCAGGTAATCAGTGAAGATTATGTCCAAGGCACGAAGTGGGGCATACCAAGACCTTTCTTGCGGTGTAAACATAAAGTTGTCATTTTTTTCAAACTCATGCTTTATATTTTGGGAAAACGCTTGAACAATTAACAATGTTTTGTAACAACTATGAGTTTTCGATGAATGATAACTACATTTAATAAAACGCCTCTTTCGAGTCATTTTCTATAATTGTTGACTATGATCTCCATTCGAGTAACACCCCGATTAGTCTTCCGCTGTCATTATGATCCCGGGGGGTGTTACACTTGTGTGCGGATATAATGCGTTAGGAGCACTAGTGGTTTGTTGTGTGGAACATTCTGTGTGGGACATTTCTATGTGGTTCTCGTGTCATGGATTTAATCCACTTGACTTGAGAGTACTCATGTTATTATCTCCAGCGGGTAAGCATACATGTAGTACATATATATTCCGAAGATGAAGATTTGTAGATGAAGAGTGTGGTGGTTTATATGGGTGGCAACCTGAGTAGCCAAATGGGTGGTTACCTAACTAGCCAAGTGTTTGATTGGATATAACTGCTTGCCGTACGCTTTATTATTGTTTGCACACTTTTCCTGCTTGTATATCAATGCAACAAAACTGATTTACTACTTTATTACAAACCTATGAACTCACTAACCTCGTGATGATACTTTTAGCATGCATTTTTAGGTTTAACGCAACAGCTTACTTTGGAGGCTTTTGGCATGGCATTGCATGGTCATAGGATATTTTGACATATTTTGGACCGCTTTATTAATATGGCCTTGTATTTCCGCACTATTTTCAAATGATGTAAACATAAAACTTTTGATTAAGAAGTTTCTTATGATAAACCTGTTATTCTATACTTTGTGTTGTGATACCAATTGAGTAGCACCCCATGACTCGAATGCTTCCGTTGTACCAAATTTGGGGGTGTTACATTCGATGATGTTGATCAAGGTATCTTTGAGTCTAATTCGTCTATCACTAAAGCGTGTGTTTTCCGTGTTATATCGTGAGTTAGTCAATGATAAATGTCTCTTTCGGGTTTGTCGTAAGGTAGTAACTAGTAGCATTTGGTAGTGTTGGACTTAATCTATTTTTTTTGTTTATTTTTATTTTAAACAAATTATAAATATTTCTCATGCCTAATACCTACCCTCTATCTTTCTTCATCCTAACCTTTGGCTTACTCGAAGGAAGGAATTAAGCAATCATAAGTGTCTCATTCATGAATTTGGATGAGCATTTGTGGTTTTTTCAGCTTTGTTGGTGTAATATTATTGGTAAAGATTACTTAATCCTAGCCTTTAACTTATTTGAGTTAAGGAGTGAGAATCCACAAATGTCGCGGTCATGGATTTGGGCGTGCATTTGTGGTTTTGTCGCTTTTTCTAGAATATTGGTATCGGTAGAGATTAAAAAGAATGATATAACCCATAAGCCTTTCACATTTTAACCCATTTTCTTTTGAAGTTCGTTATTGTTCTCAGACTCTAGTGGTGGAGATATGTATCCATGCCTAGCTTATGATAGAATACTCACCACGACTTTGCAATGGAGTGTACCACTAAATAAACACCCTAGAATAGTTAAGAGAGATGATTGAATTTCATTTCTCATTCATGAGGTGTTATGGTTATTCACTATTGGTTGAGTGAATTACTTTCATACTTAATTCCTAATTCTTCGTTAGGATGTTTTTATATCTACTTAATCTAGAGTCTACTTGAGGACATGTAGAAGTCAAGTGGGGGGATATTTGATAACATCAAATGTATGCTATATTTACCTATCATTTAAACCACAAATATTGCTCAATTATTGCATATTTATATCTGAATTAATAATTAATAGTTTACTTTGGTCATTTTCAGTAGTTATGGAGCAACTTCGGTAATGACATGGAAAACAACGGGATTTGGAGCATAAATGAAGAATATGTATACAACCTGCAAAGAGCATACAATGTATCCACTACTGGAGATATGCCGTATCATCACCTGTAAGAATTCACTAAGTATTGGTGAAATTGAAGACTAATACGTCATATCTAAAGTTCTGCAGTCAAAGCCCAAGTCAACCGTTGAAGGAACACGACATATGAAACTTTGGCCATTGGTATGTGTTAAAATACATTATGGAAAACTAGAAAGGGGGTTGAATAGTTCTACCGATTAAAACTTGGTTTTAAAATATTTAGATCGACTTATGTCAATTTATTTAAATGTGTGTGTTGTATGTTGATAGATAAGTATGTAAGTAAGTAATGCAAAGATAAAGAGTAAGAATCACAAAGCCACGACACGAGTATTTATAGTGGTTCGGCTATAAGGATACCTTCCTTTCCCTACTCCACTCCCCGAGTCACCTACTCGAGAGTTCGTTATCACTACACAACACAAGCTCCTTGTGGCGGAGAAGCCTTCACAACGTCACCTACTCTTTATCCGGTACAAGGCTAGACACCGGGTTCTTCCACGAGGTAGAACCAAACCTATCACAATGTCACCTACACTTTATCCGGTACAAGGCTAGATACTGAGTTCCATTATAAAGGAGGAACTACTACCCAACACTACACGACACCTATCCCAAAGGAGATCCACTCCTTATAAGAACATCAACAAGGATATCAATATCCTTTGACCCAACAATCTATCTTGCACATCGACACACCATATCGATTGTACACCCTAGGCACCTTTCACTAATGCCTTTGACACGACTCCTAGGCACCCTTCACTAATGCCTTTAACATGGATCTTCGGCACCTTTCACTAATGCCTTTGATACGACTCTTCGGCACCTTTCACTAATGCCCTTGACATGATCTTTTGACACCTTTCACTAATGCCTTCATCATGGACCTTTGGCACCCTTCACTAATGCCTTAGACACGGACCTTCGGCACCTTTCACTAATGCCTTCAACTTGACCCTTTTGGCATCTTTCACTAATGCCTTCAACACAACACTTCTAGAAAGGAAGAAAGAACTATCAACAAGAGAACTTCAGTAGTCTTGATGATGACGAAGGTAGGCAACTCATGGACTTGAGCTTGCTTGACTTCAAGAGGTGGTGATCTAGCCTTTAAGAGGAACCTAGAGAATCACACAAAAACAAACACAAACTACATAGAAAGATCCTTTGGATATGAGGTTAGAGAGTTTACAATACTAAGAGAAAGTATGTGTATAAGTGGCAACATACAATGAAGAAATGACTCACTATTTATAGACAAAAACATGCTACTGTATCACGGATCCCACGGATCCCTTGCTTGAGGGATCCATCTAGTGTATTCCTAGGGATCCGTAGGATGCTCACCCTAAATGGGTTGTGGGTCATGGATCATGGATCATGGGTTGTAGACTTTGATCCATGGGTATCCAAATAGATACAATGTATCTAGAAGATGCAATGCATCTAGTCAATGGGTCATGGGTTATGGATCATGGTCCATGGGTATGGGTCATGGACTTTGGGCTTTACCCAACTACATTCAATGTATTTAGTCAATGGGTCAAATACTTAGATTTCTACCCATTATAATACATACTAAGTATGTATATATCTACCCATTATGTAAACACTAGTTGTTATACATATGCATTACTATAACATGAAAACACTATTACTTGTTTAGTGATTTATATGAAAACGTAAGTGTCTTACACTGTTACTAAACTATTGGCTCAAACCATTTACGTATTTTATTTTTTCGTTAAAATGATTTTATGTTTGTTATCGAGAAAACATTAAAAGATCGTAAAATATAAATAAACATTTTTACGGCTTATTTGTATTAACAATCTCCCCCTTTTAGTTGATGACAAAACATAAGATTATTTTAAGGAAAACCTAAAATTCGTAAAAGTTTGAATTGAGTTTTACTCTCTTCTCCCCTTGTCACAAAAAGAGCCGAAAAAACTAACGCATTGTTTTAAGAAAAACATATGAAAAGTAAAAATACGAAAAATAGAGAGTAAGGGAAGAGAAGGATTCTCGTCTTAGCTCCCCCTTGACCGGTCCATCCCTTTGTGAGGGCGTCAAGTATTTAGGAAGACTAAGCGAGTGCTTTGCATGTATGTTTGCAAATGGTTTCGTCTTTTTGACGAACATGCTCCCCCTTGACGAGTGCTCCTTTGCAAGGAGGACGTCATGTTGTTATTATAATCCTATGTGAAAGTATTGCAAATGATTTTGCAATTTTTTTTGCATTGACAAGAAACTCCCCCTAGCTTAGGGTGTCAAAGTCTTCAAGTGTATATTGAAAATTTATAAAACAAAGGTTAGAAAACAAGTATATAATGCATAATTTCTTGCAAATAAGACTCAAGTTAGTAATAAAAGAGTCTTCTATTGCACGGATCCCTATCCCATGGTTACTCCCTTGGAGGGATCCGTTTAGGCTAAAATGAGGGATCCGTCTGCCTGTAATCTTAAGACAGCAATGGTGATGTAAAGTGTGATGTTAACATCAAAAAGAGATATGTATTAAGGCACCAAACATATTCTCAGGATAATATGGCATATAACATGTAATTTCATTCAATAAAATTACAAGAAATGATCTACATATCTCTAAAACTAAGAGAATGACTCAAACATGTAATATATTTTCTACTAATCCTAAGAAGTGACGGAAACCTAAAAAGCATCAATGTGCTTGAATCTAAGGATGAGTATACTTGTTTATTTGGTCCAATCGTTCAAGGAGATGATTAAACATGAAATGCAACTTATTTCGTACTTCTTGAACAAGTCCTTGGGTGATTTGACAATTAGAGCAATTATTGTCATGACTAGAAACCGGAGGAGGTGGGATGTTTTGAGGAGGTTCCACAAAAGATGGTGGAGGTGTGTCAAGCAACGTAGGATGTGGTTCCACTAAAAATGAGGGTGATGATGCATGAGTTGGTGGTGGTAATGGAAAGTCCTCTATATGGTTAGATCTTTGGTGATTCCTTGTCTTTAAAGATGGACCATTTGGTGATGAAGGTGGTTCCCTATTTAGCGAGAAGGTTGGTGAATGGGAATTCCTTGGTGGATGATATCTCATGGACCATATGAGTATTCATTTTGGATGAACCTTTGGTTGAAGAGTTCTTGCTAGATGCTTTAGTCATAGTGAAGGAGAGGGTGTAGTAGAAGTCTTAACTACTGATTTTTAGATTGTGGTATGAATAGTGGATTAAGCTCCTAAGAGTGCTTGGTTTATAAAGGATGAAGTTGAGTTAATGAATTAAATTCTTGACCACTAAAAAATTTGGCATGCACCAAGGTCAACCATGGTGTTGTTCTACTCTAGGGAGTCATTAAATGGTAAGAAAAAGAGTTTAGATTAAAAACCAAAGAGGGTTTGAATTTGGAAGAAAAGCTGAACAGAAGCTGTTCTGTAGACACGGTTCCCTCTCACTAGGGATCCGTCTAGTTATAAACCAAGGATCCGTCTGTCAGACAACAAAATGGTGAAGTGGTTATGCTCTTTTAAGGTCTAGTACCTATAAATCTTGAGGGTTTGACTTTCCTTAGATGTCTTAAATGGTATGTGACTTAAATGTCCAACAATAAGGAGTGAGGATACTTAATGATGGTTTTTGGTAGGAAAATGGACTTTTTGAGAGTGCAACTAAGTGTTTAAGGATGATACTTATTGATTTGAGAATGAAAAATGAGGACAATTGATCCTCGAGATCAGATGGTGGCTTAAGAGAAATTTGAAAAATTCCTAAAAAATAAAAAGAAATGAAAAACTAGTTTTAAGCCTATTTTGAGGTAAGGATGACTAAGATCAATTTGCTACAATTGAGAGAAATATCAAACTAAGTGTTGTGAGATGTGAGGAATAATGTGTGAGCATTGGAGCGGAAATATGGTGAGTTTAGGTGAATTGATAAATCTAAAATACCTAGTGTGTGATCCTATGTTAGCTATAAGTGAATGTGAGACCTACTGAGTTTGAGGAAGACTTAAGTGGTCTTAAAGTATCATGTTTAGCTAGTGTGAGAAGGTCTAGAGGATTGGATTTAAGTGAAAGTGTTAGAATACAATGTCTGTTTGCCCGGATCCCACGGTTCCCTCATCTGAGGGATCCGGCTAGTTATAGCTCTGGGATCCGGCTACTGCTGACCAGTAGCTTCTCAGCAAATGTGCAGTTTTTGCACTCTTTAGCAAATACTCATCCTAATCATTTCTACATTCAATAAACATATGCAAGAAACAAATATAATGTATAGTAAGTAAGGACGACTAGAATGTAAGTAAAATGAGTGGGACCGACTACTTGATTGAGATCACCTTGTCGTAAAATTCTCATTTTCCGGGTTCCTAAGTTAGAATGTTTTAGTCTAAGTTATGCCATCTTCTACGAGCTACGTCCTAAACTACATAAATATTGTTTAGATTGTTTATAGACCATTGTTCATAAATTGTTCACAAATTAAGGTCTAAGACCTTACCTTCCTTCCATTCAACCTCCTACTCCATCTCCATCTTCATCTCCATCTCTATCACCTCCACTCTTCACTCTTAACCCCTCCATCCATACTTCTTCTTCTTCATGAGGAAGTTAGCAAAACACTTGAATATGCCCCTTGTTTGTTGGAATTCTTGTGAAGGGCTTGGGACATCCGGCAGTTGGTCAATGTATGCTAAGGGGTCGAGATGGACGTTGCTAAGGGGGTTGCTTCCTTCTCCTTCTCTTTCTCTTTCATCCGATGAATCCGTTGGTGGGTGAGTTCTCTTGCCATCAACCATAATCCTTGTAGTCTTTCCATTAGATAAGGGTACCATAACCTTGTTGCAAAAGGTGTGGTCATAGGAGTAAGGAGAATCATCTAGAGCAAAGACGAAGTTTGCTAGGCGAGTCAAGAGCATGGCATAGGGGAGTACCATCTTGTCCATACTTTTCACACTTTCCATTCTTTTCACCATGTAATAGGCGAGGTTGAAGTGAGTGCCGGTTACAAGGCAATAGATCATGAAGCTTAGGCAAGCATTGGGATGATCCTTATTTCCTCCCAAGAAAAGTACGTTCTCCCTTAGCACTAGTTCCCATTTCTTGTATAATGGGAACATTTCCGAAAGCTCCATTTGAAACGGATCTCTATAAATCACCTTGGAGTTTCTCGTGACTCTTGATGGAGAGGCTCTTTCCATAAAGACGGTATTGCTTACCGTAGTTGCTTCCGGGATGGCTGTGAAGTATACCTCGTAATGATCCACCATGTCATTAAGCTCCGCCAACGACCATTCATTTGAGTACATACATACTCCTTGACATGGGATACGGAGTATCCTAGCAAACTCTACAAGAGTGAAGGTGAACTCGTGCTCATTGATGATGAAGGCTATCGAAATGGTTCCATCTTCATTTCGAATGATTCTCATGGTCTTATAAAACTCTAGTACAAACACCGAACAAATTTGCTCATTAATGTTCAAGAGGCAATGGAAGTTGATTGCCCCAAAGACTTGGGAAATGTCGGTGTTGTTGATGAATGAAGGTTCAACTACTCGTCCTTCATGGAATAATCTCTTTTCCAACATCTTGAAGGCTTTTCGATCATCCGGGCTCAAACCATCCTTACGATGATACATGGGAATGTAATGAGCGGTGTCTTGGTAATCTTATTGTCTATTGATAGGCATGATTCGTCCTAAACATCAAAACCACAATGTGGTATTAATTGTGTGAATAGTAACCTAATGGGATTCATCACAATTTTGCTCAATACATCATAATTGAATTCGAAAAATGAGTTTAATTTGTATTGACAATGTTGATTCTTTGATTTAGTTTATCTTAGAAAACAATGTGGTAACAAATTGTGACAAACCAATTTGGGCTTAATTCCTAAAGATGAAAATTGTACTCCTAGGAATCGAAGAATGGAAATAACAATGTAGTGAAGATTATACTTACACAAGTGATTGTTTCCTTAGAGAAGATGATGAATTAACTCCTATGAACAGTAAATTGGGTTTTATGTTCGTGATTTTTGAGAGAGTAAAGTGAAGAGTGGAACTTCCACAGTGATAATTTCTTTCTTATTCTGTCTTCTGTTGCATGGATCCCACGGATCCCTTGCATGAGGGATCCGGCTAGTTCAAGCACAGGGATCCGACATATCAGCAGATTGACAGCCTAAGTAATCTTTGATAATTTTGGTTTGGGAGTTCTAATTCTTGGCTAGGGTTGATGTTTATGCTCTGTAACTTATGGTTTGGGGTTTTGACGTGTTTTACTAGTCCTATTTGACGAGGTTCCCTTTTTCTGAAGAAATCATAATTCTTTGGGAAGTGTTAACGCTTATGATAAAATCCTATTTTATCATAATATGAGGAGCTTCACATGGATTCTTATTGACTGATAACATCAAATTATCCTGAATATTAAGTGTCAATTTCCCCCGATAATGCTTGTAATTTATATCATTTATATAGATTTACGCTTGTTTTCCATTATATTCCACTTTCAGGTAAATTACGAGCATTGGAGCTAAAGAGACGCGGAATTGGAGAATTATTAAAGATTTATCATAGTATGCTCACTTGAAGAAGTTACGGCGTAACTCATCTCTCACATTACGCCGTAAATAAAGCGTGACTCAAAAAGCCAACTCATCAGGAGATTATGACGTAACTCTCTTTAAAGATTACGACGTAACTATATTAGGTCAAATGAGGTTCCACGCCGCTGATAACTACGCCGTAACTAGTGCATAAACTACGGTGTAACCATGAATTATTGAAGATACGGCGTAACCACTTCTAAGGTTACGTGTCAACCAGCAGATCTAGTGTAATTTACGAATAAATAGATGATTACGGCGTAACTATTTTATTAGTTACGCCATAACCCAGATCTGGCTTATAAATACCCCACGATTTCCAGCATTTGAAAGCATCCCATTTCATACACCAAAACCAAATAACATGGGAAGAAGCCAAAGGCAGGTCTAGAGGAGCATACGGAGCTGTCTCCACGGGAGAAATCACTCCCCTATGATAAGCATTAGCATTTTATCTTTTCTTTACTTTCGATTCATGTATTTCGTAACATTAAATATTGAATTGATTTGTATGGTTAATATGAGCGGCTAAGCACCTCTCGTGCGGCCTAGTTATGATTCCTTAATTGTTTTGTTTGTTTACTGTGATAATTATTTCTAAGTGTATGCATGCATAGTTTATTGGTAGCTACCCTTGTTTCGTAGTTTTGAATGGTGGTAGAGGCTAGTTGCTCAGGAGATATGACCAACTGACCCAAAGTGAGTAGACTGAGACGGGAAGGGTAAGATATGACCACCAACCGACGACTTTCTACTTGTGCAATTCGACCAACTGATCACCTACCGTTTGGATGAACTTAAGAATTAGGGGGTGAGCGTTTAAGTTGCCAACGCCCGGGCACTCACTATTATAAGTCTAGCATGTAGCGATACTTAATGACTCGGCTTAGGGGACCAGGAACAACTAGACTTATGAGGGGACACCTGACTTCTCCAGTGGTGGCATCTTTGCTGATAGGTTAGGGCGAATTGACCAAATGTTGTCCTCTCGACTTTGACCCCACCTAAAGTAATTGGAAGTAATTATACGTAGACATTACTAGCTAGGATGAATAACTAGGTTAGCACCACTCTCCTTTATTGATCTCAACCTTTGCCTTTATTTGCTTTAGTAGTTAATTAATTAAATCATATAAAAATCTGTGACACCTAGACTTAGTATTAATCCAACGCACATAGCTCTTGGGACGACCTCGGTTTTACCGAATACTACACTACACACGACCGGGTACACTGCCCGTTAGTGCATTAGGGTAGACCATAGGTATAATGAGACTTTATAAATATTAAAACCTGGTCAGTAAAACCTGCATCAAGTTTTTTGGCGCCGCTGCCGTGGAGGTATTTTAGGATTTTTTTATTAAGTCTATTTTTAATTTTCTTTCTTCTCTTAAATGTCAGGATACAAGACTAGAAGCTCGAGGCCTTTTCTAGCCACCCCATTCGATGATCTGGAGAAACAATTTTGGACAAGAAAAGGTTACTCTCCGGTTCTTATTCCTAACATCTTTTCATTTTACGAATCAGACCAGTCTGACGTAGAACCGGAGGTTATTGATGAAAATAATATCGAAGAATTAACCATGGAGCAGTATTTGGAGCAACCAAATGAGAACTGCCAACGAACCTTCACACAGGATTCTAGTACAGAAAAATACTCTATTCAGGACCAATTTATTCAAGAGTTACACGAGCTTAAGTTTTCAGGAGATGAAGATGAGGATGTTCAGAATCATGTAGAAGAAGTACTCTACTTATCATCTCTTTTCAGTCCGGAGCATCCGAGCCCGGAGCTATTCTTACCGCAAGAATTTTTCATATGACTCTTACAGGAACTACGAAAAGATGGTACAATAAACTCCCTAACGAATGTAAAGGAGCATGGGATAAATTAAGAGAATTGTTCGACAATTTTGCCCTCCTTCAAAAATGGCTAAACTTCTTGGTAAGATCCATCAATTGCCAGAGAGGAGAAGAAACACTTTATCAGGCATGGGAAATATTTAATAAGCTACTTTATCGATGTCCCACTCATGATTTGAACAAACATCAAATCGTCTACGTCTTCTACAGGGGAATTAATGCGCTAACACGAGAATTACTCGATTCTCCTAGACCTATCCCTAGCATGACCCCTGACCAAGCCTTGGAATGTAGTCAACGGATTTCTGAACATTGCTACAAATGGCATATGGATACAGGGTACGGACCAAGAGACAATTTTGATCATAAGGTAATGAAAAAATTGACGAAGCAAGAATACAATTATGGTGAAATTTTCGAAAAGCGAAGGCTGGAAAGGGCAAATGAAGCCGAAGCCTGTAGGATTGAGAAGGTTAAGAGTGTATTTGGGACCAAAACTGAGAACAACCTTGAAAAAAATATTCTTGACCACATTAAGGAATTGAGGGAACGAGATGAGAGAATTGAAAAAATGATGAAGACATTCGTGGAAAATACAGTCTCCTCTCTCAAAACTCATAAAGGTCGGATTAAGGGATTGGAGAAGAGTGTGAGCTCATGTTCGCAAGCCATCACAGATTACCTAGCGGCTCGGGAAGAGGAAGTTGTCAACACGGTGGAAACAATCCTTAAAGAACCGACTACCTTTCGGAGAAGGTTAAGCGACGAATCAGCATGGAGAAACTCCCACTTCTAAACAAAGCTCTACTGGTAAACGTCCCTCTTATTAATTCCATTAAAACTGATCATGATAATATTTTGCAGGAATTAATCAATGATTCAGATGAGACGGTTCAACTTAACGAGAGATGTTCAACGGTTTTAAGAAATGAGGTGCCACACAAGGAAAAAGATCCTGGTTGTTTCACTCTCCATTGCTTGATCGGGAGTCTCAATATGTGTAATGCCCTAGCTGATCTTGGAGCGAGCATAAGCATAATGCCTCGTTCGATGTTCCTACGTATGGGTATTGGTGACCTAAAGCCAGCGAAAATGAAGATTGAAATGGCCGATCGATCGTTGCAGTCACCCTTGGGTATTGTTGAGAACGTTTTGGTAAAAATAAAGAAATTTTTCTTCCCAGTTGATTTCGTGATTCTGGATATTCCTGAAGACAACGGAATACCTATTATCTTAGGAAGACCAATGTTGGCTACTGCCCATGCAAAGGTGGATGTCTTCGCCCGAAAATTAACTCTCGAGGCTAACGGGGAAATTGACACATTTAGACCTAATGAACTTCTATCCACTCAAAAAGTTTATGCAATTGACCCCATCGGTGATTTTGGCGATGCATTAGAGGATTTTCTTAATGACTCTCCGAAAACTCCTACAAATCTTGGTGAGATAGCTTCGGGAAAGGATTTCGATGTGTTCATAAATTTGAAGAAGAAGACCTAGGGGTTAGTGCTGATGATTTCTCTAGCGAAATCGAAATGGTTCCTTGGAACAACGCTGATAAGACTCTTTCACAACCTGACCAACCAAAGTTTTATGAGATGGGAGCTCGAATCCATCATAGAAACCCTCATTATCTGAAAATTTCTTGCAAAATTGGGTTCATTGATTTCCATCCATTCATTGACACAAAGTCCTCAGTTAACATCATTTCAAAGGAATGCTACAACCAGGTTATGAAAAAAGAACTCGAATATAGAGGAAACAATTTCCTAGGAATTGCAACAAACATCAATGTCTTTGTTGGGACTCACTCATTTCTGGTGGACTTTGTGGTTTTGGATGAAATAAGCAATGAAATTAGCATAAGAACAACAGTAGTGCTGCTGTTCTGTGCAGCTCCATAAAGACAGAAAGATAACTTTTTTTTAAACAAAACTCACCTAAACTATTCTAACCAATTTCCAACATCTTGAGCTAATTTAAACTTGTTAAAAGATGTTTGACTGGGTGAGTCAAATGGGTAAAAACAGCAACTCGACCCCTTTTTTCTGATCCAAACACTCCTTAAGGAGTTGAAGATGCTTAAAACTATTTTAAAAAAGGGAAAATGATGCAAATAGACCGCGCGCCCTGAGGCTTATCACTTTCCGGACCACGCTTTTTTGCGTTATGAAAATGGACCAGTTGCCCAACGATTTTCTTGGAGCCAACCATGGGGTGCCACGTGTCCGACAAAGCTATGACACAAGTACGTATTTTGAAAGTATTTGTCATGTATTGTCATGTATTGTTTTTTGGGCAACTGTATTTATACACGAGGACATTTTAGTCATTTTACATTTGTACTTTGGCAGGCTTATATATTTTTTTTAGCAACACTAACTATCTTAAATCCTATTCAAATGTAGAACACACAACACAAAGGACAATAGAATTTGATAGAAAATATTATGCTCGAATCATGATAGAATCCAAAAACGAAAATTACAAGCTCAAGTGTTAACAAGTAAAATAAAATTCTCGCTCCACCTTTTTTCTTCATGTAGTAAACTATAATATTCAGTGACTGATAATAAGTTGCACACTCGATCCAAATCCACCACCACCGAAACTCTGATTCCGGCACCGTCTTCACCCTAACCGTCATCGGTGAAATCGATTCCATCAATTTTAACCGGCGATCTTCAACCGGCAGATCCGTCACCTATAGCATCACCGTCAGATCTGTCACCAAACACAGTCACCAGAGTCACCTGTAGGGAACCCCTAACCAGTGAGTGATCTTTACCTCGTAATTGAGTTTATATCTTGCAATTTTGATTTTGTGATGGGTTTTCTTATATTTTTGTTCGATTAGGCAGTGATATTTGTTATGTCGAGTTGTTGATCTTTACTGAATGTATTTGTTTGATTTTAGAGGAATCTTTTGATAGTTATGAATTTGTAAGATGATGTTTTAGGTACGCTAAGAATATAATTAAGATAGTTTGTAGACCAATGAGGTATTTCGGTAAGCTTATGCTTACAAGTTAAGTGTTTTCGAATATGCTATCTCTTGTATAGCACTTAAATGAAACTTTTAGACATTGAGTTTTTTAAGGTGTCCAGCTTTGGTTATTTGTATTACCTATGCTACCGTGTTCTTTACTCTTTTCCTTGCTGCTTGATGCAAATGCGACTGTTGCTACCACAATTTCATGCCTTTGTTATGATCATAATTTCTTAATATTGGTATACATGCCACTACTATTTACTAATCCAAGAGTTGGAGGAAATATATATGTAACTTCATTATATGTTGTTTTCGGTAGCAAAATTTATTTTTTATATCAAGTTATGGTGGCATCTTATCTAGTTATCCCGAAAACCATGCAATTTGATTAAGACTATAAATTCAAACTAGATCTTGTAGTAATATTATCAAGTTTCTAACTATGGACCACAACTTGCTCAGGGTGCAGGTAAATCAGCAGTGCTGAATAGCTTGATTGGACATCCTGCCCTGGTAAGACATTGATTTTTTTTAGTTCCCATTCCGTTTGTTCAATAATTTGTAGTACATGTATTTTTGTAAACAGTTTATGATTTACACCTACACTATAACTTAACATTTTTTTGCACTCATCAGTGGCTTCTTTGATACAATTCGATATTGCATCATTTGAACATATGCAGTACTGTAACTTTTAGTATATAATCAAGTATTTAATTCTGATTCATTCGCTTCCCATTTGGACTTATTTGCGCAGCCTACTGGTGAAGGTGGTGCAACTCGTGCACCTATATGCATAGACTTAAAGAGGGATGTTAACTTAAGCAGCAAATCAATTATATTGCAGATTGATAATAAATCCCAACCTGTGTCTGCAAGTGAGTCCTCATATGACACTTAACGTCACTTGTTTAGTTATAAGAAAGGAGACTCATGCAGATATATTTTTCTCTAAATTTGTAGATGTCATAGTGATATTGATTGTGATTGCCCTCCTTCTATTCAATTATAGGTGCTCTTCGACGTTCTTTACAGGATAAACTCAGTAAAACATCAAGCAAGAGTCGTGAGGAGATATATATGAAACTTCGAACGAGTACAGGTGAGTCTAGGATGCATTTATTTAAATGAATAAATTTTTGGAACACCACTTCCATTTGATTTGACAAGCACTCCGTGGAGGTATAAAAAAAACCTTCCTGTAGTTGGTAGATGGAGGCATACATGATTATTAAAAACAAAACTATAACATGAGAGGATCCTTATCCTTTATTCTTAAATGGAAACTTACATTTGGATGAATTATAATAACTCCCCTCCTGCTTCCCTCGAAGTTAGATTTTTGTTAAATCACATTCTTTAATAAGCAAACCTCAAATTAAATATTATTTGCCACCTCATCACTTTTCTACTATAACTTAAACCAAAAACACCCTCCCTCCATCTCTGACGTTACAGCCCTGCCCATATATAACCCAATAAAACCCAAGGAAATGACGGATAACATGGCTGGTGGTGATGGCACCAGAGCCTATGGCACGAATAAGGATGGCGTTTCTTTGTGTATTTGCACATGATTGGTACAACTAAGGTTGTTTTATTACTGTTGTGATATTAAGAAGTCATGCTAGAGGTTTTTAGACGGACATGCATTCAAGCATATGATAATAACATACTACTGTTGGTTGAAGAAACTTAGTACTGCTACGTTCTTGTTTCTGCTACTGCTTGTGATCGGTAACAACTGCTAGGCTACTCGTTTCCACTGCTAAGTTATCGATTACCACTGCTAGCTTGTCGTTTCCACTGTTAGGCTTATCGGTTACCACTGCTAGCCTATATTGATACCACTGCTCGTGATAGTCTCTACCGCTAGCTCGTATGATGTAATATGTTGATATGGTATTGGTTAAAGCTGCTGTTAGGACGTTCTACATATGGTCTATGGTTGGTGACAAATGAAGTTTATGCACATGGGTGGTTGAGTTTAAAAAGGATAATAGGTCTCTTCGTTTGCATGATTGGAAGTTTGCATGATCACCGACTAACATTGTTTCTTGGTTTTATATTCGCTGAAGTAAGTTGGAATGAGAATAAATTTTATATATTCGTGAGTCACTATTGTCCATCTACATGTTTTTAAAACTGCTTGTCACGTGTTATGCTACTGGATTGGTTCTAAGCATGTTGGGATTGCAATTTAGTATAACGTAGCATGGTGATTATATTAATAATGATTGCTAATTCATTGCTTCACAATCATGGGATGGTGACAATGTTATTTAGTGGGTCTATCAACATATTATTATACAAGATGTTTTGTGGGTTTGAGTAACTAATAAATTCATTGCTTCACAATTATGGGACGGTTACAATGTTTTGGGAGCACAAATGAAGTGGAATTTAAAAGTTAGTATTGCCGAATTGTTTTAGTTGAATCTCGGTGTTACTTAAGTCGTTATCATTTTTTGAAAATCCGATTGTAGCTCGATTTTAGCTGATCCTTTTATAATCTTTACACTTGGAGTTAGGTACTAACGCAGGAAAAGTTTTAGTGTGTCATACCAGGCATAGAATTCAGATTCTGTATGGGAAATGTACAGGGTAATTGAGTAAAAGCGTAATGTACTATATGCCAATGTTTAACTGGGAGTCTAATTAAGTGACCCACTTTCTGTACAAAAAAGGGTAATTTTCTACTTATAAGTTACATGAAAAGGTAAATGATAATGCATTAATGCCAAAATTATGATTTTGGGTCGACTCGTAGGAGTTTGAGAAAAAGAAATATGGTTCATGGCTATTAGCATCAGTCACATCTGTTTGTGATTATGGTTGAAGAAACACAAGTAGACGCAACGTTTACAATCACATCTATGATTCTATTCTAATCAATACAATGGTTCGTATTATAGGACAACTACTCGAACCAACGTACATGTTAAGTTCACACCTCTTTTAACTAGCATGATGGTAGTTATGGTGCCTTCTAAAGGGTCACCATTCCCCTATAATTAAATAATTAAAACTGTATATCTGTATTTTTTTATATAGACGATACGTGTACAAAAACCCGGTTTCCTTAATACCAGATTGCTAAAGTATAATGTTGGGATCCAACCCAATCGTAGGATGGGAATAATCACCTCCCCGGGAACATTTCTCTATACATTCTAATTTGTTCTGTGGGTGTTTGTTTTGTGGAGAAATCAATAGCATAATAGCTTTAGTTTCTAAATAGATCAATTTAGATGCATTTATCATGTTATACTTTGAATACCATTACCAAGAGATTACCTGATTCCTAACATTTTTTTCTTTGAATTGAGCAGTATCAGTCCAATTGTAGCAAGAAGAGGGGCTCCTCCACCTATGATGCCGGCTGTAATGACCCCAGGTGTTCCTTTGGATCTCTCTACAGTATTATTTAGAAATCGTATCATATTTGTTGGCCAGCCAATCAACAACTCACAGGTAGCTCAGCGGGTTATATCGCAACTGGTTACGTTGGCCACAACACAATAGACGAGAATGCAGATATTCTGGTGTGTTTTCATTTCTTGAAAGATGTATACTTATTTCTCGTGCCTTTTAAGCTATTAAGTTCTTTCTGAACTGCTGCATCTATTCTGTACAGAGTCAAGGCTAACTATCCCTCTTTTTGCTGTTTTTTTAACTAGATATATGTGAATTGTCCTGGTGGCAGCAACTACTCTGTGTTGGCGATCTATGATTGTATGTCTTGGGTAAGATTCAATAGTGTGTATGCATTTTCTGTTTTGAACCAGCGTAAATTGTCTTGCATTAAGTTTAAATGTGACCATATAAATCCTATTTTAAGCTATCTACTTTTACGTTCTATATTTCTTTATCCATTTCTTTCTAACTCTTTATCTTGAACCTATTCTCAGATTAAACCTAAAGTTGGTACAGTGTGTTTTGGAGTTGCTGCAAGTGAAGGAGCACTTCTTCTAGCTGGTGGAGAGAAGGGCATGCGATATGCAATGCCAAATGCACATATTATGATACATCAACCACAAAGTGGATGTGGGGTATGGCTCAATTGCTTCTTTTTTATGCATACTAGAACTTTCAGATATCAAATATGAACATATCTTGAAATAAGTGGGGTAGAACCAGCACATCTTTCCACGTTTCACAACTCCAATTGCTAAAACTGAATATCTACTCTTTGCAACTTTTATATTAGGATGGAAAATTATAGAAGCCATTGACTCTCTGATACGTAAAGCTGCATACAATGGCACCATAACAGAATCGGTGAGGAAGTGTATTTAGCCGACCCGTTACCCGACCACGTTATTTAGAATGCACTATGGTGACTGCGTGAGCTATGTGAAGACATCTCGAGATGCTGCTCCCTATGTTACCGGCCTCAAATCCCGTTAACATCCTAAACATGTGGCCAATAGCGCAGTTGATTGTCAATATAACGGGTAAGATAAATGTGACAATCCATACTTTCAGGTCATTTCTCGACACGATTCATGTTTCATTATTTCCACATTTTTAGTAAACTTGGTTTACTTGTTTCAAATTCGCGTAACCTTGGAGGTTTAGCGGCGAATTCATGATCATGACATCACGTACATTTCATATGGGCTATGATTAGTCTACATTTCATTGACATCATGTGCATCTCATTAGTACATTCACGACATTTCATTTCATATTTTACGCGTAATTTTTATGTTTAAAAATCTTTATCGCGTGAGTTTTATTTTAACATTTAATCCGTTACTTTCAAAAATGATCCCGAGGTATTTTTAAACTTTCATTTAGTTTGTAAAAACTATATTTTTAGTTTTCCTAGTGTTTCAAATTTATTTGGTATTTTAATCGTTAAAATTAAATTGTTACGTCGTTTTCTTAAAAATCTTACGATAATTATTTTAGCACTCAATTTTCACAAGGAAAGTATTTTTACAATTTTTATCACCTCAATACAACCTATTTTGACTTATTAAAAACTTACTTGCACCAAAAATTTCCATTTACCTATATTTGTACATTTTCTTACACATTTACTACACTTTCTCACAAATTATATACAAGTAAATGTTACATTATACATTTGATAAAAAAAAATATATATCCTTGAGGAACATGATCCCCAAAATTCAGCTAGGGGAGTTGATTGCATTAATTAGATTGAAACATTTTTTCTACATACATATCTTTACACAATCCAACTTTTCATTCATTTTTTCATTCAACCTCAAATTATTGTATGTGCAAGCCAAGAAGATTTTTCTTCTCTCTTCCTTCTTCCTTCTAAAAAAATTCGGCCAACCTAAGGAGTATAAAGAAATCACAAAGTTTTTCCAAAGATCAAGTTATAATCAATCTAGATAATACTCTTATTAGGTTTTGAAATAAAAACCAAGAGTATTTAGGATAAACCTTGTTACTAGCACCTCATCATTTTCACTAGTAAGCTTGTTTCTTTCATTTTCATGTTTCCTTTTCATTTTCATATGTATCTTTTCATTTTTGGAGATAGTATGCATGTTATGTGATTTATACCATTTATTTCATGATTTTTGAGTTATATATACATATTGGTCATCCTATAATTATTCCCATGGTATTCTTTGGTCTTGATGGTGATTAGGAACCCATGACACCCTAAGAAGGTGTATGGTAGGATTAGATTAGTTTTGGAGTTGATTTGAAGGGATTAGAATAGGTTTCGTCCGAGGAAAACTATTTTCGATACGTATATAAAAAGGTTCTGTCCTTGTTTCATTTTTCTGGAAAAACCGACAGTTGGTACGAAACTTTGGCCTTGATATTTAGAAAATATACTTTAAAACGAATCCGTGGCCGCTTGAACGGATAAAAACGGACTTATAACGAAGAAGTTATGGATTTTACAAGTTTGACGACGAAATATATTATTTTCTGAAATTTCAGCATACTATATTTATTTTGTCCGAGTCAAAAACGAGCCTTAAGCTTCACAAATTATTTCGACTTGTCAAAAATATATTAGTTTACTTTAATATGAAGCTAAGGGCGTATAAAACGTAGAAAACGGATTTGAAACGACAAAGATATGCACTTTTTCATAAACTTGCCGTAACTAATTTTCTGCACACAATTAGCCAAAAACCACCATCTTTAACCCTTATTATCTTTATGTTCGAGACCTTTTGGATGAAAACTCCTGAACTGAAACTTTTAGATATCGATACAAACTTTCCAAAACAGTCGAGTTCGTTCTCTAACGATCGACGTACACTATTTTACGACTAGTTTTCCAAAGCCATTTTTGTTAATTTCATGATTTTTCCGACGACATTGTTTTACGACGAAAAGTGAAAATTTCACCAAAAATCATTATAAAACCATTGTAGGATGACATTTTGACGTAAAAACATGTAAAGTCATTTTTGATTGGTCAAGACGTCAAAAGAGTATTTTTTCGTCGGCGAGTAATATTTTCAAAAACCCGTAAATGGTATAAATAACATACGAAGTGCATGCATAACATTACATTGCAACTCATGACATATCATATCATTCGTCATAGGTCGCGGATAACGCATCTCATTATACCTCAGTGTACTCACTCTTGTCATCTCGTCGGTTTACCAAGTGAGTTTCCATAGCCCCACTTTTCTTGTTTTAATGCTGTTATTAAACTTTTGGGGGAGATACATGCTCAAACTGTTTTCATTTGCGTTCATAAGTACTTTAAATTTATCATGAGTACCATTGTTTCTAAATCAAAGGTCATACTATATAAATTGTTCTTGTTTGCGTGCTATGGTATCACGTCGTATAACGTTCTAAATCAGTTGACTACTGATAAATTGAGTTAAGTGCTATGGATTATGTGCTATTGTTCTACGTCGAGTTAAGTGCTATTGATTAAGTGCTATCGTTCTACGCCGAGTTAGGTACTATGGTGAATTCATTTGAAATCATATGTTTGGAACATAAATTATACATATTCTGGCAGTGGGTTGTGAACACACAGGTTGCAAGTTTTGTATGGGCGGGACTTGGAACTGAGTGGATTTACAATGCCTTTGCTGCATAAACGATTTCGATACATTGAGTCATGCACTATTTTTGTGAATTCATTGGACATCATATGTTTGGAACATAAACTACACACATTCTGGCAGTGGGTTGTGAACACACAGGTTGCAAGTTTTGTATGGGCGGGACTTGGAACTGAGTGGATTTACAATGCCTTTGCTACATAAACGATTTTGAAAGTCTTTACATTTCAACGATTTACAATGCCTTTGCTACATAAATGATTTTGGAAGGCTTACAATTCAAAACAAACTCTATGAACTCACTCAACCTTTGTGTTGACACTTTTAGCATGTTTTATCTCAGGTATCTAAGGCATTCACTTCATGGCATGCATTTGGACACATCATGGAGTCGTGGTGACGACGCGTCTCACTTGGGTTTTATAAACTTTAAAACATTGCTTGAATTGTAACAAACTTATTTCCGCACAAGTTGATTTTCATTTGGGACCTACTTTGTAAACTCTGATTGTTTTAATAAATCAAACGATGTATTTTCCAAACGACACTTTAGGTCGTTCAATATAACTGTGATTGTGATGCTATGACAGTCAATCCCCAGGAATTCCATTCCGCTGCAAAACAGGTAATTTGGGGGTGTGACAGATTGGCATCAGAGCTTCAGTTATAGAGAACTAGGTTGCATCATTGACCCTAGACTATAACTACATTATCATAGCATCTCATCATTTCATCATAAGTGAATGTCCACTTTACATGCGGTTTTTACGTACATTTTTTCGAGTTATTCACTTTCATTTCACATCGATTGTCACATGGATGCCCTTAAATTCCCATCCCATTATTATTTCCTCATACTCCAATGTAGAGAATTCCTTGTCATTCCCTATCACAATTTTTTTTTATATCAGCTGATTCATCACTGATAACGTCGAATGCCGAGATAAACCTTTAAGTAGGGCGAAGTCACTCTCACTCCTCTGTTTCGCCACTAACATGTCGAGTTACACGTTATTCACACACTAAGTCACTAAACCATCATACATTGAAGCACTTACAACACCTCATAACCCATCTTTTCGGAAACCGTCGATCATTTTTGAAACATAACCTCAAACTTATCATTCTTATCACATTTCTTTGAAGCGCTTATTATTAACATCGGATTTTGCTACGTCTCACATTTCCTCTTGTTTTGAAGAAGATATGGCACCGAAGAAAGCTACACCTGGAATGACTCAAGCGGAAATTCAAAAGTTGGTAAGGGATAGTGTAGCCGAGGCATTAAGGATTGAAAGGGAAACAGTGGCTGCTGCTGCTGAGGCGCTGCTGGCTGCTGAAGCCGCTAGGCTTACCGCTACTGCTGGAAATGCAGGAGGATCCGAGTTAAAAGTTGTTCTTACAAGGATGTCAAGAGTGGAGATCCCACTAAGTTTCGAGGTACCGAGGGAGCTACAGCCATGGTTCGATGGTTTGAAAAATTGGAATCGGTGTTTTTGCTTTGTAACTGTCCGGATGACAGTAAGGTTAAATTTGCTACAAGTACTTTACTTGATGGAGCATTGTCTTGGTGGAATTCATATGCTCAACCGATTGGAATGGAGAATGCTTTCAAGCTTACTTGGGAGCAATTCAAGAGTTTGGTGACTAAGAGTTTTGTCCTCGAACGGAAGTGAAAAAGTTGGAGACGGAGTTCTATGAACTAGAAACTATTGGGTATGATATTGACACTTACATTCGGAGATTCCAAGAATTGGCTGTGTTATGTCCATCTATGGTTTCGGATAATGAGAAGCTACTGGAGGCTTTCATTGATGGACTTCTTGAAATTATTCAAGGTGACGTGACTTCTTCTGACCCGCAAACGATTGAGGAAGCTATTGATTGACTCAAAGCTCATGGCCCAAGTAGTGAAGAGAGGCAAGTACACCAACACCAACCAAAACAACAACAACGACGATAACCAAATCAACCACAACAAAAGAAAGTGGGAAGACGATCAAGGAGGTTATAACAACAACAACCAAAACCGTAACACTAACCATCATCAACAACAGAATAGAAGACAAGAAGTCGCCAGGGTCTATGTTGCTGCACCAACAAGGGGAAGAGCTTATGCAGGAAACTTACCGCGATGCCACCAATGCACGCTACATCATAATGGACCATGTGGTATATGCTTTAGCTGTCACAAAGTAGGACACCTTGCTAAGGACTGTAAGGGCAAAGCCGTTGTTACGTGCTTCGGATGTGGGGAACAAGGACACTATCGGAACCAATGTCCTCAAAACCAAGGTCAACAAGTCGAAGGTGCTCATGGGAATGTATATATGTTAGAAGGAGCTCGTCAAGGTATCAACGACGGAAGATGAAGAAGTTCGGAAACTAACAGTCTTATTTCTCCTTATGTACTATGTTGTACTAAGTTTATGTTTTCCATTGTACCCGAATCTTTATAACCTAAGATGTACTTCTGTTTGATAAACCACTCGTCGTAAAATATTCTCATCTATCGTACTTTATTTTCTCTCCGATTTGTTATCATTTACGAGGATTTTCATTCTTTTTACTTTAGCTATCATTTTAACGACACTTCTCCATGTCTTCTCTCCTCGATGTTCATCACAATTTTAACATCAGTTGACTCAACACCAAACATCATATGAGTCGATTAGTCCAAGCATTGCATAGTTACTCCTAAATTATACATAGCCTGATCACCTATGTCTAATTCAGGAAGAATCATGCAATGAAGGGAGTAGTAGGCTTATATGTGCAAGCAATTCCGTAATCGAGCCAAATTTTCAAAAGATTTTCTTCAAACCACTTGTTTCGAGTTTGATCCGCGTGACAGTTCTTGTTTGATGAGTTGCAAAGATCGAGCTAGAAACAAGTTGTTACCTAAACCGATTTAGCCTAATCGTATGACAGTTCTTGTTTGATGAGTTGTGGGATTAAGCAAAAATCGGTTATCAAAAAGTCTTTTGAGGATTTTGCTCGGGAATGGGAAAGTTTGCCACATCAAACCCTAAACCCGTTACACCTAACAACGATTGAATTCAGGGACTGAATTCCTTTTTGGATGGGCGAATGTGACAATCCATACTTTCAGGTCATTTCTCGACACGATTCATGTTTCATTATTTCCACATTTTTTAGTAAACTTGGTTTACTTGTTTCAAATTCGCGTAACCTTGGAGGTTTAGCGGCGAATTCATGATCATGACATCGCGTACATTTCATATGGACTATGATTAGTCTACATTTCATTGACATCATGTGCATCTCATTAGTACATTCACGACATTTCATTTCATATTTTACGCGTAATTTTTATGTTTAAAAATCTTTATCGCGTGAGTTTTTATTTTAACATTTAATCCGTTACTTTCAAAAATGATCAGGGTATTTTTAAACTTACATTTAGTTTGTAAAAACTATATTTTTAGTTTTCCTAGTGTTTCAAATTTATTTGGTATTTTAATCGTTAAAATTAAATTGTTACGTCGTTTTCTTAAAAATCTTACGATAATTATTTTAGCACTCAATTTTCACAAGGAAAGTATTTTTACAATTTTTATCACCTCAATACAACCTATTTTGACTTATTAAAAACTTACTTGCACCAAAAATTTCCATTTACCTATATTTGTACATTTTCTTACACATTTACTACACTTTCTCACAAATTATATACAAGTAAATGTTACATTATACATTTGATAAAAAAAAATATATATCCTTGAGGAACATGATCCCCAAAAATTCGGCTAGGGGAGTTGATTGCATTAATTAGATTGAAACATTTTTTCTACATACATATCTTTACACAATCCAACTTTTCATTCATTTTTTCATTCAACCTCAAATTATTGTATGTGCAAGCCAAGAAGATTTTTCTTCTCTCTTCCTTCTTCCTTCTAAAAATTCGGCCAACCTAAGGAGTATAAAGAAATCACAAAGTTTTTCCAAAGATCAAGTTATGATCAATCTAGATAATACTCTTATTAGGTTTTGAAATAAAAACCAAGAGTATTTAGGATAAACCTTGTTACTAGCACCTCATCATTTTCACTAGTAAGCTTGTTTCTTTCATTTTCATGTTTCCTTTTCATTTTCATATGTATCTTTTCATTTTTGGAGATAGTATGCATGTTATGTGATTTATACCATTTATTTCATGATTTTTGAGTTATATATACATATTGGTCATCCTATAATTATTCCCATGGTATTCTTTGGTCTTGATGGTGATTAGGAACCCATGACACCCTAAGAAGGTGTATGGTAGGATTAGATTAGTTTTGGAGTTGATTTGAAGGGATTAGAATAGGTTTCGTCCGAGGAAAACTATTTTCGATCACGTATATAAAAGGTTCTGTCCTTGTTTTGTTTTTCTGGAAAAACCGACAGTTGGTACGAAACTTTGGCCTTGATATTTAGAAAATATACTTTAAAAGGAATCCGTGGCCGCTTGAACGGATAAAAACGGACTTATAACGAAGAAGTTATGGATTTTACAAGTTTGACGACGAAATATATTATTTTCTGAAATTTCAGCATACTATATTTATTTTGTCCGAGTCAAAAACGAGCCTTAAGCTTCACAAATTATTTCGACTTGTCAAAAATATATTAGTTTACTTTAATATGAAGCTAAGGGCATTATAAAGCGTAGAAAACGGATTTGAAACGACAAAGATATGCACTTTTTCATAAACTTGCCGTAACTAATTTTGTGCACACAATTAGCCAAAAACCACCATCTTTAACCCTTATTATCTTTATGTTCGAGACCTTTTGGATGAAAACTCCTGAACTGAAACTTTTAGATATCGATACAAACTTTCCAAAACCGTCGAGTTCGTTCTCTAACGATCGACGTACACTATTTTACGACTAGTTTTCCAAAGCCATTTTTGTTAATTTCATGATTTTTCCGACGACATTGTTTTACGACGAAAAGTGAAAATTTCACCAAAAATCATTATAAAACCATTGTAGGATGACATTTTGACGTAAAACCATGTAAAGTCATTTTTGATTGGTCAAGACGTCAAAAGAGTATTTTTCGTCGACGAGTAATATTTTCAAAACCCGTAAATGGTATAAATAACATACGAAGTGCATGCATAACATTACATTGCAACTCATGACATATCATATCATTCGTCATAGGTCGCGGATAACGCATCTCATTATACCTCAGTGTACTCACTCTTGTCATCTCGTCGGTTTACCAAGTGAGTTTCCATAGCCCCACTTTTCTTGTTTTAATGCTGTTATTAAACTTTTGGGGGAGATACATGCTCAAACTGTTTTCATTTACGTTCATAAGTACTTTAAATTTATCATGAGTACCATTGTTTCTAAATCAAAGGTCATACTATATAAATTGTTCTTGTTTGCGTGCTATGGTATCACGTCGTATAACGTTCTAAATCAGTTGACTACTGATAAATTGAGTTAAGTGCTATGGATTATGTGCTATTGTTCTACGTCGAGTTAAGTGCTATTGATTAAGTGCTATCGTTCTACGCCGAGTTAGGTACTATGGTGAATTCATTTGAAATCATATGTTTGGAACATAAATTATACATATTCTGGCAGTGGGTTGTGAACACACAGGTTGCAAGTTTTGTATGGGCGGGACTTGAAACTGAGTGGATTTACAATGCCTTTGCTGCATAAACGATTTCGATACATTGAGTCATGCACTATTTTTGTGAATTCATTGGACATCATATGTTTGGAACATAAACTACACACATTCTGGCAGTGGGTTGTGAACACACAGGTTGCAAGTTTTGTATGGGCGGGACTTGGAACTGAGTGGATTTACAATGCCTTTGCTACATAAACGATTTTGAAAGTCTTTACATTTCAACGATTTACAATGCCTTTGCTACATAAATGATTTTGGAAGGCTTACAATTCAAAACAAACTCTATGAACTCACTCAACCTTTGTGTTGACACTTTTAGCATGTTTTATCTCAGGTATCTAAGGCATTCACTTCATGGCATGCATTTGGACACATCATGGAGTCGTGGTGACGACGCGTCTCACTTGGGTTTTATAAACTTTAAAACATTGCTTGAATTGTAACAAACTTATTTCCGCACAAGTTGATTTTCATTTGGGACCTACTTTGTAAACTCTGATTGTTTTAATAAATCAAACGATGTATTTTCCAAACGACACTTTAGGTCGTTCAATATAACTGTGATTGTGATGCTATGACAGTCAATCCCCAGGAATTCCATTCCGCTGCAAAACAGGTAATTTGGGGGTGTGACAATAAATTTTGCAATACATACTGATTGTAAAAAGTAACTTGATGTAGGTTCATGTTAAGTTTACAAATGGACTAGTAATTTTATTGAGACTGAGGTAAGCCAAGTGTTGTCTCTTTTGTTTTGAATTTTAAAGTTACTTATTATGGACACACCATTTCTTATAGTTGTAGTAGATTAGTACCGATTTTTCTATAATAACCCGACCGTAATCAAATCATAAAAGTATCTTTACAATAAAAATCCGTATAAGTTCATCATTTGTTTGATTTGATTGGTTATGTCATTTTCTTAAATTGTAATGAAAATAGTTTACCAGAAGGCTTGATTTGAGTGAACAACAAAAATCACCTTTATTCAAACTGTTCATGCACGCCAAATATCATTAACTGTTCATGCACGCCAAATTTCATAAGCTACAATTGCTAGGTCCTACTATCAAGGATAGACCTTATTTATTACAAAATGACAGGTTCTCGAGGGAAGATCCTATAGGCTTCAGCATCCATGGGTTGGAATTGTAAATCGTTCACAAGCTGATATCAACAAGAATGTTGACATGATTGCTGGTCGACGAAAGGAGCAGGAATATTTTGAATCTAGTCCTATCTATGGACACCTAGCACCTAAATTGGGTTTAGTGTATCTAGCAAAACTTTTATCTAAGGTATCCATATACTTCATATTTATTTTACTTTACAGTATTCTTAATTATATTGTTTGACACATTTCCATTCTTATTAATCTCTCTTCATCAGCATTTGGAGTCTGTTATACCCTTGTAGTTGAAAATATTTAAAATGGCAAACCATTGAATGTGAATATTAAGACCATAAATATATTCTACTTGATTCACAACAGCTTGAAGAAGCAAAGTTTGAAGAGGTGATCAAAGCTTCACGTGCAAAGGTCATAGTTAGTGGAGCTGGTGTAGGACAGAAGGCTCTCCAATTCTACGACGATAACAAGTAATCATGCTCAACTGATACCTGTTTCCAATTAGCTTTTAGTATCTCAAAACCACAACATCTTTTATTTCTATATATATACTGGTTTGAAAGTTGCATTGTTCATTCATTTACATGATCATGATCTTAAACATTGCTTCTAAGTCAGAACTTGACTGTTTTTGCCGCACAACTGAAGTTGTTGCTATTGTAAGCACAACATATATAATATATTACTGCATTTTTTATGACTAATGTTAACCAACCTTTGTTAATAAATAATTATTTTAATTTGCAGTTGAAGATTGGGAGCACTGTTGACCCTTCTTATATTGGATACGTGTACTCCATTTTAGTTGAGAAGACTCACGGTGATAGGGTAAATACAACAACTTTATTTTCTTTCTAGTTGCTGTTGTTTCTTTCATCTATTACCTAACGTAACCCATTTGAATATTTATTACATTTGGTTAGGTAAATGTAACAAATAAACAAGGTGGTGTGGCGACTGTTTTGCTGGCAGCAAGTATTGGTATCAGATATCATGAACTACTCGAAAGGGTTGTTGTTAACGGTGTCTATTCTTACAAGGTTTCTATTAATTTGATTTGAATATTTTTTCTTTCTTTCTTTTCCCACCAACTGTTCTTGTTTCAGGCATTATGCAGGGACAATAGAATTGTGCCTGGAGCTGGAGCCACTGAATTCGAAATAGCCAGACAATTGAGGGTATTTGCTCGCAAAGAAATCGGGTATTGTTATATTTTTTAACCTATAATTCGTAATATATGTTTCGGAATGATAGAAATAAATTTGAATTTGTAATGTATAAATTTGCAGATCAGATGCCAATGCAATTGAGAAGTATGCTGACAGCTTTGGACTGATACCAAAAACATTGGCTCAAAACGCTTATCTAGATGTAGAGGATACCATAGAGAATTTGAAAGCTAATCATGAAGCTGGAAATGTCGAAGTCATAGACACGGATATATGGGATCTTTACACCACCAAGTAAGCACACAAATTTCTTATATTTAAATATATATGTTATCTTTGATCTTGGTGGCGGTACTTTTGATGTGTCTCTGTTGACAATTGAAGAGGGTATTTTTGAGGTTAAATCCACAGCTGGTGACACTCACCTTGGTGGTGAGGATTTTGATAACAGAATGGTGAACCACTTTGTGCAAGAGTTTAAGAGAAAGAATAAGAAGGATATTACCGGGAACCCAAGATTGTTGTGCCGTATGATACCTTATCAGCTGTACCAGAAGGTATTATTTTGATCTATTAGTTTATGCTACTGATAATTGTCTATTTTATGCTTCGATATATTTAACGTGTGTGATTTAAGTGTGTTGATTGGTTCAAATGCTTCACAAAAGAATAGTCTATTGGATAAGCTTGTGGTGCTAAAGCTTAATGGTGGATTGGGAACAACAATGGGATGCACTGGTCCAAAGTATGTGATTACCTATTTACTTTCTTGATTCCTCGTGTAAATGTTAATGTTGGTTATTTTACTTGGTACAGTTTGTAGTCTGCTCTACTTGGTTAGTATAGAAAGTGTGGTGATGTATGGTCATGTTAATTTTTGCTAATGTTTCGAGTACCCTGTTTACATACCAATTCAGGTAATTAGTTAGCCATACACATTTTGTTATAGTAAAAATATGTACAAATACACTATAAACTTAAACTTACGCTATTCTCATCTTTGTTGTTAGTTATGTGAGCTGATATCATTACAAAGGTACACCAAGTCTCTCTCGAATCTCCAACGGGCTTCACTTGTTGAGAATTCAAGACAGAAGCCGCAGGATCAGATGAGGACTTTGATGGGTGTAATCTTTAAATCATTACATCTTTGACATGATACTTGAAATCTGGTATAATAAATGTCTGATTAAAATTATTTCATTTTTCTTTGCAGGCGTTACATCAAAGTAACTATGGTGCAGACCCTCTGATTAACTAAACTGGTCTCAAAATCAGGACTACTGTGAAAACGTAGAGGGGGGGGGGTGAATACGTTTTCGTTTAAAACTTAAAACTTTTGTATCAAATATAGTATAAACCATTGCATTTGCTAATCTCGACGCGAGGATGCATTTAACGCATTACGGCATGTAAGGCCAACCCCTTAATATCACATAAGATTCCGCAAGATTAATGGTTCATTATAAATCAAGTTTCACCATTATTAGTCCGGTTGCTTTTTGTGACAACTCGTAATTTCAGGTCATTTCTCAAATTTACTATTCATCTCGGGAATTTACTATTCACTAGTTACTATTCATCATTTTACTATTCATCGTTTTTGAAGTCAGTTTGCGACTTTGAGAAGTTATTTCAAAATTTTACTATTCACGAAACACTATTCATTCCCGGAGAAAAATCACTATTCATGATTCACTATTCATCATTTTTCGTAAACTAGGTTTACGAGTATCAAATACGCGTAACCTTAAGGGTTTAACTGCGTATTCATGGAACATCATTGAGAACATTACATATATACTAGAATTACTCTACATATCATCAGTAACATCATTTTCATATTAGTTCATGCATGGGTTTGCATATTTCATTAACGTATATTTTTCTATTAAATAAACGCTATCGCACGATCATTTATTTTGAATAATTGATCTGGCACTTCCAATAATTGTCCTGATATATTTTTATACTCATTATAAGACTATAAAAATTATATTATTAGTTTACCCGATATTTTGAATTTATTTTTGTATTTAAATTGTTATATATATATTTACGACGGTTTTCGTAAATTCTATTCAATAATTATTTATTCACTCAATACTTGCGAGAAATGTATTTTTATAATTTTTATGACTTCAATATATTTTATTGTGTTCCATTAAAATCGAAATCTAGCTAACGCTACACTTAATAATTAATTATATGTACCAAATACACATTATACTAAACCTTATACACATTTAACTAACAAAAATACACAACCCTTTACCCAAAATACCCCTTGCCGACCACCCCCCTTAGTCACCATGTTTTTATAAAAATCTTGCAAGATAATGTACACATACACACTTGAATGACTAGGCTAAGTATTATACTAGATATTTACTAACTAAAACACATACACTACACGTATCAAAATGTGAAAAGTGAAAGAAACTCTCTCATTTCCTCTCTAAGGTTTGGCCAAGCAAGAACACAAGGAGAAACCATAAGTTTTTTCAAAGATCAAGTGATTATACAACTCTAGTATACTTCTATATTAGGTTTTGAAATAAAAACCAAGAAGTATTTATGAACCTAGTTACTTAAACCTCATCATTCTACTAGTAAGCTTCTTATAAATTTTACTACTCTTTCATAATCATAATTGATCTATTTTTATTATGCTAGTACAAAAACATGCAAGTATCATATCTATTTATACCACTTTTACTTGTTTTTATTACTTATTATGAGTATTAACTATCCTATAATTATTTCCATGAAACCTATCATTGTTGATGAAGTTTAGGAATCCATGACACCCTAAGAAGGTGTATGGTAGGTTT
Source organism: Chrysanthemum makinoi (assembly GCA_910596185.1). Lineage (NCBI taxonomy): Eukaryota > Viridiplantae > Streptophyta > Magnoliopsida > Asterales > Asteraceae > Chrysanthemum > Chrysanthemum makinoi. The sequence goes on from OU343221.1 coordinate 185,741,582, forward strand.
AGAATAGTTTTGGTGTTGATTGGAAGGGTTTAGAACAAGTATTACACTAGAAAAATCATTTTCGACAACTTATAATTAAGGGCTGTCCATTTTTGTAAAATCTGGAAATTTCAACAGGTCATGGATTATTTTGGTTTATATTTTTAGAAAATAGACTTTAAAACGAAACCTTGTTCGCTTGAACGGGTTAAAACGGATTTATAACGAAGAAGTTACGCTATTTTTAAGTTTAACAACGAAAACTAATTTTCTGAAAAATACAAGCTGTCAAGGGTTATTTAAGGGGAAAAAATGAGTTTTAAGCATTATCTAAATGAGTCAATTTATCAAAAATATATTAGTACACATTAATACGAAACTAAGGATATATAAAACGTAGAAAACCAAGCTTTAACGACTAAGTTACACGGGTTTTAAATATGGCTATCGTAACTATTTTACAAAGGATAGGTCCCAAAAGGTAGTCAACATTTGCGGAAATAAGTTTGTTACAAATCAAACGATGTTTTAAAGTGCAATAATATACAAGTGAGACACGTCGACACCGCGACTCTATGATAAGTCATTATGCATGCCATGAAGTATATGCCTTAGATACCTGAAAATACATTGCTAAAATGGTCAACAATAATGTTGGTGAGAAATCATAGGTTTATGAAAATGTTTTATACGACTACCACAAGTATAAGTCATGTATGACAAATATGTCACATAAAAATGATACAATTGCTATAAGCACATGACACCGAAGCTAGACTGATCATGATGTTCGCTCCAACAGAGTGTTTACCAAACAACTCAAATTCTGATATTAAATGAAATGCATCCGTTTGACCAGTTGGAACCACCAACCCGGATGGAGGAGTCACCCTCAATAGATTTATTCACTCACTCTCGCTTCTTACGGATATATAAAACCCTAGACTATAACTACATCATCATAGCATCTCATCATTTCATCATAAGCGCATATTCACTATGCATGCGGTTTCATACGTACATTTTGCGAGTTATTTACTTTCATTTCAAATCGATTGTCACATTGATGTCTTCAGATACCCATTCCATTATCCTTTCTTGAGACTCCAACGTGGAGAATGCCTTGTCATTCCCTATCACAATTTTAACATCAGTTAACACATCACTTATAACATCGAATGCCGAAACAAAACCTTCAAAGAAGGTGAAGTCGCTCTCACTCCTCTGTTTCACCATCAACACGTCGTGTTACACGCTATTCACACATTAAGTCACTAAATCGTCATACATTTGAAGCACTTACGACACCTCATAACCTATCATCTAGAAACCGTCACTCATTTCGAAAAATAACCTCAAACTTATCACCTCTTGTCACATCTCTTTAGAGCGCTTATTATTAACATAGGACTTTGCTACGTCTCACCCTTCCTTTTATTTTGAAGAGTTATGGCGCCGAAGAAAGTTGCACCAGCTATGACACAAGCTGCTATCCAAAAGTATGTAAAGGATAGTATAGCTAGGGCACTAGAGAAAGAACGAGCAACGGTAGCTGCTGCTGCCGAGGCCGCTTTGAAAATGCCGACTTTACTGCTTCTGCGGGGCTGCAGGAAGGTATGGAGTTCAAAATTGTACATACAAGGACTTTAAGAGCGGTGATCCCCCAAAGTTCAAAGGCACAGAAGGAACCACTGCTATGATCCATTGGTTTGAAAAGATCGAGTGTGTATTTCTTCTATGCGATTGCCCAGATGACTGCAAAGTGAAGTTCGCCACTAGTACACTCTTGGATGAGGCAATGTGATGGTGGAATTTTTATGCACAGCCTATTGGTATGGAAAATGCTTACAAGCTCACATGGGATCAATTCAAGAGGTTGTTGACTAAGAAGTATTGTCCACGCACAGAGGTGAAGAAACTAGAAATAGAATTTTATGAGTTAGTAACTATTGGTTATGACATCGAGACTTACATCAGAAGGTTTTAAGAGTTGGTTGCTCTTTGTCCAGCTATGGTTTCGGACAATGAGAAATTACTGGAAAATTTCATTGGAGGACTTCCAGAAAGTATTCAAGGAGATGTAACTTCTTTCGATCCACAAATAATTGAAGAGACTATCAGGATAACTCAAATACTCATGGCTCAAGTTGTGAAGAGGGAAAACATTATCAACAGTAACCACAACAACAATAACAAAAATCACACCATCAACAACAACAACGACAACCAAACTAACAACAACAAAAGGAAATTGGAAAACGACCAGGGAGGTTATAATAATGACAACCAAAACCGTAACACTAACCATCACCAACAACAGAATAGAAGACAAGCTGCAATGGTTTATGTTGCTGCACCAATAGAAGGCAGAGGTTATGCTGGAACCCACCCATTATGTAATCGTTGTAAGTTTCATCACTCAGGTCCTTGCCCTGCCAAGTGCCACAAGTGTCAAAAACTAGGACACCTCGCCAGGGATTGTAGAGGTAAAGCCATAATTACATGTTTCGGATGTGGGGAGCAAGGACACTATCGGAGCCAATGTCCCCAAAACAAAGGTCAACAAGTTGAAGGTGCTCATGGGAGAGCATATATGTTAGAAGGAGGAGAAGTTCACTAGGGTATCAACAACGCGGCAGACTGAAGAAGTTTAGAACTTAACAAGTCTTATTTCCTTATGCACTATGTCGTACTAAGTTTATGTCTTCCCTAGTATTCGGATCTTTATGGCTTAAGACTATTTACTGTTTGATAAACCACTTGTTGTAAAATATTCTCATCTATCGTACTTTTTTTTTCCTTTCTGATTCGTTATCACTTACAAAAATTTTACCTCCTTTTACTTTAACTGCCATTTTAACAACATGGTTTAAATCTCTTTAAACATTGAGAGTTATAACAACTAAACCGAACGTCACATAATCATTCCTTAATTATACATAGCCTAGCTAACTATGTCTAATTCTGGAGGGATCATGTTATGTTGGGAGCAGTCATTTATAAATCTTAGTACAGTACAAAATTTTCACATATTTCTAAAAGTTAAAGTGATACTCACGGTAGATTCTTCCAATATTTTCTCTATCGCGATGTTTTATACACTTTTAATCAAAGATAGCCGTAACGACACTTATTCATGTCCTCTCTTCTCGTTATTCATCACAAACCCTAAACCTGAGAAACCAACATGAATTGAATTCAGGGACTGAATTCCTTTTTGGGTGGGCGAATGTGACAACTCGTAATTTCAGGTCATTTCTCAAATTTACTATTCATCTCGGGAATTTACTAATCACTAGTTACTATTCATCATTTTACTATTCATCGTTTTTGAAGTTAGTTTGCGACTTTGAGAAGTTATTTCAAAGTTTTACTATTCACAGAACACTATTCATTCCCGGAGAAAAAACCCTATTCATGATTCACTATTCATCATTTTTCGTAAACTAGGTTTACGAGTATCAAATACGCGTAACCTTAAGGGTTTAGCTGCGTATTCATAGAACATCATTGAGAACATTACATATAGACTAGAATTAGTTTACATATCATCAGTAACATCATTTTCATATTAGTTCATGCATGGGTTTGCATATTTCATTAACGTATATTTTTTTATTAAATAAACGCTATCGCACGATCATTTATTTTGAATAATTGATCCGACACTTCCAATAATTGTCCTGATATATTTTTATACTCATTTTAAGACTATAAAAATTATATTATTAGTTTACCCGATGTTTTGAATTTATATTGGTATTTAAATTGTTATATATATATTTACGACGGTTTTCGTAAATTATATTCAATAATTATTTATTCACTCAATACTTGATAGAAATGTATTTTTATAATTTTTATTACTTCAATATATTTTATTTTTTTCCATTAAAATCGATTTCTAGCTAACGCTACACTTAATAATCAATTATATGTACCAAATACACATTATACTAAACCTTATACACATTTAACTAACAAAAATACACAACCCTTTCCCCAAAATACCCCTTGCCGACCACCCCCCCTTAGTCACCATGTTTTTATAAAAATCTTGCAAGATTAAATGTACACATACACACTTGAATTACTAGGCTATGTATTATACTAGATATTTACTAACTAAAACACATACACTACACATATCAAAAGGTGAAAAGTGAAAGAAACTCTCTCATTTCCTCTCTAAGGTTCGGCCAAGCAAGAACACAAGGAGAAACCATAAGTTTTTTCAAAGATCGAGTGATTATACAACTCTAGTATACTTCTATATTAGGTTTTGAAATAAAAACCAAGAATTATTTAGGAACCTAGTTACTTAAACCTCATCATTCTACTAGTAAGCTTCTTATAAATTTTACTACTCTTTCATAATCATAATTGATCTATTTTTATTATGCTAGTGCAAAAATATGCAAGTATCATATGTATTTATACCACTTTTACTTGTTTTTATTACTTATTATGAGTATTAACTATCCTATAATTATTTCCATGAAACCTATCATTGTTGATGAATTTTAGGAACCTATGACACCTTAAGAAGGTGTATGGTAGGTTTATAATAGTTTTGGTGTTGATTGGAAGGGTTTAGAACAAGTATTACACTAGAAAAATCATTTTCGACTACTTATAATTAAGAGTTGTCCATTTTTGTAAAATCTGGAAATTTCAATAGGTCATGGATTATTTTGGTTTATATTTTCTGAAAATAGACTTTAAAACGAAACCGTGGTCGCTTGAACGGGTTAAAACGGATATATAACGAAGAAGTTACGCTATTTTCAAGTTTAACGACGAAAGCTAATTTTCTTAAAAATACAAGCTGTCAAGGGTTATTTAAGGGGCAAAAATGAGTTTTAAGCATTATCTAAATGAGTCGATTTATCAAAAATATATTAGTATACATTAACACGAAACTAAGGATATATAAAACGTAGAAAACCAAGCTTTAACGACTAAGTTACACGCGTTTTAAATATGGCTATCGTAACTATTTTACACAAGTAATAACACTTATATATTTTCTACTAGACCAAAATGGTTATCGCAAGTAACCATGTTTGGAGCCGTTTTTCATATTGATATAATACTTTTGAGAAAACGATGTCTTCAAGTAAAAGTGAGTTCGCCTATTCTATTTTCCAAAATGTTCAACCGTTAGTCAAACGAAGGTATAACGAATAATATACGATCACTCAAAATTAGTCGTTTTCATGAGTTGTCAAATTATATTATTTTATGACGAAAAACTATAATTTCTTAATAAATCACTAAACGACTATCATAGAATATCATTTCAACGTAAGTACTTGTAAAGTAATTTATAACTTGACAATACGTTATAACTTATTTTTCGACGATAAACTTTAATTTCAAAAGCACAAGTGGTATGGATATCATATGAGTTTGCATGCATAACATTATATCATGACTTATAGTAGGTCATATCATTCATAATAGGTTGCGGTTAGAGATTGCGCTTCATTTTAGTGTATCCACTTTTGCCATCATAATCATTGTACCAAGTGAGTTTTCATAGCCCCGTTTTACAAGTTTATACTTTATTTCAAACCTACGGGGGAGAATACATTGCACATCATTTTATTACGAGCCCAAGTATATCAAATTCATTTACATTGCTTAAGTTACCTCATTGCCAATTGAATGTCCCAATTTCATAATCATGAACCGTTAATTCCGGAAGAAGCGAGAGTGAGTGAATAGATCTATTGAGGGTGACTCCTCCATCCGGGTTGGTGGTTCCAACTGGTCAAACGGATGCATTTCGTTTAATATCAGAATTTGAGTTGTTTAGCAAACACTCTGTTGGGGCGAATATTATGATCTGTCTAGCTTCGGTGTCATGTGCTTATAGCAATTGTATCATTTTTATGTGACATATTTGTCATACATGACTTATACTTGTCGTAGTCGTATAAAACATTTTCATAAACCTATGATTTCTCACCAACATTAGTGTTGACCGTTTTAGCAATGTATTTTCAGGTATCTAAGGCATATACTTCATGGCATGCATAAGGACTTATCATAGAGTCGCGGTGTCGACGCGTCTCACTTGTATATTATTGCACTTTAAAACATCGTTTGGTTTGTAACAAACTTATTTCCGCAAATGTTGACTACCTTTTGGGACCTATCCTTTGTAAACTCTGAATGTTTTAATATATCAAACGATGTGTTTTTAAAACGACACTTTAGGTCGTTCAATATAGCTGTAACTGTGAAGCTATGGCAGTCATCCCCCAGGAATTCCATTCCGCTGCAAAACAGGTATTTTGGGGGTGTGACACTTTTTCTTGATCAAGCGTGTCATAATATGTAAAGTGTTAAATATAGTTTATGACTATATGAAAGACCAAGTATGTATCACAAACATAGACATTAACCACATAGAAAATAAACAATGTAATGCAAGAATAAGAGTAAAGCGACAAATAAAAGGATAGACAAACCAACACGAGGATTTATAGTGGTTCGGCTACAAGGACACCTTCCTTGCCCTACTCCACTCCCCGAGTCACCTACTCGAGAGTTCGTAAACACTACACGACACCAACTCCTTATGGCGGAGAAGCCTTCACAACGTCGCCTACTCTTTTTCCGGTACTAGGCTAACCACCAGGTTCTTTCACACCAAGGTGAACCACACCTACCACAACGTCGTCTACCCTTTATCCGGTACTAGGCTAAGTACCGAGTTCCATTACAATGGAGGAACTACTACCCAACACTACACAACACCTATACCCCTAAGGAGACCAACTCCTTATTACAACACCATCAAGGATATCAATATCCTTGGATCCAATACTACTATATCTTGTACATCGAAACACACCATATCAAATGTACACCTTAGGCACCTTTCACTAATGCCCTTGGTTAGATTACTCGGCACCCTTCACTAATGCCTTCATCTTGACTCTTTTAGCATTCTTCACTAATGCCTTTGACACATCTATGACACCCGTTATGTTTTGTGGCCCAACATAACAAACCTTGTATTTTATGGCAAAAACACATAAACCATCTAGTCTAGTCATAGATATATAACACATCTATGATACCCGTTATGTTTTGTGGCCCAGCATAACAAACCTTGTTTTTTATGGCACAAACACATAAACCATCTAGTCTAGTCATAGATACAAGAATATGATACTAGACAATATCCAAGACAATGTGTCTAATGGATATGAAATCCTAAACTAAACATCAAGAACCCAAAGCATGATGTAGTTAGTCTTCTATGAATGAAGATGACAAGTTTCCCAAGATTTTTGTAGAAGATCTTCATGTGCTTGTATCTTGTGATGAGTGATCACTTCAGTAGGTAAGGAAGCAAGAACTCTAAGCTTGCTTTGGAGGATCACTTCGGGAGTATGCTTACAACAAATGAGAGTTAGAAGCATTATGATCATATGAGATAAGAGTGGTTTACATGTTTCCTAATGATCTAAATATCCTAGAAATGGTGGAGAGAAACTATGTGTGAAGGTGTAAAGAAATGGTAAGAAGTGGCTTGCTATTTATAGGCAAAAAGACCAAAACCATGTTCTGCCCCAAGGATCCCTTCTGGAGGGATCCGGCCCTTGTAATTCCAGGGATCCGTTGGACGCTCCCTTTTGCCCATGGGTTTTGGGTCATTGGTCATGGGTTATGGGTTGGTCCATGGGTATTTCATTAGATACAATGTATCTAATAGATGCAATTCATCTAGTCAAATGGGTATGGGTCTTGGGTCATGGGTTTTACCCAACACATTTACTTATGTTTACTTAAGTGTTTTATAAACTATTTAACTAAACATGTTTAATGGTTTATTAGGGGTTTGATCATAACGCAATATAACAAACATGTACGAACCTGTGTTGTAGCATACAAGGACTTGAGTCGTCGAGAGGTGTTGAGAGTATGTTGAGACAAAATATAATTACATGTAACTTATACATTTTACGTTATGTATTACAAGTTACATGTTTGTCATCAACAAAACAAATGAGAATGTATAGATTAAATATCGTAATATTTGCACTAACAACTACCTTCACTAAAGTTCAGGGTCGTGTTTTGGAACCACCAAAGGTATACATTAAGTTTGTAAATTCCTAATGTGTTTGTACAACATGTTTTAATCTTTCCATTTTTCTTTAGTACCAGAGGTGCCCATTTCGACCCATTTACTTACAAACGGCTGTTTTGTCTGATATACGGTTTTTATTGTAGGTGGGAGTATCCATCTTCAAGATTTTGTTACATGTGACTCGACCAAACACCTGGTCAGCGTACAAGTAAGTAAGAAGTAGTTGACCAGAAATTTTTTATCTTACAAGAATTTATGAGGTTTTTAATCTAATTATATTGTCTGGTTGCAGGTTCTCCTGGTCAGCGTAGAGTTAAAGTAGCTGAGATGTCCAAGTTTGGTCGTCCAGTAAGTTCTCTTACACTGTTAGTCAATCGATCTCATATGAATCAACATCAGCATGTAAATCTAAATTATTTAAATTCATAAATCCTAGATGCCTGGTTGGTTATTGTTAGTTATAGTTATCACTAAATTAGTTATTTATCACTGCACTTGGTATCAAATTGTGATGGTTTGTAGCTCGTTCTCAGTAGTTTGATTCTATAAACAAGGTGTCTAGATTCTTTTCTGAAAACTAGAACTTAGGTTCCCAAATGGGCTGGTTGGGTTCTTAGTGCAGGCTGAAAAGGATTGGGAAGATCCACATGCACCAATTTGTCCATTTTTACAAGTTCATCTATAGATAACTTATCCAATAAGTATTGAGTATAAACTTTATCATTACAATAGAATCCAATTATGTTAAGAAAACAAATTTAGAAGGTTCTATTCATTTAAACACACTTTGGACTACTTTTGACCCATTTTACCCGTTTCTTACGTAGCTAAGTTATTTTAGTTTACCCATTTGACCACTAGTTGAAACATTTAAAAGTATTGGTTCAGAATTTCCACCTACATTAGAAACTTCTTGAGGTGATTATGTATTTAAATACCTTTTGTGGGTACATTGGTTTGCAGGATGTAATGTTGAGCAAGCATATAAAACATACAATTGATAATTAACTAACACACCTCGATTTTTATGCTAGGCCAAACTGCGAAGCTCTTCTTGGTGGATTCGGTTTTTCTTTCAGACTAAATTAGAAGAGAATGAAGCTGCTTCTAAGAAGTTCGAGTTGGCTGCAACCAAGAAGGCGTACCAGTCATCCTGTCATATTTTCCATCTCAAATCAACAAATTGAGTGCCTCCTTATGAGGTAACCATAAAGTAAAGAAACATACACCATGTTCAAAGACAAGTGGCTGGAAATTTTTGGTGAGGATTTAGCATACTGCAGATGTATATTGTTACAAGTCTTATTTTGATACGTTTGCTATTGTTGGGACATTTATGTAATTTTTGACTTTTACTTTCAAAGTATGGGTTAAATTTTTTTGATTAATTGTAAAAGAATTTCAGTTTGTTAAGTATGTAATTGTTTATTTTAGCTTGATATTGAAGCCTCCATTAGTTTTTAGTCTTCTTGTACTCCAATCAAGTTGTTTTTACCTACAGTAAACATAATGGTTAGATCATATGGTGGGAGTGTTTTCTATAGATCTTGTGAACCGATAGCCTATACGATTACAACTGCTCGTTCAAGTTTATGTTGTTAGTTGTAAGTTATTGCTGCATATGATAACTTAGTCTTTGCTAGTTAATTATTACAACTGCTTCAAATTTGTTTGTGCTGCTCGACATAGTTAAGGCTCTTGTGATAAAAGAAGTTGCCTAAAAAGAAGTTGTCCAAAAAGAAGAAACTGCTCGTTTAAGTTTATGCTGTTAGTTGTAAGTTATTGTTGCATACGATAACTTAGTGCTGCTAGTTAATTGTTACAACTGCTTCAAATTTGTTTGTGCTGCTCGACATAGTTAAGGCTCCTGTGATAAAAGAAGTTGCCCAAATAAGAAGTTGCCCAAAAAGAAGAAGTTGCCCAAAAAGAAGAGGTTTACCCAAGCTTTAATTTTTGCTTATTCTCTTTGGTACCTACATATAACCAAACAATAATACATTAGAGACTCGAATAGGGCCAAATTCAGCAACAAGTCAATGATAAAAGGGCAACTTTTTTTTGGGCAACTTCTTCTTTTTGGGCAACTTCTTTCTTTGTATCACAACAGACTTAACTATGTCGAACAACAGAAATGAATATGAAGCAGTTGTAACAATTAACTAGCAGCAGTAAGTTATCGTGGGCAACACTAACCTAAAACTAACAACATAAACTTGAACAAGCAGTTGTAATCGTATAGGCTATCAGTGTAAACTTACCGGAGCAGCACTAATCATATAAAGAGCAGCACTAGCGACAAACTGGCAGTATTAACTTTATAAGGTACCAGTAGAAACAAACAAGAACAAACATCATAAACTTGTATCGTGTAGCAGTAACTTCTAATTTTTTTGCTTTGCTGAACTATATATGATTCCTTTAGTTGAGACTTTGGATCACATGTATCTTGTGATCAAATGGTTTGTGCAAGTCATCTTTAGGCTTAAGATGTGTCTCATATGTAATCATCTTTAATGGTTGTTTGACGAAGTTTATCAAATCAGATATGTGAGACTTTGTGTTTGTATTTGGAAAATAGGCAGTAAATACGATTAACGGCATTTACAGATGGTCTTACGAACGGTTGTGGTTAAACCGAAACATATATATGCTAAAAGACATACGATGTAGATAAGCGGAAGATGTTTTCCCATAAAGACTGCTAAAAGTAATTGCATACAAATTTTCACCAGTCAAAAGTTGGCTACAAATGGACCAAACAAGTCACTAAAACAACAATTCCTTTTCCTTCCCAACAGTGCTGATACTTGATACTAGTACAGAGTACAAATCACCAAAATATTCCACTTCAGTGTACAACTAAAACTGATACAAATGAATGTCTGATGCATATAAGACTTGTACATTTCAGGGTTTGATTCAAATAACCTTTTTACCGCTCGTTCTTGAAAAAAAAGAGCTACTTATATTAACGTGTAAAATTGAACATAAGAAACACCGGGGCTTGTTCATTAACTGTCACATTTCAAGATTTTATGGATTTCTTCTATTGTAGGCATGGCTGGAATCGCTCTTTTCTTGGTTACGGTTAAGGCTCCACACGCGTTTGCAAAAAGAATCGCTTCTCTTAGTCTTGTTTCGTCCTACATTTTTGTCAAGATATATAAATTAATCATTTTGTGGATAAAAAGAAAAACATACTCCTAAAAAATAAATGAAACTGATAGATAACAGTGTACTTTATAAGGATTCGTATCTGAAGCTAAAACGCTCGAAATCCCACCAACAAACGCATCTCTAGCACCGGTAGTATCAACCGCCATTATTTTAACACCAGGAACTCTTCCCTTAAATTGCTGCACAAAACGATTTACATATCTCATTTATGGCAGGAACCACAAAATAGGAAACCTCAGAAGATAAGGATTAAGGATCCTTGCCTGCGTATAATATCTACACCTATCTGGCCCTTCACTTACGAGCAAAAGCTTGCTTGGGGTGAAAAAGCTTATTCAGCACCACATTATCATCATACGGGTCGTCACCCCCTGTCAAAAACGCAATTTCATCCTCGCTTACCTGTGTATGCATTGATAATATCTATATTAGTCCACAGAATAAGAAAAAAATATCGATATCTAAGTTTACTTTTTATGCTCTCAAAACCTGACAGTATAATCATTATGCCTTCACGAGCAGCATCCGCTGATGGCCACAACGGTAATATCAAATTGACATCATAAGACAGTATACTACCAGACTTCTTTGCTAAGGACATTGCAGCTAAATGTGTTGACTTGCATGGTTCATCTATTAAACTAATAGAACCATAGTGGAATATACTAGCCTGTATGAAATCATAACTGAATAAGCAGTGTAAATAGTTAGATACGTTTCTTTAAAAGAAAAGATAAATGTGCACCTGCTTGATAAGATTCACGTCAAGTTCTGATTCATGAAGAAGCATATCTGCACTTGGATTACGGAAAAACATAAATTCCCTCTCTCGATCAGATCGTAGCGTAACAAAACCTAGTGCTGTTCTTGCATTTTTGTCAAATCGCATTCCTGAATTGTTGACTTTGTTTTGCTGTAAAATGTCAGCTAACATGTGCCCAAATTCATCGTCACCCACCTACAAAAAAAGCAAAAGTTGGTCCTTTCACTACTAATAATCTGGTTTATATCATATCACATGAGTTGAGGTGAAAAAAATAATAATAATGAAATTCAAAAACAAAATTTTAGATTTTGGGGCTACCTTGCCTATGAAAGCTGATGAACCTCCTAATCTTGAAATACCAACAGCAACATTAGCAGAGGCCCCGCCAGGAGCTTTTTGAATGCGGGTGCTTCTGCAAGTGAAACTCCGGAAACTGAAGGCACAAAATCGATCAACATTTCACCAAAACATACAACAACTGAACCCTTTGTTGCTGAGCCTCCATTTGAATTCAATGACAGTAGTATTAATAAATCAATATAAAAATGACGTAAAAAGTATTTGTTGGTCAACCTTATACAACCCGATCCATTTAGTCATACAAAAAATTTTTGACCCACTTTGACCCTTTGCCAAACCAGTCATCATGGCCTATAGTCATAAAGCTACATATACACAAAATGAGTTTACCTTACAAAGTACTCTGAAACAACGCCTCCTCCAAGGCGGCTAGAAAATTACCGAAACTAAATAAACTCAACAATGTAGTCGTATCATCAATCCCAAGTGAAACACCAATATGGGCAAGATTGTTGAGAACAGTAACTCCTATGCCAACACCAAGAAAATTAACAAACCATATAAGCCAAAAATCAGCCTTAACAATCGCTTCACGAAACTTAAAATCCTCACCTCTCACAGGCTTTCTTTTCTTCTAAATGAGAGTAATAACGCGGAAGCTGATCCTTTAAGAACCATTTTGTATACTTCTATTACAACTGCAGCACTGAGGCCAACATAACCTTTGAGAATACCAGCAAGCGTTCCCCCACTGACTGTAAAATTCCACATGTTTGTCACTAGCACCGCGGTCCCTAACCATGCACTGCTGTTTGTGGCAACAACAAGCGCGAGCCACAACTGCATATAGTATCAAGTATCAGAAACAGAAGAAGACAAAAATCTAGTATTGAACTTGATAAAGACTAAGAAAGCACCTAAATGCCAATATCAAACTGTATCAACATAACTGCATATTAGAACATTTGCAGACTAGACCAGGTCATTAGAGACTTATGGACCTCTAGTCCTAAAGAATAAAGAAGTGTATACCTTTTTTCTAACGTAAATCAAGTAAATAACTAGTGGAGTTAAAAACACCATAAAACTCGAATGCGTAGAAATCCATCAGCATCCATAAAGCATATAGTTGTCGCCCCAAAAGTTAAAAAAAATAATATGAGTACTAATTGACAGAAAAGTTCCATGATTTCAATGTGTATATGCTATATAGCCTACAACTTACCCACAATTGTCACAATACAGTATATGTTATATTGAAATGATCAACTCCTGCAGTTTAACTCATAATTGCCATAATAGCTAGTGAGCTTTATTAAAAAAAACATAAGTGACATTCCATTATTGTCTCTCAGTTTTAGATATAATAAAGGATAACTATTAAGGAAGGAGAATGTCAATATGACCACCCACTCTGCTTGTAGGCTACTTCCCTTATAACCCACCTAATATTTTCTTCGATAACTACAACACATAAACATAATGCACCGTTGTCCTATTGGCGCAGCCGTGGCAAAATGCCTCATTCACATAGCAAGGTAGTGAGTTTTAATCCAAATTTTTTCTTGTACGTAGTTAGCTAAAACATTAAACATGAGTTCTATAAAGTTCTGGATTCATTGGACAAAGGGTGTTATCATAGTCTCTTTTTTCATACAACAACATATAAACATAATGCAAGTTGATGTCCTGTTTGCACAACCATGGAAAAATGCCTCATTCAAATAGAAAACTAATGAGTTTTAATAAAAAAAATTATAGGTAGCTAACACATTACAATCATATCTGACATGGTCGGGATTAACAATGATAACTGACATTGGTAAAAGAATGCCAATTAATGTAATACATGGTAAGAGCATATGCAAAAGTTGTATCAAATAACCATAACACAACCAATATTACAGATAGAGAAGAAAACCATGAACCATAAGCTATCGCATTGCCAAATTTAAAATCAATGGTAAGAAAGGTACCACATGTATTTAAGAAAATTATATACAATGAGAACTTGATCAATTATCTGGAAACGCGTCCAAAATAGTTTTGTAAGGTGTACCTCTCATTTGCATCGTGGCAATGCTAGCTGCCACAAATGCTGTCATTATTGATGCTTCAGGTCTGTTCTGAAACTTTTCTGCCAATGACTTCTTTACCCTAATGTCATCAAATATATACATACTTGTATCATTATCTTGACTTTATTGGTCAAACATTCATTTTACCATATATGAAATGTAATTGGTATAAAATCGAAAGTTGATTGTGTTAAATTTGACTTCAAAATGATTCAGAAATGAGATATGCTCACAAGTCAAAAATCCAGAAGTTGACAGCAACATATGGGGCTATTCCTATAAGAGAAGGTCCAAGACCCCTATAGAAAGATCCCAACCCTTCCTCTTTTAGCATCTTTAAACAAACCTTAAATTGCAGTAACACCCAACTTAAAATTGTGAGCATTTTGCCACAAGTAATGTTATATATAGGAATGTTACGTACATCTGTCATTGTTTTATAACCAGGATCAACTGCTAAACGTAATCTAAGTACGTCTAATGGATACGTCACCTAAAATAAGCCTCCACGATTAGCACATGTATACATATGGGTGTATATATTAGATCATTAGGACAAATCTTACAAAAGTTGAAGTCATGCCAACATAAGCACCTGTAGCTAATCTTCCAATACTAAAAAGTTCGCCATCAGTTCCCCTAAAATGTTTCTGCACGTATATAATACCATGAACCATAAGGTATCTCATTGCCAAATTTAAAATCAAGGGTAAGAAAGGTACCACATTTATTCTTCATTCGAGCTCAGAATCAAGAGTTTCAATCGTTATATCCTCTAAGTTAGTCCAATCAGCACTAACCTGGAATAGTGAGATCATATGACTAAGGTGCCCCATTTCAAGTTTCATGACCTTATCAATAACGTCTTTTATCCTTTAGAACATTGAATTCACTGCCTTGGCTGATACCGGATCGCCTAGTCTTCCTACGATTATGCGTTCCTTTATGGTCTTAATATGTGGACTGCTCAGAGTACATGGCTATCAGGTACTTCCCTAATCATGTAATGTAGGATCCTATATTTTGTTGTTTGATGATTCGGGTGGTCTAGGATTGTGATATTGTGATGATATAAGAAAGCCATTAGAGAGATGAAGAGAGTGGAGAGGATGTTTCTTGAAAGAGAGTTGCTTTACAAAAAGTGAAAGGTTAGATTCAAGACGCAACACCCTTCTCTTAGAGGGAAGGGTATTTATAGTTACAAAAAAATACGTCCTCCTGACGGACTGTGGATCAGGCATACAGTGGGTAAAGACCCGTCCTTCCTCCACGGTGTTGCACTAAACTAATCTACGCTACAAACTAACTAATTAACTACTAAATAACGTAAATAACTACAAGTATACGAGCTAAAATATGCCAGACCATAATTGGGGTGACCGACACTTTAACATGGAATTTCCAATTCCTAACAATCTCCCCCTAAGGGAGGTCACCCCATGAAATACATTTTGTATCCTAGCATTCTATCTTTGTCTTTAGTTCTGAGCTCGTAGACTTCTATTCTTCAAGTTCCGCAATCTTTGTGCTTTAGTAGCGATTCTTCAAAGTCCGCATTGATTTGTACTTTTAGTGGAGGCCTTTAACTGATCCACATCTTTG
The DNA here is from genome assembly GCA_910596185.1 of Chrysanthemum makinoi. Taxonomy (NCBI): domain Eukaryota; kingdom Viridiplantae; phylum Streptophyta; class Magnoliopsida; order Asterales; family Asteraceae; genus Chrysanthemum; species Chrysanthemum makinoi. The sequence continues at coordinate 185,757,594 of OU343221.1, forward strand.
ATGATCTTCGAGCTTTTATTGAGATCATCAGCCACAGTAAATCTCTGGATCACCCTTTATTGTGTTGCCATCATGTGATGTTGTGACTTTTGGACCGACATGCTCACACTTTCTGGATCATGACATCTCTCAATAAGAGTAGCGAAAGCTTTACTGGTTCATGATATTTGCGGCGGCGTAGCGAAGCATAGTATAAAATATCGAGCAAGGTTACGTAGATATGCACTAGTCATGATTTCTTCAATTAAGTGTGGATCTTTGTGAGCATGCGGCTTTAGATTGACTTCTCAATTCGATCAGTTGCACCGTCCAAATTTACACGCAAACAACGTTAGCAATAAAACACACGAAAGTGTCTTTGATCACTTTCGTTGAATTGAGTACACGGCCCACGGTTCCCGTTGATCAGTACAAATGCCTGTGATCGGTATAATTCGAAGAATCTCCTTGACAGGGTTTCGCAGTTGTTCTAGCTGTTCTCAAACCGAACGTCTCAAAGAAGACAACACGGAGTGAGTGAACCAGCGAATTGAGATTCACTGATTGATGAAAAATTGATTTGAGAACAATCGCGTATTGCATAGAAGAAAGAGTTTTGCAATACGACGAAGGTTTTATGAGAAAGATCAATTTTCAATCAAAAATACTTTTTGTATTTGAAAAGAGTACACATTCAATGTGCTAGAGAAAAGAAGAAATTTGCACATCGAACGGTTTTTCCAAAAGTATTTTTCAATCAGAGATACTTTTTGTGTTTGAAAATGAATACACATTCGATGTGCTAGAGAAAAGAAGATTTGCACATCGAACGGTTTTTCCAAAAGTATTCGTCAATTCATTTCCTAGACCAAGGTTGATTCAAGAATGAATCGCCCCATTGTTTCTATCCAGTTGTCACAAGCTTGATCTTTAGAAAAGATATCACATGTCACCCACCAAGAGCTTGTTTGATGTTGGCTCTAAAAGGATTTCCATCTTCATCGTGAAGACTTTTGCATATCACTCGGATGTTTTGGCAATACCACAAGGATAATGCGTAGGACTCTCAATATATACTTACTTTCCACATTGTTTGAAACAGCAAGTCTTTATTAATTTTGTGTCCTAATGAGATGTTGTGGATGATCTCTTGGCTCTAGACTCAATAGTGCACATTTGGTTCCTATACCGGAGACTAGGGAGAGGGTCTCCTTCTTCAATATCAACAATCTCTAAGTGAAAGTCGATAGATTATGTAGGTACCCCATGAGAATGAAACAAGTCCTTTTAAGAGGAACTTGAGTAGCTTGGGAAGTTTAGGTGCAGTGTGTCACTGGGTCCATGACGTCTTGTCTTCAATACCAGTGTTACCTTAGTAAACACCAGTAGCATATGTATTGAACCCGGTTTCTGCCCTAAGGTTGAATTATTGGAGGGCTATTTCTTTTCACCCTTTTCACATTCATTTCTTTTTCATTCTTCAACCCCTTTAGTGCTTACCGAGACTTCATTACTAGAACCTTGTTGGGTTAATTCCAGTACTAGCTCTGTCTCAGTCCGCACTCTTCCCATTTCTCACTTTTCTCCTTTTTTCATCATACCTAAGGACTTCTACACTATCTAGTGAATTGTCCCTGGGTAGATCCTTCCGGCTCAGGCGGGATCATGGGAACGAATACGTAACCTAACCATCCTTATAACACCATGCATAAAGAAAATTGGTCGGTCTACCTTCTTGAAACCAACTGAAAAATCATTTGGAAAATCAATCAAGGTACTTGTGATATAAAATCAAAGCATTTTGTACCTTAATTTTTTTGATCATTTTATAAATGCTCCCCCTCAACATGTGCATATGATTTTTGAAATTGTTTAGCACATGGAGGCAAGAGTTCTTTGAAACAATTTCTTGATCACAATTTCCTTAGAAAAAGCCTTTTGATTTTCATGGTAAATTCTCCCCCTCAAAATGTGCGATGGTTGTTTTCAAATAATTTAGCACATAGAGGAAAGAGTTCTTTGAAGTACTTTCACGATCACACTGTCATTTAGAAACCATTTAGAAAATCAATCAAAGTACATATGTTGAAACATAGAAATCTTTGTACCTTGAAAGTTTGTTTTCTTTTGAAATGCTCTTTTGAGTCAAACGATCATCTTTTATCAAATTTCATATTAAATCACAAATTCTCCCCCGATCAAAAATATCAAACCCTTTGAGATTTTGGATCCCAAGTGATTTAATAAGGTTTGGAAAACATGGGAGGATATGTGACCTTGTTTAAATACTCTTCTGGTTTTTGGATAAATGCTCCCCCTCAACATGTGCATTATGTATTAGAAATCATTTGGCACATGGAGGCAGGAGTGCTTTTGAAACAATCACCCTTTTAAAACCGATTTGAGATTTAAATCACGATCTCTCCCCCGATCAAAAATTTCAAACCAATTGAGATTTTGGATCCCAATTGATTTAAATCATTTAGAAAATTTTAGGGGAAAGACGTGGCAAGATTTAATTTTGAAAAATGATGGATAAGGAACAGTTTTTCGACATTAAAGATTGTTAGTGTCAGGTATGATAGTTTTTAAGAGATCTTTAAGTAAAATAAAACAATTTCACAATCAAACAAGAACAGAAAAAATTTCATTTTGAAAGATCTTTGGGTTTTAAAGAAAATCATACCATGACATAACATTAAATCTTTAGATCACCACTTATTTTGTACAAACCGGACTTTTATGAAGAAATATCGTTTGAAAATATTTTATTATAAATCACTCTCCCCCTCAATCGATGACCCGTAGTCGATGATTGAGTGACTTAAGATTTGATAAAATGAAGTCCGGTGATTTCCAAAATTAAGTCCAATTTATTTTCAAAACAATATTTTTCCATTTTCAAAACAATTTTAACAAATATTTTGAAAAATGGTAGTATTCACTACTTGTCCTGCACAAAGATACGTTAGGTGAATAAGCTGCTTTTGTTGTTGTTGCTGTAGGTTGGAAGAAAACCGTTTGCTGATGCAGTGAGACCTCTTACGTTGCATTTTATCATGCCAACTCTCCATAGAGGTCAAATTAAACTCCGTTTCTTCATTTAATGATGAAGAAAACCATCTACTGATGCAGTGAGACCTTTTTTTCACGCCAACTTTCCATAGAAGTCAAATTAAGCTCCGTTTCTTTAATTTTCAACCAAAGATATAGTTACCCTTTCCTTTCGGCATCCAATCATCATTGTGGGATCCGGATAGGGAACATTCTTATAATCTATGATATCTGCATACGTTAGTGAACACACATACAGATATATGGTGGTCGACATCACCCAAACAGCAATCGACTAATACAAGTCAATCCAACATATCAATCAGTTCGTATAAAGCATGGGAATTATGTGTTTATCAAACTCTAATCATCTAATCCTAACAATCATATCCTAGGCACCTAGTCCTTCAACGTAGGTTAACATGTTTTACATTTAAGTATATAGGATAATTAGATAAACTTGTTAGATGATATAGATTTGAAAACATTCTCCCCCTCAATCAATGACTTATTTTCTGAAAAGTTTAAAAGCGCTGAAGTCATTGATTGAGTTTTCAATTTTTACGAAAACTCTGAATCTGATTGATTTACAAGCAACTCATTTACCACCATTTTTGAAAAACAACAAATATTTTTCTGAAGAATTTATAGAAGGAAAAATATTTGTGTAGGAACAGCAGTCCTTCGACATACTTTCCTCAATTTGTTTTTAGGATAAGTGCATGAATTTTGTGAAAATCGTTTGAGCATAGCACTTTCCTTCTTTGAAAAACGGGTTGCTATCGGAAATAATAGCAAGCCATAATTTTAAGCGCGGGTGACAGTCTCAAGTAACTGTAAGCCATATTTTGAGACATGTTTTGGAAAAGAATATTTACACCTCCTGCTCGAACTTCATCTATGGTCCCGTGCCATTATTGAATGACATTTCTAAGACCGTAGATGTTATCGATTTTTATGGGTTTTTGAAGATTTTATATTTTTCTATTTTGTTTTTGTTGGTTTTATATTTTTGTATTTTGCTTTTTGATAAATATTTACAGATAGAGTAGATGATATAATTTAAGAAGATGATGATACGAGTACCGAGATAAGAATATCGAGCATCCCCGTTGTAGAAGATAAAAGTCATCATCTCTTAAACATTCACCACCAAAGCTTCCGAGGCTCCAGAATAGAATATAGAACATGAGCCTTTGAGAAAGAGAGACTTTGGCAGCTTCCCCCTAAACCGAAAATCCTTATGTTGAGCAGATTCGAAGCTTTATTTCAAGCTTTCTTTAGCCAGGTGCACAAGGAAGCACACCATTATCATCGATCTTGCTGCTCCTTTTAAGAATGATCTTTGTGATTCTTCGTTCGGGGTTATATCATCAACAAGAACAGCAATGTATCATCCCACGCATGAATGATTCTTCTCAAATTCCTTTTCCACTGAAGTCTGAAGCGATCTATTCCAAAAGGTGTTAAGAGAACAATTCCCCCAAGTAGATGAATTGATGCAGTCAGTCTCTTAGACTAGACCTCACAAACCCGTTTACACATATACCCGAAGACAGAGAAACTTATACCATCGAAGTAGCATATTAAGTCCAATATCCAAAGAATAGCCCCGATGTATACTTTTCTCTCCCCTGATGATAGTGTATGAAGCTCAAGAACCCGAAGTACCCGAATGCCCAAAGAGAGAATAACCGATAACATTGAAGAAGCGGGCCAAATCACTGATTATCTCTGCGGATGTCAACTCCGGAATAAGTGATTATATCTCTGAATCACTGATTAAGCACTCAAGTGAAGCAGTGGCGCCTCCAATGTACACAATTCTCTCTCCCCTGATGATTGCGATAACATCGAAATCATCACACACTTGTGTACCTCTTTTATCTTCAGAAACTAACTCTTTCATCTCTTCCCCCATGTAGTTGGAATAATAACACTAAAAGACTTGATGAGTAAAACCTTGAGTTTCTCTGCGGTCATGACATTCCCAGGATATCTTCAATCACTTAGAAGAATTAAGTTCATCAAGTTTACTCACTTTGTGTTTAGATGTGTGTCTCCTACCCCCTTGTTGGTTTTGACACTTCAGAATCAGCAACATATTATAAGCCCGTATACTAGAAATCTGTTGAGAAGAACACTTGAAGTCTTTGTGAGAATCAACTTGTTGAATTAGAATGTCAGCAAGTCTAATTAGGGATTAAATTTGACATTTCACTCTCCCCTAATTAGTGCTCTCCCCTAAACCAACAATCTTTATGATGAATGCTTGAATTAAGAAGAAGTCTTTAGATCGTTAAATGCAACTCGTCTTTAGTCTTCTAACATGCAGAAAATGTAGAACCAACTGTAGACTCGACCTTCTTCAAGATTGTCCAGTTGGGGAATAGATAGTTAACATCTTTATCTCACCAAAAAAGCATCCCAATTAACTTACATCTTGCAAATCCCCTTAACTAAAATCCCTCCTAATCAAACAAGAACAGAAAGATGTTCATCAAGGAAATCAGCAATCAGCCCACAACGATCACACTAAATGGTAACGCCAAACTACCAATCACATCAAACAAGAACAGAGAGATTGTTCGGAATCATCATGTTGATGTGTACGTGAAGCATCAACCGGAGGCCATTTGTCGATAAACTTATCAGTCCGTGAGAAGATGTCAACCAACGGCTCTTAGAAGAAACTTCATGTAACGATGACCCGATAAGAAGAAGATCGGTTCTTACATGAGTTAGGATCCGTATGACCATATATTCTCAGATATCGATCAACCATGCGGTAAATTCACACTTTTTCTCCCCCTCAAGAATTGCATACGGAGTTGCCATTCTTGATTGAATAAGTGAAAATCATCCAAATGTATTCTATTCACACTTCTCCCCCTCAAAAGTAGCATATGATGTCGCCATCGTCATTATAATCAAGCAAGTGGAATAAGAAAACAACCAACAATAGTCCGGTTCACTTGTTAATTGAAAGCGCCTGGAAAAAGTATGAAGCATGTTGATGAGAATGGTCATAATAAGAAGATTTCTCTTCTTCAGAAGATAATGCGCACTGAAGCGTACACATTTATTTTCTTTAGAGAACGAGGCTTGAACTGTTGTGTTCAAACATCATAAGAAGATTTCTCTTCTTTTGAAGATAAAGCGCACTAAGACGTACACTTTTCTTTTCTTTAGAGAACGAGGCTTGAACTGTTGTGTTCAAACGTCATAATCTCTCTCTTTTCAGTCTCTCTTGGCAAACTTGTCATTAATCCCATTATCATTCAGTAGGCTCTTTGTCGTGAGAGCTGATGGAGAAAATTCAATATGATGAATTTAACCCTGAAGTAAACTAACCCGAACTCGTGACTTAAACTTGCACATATGTAACAAAGAGCGGTGCCGAGACTTCATCCTTCATTGAATCTCTAAGTACTCTATACTCTTCATCCAACCAACCATCAAGTATAAGGCGTACATCACCTCTTGAAAATCCATAATTGAATGTGACACTGAGCACTACAACGTAACTCCTTAAAGTGATAGTTATTTTGTGGTGGTAAGAGCCCAATTCCCCCAAGTGGTAAAAGAAAAGGAAAAGTCACCCAACAATAACTAGATTTCCAAGTCTTCGTTTTTGATAATAAGCTCGAACAAGGATCTCGAAGAATCTTCATCCAACCATCCCCGATACCTTCAGATACTAAGTACACTCGCCCGTGATATTTCACTTCAACCTCAAATAAATAATAGTTAATTAACCCCGTTGTCACATCTTCTGGTTAAAAGCTCAAATCTAGCCTCCTTTGACGTTTTAAGTGAACTATGATAATGGTTTCATCCCGACCATGGTTAAAAGCACGTAACCCCGTAAAACCATGTAATAACCAAACTGCCATGACGAATATCCAAACACACATCCAATTCATGAAGTACACCCCTTTTTCCCTTCTTCAAAGTAGAAACTGTAGCACCAGCATCAGATAAGATCCTAAAATACACTTTCCTTTCTCCAGGATGGTTCCATCATCACGGGATTTTACAATTCTATGGTTTAAACCGAGAAATAGTTTCTTTCGCGGGATTTTACAATACCAAGAATAAACCGTGAGATCGAACCGGAAATGCACTTTACTTACATCGGGATGATTCCATTGTCACGGGATTTTACAAGTCTATGATTTAAACCGAGAAATAGTTTCTTTCGCGGGATTTTACAAAATCAAGACAAAACCGTAAACAATGTCAGTTTGAATGTGTTATGACAACTTTGGTTTCGGTGAATATCTGTTTTAGGGGAACATGCAGCGGTTCATCAGCTGTTCATTATCCGACATCAACAATAACATCAACCATCCAATAAACACTTTGGTAAACACATCATTCACACATTCTGTCGGCTATTGCAGTGTCAACATGGTGAAGTAAACCCGATATGCCAAACTTGATCATGAAGTGAAATTCCTCAGATTTGTTACTTAAACTTGTACTAATCCTTGTGAAGAAGAAACGGTGTACCCAATGTACAAAACCTCTTGACGTATCCTCAACTGCGTGAGACACTGAAGTGATAGTTACGTTGTGGGTTAAGCGAGAAAGAATCACAACCGTAACTAAATAGCTAAGTCTTTATCACACTCTGTAAATGCCCAAACAAGTCATCTTCGCGGAAAGGTAGAAAGAAAGAAGACGAAATAAGTAAACACGCCCGGAAAACCTCACTTCAAATCCAAATAAGAATTACCGTCCAAACAACCCCATAGTCAACATGTTCAATAGACAATTTCAAGCCGAGACATAATATTTTCCACGAAAATGTATACATCAAAGTACAAATCACATAACACAACGAATCTCATCATCAAATCTCATAACCGAAATCTTATAATCAAATCTCATTGTCAAATCTCTTCAACAAATCTCATCGTCAACATAGAATACACAGCCCATGTGTGATAATAATTCGCAACATTGTCAAATTGCATCATTTTGTCACAAAATGCAGACTGAGTATATTCGATCCAAAAGATTAATTAAATATCCCAAGTCATAGCCCCAAGTTTCCTAATAAGTGTAATAGCCTCAAATTAAAATATCACTTGATCCACATTCACTCAATCACAAATTAGTCAATGACCCGGTTTACATTTGGAACATAGTCATTTGGAACAAGTAACTCAAGCCCACATTCACAATATATCTTTTCAGCACATGTAACAAATTAAATCCAAAGCCCAATAAAGACAATGTGCGTTCCAATCATATTACATATACCCGATCCCCTAACATTTGATAAGCCTCCAAACATAAACAGAATGCGATGATAAAGATTTGTTATATCCTGATATGTATGATTTATAAATAATATTTGTAATCAACCCATCTCCAACTTAGCAGACTGAAATACCACTCTCCATGCCAAATGTTATCAAATAGACATGAACTGAAAAATTCGGATATTAATTTCAGCCCAAAAACCATCTAAAACCCCATACTTAATCTTGTATATATCAAGTCAATCCATTAGCAGCCCACGCATGGCCCAATTCGGATCCCATTAGCTACAATACAGGGTTATATGTGATACCCTAATTATTAGGAGTATAAAACGTACCATATCTCACAATACCCTAATAAATCTCACATATCAAACCCTAAACATCATAACAGTCCGCCCCCTTCTGAGTTGCAAATCCAAAAATCTCTCCAAGTTAATCCGCCTCCATCTCATCTTCATAAGAACAGGCCAACGCATCTCATGTCACTCAATAATTTCACAACATCTAACTCGATTAAGACCACCACTAACTCGCCACAGGGATGGCTTGAGTTATGTGACGGCAGTGATATCAAACCAACAGTTCAAGGTAGGTGTTTTTATCTTTGTTTAGTATGAATCAAAGCAAAGACATGAATTAACATGTTTGTTAAGTTTACGTCTTTTAATTTGAATATTTACAAAACATTTTGATCTATGATGTGTGATAATTTCGTGAATATAGACTCTCGATAGTCTTGATAATTCCTTATGAGAACCACGAACTATGACGCTGAGATTCGTATAGTTGAAACTGAATGAAATGAGGAATAAAACAATCTTGTTTTTGTTCTTTCTTCAATTTTTGAAAATTATAAATATGGATCAATGATGATGATACTTTCGTTTGTATAGACCCATGATGGTCTTGATGGTTTCCTTATAAACACGAATATAATCTGAGATCTTATAGTGCTTGATTAGATTTTCATTTTGAGTTCTTGATGAAGTAGTTGTAAATTGGAGTCGGTTTAGATGTTTGTAGATGGATTTAGTGAAGATTCGATTACTGAAGTTGTGATGATGTTTGGTATTAGGTTAGAATGGTCAACAAATCTTTGTCATGAGTCTTCTTCATCTTAAATTCTGTCAAGTCGCATATTTGTTTTGACAAGTCGCTTCTTTCTTAAAAACATAACTTGCTTTCAAGAAAGCGATTAGACAACTCACATCTCTTTATTGAGCACGAGTTCCATAGAACCCAATGCGTCAAAACGCATCAAGAAACAACTCGCTTTGCAACTAAATCAGGATAACTTGATGTTGACCAAAGTCAACTCGCATTTGACAAAAGTCAACTCGCATTTGACTTAGTCAACTCGCATCAGGAATATTGAACCTGGACAGAATGACAACAACTCGCATCCGGACATCTTTATGCACAAGCCGCTTTCAATAAAGCGCTTCTGGACAATTTATAATGACAAACTGCATGTATGAATATGACCAACTCGCACATAAGAGAGCAGTAGCAGCAAACCAGAATTTAGAATAATCAACAGCAACCAACTGTTTTTAGAATAATCAACAAAAAACCAGTTTTCAAAAAACAACATAAAACCATGTAAAAACTACTTAAAATCAGCTTATAACAACATCCAAAGATCAACCAAACCGCATCCAAACATCAAAAGACATAACAAACCACATATAACCAAACCGCATCCAAACATCTAAAGACATAACAAACCACATATACGAGCCACATAAAAGACCATACAAATCATCAAAACAACATAGCCTAGGCTCTGATGCCAATTGTAGGATCGTATATTTCGTTGTTTGATGATTCGGGTGGTCTAGGATTGTGATGATATAAGAAAGCCATTAGAGAGATGAAGAGAGTAGAGAGGATGTTTCTTGAAAGAGAGTTGCTTTACAAAAAGTGAAAGGTTAGATTCAAGAAGCAACACCCTTCCCTTAGAGGGAAGGGTATTTATAGTTACAAACAAATACGTCCTCCTGACGGACTGTGGATCATGCATACAGTGGGTAAAGACCCGTCCTTCCTCCACAGTGTTGCACTAAACTAATCTACGCTACAAACTAACTAATTAACTACTAAATAACGTAAATAACTACAAGTCTACGAGCTAACATATGCCAGACCATAATTGGGGTGACCGACACTTTAACATGGAATTTCCAATTCCTAACATGTAAAAACTGATTGTAAGTGAGTAGTAATACCTTGTGTAGCAACCAAGGGAATAGCCTTGAGCAGGTAAAATCTTGGAAAGAAATGCAGCGGTTGAGCCTTTCCCTTTGATTCCAGCAATGTGAATGGCTTTGTAGTTAGATTGCGGGTTTCAAAGTGATTGCATTAGACGCGTCATCCTTCCAAGATCAAAACCATTCCGGATAAGTTACGCTTAAGTTACCATTCCGAATAAGTTACGCTTAAGTCCAAATGCAGTATTTACAAGTGTCCTGCCATTTAGAGACCTATGGCGTCGATAGAGGTTGCCCAAGAATTTCATCTGATTTATCTTAAAATAAACTGATGATATCTATTTAACGTTGAAAGCACGAGCGATACTTGTGTTCTGTTCCAAAAACATACAACTAAAACTCAGTAACTGTCGGTATTAAGAGACTAAAGTTGATTATGTTTGGGTAAGGAAAAGTAGTCAAATAGTTGGGGGGTATGCTACAATGTATCAAAATTAATGCTAGAATACCTTATTCGAATTTGCTGTGGAAGTCAACCCTAACGACTCATTTCATGTCAATATTTTAATATGACCAAAATAGTATGACCTTTTACAGGTATAAAATCTGTATTCTATATGTTTTAATAAAAGATGATTTAAACATCCTGCTTACACGGCTATATAGCTGGTAACATACTTTTAAAACTGCCTTTCTTTTGTAAGCACATACCAATCTGATTTCCTTATTGCATACCTTCTTTGCAGATTTTGACGAAGTAAACAACTGGATGATGGCGAAGTCTCAACCTCAGGACTACCTAAATCAATGTCACGAGTGAACATCAAAGAATTGCAGATACTCAATTGTCTTACTAATACTAGAGCATTAGAAGTCATTACCATTCGATTTAAAACCGCTTTTTCTTCTGCATAAATTGATAAACAGATTAATATTAGAAAAGATCAATTTCTACTTTCTAGGCTCATAGTAGTCTTGCTCCTTCATTATTTATGATAAATTGAGACAATCAAATGTATATATATTACCTTATAAAACTGTAATAATAAAAAAAAAAAAAAAAAAAAAAAAAACTGTAATAAGAGCAAAAGTGAATGGAAACTACATGCGGACATTTTGAAACTTAACATACTTCAACACAACAGGCTTTCCCTGAAAAAGGACATGAAACCAAATCACATCACAAGTCAAGAGGTTAAAACTCACATTAACTTTTTAGTTATTTTTTATAAATGGAAAAATAGATAGTATGTGGTTTCATCCCGACTTGTCCCGTTTTAACCCATACTTATTCTGATCCGAAACAGAATCAGCAATGGTAGTACTAGAAGCCTTACATTGAAATTCTCAAGGGTTAAATAAAGTGTGTCAGTAGGAGGGTAATCGCTAACATTACTGCATCACATAATAATAGCCTTTGCAATCAGATGATAACAGAAGCAAGGGAACGCGAATGTCCTATAGATCAGTAAAGTTACCTGAATCCCATATGTTTCTTGTTTGTATAAAGCTTTACAGTTTAAGGACCTACAAAACAAATGAATAATGAAGATCAATATGTGGAAGATTTGGATAGAGTCCCATAGTTTACAATGACGTGCAACATATAGTCATCAAAGTTTTAAAGGAATTTCACGCACGATGGAAAGATACATATTAAAACAATCAAATTAAAATAACTAGCTTTAATAGGAAAAGAAAGCTCATAATCCTACTAGAACATATCAGAAAGACAAATATATTAACAATGACATTCGAAAGACAAACATATCCAACCTAGCGTTACACAAAAAAAATTACCCAACGGGAATTTTGTTATGCTGACAGTAAAAGTTAACTCTCAACAATGCATACATAAATCAAATTCTCGAGTAGGACCACATCATCATACAATGATATCGAACAATGTACATGCATTTTTTATAAAATTTAACTCTCCTAGTCTCTACAGTTACCATGACATATCCGTGTTCAAAATCAGATACACACATAGACATCACAAAAACATTCAAAACTTAGCACCATCAGTTTCTTATTTATAACAGGTAGTTAGGTACTTCTAAATATATCTAAAAATATTTCATCTAGTGATACAAATACTTTACAAATCGATCAAAATTTACTTAAATAAACATTGGGAGAAGTTTTAACTACTATTATAAACAAGGAAAGATTTACATGGAGATGAAATTAAAGCTCTCTCCGACTCTTGGATCGTCAATAGGAGTAGGAATTTACGTCCACTATGGAATGTTTGGCTAAATGATCCAAAAAATGCTTGTAATCCTATTTTGTTACTTTGTTATTTGTTTCTAGCATCTTGCTAAAGATATACAGTAATAATCGCCTTTCAAAAGAAAATGTTTTTACTACTAAACGGCAAACCACTAGACTAAGTGCAAGCAAAACAAGCCTCTTATAACATGCTAAAGATCGAGAGTAATAACCCTTCCACCTAAAGCAGTGTCACTCACAAAACAAAAACACTGAACTAACAATAAAACATTTATCATTAGCATTTTTACAAACACTTGGAGTGCATCGAAGATAGCAAACTCATATTTTTTTGTGGTATATCCAAATTGACTACATAATGTTGCAACATTAGTTCACCACGACAATTAAGGAAGTATGAAAACCTAAAAAAGAAAAGTTACCTGTTTGTGGAGATCAACGGGAGAAAACATCACACAAATTTGTTCAAAAAACAATTATCTGACTTTTGAGATATGATATATAAGAGTTTGAAGGATGATGACATGGCATAAGGGCGTGAGGAGGGTGATGAGGAGAGTGAGAGTGTTTGGAATCTGCAGGATAAGTAGAGAGTTGCTGTTGCCGGAAGGAATATTAGGGCTTGAAAAATATATTTGGGGAGAAAATTGGCGGATAATGGGGAAGGATTGATGTTTTAGATAGATGATTATGTAAAAAAATGTGTACTTGACAATTATGTAAAATGACAAAAAAATCCTTTGAGAAAAATACGGTTGCCCAACGCATTTTAGTTGCCCAAAAAACAATTCCTTACACATACGGGACACTTGTCACAATATCGATGAGTTGCCCAATGACAGCGGTTGCCCTCTGTCCATTTTCAAATAAAAAAAAGTGGTTCGGAAAGTGATTAGCCCTCAGGGCGCCGGGGGCATTGCGTCATTTTCCCTTTAGAAAAACAGATTTTGGTTATTCCTTTTTTAAAACTTGAACTAGTAATCTAAAACTAACCCTTATAACTCAATTAGCATTAACAAGAGTAATAAAACACTTCTAAAACAGAATTGGTAAAAAGAACTTTTTCATTGATGAAACAAAAACTACAATTAATTTTGACAGAAAGAAACTAAGTTAAAAACAAAAACTAGGGGTGCCTTTGCTTGGTTACAAGCATGTCCTATTTATACTAAAATCATCTAGGGTCATCAATCTTCAAGGTGTGCTTCTTATGTGAGGAGAATTGAGAGCTGAGTGCTTTGTGCTTCTTGGGAGATAATCTGAGCCATCCAATCAGCTTTGGAGAAGCACCATTTGATCTTAGCCATTGAAGGGTTCTTGGATTCTTGAGCTCCAATGGGAGCATGTAGGATCGCCAAGGTGGCTTGACCACATGTGAAGCTGGTGAGTTGACTCCTTTAGCAGCTTCCAAAGGTGAGAGTGACGAGGGAGGGTAGTGGGAGGTGACTAGGAAGTGACGGATTTTGGGCGGGATAAGCTTTTCTGGGTTTTATTTATTCAGGTTTTAAGAAAGGGGAAGGAGAAGAAGGGCCAAAGGCTTTAAAGGGTAGGGGTCATGCTAATTCGGGAAAGGCCAAAAGGGTGAATGGGGTTCAGGTCAGGTTAAGGGGAGAGGTTCTATGGGTTGTGGAGGGGTTCAAAGAGTGATAGGTTTTTTTTATAAAAGGTATATATATATATATATATATATATATATATATATATATATATATATATATATATATATATATATATATATATATATATATATATATATATATATATATATATATATGTATTTACTTTTGAAAACAAAAATTGGTTTTAAGAAAAAATGAATTTTTACAAAATGGGTTTTTAAAACTAAAAATAGGATTTTGGATTTTTTTGGTTTAAAAGGGCAATTTGGTCATTTGGGTATCGGGAAAGGGTAAAATGGAATTTTGAGTATAGGGTGAAGGTTTTGAGTTTGTTTCCTCCCGCTCACTGAGAAACGTGTCCCGGGCTCGAGAAATGTAGAAAATCACTTCCCGGCTACGTCTTCACTGCACTTTTTCCAGTTTCAGCTCGATTTTGCCCGTTTTCGCTCTGTTTTCAATCCTTTTGTACTTGAAAGACATAAAACACACTACGAGGATATTTGTGACATATTTTGATCGTATTTGGGTGTTTTTAGTCATTTTTTAGGTCTTAGGTAGGTAAAAATGAAGAGTGAATAAGCACTCATCATTGGCATACCTCTAAAGCTTATATAAAATCTCTATGGCATTACAAATTTACTCTAATGGGTCGTGCTGGCATAAAACCCGACCTAGTGTCTTAAGACCAAGTGTAAATGGGTGGTCGTCATGTCTGTCTACCAAAAAAGAGCACGCATCCTTCCATTACACCACATATACTCGGTCGAAGTAACGGCCGATTTATGTAAGCATATTTGTGCGTGTGAGTGTTTATTTAATTAACTTTTGCACGATATGTTTTTATGGTGTCTTCAATCTCTTTATCTATACTACCTATAAAGCATTTAGCACCCTCTCTCCTAAATTTTTTTAAAATGTCATTAATGTGTTTTTTAAGCATTACAATTTTTAATGCATAATGTACACTATACATAGCTTTTACTAATTTATCTTCTCCAACATTTTAATGCTTCATTTATTATTTCTTTTTAAATTAGTTTAGTTTTAATGCAAAAATGCACATATAAATGAATATGATTTTAAAATGCATGCAAAACTACAAAGTTTCAAAACTATTATTATATCGTAAAAGTGTTTCAAGAACCAATCTAAATAAATTTTGAATTATTTTAAATAAAATTAACTATAAAAGTAAAAAACGGTCTTTTGTAAAAGTCGAGACAATTTTTGTAAGATAAATGATGCAAAGATGTAAATTCACAAGTAATAATTTATTTGATTTTATACATATTATACATATCTATACTACTTATAAAATATTTAGCACCCTCTCTCTTAAATTTTTTAAAAATGTCATTAATGTGTTTTTCAAGCATTACAATTTTTAATGCATAATGTACACAATACATAGCTTTTATTAATTTATCTTCCCCTACATTTTAATGCTTCATTTATTATTTCTCTTTGAATTAATTTAGTTTTAATACAAAAATGCACATATAAATGAATATGATTTTATAATGCATGCAAAACTACAAAGTTCCAAAACTATTATTATATCGTAAGAGTTTTTCGAGAAGCAATCTAAATAAATTTTGAATTATTTTAAATAAAATTAACCACAAAAGTAAAAAACGGTTTTTTGTAAAAGTCGGGACAATTTTTGTAAGACAAATGATGCAAAGATGTAAATTCGCAAGTGATATTTTATTTGATTATATATATATTAAATATATCTATACTACTTATAAAGTATTTAGCACCCTCCCTCCTAAATTTTTTTAAGATGTCATTAATGTGTTTTTTAAGCATTACAATCTTTAACGCATAATGTACACAATACATAGCTTTTACTAATTTATCTTCCCCAATATTTTAATGCTTCATTTATTATTTCTTTTTGGGTTAGTTTAGTTTTAATTCAAAAATGCACATATAAATGAATATGTCAATGTGATTCTAAAATGCATGCAAAACTACAAAGTTCTAAAACTATTATTATATCGTAAAAGTGTTTCAAGAATTAATATAAATAATATTTGAATTATTTTGAATAAAATTAACCATAAAAGTAAAAAACGGTTATTTGTAAAAATCGGGACAATTTTTTTAAGATAAATGGTGCAAAGATGTAAATTCACTAGTGATAATTTATTTGATTTTATACATATTACACATATCTATACTACTTATAAAGCATTTAGCACCCTATCTCCTAAAAAATTTTAAGATGTCAGTAATGTGTTTTTTAAGCATTACAATTTTTAATGCATAATGTACACCATACATAGCTTTTACTAATTTATCTTCTCTAACATTTTAATGCTTCATTTATTATTTATTTTTGAATTAGTTTAGTTTTAATGCAAAAATGCACATATAAATGAATATGATTTTAAAAAGCATGCAAAACTACAAAGTTCCAAAATTATTATTATATCGTAAGAGTTTTTCGAGAATCAATCTAAATAAATTTTGAATTATTTTAAATAAAATTAACTATAAAAGTAAAAAACGGTCTTTTGTAAAAGTCGAGACAATTTTTTTAAGATAAATGATGCAAATATGTAAATTCACAAGTAATAATTTATTTGATTTTATACATATTACACATATCTATACTACTTATAAAATATTTAGCACCCTCTCTCTTAAATTTTTTAAAAATGTCTTTAATGTGTTTTTCAGGCATTACAATTTTTAGTGCATAATGTACACAATACATAGCTTTTATTAATTTATCTTCCCCTACATTTTAATGCTTCATTTATTATTTCTTTTTGAATTAGTTTAGTTTTAATGCAAAAATGCACATATAAATGAATATGATTTTAAAATGCATGCAAAACTACAAAGTTCCAAAACTATTATTATATCGTAAGAGTTTTTCGAGAACCAATCTAAATAAATTTTGAATTATTTTAAATAAAATTAACAACAAAAGTAAAAAACGGTTTTTTTGTAAAAGTCGGGACAATTTTTGTAAGACAAATGATGCAAAGATGTAAATTCGCAAGTGATAATTTATTTGATTTTATATATATTAAATATATCTATACTACTTATAAAGTATTTAGCACCCTCGCTCCTAAATTTTTTTAAGATGTCATTAATGTGTTTTTTAAGCATTACAATCTTTAACGCATAATGTACACAATACATAGCTTTTACTAATTCATCTTCCCCAATTTTTTAGTGCTTCATTTATTATTTCTTTTTGGGTTAGTTTAGTTTTAATGCAAAAATGCACATATAAATGAATATGTCAATATGATTCTATAATGCATGCAAAACTACAAAGTTCTAAAACTATTATTATATCGTAAAAGTGTTTCAAGAATTAATCTAAATAATATTTGAATTATTTTGAATAAAATTAACTATAAAAGTAAAAAACGGTTATTTGTAAAAATCGGGACAATTTTTTTAAGATAAATGGTGCAAAGATGTAAATTCACTAGTGATAATTTATTTGATTTTATACATATTACACATATCTATACTACTTATAAAGCATTTAGCACCCTATCTCCTAAAAAATTTTAAGATGTCAGTAATGTGTTTTTTAAGCATTACAATTTTTAATGCATAATGTACACCATACATAGCTTTTACTAATTTATCTTCTCCAACATTTTAATGCTTCATTTATTATTTCTTTTTAAATTAGTTTAGTTTTAATGCAAAAATGCACATATAAATGAATATGATTTTAAAATGCATGCAAAACTACAAAGTTCCAAAACTATTATTATATCGTAAGAGTTTTTCGAGAACCAATCTAAATAAATTTTGAATTATTTTAAATAAAATTAACTATAAAAGTAAAAAACGGTCTTTTGTAAAAGTCGAGACAATTTTTTTAAGATAAATGATGCAAATATGTAAATTCACAAGTAATAATTTATTTGATTTTATACATATTACACATATCTATACTACTTATAAAACATTTAGCACCCTCTCTCTTAAATTTTTTAAAAATGTCTTTAATGTATTTTTCAGGCATTACAATTTTTAATGCATAATGTACACAATACATAGCTTTTATTAATTTATCTTCCCCTACATTTTAATGCTTCATTTATTATTTCTTTTTGAATTAGTTTAGTTTTAATGCAAAAATGCACATATAAATGAATATGATTTTAAAATGCATGCAAAACTACAAAGTTCCAAAACTATTATTATATCGTAAGAGTTTTTCGAGAACCAATCTAAATAAATTTTGAATTATTTTAAATAAAATTAACAACAAAAGTAAAAAACGGTTTTTTTGTAAAAGTCGGGACAATTTTTGTAAGACAAATGATGCAAAGATGTAAATTCGCAAGTGATAATTTATTTGATTTTATATATATTACGTATACGTATATCTATATTACGTATATCTAATTTTTTTTAAGATGTCATTAATGTGTTCTTTAAGCATTACAATCTTTAACGCATAATGTACACAATACATAGCTTTTACTAATTCATTTTCCCCAATTTTTTAGTGCTTCATTTATTATTTCTTTTTGAGTAAGTTTAATTTTAATGCAAAAATGCACATATAAATGAATATGTCAATATGATTCTATAATGCATGCAAAACTATAAAGTTTCAAAACTATTATTATATCGAAAAAGTTTTCGAGAATCAATCTAAATAAATTTTGAATCATTTTAAATTAAATTAACCGTAAAAGTAAAAAACGGTTTTTTTGTAAAAGTCGGGACAATTTTTTTAAGACAAATGATGCAAATGTGCAAAATGCTAAGTGCTAATTCAATGATACAAACATGTTCAAAAATATATTCTATTTACTTATTACGAGGTGTTGATTATTACATATATATTTAATTCAAAATTTTTCTACTTAATTGTGACTATGGACCACTATCAACTAATTTGACTATAACCCCATAACATTATTGACTACTGTAACGCAAAATCACGCCACTTTCAATTGTTTTTATGTGAATTATTTTGATATTATTCATCACTTTTTTAAAAATTATTCAAACTCATTATGTTTTCGCTATTGGTAAAGTTATTGTAAGAGAAATATAAAATTGAAAACATTTTTTGCCGAAAATTTTATTACTTGATATCCGTCGTCGCAACGCGCGGGTACGCTACTATAATATTTTAAAGAGTTGAAATATGCTACATTAAACTTTTGGCATCCGCAAATTTATCGTCACATAAAACGTTTCATATTATAAAGCATGGTTCATAGAAAATTTTTATTTCAAAGTACCCGCCACCGCATCGCGCGAGTACACTGCTAGTTACACTAAATTGAACATTAACCTGTTAAAAAACTGATTTGGGACTAATGTCCACGTTAGTCACCACCTCAGATAGAAAAGGGTGGAGAGATAGGATTAGGATCTGCGGCTAGTTTTTTGGCTTGGGGCTTTCTGGGTTTAGGTAGCTTGGGTGGGTTAGGGCTTTGGGCGTTTCGCTTGTTTTGCCTTGCTTTGCCATAGTGTTAGGCCCCGTGCGTTGCCCTGCTTTGCTTGTGTTGTTTGGGCTTGCCTGCTTTTCTTGCTTTTCTTACCTTGCTTGGCTTGTGGTGCTTTGTTTTGCTCTTCTTTTGCTCCATTAGGCCTGCTTGCTTTCTTTGCGCTTTTCTATGTTGCCTTGCCTTGTTTTTGCCTGTTTTCTTTACTGCGTGTGCTTGATGTTTACTGTCTTCTACTCTCTTTTCTTCTCTTTCTCACTCATACACCTGCACTTGCCGGAGGTCTCGTTGGAAGCAGTCTCCCTACTTCAGGGTTTTTCCCTGAGGCAGGGGTAGGATCTGTCTACATTTTACCTCCCCATACCTCGCTTAGGCGGGATTGGGTATGTTGTTGTTGTTCTAGTCCACGTTAGTCACCATTACGATAGTCTGATAGAAAAAAAAGTTCCAAATACCAAAGAAGCAAACAAACCCACCCATTTACACGCTCCTCCAACTAAAAACAGATCTTGTAGTTGATCCCCAAAATCCTCCCCCAAATCAGCACAGCAGCCATAAATTTAAATTATGAGACCACCAAAGAGAACAATGAATATTATAACATCATGGGTTGGTCGTCAACCACCAAAAGTGAAAGGTTTTTTAGCAGTTGTGAGTGGAATGTTGGCTTTGGTTTTACTTCGTGCCATTGTTCATGATCATGATAATCTTTTTGTTGCTGCTGAAGCTGTTCATTCTCTTGGTATCTCTGTTTTAATTTATAAGCTCATGAAGGAGAAAACTTGTGCTGGTATTTTTATTTCTTTCTTATTCATCTTATCTTTTTTTTAATCATCTTTATATTTGATTCCTTGTCAAAGTTTGTAAATTTGGTAGCCTTTTTTTATTTTCTTTTTAATGATTTAATGATTTTGGGATTCATTTGAATTATAGAAATGAAGTAAAAAGTTGAAGAATTTATATTTATCTTGATGTCTGGATTGATCTTTCTATTTTTTTAATGGTTAAAGTTTAGAAATTTATTAACTTTTATGGTGTTTTGGGTAGATATTGGTGCTTTTGGTGATGGGTTTAATTTAAATTTATGAAATAAAGTAAGAATTTGAAGAATTGGTTGTGATTATGATGCTAAAGTTAATTTAGTAACTTTTTTTTTAAGGTTTTTCAAGGAATTAGTGATTTTGGCGTTGGGTTTGGTTTAAGGTTTAGATGGGTTATTTGAATTGTAGAATTGAAGTAAAAAATTAAAGAATTTATTGTAAGTTTTGATGTATGTGTTAATCTTTATGATGGGTACTTTGATTTGAGAATTGAAGTTAAGTAATACTTTGAGATGTTTAATGATGATTTTGATGTTATGTTGGCAAATTTGGTAAGTTTTATTGGGTATTTTGAAGAGTTGGTGATGGGTTTGTTTAGAAACAGTGTTAAGTTGCTGATGTTGTATACTTAGAAATAAGGTTTATATCGGTTCGTTTCGATATGGGAATCGAAGTGAATAATTTGAAGGATTTACTGTGAGTTTCGATGAATGGGTTGATCTTTGTGACAAGTAGTTCAATTTGAGTATCTGAGCCTCTGAGTTGAAATTTGAAGAAAACTTTGATGTATGCATTAATTATTTTTGTGACTAGTACTTCGACTTGAGTATTGTTTGTGCTAACTTTGCAGTTCTATAGATATTACTTTTGCATTCAAGACGCACGTGTTTTGACACAATGGATTAGAAAGTCTTAGTCTATACATAAGGTCAAATGGTTTAGGCTTTGCTTAATATGTGACGATCTATTGTTACTAGTTGGTAATTTTCCTGAGGTTCTGTATTAAAGAAGCTACATTCTTCTTGTCTTTTTGTTAAAGTAGCTTGCAAGTTATTTGTATCCCCACTGTACGTTTAAGATAGTACAATTTAATATACAAGGTCAGACTAGTTACTTTCAACTTCAGCTATTGTTTGGTTTCTTTGAATTCAAGAAGGCTTTGTAGCTACATTACATATTGAATTTAAAAACTTGTAGTTGGAGAATGTATGTCAAAGTTCATTCTATCGTCCTGTTTTTTGTTAATAGCACATATCTGTTAGTTTGTTTAGTTGTCAAAATGTGAAGTAATATTGCATCTTTTTCTTTTATTTGCGTATAAACGTTTACTTCTTTATTCATCTATTTTTAAAATGACTATCTGGTTTGTTTTGCTAGAACTATGGTTACTGTTACCCTCTAGTAATAAGCTATTGTGGTTTGTGCGTTATTGTGCGAATACTTTGATATATGCCTAGGGATAATTTATCTGTCTATGATTAAGCTATGAGGATTCTAATCTTGGTAAAGTGGTATTCTTTTCTATATTTTGTTAGCTTGAGCTACTTTTGATATTGTTAAGATTAGGTGTATGGGCATTTAGTTGTCACCTACTCTTCTCTTTTGGTAATGAATTTTTTTAAACATTTCATGAGACCGTGAGATGCATCATGCATTCTATATAGTAGTGGCCATCTGGAATTAGTAGTTCAGTAAAACACAACACCCTGAGTTGGCACTTATTAGGTGGGAATGTTTTGTAACTTGAAAGCATATTAATTCAAAACCCTATTCAGCATTTTGTGCAACTGACATATGAAGTGCAAAAATATGTATTTTTAGTTTTGGTTCTGATTGTGAAGGATTGGGTCGAATAAGCATTTTAGTTTTGTCTCACCCAAACTTTTAGATTTTTTATGTTGATTAAATTTATGGTAAGTTTGGAGATAATGTTTGGTTCCCACCGCCCCATTTCTGAAGGAGATGATCCCTCTTCCTCAAAATTTGAAGGTGAGATAGGTTAGTCTTCATCTTTTGTAAGTTTCAGTTAGATGGTGCTGCAAATGTAATTGCAGGTGAACAAATATTAGCATTAAGATGTCAATATATGGACTTAGGATATATACAATATGTTTGTAGTTATATTTGGAAGTTACATGGAGGCTACAAATATACACCATTCAAGGGACTAGGACTTACGATGTGTTGATCACTCCAGTAATTTAGAAATTGAGTGTAACTTTACAGGTAAATTCCTAGGGGCGAAGAAACTAATACTCATTTCATGAACTTTAAAGTATGCTAATAAACATGACATGTTTTCTCCCAATTAGACAACCTCAACATGTACAACCCGGATCATGGTTATTTTATTGTTATTTTTGTGGAATGGTTATTTATTTATTTATTTATTTTAATTTGCAGATAAGTTTATAGCATTTTATTAGATTAATCTTATTTTAATTGTCTATTAGAGATGCTTTATTTTAGATATGGATATGCTGAATATTTTTTTAGTGATATCATTGGGAAAGTTGGTTACATTTAAAAAGTATGTGGGAGAGTTTATCGACCTCTCGAACGTAGATTAGATCTATCTTGCTCGCTATTTATTTTAATTTCTCGTTATTATCACAATACCAACGCTGGTTCATATGAGCAACTAATTTAGGCTCGTGACAATGATGTCAATGAACATTACACATCATTAACATTTAGTGGACATGAGTTTAGGCTCTCAATATTTGTACTTTTTTTCCGTTTCATATTCAAACTTGGAGCATATATGTTCCAAGCTTCATACAAGCTTCATCCGGATGAAATAACTTTAATAATTCACTGAAACCCCGGTGTGATCTTATGACTTCAGTTTATCATCATCAAGTTGACTAGTTTAATTAATTAGATTTGTGATATACACCACTAGGAATCAATTAAGATTCGTTAATGGATTACAACTAAGCAGAGCAATCAAGAACACAAATAGATCACTGAAACTGTATTTGTATTATCAACTTATTGTGTTATTGACCGAAGGATTCAGTTACAAGAGAGAAATCAGAGAAGAGGAATTTGTATTAAAACTTGGCTACTTACAAATGAGATCATAACAGATATTTAAAAGACAGTTTTGGCGGGAAAGACTGTTAGACCATTTAGTTGTGGAAATGTACACGTGTACCTCACTTACACTGACTAGCTATGCTAGACATGTGCACCTCACGTGTCACTAACTATGGTAACTATCAATCCATCCCCCTCAGTTTAATCTTGTCCTCAAGATTAGCAGTCAAAGGTAGGAAACCTCTTCTACCCATTTGCCCATTGAACTAGCACAAACACAGTAGCAGTGTTCCCTTTCTTTGCCAACCTTCTATCTAATATAAACACCCTTCCTTCCACATCACAAGCTGGTAAAGTACCACTGTGAGTCACTGCACCTTTGCATTTCTTAAGTTGGGACACATGAAAGACATCATGGATTTGGGAAGAAGTGGGCAGCTTTAATTTGTAGGCAACTTGTCCTATCTTAGAATGCTCTTGAAATGGACCATAATACTTTGGTGAGAACTTACTTTGCTTCCCTTTCCTGATTGAGACTTGTCTGTGAGGTTGCAATTTCAGATAAACCCAATCATTTACCTCATAAGTTCTATCAGTTCTATGTTTATTAGCTTGGGATTTCATCCTATCCTGAGCTCTCTTTAGATGGAACTTCAAAAGGTTAATAGCAAGAGTCCTATCTACAGCTTCCACTCTACTTTCTCCACCCACATAAGGAACATGAACAGGTGGTGCTTGACCATATACCACCTCAAAGGGTGTGGTGTTGATAGCAGAATGGTGGTTAGTATTGTACCACCATTCAGCTAAAGACAAGCACTTCATCCAATGCTTAGGTTGTTCTCCTGACATACACCTTAGATAGCACTCCAAGCACCTATTGACCACTTCAGTTTGACCATCAGTTTGTGGGTGGTATGAGGTAGACATTTGCAGCTTCACTTGTAACAACTTAAACAGTTCTTTCCAAAAGGTGCTCAAAAAGACTTTGTCTCTATCTGATATAATAGTGTTTGGCAGTCCATGAAGCTTGTAAATGTTGTCCAAGAATACTTGTGTTTGTAGCAGTGAATGGGTGAGCAAGAGGCATGAAATGTGCATATTTACTCAACCTATCAACCACCGCAAAAATGACTGTTTTACCTTGTGATTTTGGCAATCCTTCCACAAAATCCATGGAGATACTAGACCAAATAGTAGCATGGGCAATGGCTGTAGTAGTCCAGGATAGGCTGCCAAATCTGATTTATTCCTTTGACATGTGTCACATTCTCTTACCATTTGTTTGACATGCTTCCTTAACTTTTTCCAATAGAACACACTGCAAATTTTGTTGGTAGTTGTCTTGACTCAAGAATGTCCTCCAACTGACCCTTTATGACCCTTCATGGAACTGTTTAAGCAATTCAGTTCTGAGCTCCAAGTCATTGCCCACCACTAGCTTGCCTTTTCTTCTTAATTCTTGGTTAGACCATGCATAAGAACCTTTCACAGTTTGACCATTCTGCAACTGCTGTATAACTTGTTGAAGTTGAGTGTCTGAGTTCCAACTAGCCACAATTCTTTGGTACAACTCAGTGCTTATTGATGATGAGATCAAACTAAACAATTCCCCTGAACTTTGAATTCTGGATAGAGCATCAGCTGTGACATTTTCTACCCTTTTTCTATACACAATTTCATAATCAAACCCCATCAATTTTGGAAGCCACTTCAACTGTGTAGGAGTAGACATTATGTGATCTAATAGGCATTTAAGACTAAAGTGATCAGTTTTATTCTTAAAATGCCTATCTAATAAGTAGCCTCTCCATTTCTCCAAAGCATACACAATAGCCAAGAATTCTTTTTCATAAGTGGACATAAGCTGGTGTTTAGGTTGCCCTTCTTGTAATAACACTGCCCCAATCCTACCCCTGAAGCATCAGTTTCCAATGTGTCCTTTGTAAAGTCTGGTAATTTCAACACTGGTGCATTGATCATAACTTGTTTTAGCCTTTCAAAAGGTGTCTAAGATTCATCAGTCCAAGTAAAAGCATTTTTTCTTAGTAACTGAGTAAGAGGTTTGCTGATGCTTGCATAACTTTGAATGAACCTCCTATAGTACCCAGTTAATCCCAAGAAACCCCTAAGTTGTTTCACATTAGTAGGTACATGCCATTTAGACATTGCCTTGATCTTCTCTGGGTGAGTAGCAACTCCCATTGGTGAAATCACATGTCTTAAATATTCCACCTTATCAGTTCCAAACACATACTTACTCTTCTTTGCGTATAACGTGTTTTGCCTCATTGTTTCTAAAACTGTTTGCAAATGAATCACATGATCCTCCTCATTTGGACTATAAATGAGTATGTCATCAAAGAATACCAAAACAAATTTCCTTAGGTAAGAACTGAATACCTCATTCATTAAGGATTGAAATGTCGATGGGGCAAATGCCATCACCAAGAATTCATAATGGCCCTCATGAGTTCTAAAGGATGTCTTGGGTACACCTATTTCATGCATTCTGATTTGATGATAACCAGATCTCAAATCAAGCTTGGTGAACAATTTTGACCCATTTAACTCAGTTCTCTGATAGGGATTGGGAATTTATCTTTGATAGTGTGCTTATTCAGTTGCCTGTAATCCACACACATCCTCCATGAATTATCCTTCTTCCTCCATGAATTATCCTTCTTCTTGACCATGACTATAGGTGATGAGAACGGACTGTGACTCTTCTTGATTAACCCAGCTTCCAACAATTCTGTAACCATTCCTTCTATTGCATCTTTTTGTGATGGAGGGTGTCTATAAGGCCTAATATTAACTGGTTGAGTGCCGGCTTCCAATGGAATTCTATGATCATGATTCCTCTTAGGTGGTAACTCCTTAGGTACTTCAAACACGTCTGCATAGCTATTCACCACATGTTGATATCTTGGATTCATTTCTACCTCAGATCCTTCCACTTGCATACAAGTAGCAGCAGATTCAGGGAATACACATAAGGCCATCGAGTGTAATTCACTCTGCACAACTTGGTTCACAGTTTTAGCTGCATTTTTGGGCCCCAACCACTCCATTGTGGACTTTTTTGTGCTTCTGATTGCGACTCTTTGACCATGATACCTAAAATCCATTCTCAGTTCTTTGAAATTACATCTCATGTTCCCCAATGTAGTTGACCATTGTATGCCCAACACCATTTCACAACCCCCCAAAGGTAGAAGCACAACATCAGCGGTAAAAAGTGTAGTTCCAAACATCCATTTGAACCCTTTACATTCAGCAGTACTAACCAAATTATTGCCATCAGCCACTATGACAGACAAAGGACAAGTGTTTCTTATATCACACCCCAACTTCTTAGCCATGTTTTTGTCCAAAAAATTGTGTGTTGACCCACAATCTACCAAAATATGTACCCAATGTTGCAAAAATCGTGAATCGGTAGTCGGGCGGTCGACCACCCTGCAGCGAGTAATCGGTCAAGTCGGGATTAATCGGTGATTAATCGGATTGGCATTTCCTGCAGTTTTTTGGTATTTCTGGAGACCAAACTAAAAATCTTAACCGATTCCAAGCCTGCTATGTTTCCAAACCTCAATAAAAGGCTCCAATTCTGATTATGATGCCCATTGTGCGTTATAAGTGAAATATATGATCCCCAAATTAAGTATAATGCCTAAATTATTATTATTTTTAAAATGACCGATTTGTCCGATTCGGCCGATTTTTTACCGATTCGGCCGATTTTGACCGATTCAGCCGATTAATCGGCCGATTCGGCTGATTTTTTCACTGCTTAGTGTCGATTTTTATCCTAGGCCGATTTTTTGACCGATTTTCAAAAATCGACAAGGTACTCGGCCGATTAACGATTAATCGGCGATTAATCGCCGAGTTGACCGATTTTTGCAACATTGTATGTACCACATGTTTTTCCACAGTTCCAATCACCCTCATTGTTTGAAAATTTCTGGTACGAGTTAAAGCATGGAGAGAAATTTGTGTTTGTTGTGTCTCTTAACACTTTAGTATCAAACACCTCTTCTTCTCCTTCCACCAACTCAGTCTCACATATATCCAATTCAGGCATAACTACGAATGAGTACAATTGTCCACTACATTTATGCCCTGGTACATATTTCTGATCACAGTAAAAACACAAGTTCTGAGCTCTCTTTTCTACATACTCTTTTTGTGAATCTCCTATTTGTACCACCAGCAGGAGTGTTTGGCTTATTGGATGTAGTGTTAGCAGGGGTGTTTGGTAATGCCAATAATGGTTTTCGAAAACTGTTATTAACTGCATTGTTCCCAAATCTTGAATTATTTCCACCAATAACAGGCCTATTCTTCTTTTTCACAGCATTCAAAGTGGCCTCTTGCAGATTTGTTAAGCAATAAGTATCTGCTAGTGTCTTGGGTTTAAACATCCTTACACTCATGGCTATCTCATTAGGTAGTCCACCCATAAACAAACTCATAGCATGTGATTCACTTATGTCAACTCTACTTAACAGATTATCATAAGCATCTTCATAATCTCTAGCAGTAGTTTCATATTTCAGGTTCTTGAGTTCAGACATAGGGTCATCATAGACAGTACCAAATCTATTCAAGATAGCTTGTTTGTACACTTCCCAATCCACAAAACCACCATGAATTCTAATGTATTATGTATGCCATAACAAAGCTTTTTCATAAAGTTGGATAGAAACAAGATTCACCTTATCCATGTCAGACACTTGATCAATCAAGAAGAGTTGTTCACATCTAAACAACCAACCTCTCACATCTTCACCACCAAACCTTGGAAAATCAATTTTGGCCACTCTAGTATGTTGTGACTGTCCACCACCAGTACCATTTCCCATTTGTTGGCTGTTTTGCAAACTTAAACTAGTAATCTGTTCTCCCATTTGATCAAGCCTAGTGTTGAGAGCTCTCATAGCACCACCCATCATCTGAGCAATTGTATCTGCAATGTGCCTTTTGGTTTCATCATCAAGTACTAAAGATGAACCATTATTAGACCCACTTGCAGTACTAGTCATTCTTGTGCTAACCACCATTGTGAATTGATTCAAAATTCCTAACAAACTGTCACATGTACTATTTCTTGATTATTTATAAATCTTGTTGGTAGTTATCACTCCTTCACCTTCAGTGAGTAACAACTAACAACTATTAACTGTTTCTTGGCTACCTTCAAGTCAAACAAAACTGACCATTCAACCAAAAGCAGAGGATTTAAGCCTACGACGCTGCTCTTGTGATCGCAATGAATACTTGACAAGTAGTCGTATTTCCAAACGAACACGACTAATCAATGTACCAGTGTAGTACAAGTGATTAGAATCAGTGTAGTACAAGTGATTAGAATCAGAGTAATAGTGTACTTCTTGATTTTCTGAAATTCTTGATCGGAAAACTAACAACCCTCACCGAAAGTTGATCGGAGAAGATGACTAGTTTGAATGAGAGAAGTGTAATGATAAGCCTGAAAAGTGCTCTGATACCAATTGATACACACCACTAGGAATCAATTAAGATTCGTTAATGGATTACAACACAGCAGGGCAATCAAGAACATAAATAGATCACTGAAACTGTATTTGTATATCAACTGATTGTGTTATTGACTGAAGGATTCAGTTACAAGAGAGAAATAGAGAAGAGGAATTTGTATTAAAACTTGGCTACTTACAAATGAGATCATAATAGATATTTAAAAGACAGTTTTGGCGGGAAAGACTGTTAGACCATTTATTTGTGGAAATGTACACGTGTACCTCACTTACACTGACTAGCTATGCTAGACATGTGGACCTCATGTGTCACTAACTATGGTAACTTTGTCTATGCAGCCATAAAAGTTAGTGTGGTTTATTTTCATCACATAATGACTTATAGAATAAGGAGAGTCGAAGGTTGTAAATATCGCTCGACGGTACCGTGGCGGTCGACCGCGCCAAACGCCATATCGGTCTTGGCGGTGGTATATATTATAAAGAAATTGCTACAAATTTTGACCGATATTGACCAAATTTGACCAATATTGACCGACTTTGACCAATATTGACCATAAAAAACCTTTTTTTTTTTTAAAGTTTGACCGATATTGACCGATTTTGACCAAAATCGATTTTTTTGACCGATTAGTGAAAAAACGTATCGGCCGGCCGCCAAGAGCGATATTTACAACACGGAAAGTTATATTCATTACAAATTAACAATATATCTACATTTGTATGTAATATAATATGAAACTCATGATTGCTTTGTTGAAAAAGTGCTATTAGGGAAACCTACAATAAATTTCGGGCGATTAGTTTGCCGAATACTTCGTATAAAAATATTTAGGATTTAATGGTAT
The DNA here is from genome assembly GCA_910596185.1 of Chrysanthemum makinoi. Classification (NCBI taxonomy): domain Eukaryota; kingdom Viridiplantae; phylum Streptophyta; class Magnoliopsida; order Asterales; family Asteraceae; genus Chrysanthemum; species Chrysanthemum makinoi. The sequence continues at coordinate 185,787,656 of OU343221.1, forward strand.
TGTGTAACACAAACCGGTAAACGCGTTTTCCATGGCGAGTCTTTGACTTAGATGTATGAGGCCTAATTTGAGTATCTGGGTGACCGTTTCCGACCCTTTCCCTGGCCACCCCTAAGTGTGTACGTAGTGGGGTACTGAGGTTTGAACCCTAGACCTCTTGTGTAAAACATAAATTAATGAATACTTTAAGTAGAGGGTGATTTAGAAAAAAATGCATGCTAGTAAAATGAGCTTAGTCAAAGTTTGCCCCTGTACCATAACTTGCATTTATTTTACCTTTGTGTGGGGATTTTCTATCTTTATAAATATGTGTTTTGTAGTAGTGATTTCCAAAGCTACCCCTTTGTATGACAATAACCCATAAGAACTAAAAGGTGTCATGTGAAACAAGACTATAGTAATACCGGTTATGCTATTTTTAAGTTTCATTAACCACTCAGGGGCGCGTATTGGTAAAGGGGTTTGTGACTATCACACTAAAATGTGAGGTCTCAACTAGGTGCAAACACCTGTGAAGTGGCCACGCCAACCTCCTGATAAGGGAGGGCTTTACCCGGTTTGAGGCTGTGTGGCGGTGGGTCCAAACCCTGTGGATTAGTCGGCCAAAAAGGTCGAAAACCATGATTACCTATTTTATTTTATATTTTTAATGGTATATGTTCATGGCCCCATACCCTGCTAGCAGGATTGGGTTATTCGGGCATAGTGGTAGTTATATGAAATACATTCATTTATCCTCACCCCTTGCAAGGCCGGAGGTCCTTTTCTACCTTTGGTAGAACCGGAAGCAGCCTCTCTACCTTAGGTAGGGGTATGGCTGTCTACGTCTTAACCTTCCCCATACACCGTGGAAGACGGTATTGGGACCCATAACCCGTGGAAGACGGTATTGGGAGTTACTTTACTTTACTTTTTTTATTCATGCATCCAGGCTGCAAGATATCACGTTTTTGTTTTTCACATTGTCCACAATATTTCTGATATCATTTAATATTCTTTGTGTATCTTTATTGTAGGCCTATCACTCAAAACACAAGAACTAACAGCTATATTCTTAGCTGTTAGATTATACTGCAGTTTTGTTATGGAGTATGATATACACACATTGCTTGATTTGGCTACATTAGCAACAACTTTGTGGGTTATCTTTATGATTCGTTTTAAATTAAAATCAAGCTACATGGAGGACAAAGACAACTTGCCGATGTACTATGTGGTAAGATGTGTATCATTGACACTGGCAACATATTCTTTTGTAGAATTGTTTTTTGCAAAATTATCTATTTGCATATCTGAAAAATCATTAAGGTCTTATCTTCAATCTTTGGGAGGTTGGTATGGCCACTTCTGGGCTTGAGCCCACTGCCACACAGACTCGAATCGGTTAAAGCTTACCGATTTAAGAGGTTGGCGTGACCACTTCAGGCTTGTTTGCACCAAGCAGGTTTTGAACTTAAGATCTCTCACACTTTGGTGATGATAGTCACAAGCCCTTTGTCAACTTGGCCACCCCTGATGGTTGAGTGGTTCTTATCTTCAATCATGTGTTATATAAAGTTTTACAATCTTGATGGTGGACAATATGTGTTATTGGTTGCAGTGCAACATTTTTTATTATTTGATTATGGTTATACTTATTGCTTTAGCTTTTGAGTTATGAACAGTTTGTTTTTCGTTTTTGACAAATTGGCAGTTTTATAGATTATGTATCCAGTTAATATGTTGGCCTGCTTTACTATCTTTCCCTTTAGGGTCAAGAAATATATGTATATATCTGGATTTATTCGCATTTAGTTATTGTCGCTCACAACAACAATAACAACAACAAAAACGATACCCAATCCCGCCGGGGCGGGGTATGGGGGAGCTATAATGTAGACACATCATACCCCTACCCATGGGTGAACCTGGAAGTGAGAAGACTGCTTCCAAGAAGACCTCCAGCTTATTGTTATGATATTAACTCCCTTTTCTACTCTTTTTCACCAAAAGACATGTTTATGTTTTTCTCGTTATCTCTTTTACATAGGCTGAGAGTAATTTCAGTAGACTGTAACCATGAACATATGTTTTGTACTAAATGGTTTATGGAGAAATATCTTATCTTACCTTGACATCACTTTCATTGTAGGCGGTTCCTTGTGTTATACTCTCTTTGGCTATTCATCCATCGACGTCCCATCATATCATCAATAGGATATTTTGGGCATTTGTTGTTTATCTTGAAGCAGTTTCAGTCCTACCTCAACTTAGGGTTATGCAGAACACAAAGGTCTGATATCAGTTTTCCCTTAGCTAACTTTTTTCATTCAGTGTCTTCTCTCTTTATCTTTTTTCATAGATGTGAGTTTTGTTTCATTCTGCCTTACAGATTGTTGAACCTTTTACGGCTCATTACGTATTTGCCCTTGGTGTTGCAAGGTTCTTGAGCTGTGCTCATTGGGTTCTTCAGGTTTGACGCGACATCTAATTGTGGTTTACATACTTTTGTATAAATTCTGTCCGGAAGTTTATTACTTCATCCTAAAAGGTGTTAGGTTGCAAATCTAAATCTGATAGCACTTTTTTAGGATAATTTTACTTTATGATAAGTTGAGACATTAAAATGACTTTTTATCCATTCTTTAAATAAGGAAGCAATAATCTTGGATCATTAAGTTTATCAAAGTGAATTAGGATTTCTTCACTGGGATATAGCATTCACGGTACTCAAAATTTATGCCGTGACTTGTAACATTATCTTTTTTCTTTGTCAATTTGACTGCCACTTTTGTTACTCTCTTCCAAACGATTTCCCATTAAAGGTTTTCTCCTTAATTTTAATGTTCCCTTAAAGGAAACGAGCCCATGTTTAAGCTTTGTTTTGGCCAGGCTTTCGCATGACCAATGTTCCTAATCACAAATTTACCCCTACCAATATACAAATTTTAGCTGATCTTTTATTTCAGTTTTTTTTTTTTTTTTTTTTTTAAATAATAAAAAAGATTACTCTATAAATTCTGGGAGAAAAACTGGTGTTAAAATATATTGGTTGCATTGGACAGGTTTTGGATAGTCGTGGACATTTGCTTACCGCCTTAGGATATGGATTATGGCCATCAATGGTTTTGATCTCAGAGATTGTTCAAACATTTATATTAGCTGACTTCTGTTATTACTACATTAAAAGGTCAGATTAACTGTTTATGAAATGTTAAGGGTCCCCCACCTATTGAAAGACACTGTTATAATATCGTTTATGGGTTTTGGTTTTCCAGTGTTTTTGGAGGACAGCTTGTTTTACGACTACCTTCTGGAGTGGTATAAGTTTGAAGCAAATGTTGTAATTGAAGTCAATATTGTCTTGTTACTTTTTTACCGTTTCTCCAATACAATCTTTGCAAGAATAGTCAATCAGTCAGGTGGATGATGATGTTTTGTACATTTGTGCCTTTCTTATTTAGAACACTAATTTTACTCGAGTTATAACATTATGATAGTACTCAAGCCGGTCTAATATCTTGTTTATCTATGGTTCTTTATATTATTGAGTCACTCAGGTTACAAACCTACAGTTAGATTAATTTCATACATAAAATAAAATAAGATGCCCGAAATTTATTTACGCATGTGAAACATTATACATAGGGTTTAGAATCAAGAATTATATATACAAATTTGGCGTGCTTCAAACCCGGCGTGGAGGGTGCCTAATTATCGCCACTATCAAATATACCCTTGGAACGACTCGTGTGAGTGTGCAATGACTCTGAGTGACTAGACTTAATCTTGTGTGATGGAAAATTACCAAAACCCTTGAGACTATGACTCGTGCATACCATAAATCATTGGTTTAAAAAACGTATAAACTAGTAGTAACAGCCAATGTTTAACAATTTGGGTTACCCTGCCGGTTTAATAGAGAGCCGGTTGGGTCACAGGAAGCCGATTTTAAGGAAAAAACCGGTTGAACTGTGAATGGAAGCTCGGCTGGGTCTATGAGAAAACTGAGCTATAAAACATTGGTTACAACTATCAATAATATTTAAAAAAAAAAAAAAAAAAAACTAATGCAATTGTTTAATTATCACTCCCTTTGGCTAAAAGGAGTGGGTCATTGTCACATCAGCGCCACATTAGTTTTCTCTTCCCTTTAACTTCCCTTCACTCTCTCTCACCTTTCACCCGTTTTGATCAGCTTTTCACCACCTTTCATTTAAATACCCATTTTACACAAATATACCACATTAAATATCTCACACACTCACAAAACAAATAAAAAACATTTACTTCTACAATGGGGTCCACAATTTTGTTTTATCACTATAGTGAGCCGGTCATCATACACACAACAAACTCATCGTGACCAATGCTTCCGTTTTGGTTGGTAGTGCTTGAACTTCGTACTTTGATGAGTAGGTCACTCCCACTCTGAATAGTTTTAGTAGTTGTTGGTATTAGACTTGGCCTGAATTTTTCATTCTTTGTAACATTTTCCATTAGATATTCTTATATAAAATTTTCTTTTAACAGCAAAGGAAGACACTCACTTTTACGACACGTGCTTAAAGGACTTAAATCATGAACCTATTAGTTGAACGCCTAAATTACTGTTTAAAGTACTTAAAGTCTTAAACCATGAAACCAAGGTTGTCAGGATCGCGATCCTGATCGTAGGATCGCACGATCCTACGATTAAAAACGGATCACGGGATCGTAAATCGTAGGATCGTTCAGGATCAGGATCGGATCAGATCGTAGGATCGTTTACGAATCCTGCTTAAACCATTTTTGACTTTTTCTTATGTGAGCATTTAAGCCCCATGTTTGATTCAAAAGCCCAATCTCAATCACTAATTCATTGTTTTTCTTTTTTTTGAACTTTAATTCATTGTTTTTCACAAATGACCATTCGGTTTTAAGTGACAGATGCACATTGTAGGAAATTAGTGTTAGCATTGGCTAAATTAAGTACAAAATTATTACGATAATGACTAACAATATTTTCACGACAACTACATGCTATTTTTACCAACACACATATGATTTATTAATTTATATTAAGTCTTACGTATGTACATTTCAAACAGGATAAACAAAAACTGGTTTATTTATTGTTCACCACGAAGTAAACTTTAAAGTATGGGCATTCTTTTTATTTTTTAACGTTATATAGTATACAAATTGACTAAGTGTAGACTTATGCCGAGATATATATATATAGAACTACAGCCCCTATACAAAAATATACACATTTTCATAGGATCTTAAGATCCCGATCCGATCCTACGATCACGATCTTGCAAAGCCAAAAACGATCCTAGGTAGGATCCCGATCCTGACAACCTTGCATGAAACTATTAGTTGGACATGGTTGAACACCGAAATTACACTGAAGCAGTGCTTAAACCATATACCTATTAGTTGAAAAACACCTAAATTACACACTTTGTTCACGAGTTCTATTTTTGAAAGAATAGAAAAGAAATGGGGAAGAAAACATGAGTTTTATTTAGGAGATAGGAAAAAAAAAGGAAAAAAATTTTGCTTAAATTTATTTTTAAAATTTTCTTTTCAAAAGTTAAATAATTTGAAAGGAAGTTAGGGGATGTTTGGTACATGTGAATGGAAAGAAGAGAAAGCGAACATGGGACCTTTCGTGCGTTTGTGTAAGTTAAGAAATGGAAACAATGAATTGAAAATGGATTCTCATTCCATCGTTTTTATTCTCTTCAAAAAGCGGAGAATGCCTAAGAAACAATTTTTATTCATATACCATTGCTCCGTCCATTTTATGAGAAATGCTAATAACTATTTATAAAGTTGGGGTATAAAATTTCTTTAGCACATGCAAGGCACATTCTACTATAAAATGCATAACTCTTCTAAAACCATAGACCAATTTCTCAACAAAAAATGCAGGTTCATTCACAAAATCAGAAAATCGAATAATTTTAGTAACTGAATTTATCCGTTTTCATTGTTGTCAATTGTCTCTAGCTACTGCTCTTTTGTAATTACTAATTCTTATAATCAGGAAGTTTTCAACTTTGTGTAGTCCCTTTAGACAACGTAATAGGAAATTTAAATCAATGAACCCTTAGGTCACAAGCACATGATAGGAGCAACTTCTTTTTTTTTGCATCGATCATAGAACCTAAGAATGTCAATGAAGCATTGAAAGATGAAAGTTGGATCATCGCAATGCAAGAGGAACTAAATCAATATAAGTCTAATGATGTTTGGAAGATAGTACCAAGACCTAAGTACACAACCATAATAGGAACTAAGTGGGTATTTAGAAATAAGGTTAACAAAAATGGAGTTGTGTCTAGAAATAAAGCTAGGCTAGTAGCACAAGGCTATAATCAACAATAGGGAATTGATTATGATGAAACCTATGTACCCGTTGCTAGATTAGATTACATTAGCATATTAGTTGCTTAAGCTTGTGCATTAGACTTTAAGTTGTTCCAAATGGATGTGAAAAGTTCATTCCTAAATGGTTTTAATGTTTGATCAATGACTAGATTAGATTCCATTAGCATATTAGTTGCTTAAGCTTGTGCATTAGACTTTAAGTTGTTCCAAATGGATGTGAAAATTTCATTCCTTAATGGTTTTATGTTTGATCAATGAAAAGGTGTATGTAGCACAACTCACAGGATTCATTGATTTCAAGAAACCTGATCATGTCTATAAACTCAAGAAAGCCTTGTATGGTCTTTAGCAAGCTCCTAAAGCATGGTATGATAGGTTAAAAGATTTTCCTATTAAACATGATTACACAATGGGAATGGTTGATAACACTCTTTTCAGTAAGAAGAAAAATTCAAACATCATAATTGTTCAAATATATGTCGACGACATCATATTTGGTTCAACATTCTCAAAAATCATGCATGACGAGTTTGAAATGAGCATGATGGGTGAACTTAACTTCTTCCTTGGACTTCAAATAAAACAATTAGAAGACGAAACTTTCTTTAATCAATCTAAGTATGTTAAGGAAATGCTTAAGAAATTTAGATTAAAATACTCTAAGCCTATAAAAACACCCATGGCTACGGGCACTAAGGTCACCCAAGATGAAGAGGGTGAATCCATAGATAGCACTAAGTATAGAGGCATGATAGGTAGTCTGTTGTATTTAATGGCGACTAGACCCAACATCATGTTTAGTGTTTGCCTTTGTGCTCGCTTCCAAGAATAGCCCAAAACTTCTCACCTTGAAGTGGTTAAACGTATCTTCCGATATGTTAAAGGGACTATACAATTAGGATTATGGTATCCTAAGGGGACCGGCATAGAAACCTTGGTTTACGCCGACTCCGATAATGCGGGAGATTATGTGGATCGAAAGAGTACTAGTGGCATTTGTACCTTCGTAGGTTGTTGTTTAACTTCTTGGTTCTCTAAGAAACAAATGTGTGAGTCCGAGACCTTGGATCTACTTAGCTTGTATAATTATATTGCTTTGGATGATTCCAAAACAATTGTGAATGAAACAAAGCTTAATTTTATCAAGTATGCGGAATCTACTTGGTAACACTGTAGGATATTGGTTATTGTAACACTCAAATAAACACATGTATGGTTCGAATCAATGAAAGACACTTAGAGAGAGAAAGTAGAATGAGATGCTTTCTAGAGAGAGAAAGTGAGAGAAAAACAAATAGAAGGTTAGATTAAGAATGAAAGCTCCAACCCTCTACCTTGGGAGGTAGAGGGTATTTATAGTTTTACATAATACGCCCTATGTCAGGCTGTGGACAGGCATACAGTGGTTAAAGACCCGTCCGTCCTCCACGGTGTTACTCTAACTAACTAACTAATAAATAACGTAATGTCTACGAGCTAACATATGCTAGAATAGAGTTGGGGTGACCGACTCTTCAACATGGATTTTCTAAATCCCAACAATCTCCCCCTAAGGGAGGTCACCCCATGAAATACATTTTGTATCCTAGCATTCTATCTTTGTCTTCAGTTCCGAGCACGTAGATTTCAATTCTTCAAATACTGCATTCTTTTTGCTTTAGCAGTGATTCTTCAAAGTTCGCATACTTTGTACTTTCAGCGGAGGTCTTTGAACTGATCCACGTCTTGATGATCTTTGAGCTTTCTTTGAAATCATCAGCCACAACAAATCTCTGGATCACCCATTATTGTATTGCCTTCATGTGATGTTGTGACTTTTAGACTGACATGCTCACACTTTCTGGATCATGACATCTTTTCATCAGAGTAGCGAAAGCTTCGTTGGTTCATGATATTTGCAGCAGCGTAGCAGAAGCATATTATGAAAATATCAGAGCCAGGTTATATAGATGTGCACTTGTCATGATTTTCTTCAGTTAAGTGTGTGTGCTGTGAGCATGCGGTTGTGAATTGACTTCTCAATATCGATCAGCTGCAACCGCCCAATGTTCCTGCAAACAACAGTTAGCAATAAAACAAACGAAAGTGTCTTTGTTCACTTTCGTTGAATACAGTTGCAAGAACCACGGTTCCCCGTTGATCAGTATAAATACTGCCTGTGATCAGGTAGAATTCCTAAGAATCTCCTTGACAAGGTTTCGCAGCTTGATCTAGCCGTTCTCAAATCGGAGCGTCCCAAAGTAGATAACACGGAGTGAGTGAACCAGCGAATTGAGATTCACTGATTGATGAAAAATTGATTTGAAAACAATCGTTTATTGCTTAGAAGAAAGAGTTTTGCAATACGACTAAGGTTTTATGAGAAAGATCAATTTTCAATCAGAAATACTTTTTGTGTTTGAAAATGAATACACATTCGATGTGCTAGAGAAAAGAAGATTTGCACATCGAAAAGGTTTTTCAAAAATATTCGTCAATTTATTTCCTGGACCAAGGTTGATTCAAGAGTGAACCGCCCCATCGTTTCTATCCAGTTGTCACAAGCTTGATCTTTTGAAAAGATCTCACATGTCACCCACCAAGAGCTTGTTTGATGTTGGCTCTAGATGGATTTCCATTTTCATTGTGAATATTTAACATATCACTCGGATGTTCTGGCAATACCACAAGGATAATGCGTAGGACTATCAATATACACTTACTTTTCACATTGTGTAAAACAGCAAGTCTTCATTAATTTTGTGTCCTAATGAAATTTTGTGATGATCTCTTGGCTCTAGACTTAATAGTGCAAATTTGGTTTCCTATGTCGGAGACTAGGGAGAGGGTCTCCTTCTTCAATATCAACAATCTCTAAGAGAAAGTCGATAGATAATGTAGGTTCCCCGTGAGAATGAAACAAGTCCTTTTAAGAGAACTTGAGTGGCTTGGGAAGTTTAGTGCAGTGCGTCACTGGGTCCATGACGTCTTGTCTTCAATACCGGCGTTACCTTAGTAACCACCAGTAGCATATAAATTGAACCCGGTTTCTGCCCTAAGGTTGAATTATTGGAGGGCTATTTCTTTTCACCCTTTTCACATTCAATTCTTTTTCATTCTTGAACCCCTTCAGTGCTTACCGAGACTTCATTACTAGAACCTTGTTGGGTTTATTCCAGTTCTAGCTCTATCTCAGTCAGCACTCTTCCCATATTCTCACTTTTCTCCTTTTTTCATCATACCTAAGGACTTCTACACTATCTAGTGGATTGTCCCTGGGTAGATCCCTTCGGTTCTGGCTGGATCATGGGAACGAATACCTAACCTTACCATCCTTATAACACCATGCATAAAGTAAATTGGTCAGTCTTTTGGTATTGTTCTTTTCTTCTTGAAACCAATTGAAAAACCATTTGGAAAATCAATCAAGGTACTTGTGATATAAAATCAAAGCATTTTGTACCTTAATTGTTTTTGATCATTTAGTAATGCTCCCCCTCAACATGTGCTCTATGATTTTGAAATTGTTTAGCACATGGAGGCAAGAATTCTCTGAAATTTTTCTTTGATCACAATTTCCTTAGAAAAAGCCTTTTGATTTTCTTGGTAAATTCTCCCCCTCAAAATGTGCGTTGGTTATTTGAAAATCATTTTGCACATAAAGGAAAGAGGTTTTTGAAGTACCTCCACGATTGCCAATAGTAACCATTCGCTCCTCCTCAATATGTGCATCGATATACAAAAGAGTTTAGCACATATTAGAAAGAGCCTGCACTTTGAATCAAAACGATCATCTTTTATCAGATTATTTCATATTAAATCACAAATTATCCCTCGATCAAAAATATCCAACCCTTTAAGATTTTGGATCCCAAGTGATTTAATTAGGTTTAGAAAACATGGGAGAAAATGTGGCCAGGTTTAAATTCTCATCTTATTTTTGGATAAATGCTCCTCCTCAATCATGTGCATCATATATTGAAATCATTTGGCACATGGAGGCAGGAGTGCCTTTAAAGGACTAAAACCAATTCCATTTAAACAGATTTGAGATTTAAATCACGATCTCTCCCCTGATCAAAAATTTCAAATCTCTTGAGATTTGTGATCCCAATTGTTTTAAATCATTTTAGAAAATTTTGGGGAAAGACGTGGCTTGATTTAATTTTGAAAATAGCTGATAAGGATCAATTTTAGACATTAAAGATTGTTAGTGTCAGGTATGGTAGTTTTAAGAGATCTTTTAGTAAAATAAAACAATTTCACAATCACACAAGAACAGAAAAAATTTCATTTCGAAAGATCTTTGAGTTTTAATGAAAATCATACCATGAGATAACATTAAATCTTTAGATCACCACTTATTTTGTACAAACGGACTTGATAGATGAAATATCGTTTGAAAATATTTAGTTTGAAATCACTCTCCCCCTCAATCCATGACCGTAGTCGTTGATTGAGTGACTTTAGTTTAAAAATGAAGTCCGGTTGATTTCCAAAATTTGAGTCCAATTTATTTTCAAAACAATATTTTTCCATTTTCAAAACAACATTTTCAAAATTGTTTTAAGAAAAATGGTATCATCCACTACTTTTTCCTGCACAAAGATACGTTAGGTGGTTAAGTAATCACAAGCTGCTTCTGTTGTTGCTGAATGGATGAAAGAAGACCATCTGTAGATGCAGTGAGACCTCTGACGTTGCATCTATCATGCCAACTCTCCATAGAGATCCAATTAAGCTCCGTTTCTTCTTTTGTCGACCCAAGAAATAGTTGCCCTTTCCTTTCGGCATCCAATCATCTTCTTTTGTGGGATTCGGATCGGGAACATTCTTATGAACCATGATACCTGGATACGTTAGTGAACATACATACAGTGGTCGACATCACCTAAACAGCAATCGACTAATACAAGTCAATCCAACATATCAATCAGATCATGTAAAGCATGAGGATTATGTGTTCATCAAACTCTAATCATCTAATCCTAATAATCATATCCTAGACTCCTAGTCCTTCGACGTAGGCAAGCATATTTTTCTGTTAAGCATATAGGATGATTTATATAAGCCCGTTAGATGATATACATTTGAAAACATTCTCCCCCTCAATCAATGACTCATTTTATAAAAAGTTTAAAAATGTTGTAGTCATTGATTGAGTTTCCAAATTTTATGAAAACTCCAAGTCTGATTGATTTTCAAGCAACTCATTTTCCACCATTTTAAAACACAACAAATATTTTTCTGAAGAATTTTGAGAAAGAAAAACATTTGTGTAGGAACAACAGTCTTTTTGTCGACCTGCTTTCCTCATTTTGTTTTAGGATAAGTGCACGAATTTATTAAAATTGGTTTAGCGCAGCACTTTCCCTTTTGAAGAACGGGTTGCATATCTGAAATGATAGCAAACCATGTTTAAGCGTGGGTCACAGTCTGAAATAACTGCAAGCCATTTTTAAGCACGAGTTACAGTCTAAAATAACTGCAAGCCATAGTTTTTGTCATGTTTTGGAAAAAAAATATTTATACCTACTGCTCGAACTTCATCTAAATTCCCGTGCCATTGTTGAATGACATTTCTAAGACCGTAGATGTTATCGATACCAGAAGACATGTCTTAAGAAAAACATTTTTGGTATTTTCTGATTTTTCAAATTTGTATGGATTTTTGTTGGTTTTAATATTTTTCTATTTTCTTTTTGATGGTTTTATATTTTTATATTTTACTTTTTGATAAATATATACAAAGAAGATGATATAGTTTAAGAAGATGATGATACAAGTACCGAGATAAGGATATCATTCAGCATCGTTGTAGAAGATAGAAATCTGTTAGGAATTAGAAATTCCAGGTATTAAAGAGTCGGTCACCTCAAGTATATGTAATCGTTAGAAAGCTCGTAGTCATAGTACTTCTATGTTAAGTAGTATTTAGTTTAGTAACACCGTGGAGGACGGACGGGTCTTTACCCACTGTATGCCTGATCCACAGCCCGTTGTGTGGCGTTTTATTGTAAGACTATAAATACTCTCTACCTTCCAAGGTAGAGAGTTGGAGCTCATAATAAGATTTTTCTTTCTCTCACTAAGTTCCCTAAACCTCTAACTTTCTCTCTCTAAAAACCTCCTTGTACGCCTCTTGTGATTATGGTTTAGTGTGTTTGTGAAATCCAATATCCTACAATTGGTATCAAGAGCCATGGTTAGATCATATCTTACATATCTTTGGATTTCTAGTGGTTTTTAGGGGGTTTTTGAGTTTGAAAAAGTTTAGTGGTTTTTGCATCATTTGGTTGATTTCTAGTGTTAAAGTTTGGATTTTGGTAGTACTTTTGTGTTTAGAATCATCACAAGTGTTTAGGGTTTCATTTAGAAGGTTTGAATCATAGTGGTTGGGTTGTTTTTGGATTGAAAAGTGGTGTTTATGTGTTTTTCATGCTAGCGACTTGAGCCACGGAAAAGTTTTCTTGGTAGCGACTTGCTTTACAATTTGGTAGCGAGTTGTAGTTGAAAGTCTTAGCGAGTTGGGTTAGCGACTTGTCTAGTGAGACAAGCCGACAAACAGTACACTTAGTGGATTCTCCACTACGGGTAGCGACTTGGTAGAAGTTAGCGACCTGTACTTGTGTTCGTTAGCGACTTGGTGTTAGCGATTTGGTGCATAGCGAGTTGCTATTTAGCGACTTGACACATTAGCGACTTGGATCTTAGCGAATTGCTGTCAAAATTTTCCTAGCGACTTGAATCTTAGCGAGTTGTTTATATAGCGACTTGACTGTGTACTAGCGACTTGGGATTATAGCGACTTGGGTTTATAGCGACTTAGTAGTTAGCGACTTGGTTCAAGATTTTCTAGCGACTTGGGTGAATTTTAATACGGTTTTCTCTTGATTTAGTAAAATCCCGTGAAAGAATCTATTTCCCGGTTTAATCATAGAGTTATAAAATCCCGTTTAATCAGTCATCATGTCTACGAACGTTCCTACAATCATCTCCACTGTTGCCGAGGATGTTCAAGCAGCTGGTTCAGATACTCGTCCACCCATGCTTGACAGAACAGACTACGACTCTTGGGCTCAAAGAATCGGATTGTATTGTCTTGGAAAGGAAAATGGGGTCAATATTCTCAAATCAATTGATGAAGGACCATATCTGGTTGAGACTACTAGAGACATAATTGATACAGCTGAAGATGGTACATTGATTTACGGAATGGACAGACCAAAGATGTATGATGAACTCAATGATAAGGAGAAGAAGAGATTCGATGCGATATCGGGCTTCTAACATCATTTTGCAAGGTCTTCCAAAAGACATATACAAGCTTATCAACCACAACACTGAAGCAAAGGCTGTATGGGATAATGTTAAGATGCTTCTCTCAGGTTCTAAATTAACCATGGAAGACAGAGAATCTCAACTCTATGATGAATTTGAGCACTTCAAGATGAAACCAGATGAGAGTGTCTATGAGTACTATGTGAGATTCCATAAGTTGGTGAATGACATGAGGAACATCAGAATGACCATGCCTAACATTCAGATGAACTCAAAGTTTGTTAACAACATGAATCCTGAATGGCACAAGTTTGTCACTTCTGTGAAGCTCACTAAAGGATTGAAGAATACAAACTATGAGCAACTCTATGCCTTCCTTCTTCAGAATGAGAGACATGCCATGTTTGAAAAGAGGATTCTTGAACAATTCAAAACAAATCCAGGAGAGACAAGCTCATCAAATGATTCAACTACCTTCTACTCAAACATTGGAATTACCACCAAAGCATCTCAAGTTATACCCATGGGTGATGGCAATCACAAACTCATTCCTGATCCAAGATTCAAACAAGCGATGCTGATGCACTGTGGGACACTTCATTAGTCAACTAGCCCTTATGGTTAAGCAAAACTTGACACTCAGTCCACATACCAAACGTCTTCACACCAACAATGAAATTAGAACTGCTTCCAATCTTCACAATCATGCTCTAGTCAGAGATGGGAAAGTCATGGTGCAGCCAGTTCAAGAAAGACAGTACGAACAAGGAAGAGGTAGAGTCGGTAGAGAATATGTGGCAAATCAGAATAGGGGAAGGAATGGAAATCAAGGTCAAGCTAAGCCGATCAAATGCTATAACTGTGGTGGTGAGGGACACATTGCAAGGAACTGCACATCTCCAAAACGTCCACAGAATGCTGAGTACTTCAGGGATAAGATGCTACTAGTACAAGCTCAAGACAATGGAGCAGCTTTGGATGAAGAGGAGTTACTATTTCTTGCTGAAGGAAATGCCAAAACCTATGATGCTGATGTTGATGAACAGCCGATTCAAGAGATAGGTCACAATCATCAGAATGCCTTTCAAGTCGCTGATTGTGATGCATACGACTCTGATGTGGATGATGGACCTACTGCACACACAATTTTTATGGCTAGCATTTCTCCAATGGTTTCTCCCAAGGTCTCTTCTTCACCACAAGCTGGCCCATCCAAAGACAAACTCATCTCAGAGGTATTAAAACTATACGATGATGCTGATGTACAAAAGATGCATGACAAAGTACAATCAATTGAAACTATTGAATCAAATATTGAAAACATGGGTAATATCAAAGTTGTCCCATATGATCAATATGTGAAACAAAGTGAAAGTGAAATTGTATCAAGTGATGCATCTTCTAGTCAACAATGACTATGTTTTTATGAATACATTGCATGTGCCCCTGATGATGTCTGTTATCTCTGAACTTAATGCCTATAAAGAACGTGTTGCTATTTATGAACAACGTGCAAAATTTGAGTTGACCACCCGTGAGCGGGAAATGGATGACCAAATGCGTATAACTATTAGAAAAAGTAGGTTTAGAGAAGAAGTATTAAAACAAGAGTTAAACTCCTTGCAAGAAAAACTTTCAAAAGCTGCTAAGCAAAAACAAGAACTTCAAGAAAATGTTAAAATGCTTAAGCAAGAATTCATGCTAAGGAATCAAAACTTTTGAATGATTTTTCTAATCTAAAAACCTTGAAAACAAGCTTGAAAATAAGTTGTACGTACAAGGAAACACCATTCAGACTGCTCACATGATCACTAAGCATAGAGTCCTAAGCGATAAGCATAGCATTCCCTTGTTGAGGAACCAAATCCAGAGGTCATTAAAAAGGCTAGAAATGCTCATAAGGTTCTTTATGATGGCAAGGAAATCCTTAAACCTAGACAGAAACCTAGTTGCTCTGAGTGCACAGAGGAAGATAAGAAGTCGATGAAATCACTAGGGAATAGTTAAACAAGAAACTAGCTGATCCAAAATGTAAAGAAAAGAAAGTAATCATCACACCCCATGATTACAAAAAGGAGAATTGGATTGCCTTAAACAAGTTTAAACCTCAGACATTGTTAACTCCCGAACAAGTGTTCTGGAAAATGGATTTAGATAAGCAGTAAAGTGAAAATATTGTTGAAACCACCCCCCCCTTTGGAAAATGCCTAGAGCGACTGTGTATCCTCCAAATACACCAATGCATCTAGTTCCTAGAACAATTGCCACTAAAAGCAAGACCTTAATCAGTCAATATGTTATCTTTCAACTATTTGTTGATTTTGAGAAAACTTGCAAGAAAAGGATCACACCCACTGGTATAACTGAAGGAGAAAGAGGTTTTGAGCAAACTAAAGAATGTTATTTAACCGAAGTCATGCCTTTCTTTAAACAACTAAAAGATCACTTTGAGAGTCTTAAAAAGGGAATGAATTCAGACATTAAAGAAATGGAAAAAGAATTTGATGCTATGATAGTTGAGGTTAGTGACTATGAGCGAGCATTAAAATATAATGAGATTGAAAGGAAGAACTTGCATACACTGAATGAGAATATGATTTCGTATTGCTCAAGATGTGTTTTTCACTGCTACAACTTGTTCTATTAATGCTTCTCAATTTCATGAATTATCTGTTGCCCTGAAAGTCTCCCATGATCGTGTCATTGAGCTTGAAAAACTAATTCTAAATTAACTGAGAAAATTGAACTGGATGATCACGACAATTTGGTTAAACATTTTTCTAAACTAGAGGTGAGCATTTTAATTTACAACTAAAATATCAACATCTTAAAGAAAATGTCAAAACTTCAAATATCAAGACATCCTCGGATGCTCCAGTTTGATGCGTTTTTCAAATTAACAAACGTGATGAACAGATTCAAGCTCATTGCAACACGATCGGAAAGTTGAAAGCCCAAATCTCTCAATTAAAGGGTCAAAAGAACAATATCATGGCTCCCAAATGCCTCCTCCTTTAGATTCTCTAAATTCTCAAACTTTTCATCTTCAAAACTTAGTTAATGCCTTACAAAAGGAAAACGAGTTTTCTAGAAGAAAATGAAAAAGTTAAACGACATTTTAAAGAGTTATATGATTCAATAAAAGTCACCCGTGACCAAAACAACGAAAAAATAACGTCTTTACAAAAGGAAATTGAGAATCTGAGAAGTCAGGGAAATGGGAAACTTCCACTTGTTTTCAATAAGAATGTTGTCTCAAAGTCACCCTTAGATTGCAAATACACTGTGATAGTTAAATATATTCCTCCTCATCTTAGGAATAATGAACATGCTTTTCATGACTACTGTGCTCACCTTAAGGATAGTCTAGAATGTCTCCGTGAGATTGTCGAAGAGGATTTCTGATGAGTGTGTAAATACTCATCATTTTTAGGTCAATCTGAACTGCAAAACGTTTAAAAATGCTCAGAAATGCATCAAAATACTGAAAATATTCCAAAATTGCATTTTATATGTTTCAGATGCAAAATGTTTAAAATCAGATGAAAAATGAGCTAAATTTGCATAATTGGCAGTTTCAGTCCCCCAAGTTTCAAAAAATTGTCAGAAATAGTCCCTGAGCCTTAATTTCAAAAGAAAAGTCACCAAAGGTCCTTTTAAAATCATAACTTGTCAAAATTAGTCCTTTGGTGAAAAATATCAAAAGTTTTGAGAAATTACAAGTTCAGTCCCCCAAGTTTCAGAATTTTCAGAAAATACCCTTAAAGTTTCAAAAATTGGCAATTGTGATCCTTGGATTATTTGAGATGGCAAGATAGGCCCTTGGATCATAAATTCAAAAAGTACATGTTTAGTCCCTGGAGTTTCGGATTTTACAGCTTTGGTCCTTTAACTACACCTTTGATCCATTTTAAATCCTAAATCTTAATAACTATAAACCTATCACAAGCCCACCCAAAAATAAGCCCAAATCCAATAACAAAAACCCAATCCACCCTTTTTACCAAACCCTAACCTGGTCAGTTGATAACCTACCCATTCCCCCTTCGTCTTCCCATTTTTCCCGCCCTAACACACTCACTCTTCCCCAAACAACACCAGACACAAGGCAATAAAAAAATGCATCTCCCATACCCCCCTGACAAGTCCCTTTCCCCATCCCATCCTCCCCATTGGACTGACACGAGTTAGATAACACGCATGCGTTTTATTTTGGCTTGGAGCACAAGAAGAAAGAGAGAAGACCAAGAAGCCTGAGTATAAAACAGCTTTTGTAGCCAAGTTATAAGGCATCTAGTTAGTTTTTCTTTTAGTTAGTTTTTAGTTTTTCTTATTCAGTTTTTAGTCTAGAAATTTAAGTTCTACTTCCAGTTTATCTTTAATGTCAATTTACTTCAATTGTAATTTTTAAGATTCATTTTAATGTTAACTTCAGTTCATTGTTTTAGTTTCTTGTCTTATGAGTTTGTTTACTTTGCAAAATTTTCTTCATAGCCAGTCTACTGTTCGAATTCTTGTGTAGATGCTTAGCTTTGTCTAAAATCTACTTTCAAGCAATACATTACTCTTAAAAATCAGTCTTCAACCAAGTTTAGGCAATCTTTTTGTCCAATTCTGTTTTAAAAATCATTTAGATCTTCAAAAGGGGTGTTTGGGATATTGGTTGTGGCTAGTAAAAATTTAGTTTTACCCATTTTGACAACTGAAGTCAAACATATTTTAAGTATCAAAGACAAATGGTTTGAGTTAGAAACGAGTTTGACAAGTTTTCTAAAGTTTCAAGTTTTCTTTGATTTCCTAAACATGAGTTTTTTCAGATTTTCCATAGCAGTTTAAGCCAAGATTTTGACGAGATAAAAATTTATAAAAAATAAAAATCATGAGTTCAGTAGCTTGTTTGTCTTGGGTCAAAAAGAAAAAAAAATCAAAAAAATAGCTAACTAGGTTGTTTTATGGGTTAAAGTGGGTAAGTCAGTTTTCTGTCAGTCCTGTGCAGCCTTTTTCTCAGCTTATTAATAAGCTGCACACAGCTTATTAAAGGTGTTATTGTGGGGCAAAAGGGAGCCAGCTGGGTTGACTTTAGAATCCCAGAAGCTCAAAGGCTTGCTCATCCTGTAGCTATCTCAAAATAAGCTCCAAAGTAGGGCTCTCGGACTGTTCTGCTGCAACCCATCACAGTTGTAACAGGTGTTTATTTTCTTTTTAGTGCTTATTTGCCATTCCCCTCAGCTTATTTAAGTTTTACCAATTTCTATTAGAGTGTTAGGTTAGGATAAATCCATGGTCTGATTATTCAGCACTTAGTTATAGCTCTCGTTGCTTCATTTTTCAAGATTTAGCTTAGGCAGCCTCTAGGATAGCTTTTGTGCCAATTGCTTTCCCCTTGTTTGCTTAGTGTAAGCTTATTATTTAGCTTATGGTGAGTCTGCTCTAGCTTATTCGAATTCCTTATCTGCTTATTTAGTGATTTTGGTGCCTAGTTACTTAGTTAGTGTAGTAAAAGTGTGTTTGTTTGGTACTGGTTGTGGACTGCTGCAATAAGCAGTCTCAACTACTTGTTCTTGCGTTAATTTCACAATATATTGAAGGTAGTCTAGTTCCTCTGTTAGCTTATTTAGTGCTTGCTTATCCATTTTCTTAATTTAGGATCATGCATTGCTATTTTCCAACTGCTTATCCATAGTTCTTTTAGCTCAAAAACAAGCGTAAAAGTGTGTTTGAGATTTCTGTCCAAATTGAGTGGAATAAGCAGTCCAAACAGCTTATTCAGTGAGTTTCATAAGCAAAGTTTTCACCCAAAGTTGTTATTTCTAGTAGCTAAACAAGTTTCAAAAAGAAAATAAAAAAAATGTGTTGCAAAAAACTGGCATAGCTGGGACTCGAACCCACGCCATCCAGCTCACACACAACACACTCACCAACGCGCCCTTGGGACTTTATCAGTTATCATTTGCATTATTTAATATATAAGGTAGTAGTAGTATAGCTTATTTAGCTTAATCGATTTTTAGCAGCTTATCCATAGAAGCTGTTGCACCCATTTTATTTTTCATAGGTCCATTAGATCATCTAGTATTTTTACAAAAAGTTTCAGAATTTTCCTAAATGTTTTAGTATTTTTAATTAATTAATTAGTGTTTAATAGATTTTAATTCATAATAAAAAATATAAAAGTCAAAAAAATATAAATCTTTTTTCTAAAATTTTCTTTTGTCATATATTAAGTAAGAAAATTGTTTTTACACTTGTAGGACTCTTATTTCATAAATTTTACGTTCTTGCTTGCGCACTCGCGTAATTTTCATAAATAACGCTCGTTTTCATTTTAAATCACGTTTTTAGATAATTTAAGTTTACGTTTCAATTAAAATAGTTTATTTAAGTTATTTCTAGAAAAATCAACTTTAAAAATAGTGATAGCGTTTATTTAATATTTTTTTATCTTTTTAATTTTCTTTAATTTGCATTTAAGCCCTTGTAGTTTTTGTACTTTTTCTATAGTTATAATCATTCACAATCCCTTTTTCCGTTCAAATCTCTCGATCACTATTCGTTTGGTGATTCTTCGCATAGCTCGCTGGGACATAACGACCCGGGGAAACACTATACTCTCCTGATCTTCATTGCATTTGCTTCTGAGCTGTTTTAAGTTTGTTACGGTCGGCCATTCACAAGTGGTCGGTTTGAGTGATTAAACTTGACGGTTTGGAGCAGATCAATTTCATTAACAAACCTCTTGATAGTGAAATTAGGTTTGCTTGCCTCCAGGCCAAACGATCTCAAGAGCTGCTAGAATGTGTAATTGCAACATGTCCCAAATCCTTAACCTTAGGTGCAAAAGGCAAAGTTGTGATGCCTTGTTCTATGCCTAGTGTTGAGCCTTCAAACCATTCTAGGCCCAGTTTTAAGAAAGTATACACCAATGTGTCGTCTAGTAATACAGATCCTTGCACGTCTAGTTCAGGAATGCAAAAAGTAGATCAACCAACTAATGTTCCCATAATTCCCTCTACAGAGTAATCAATGACATTAAAGCGAAGCGGTCAAAGTCTCAAGACAATACAAGGAATGATAGGACCTCGCAAGCTAAAATGTGCATTGGAAGAGAGTAGAAGACCAACCTAGGATCTTTAAGCTTGAGTTGAATAAAGCGAATCGTGTTGATTCTAGTATTAGCCTTAGGCGCATCTTGTAATTAATTCGAATTCGATACTATTTGCAAACCTTGTAATGATGTCCGCTTGAATTCATTTGCTAATCATGAATGTGATGTGAATGCTTTGTCTAATCTTTGTCAAATGCCTAGTTAAAATTGTTAACGCTAATAATCGTGCAAAAGAAGGAAAAAGGCAAAAACGAAAGATTGTTAGAAAATAGTGGAAACCCACGGGAAGAACTTTTATAAAGATAGGTTATTATTGGATACCTTTTGGCCATAAGAATAATCGGTTTGCTCTCAAACTACTAAGATTATGCCCACTAGAAAATGGATGCCTATTGGTAGAACTATTCCCTTAAGAAGTGAACATACTTTGAATAGGTCAAATATAGACACCAACATTGCATCTATTCCCAATGATTCCATTGCTTCTACTTCTGATATGGATGTTTCTATTTCGGATGTGGGTGTTCCAATTACTGTTACTAACCAAGTGGAACCCATTCTTGCATGGGGATCCCAATTATCCAGTTATCCATTCTTGTGTGTGTTCAACTGCAGATCGTTCAAATCGTTACGTGGTACCGGACTCAGTTCCAAGCATATGAATGGAGACCGGTCGCTGCTCATGAACTTCGTGAGCAAATTCATCGATTAGATTCGGTAATGAACATTTCGGTGCAATTATGGGTTATGGTGATTATGTTGTTGGTGATAGTGTTATCTCTAGAGTATACTATGTGGAAGGTCTTGGTCATAATCTGTTCTCTGTCGGTCAATTCTGTGATTATGATCTAGAAGTAGCCTTCAGAAAACATACTTGTTTTGTTAGAGAACTTGATGGTAAGGAACTTTTAAGAGGAACTCGTGGTTCAAATCTTTACACCATCTCTATCGATGATATGATGAAGTCTTCTCCAATTTGCTTGTTGTCAAAGGCTTCAAAACAAAGTCATGGTTATGGCATCGTCGTCTCAATCACTTGAACTTCGGCACCATCAATGATCTCTCAAGAAAGGACTTAGTTGTAGGTTTACCTCGACTAAAGTATGAAAAGGATCATCTTTGTTCAGCATGTCAATTGGGAAAAAGCAAGAAGTATGCCCATAAACCCAAACCTACTAACTCTGTCACGGAAGTTCTTCATACAATTCATATGGATTTATGTGGACCAATGAGAGTGCAGAATATCTTTGGGAAGAAATATGTGTTAGTTGTGGTTGATGATTACTCTAGATTCACGTGGGTCAAGTTCTTAAGGACAAAGGATGAAACTCCAGATATCATCATCAAACTCATCAAACATCTGCAGGTTCGACTTAACAAAACCGTCGTAATTATCCGGACGACAATGGAACTGAGTTTGCTAACAAACAACTTAGTGAATTTGATGAAAGCATTGGAATCAGCCATCAAAGAAGTGTTCCACGAACTCCTCAACGAGCGGTGTAGTTGAAAGGCGAAATCGAACTCTTGTAGAAGCCGCTAGAACAATTCTGATTTACTCAAAGGTTCCAATGTTTCTCTGGGCTGAAGCTATTGCCACGGCATGCTACACACAAAATCGTTCCACGATTCACCTTGTTCATGGAAAAACTCCATATGAACTTGTCCAAACGAAAACCTAATCTCTTTCCTTCGTGTGTTTGGTGCATTGTGTTATCCAACTAATGAGGGTCAAGACTTAGGCAAACTTAGAGCTAAAGCAGACATTGGAATATTTGTAGGGTATGCACCAAACAAAAAGGGATACCGAATCTACAACAAAAGAACCCGAAATATCATGGAAACAATTCACGATCATCCATTAGACAACATCATTGGAAATCCTTCTCGTCCAGTATCAACACGGAAACAACTTGCAACCGATGCCTTGTGGTGCTTCTTCAACTCCGTACTCTCTAAGATCGAACCAAAAGATGTCCGCCATGAATGAACACTGTTGGTTCAATGCCATGCAAGAAGAAATTCATGAGTTTGATCGACTTGATGTATGGGAGTTAGTACACCGCTCCAGTTGTGCTATGATTATTACTCTAAAATGGATCTTCAAAGTGAAACTTGATGAGCATGGTGATGTGTTGAAGAACAAGGCTCGATTAGTTGCTAAAGGATACCGTCAAGAGGAGGGTATAGACTTTGAAGAATCTTTTGCTCTTGTTGCTTGAATCGAGGCAATTAGAATCTTTTTGGCTAATGCTACAAGTAAGAACATGGTAGTCTATCAAATGGACGTGAAGACGGCATTCCTGAACGGAGATCTTAAAGAAGTCGTCTATGTCGGCCAACCTGAAGGCTTTGTGAATCCAGAACATCCTACCCACGTTTATCGTTTGAAGAAGGCTCTTTATGGTTTAAAGCAAGCTCCAAGGGCATGGTATGATACGCTATCAAAGTTTCTTCTATCTACCGGATTGACAAAGGAGCGATTGATCCAACATTGTTCACCGAGAAAGTCGAGGCAAACATTTAACTCACGTTCAAATTTATGTTGATGATATTATCTTTGCCTCGACCGACCCCAATGAGATGTGACCGTTTTCAAATGAAATGAGTTCAAAATTTCAAATGTCAATGATGGGACAAATGTCATTTTTCTTGGGATTACAAATTTCACAAAGTCCGGAGGCATTTTCATTAATCAATCTAAATATGCTACTGAGATCTTAAAGAAATTTGGATTTGATTCAAGTGACCTGTTGACACTCCCATGATTGATCGAACCAAACTAGATGAGGACCACTCGGGGATCATGATTGACCAAACAAAATATCGTAGTATGATTGGATCCCTGATGTACCTCACTGCTAGTAGACCGGACATCTTGTTCATTTGTTTGCATGTGTGCTAGATACCAGGCTAAGCCTACTAAAAAGCACCTTGAAGCGGTTAAGCGGGTCTTTCGGTATCTCCAAGGAACCATCAATATGGGACTTTGGTACCGAAGGACACCGGTATGTCACTAACGGCCTATGCGAGATCTTGATCATGCAGGGATGTCAAGATACTCGTCGAATACGCGGAGGTGCTCGATTTTTGGGTGATAAGCTTGTAAGCTGGTCTTCAAAGAAGCAAATGAGTACTTCTATTTCCTCTCCAGAGGCAGAATACATAGCCATGTCATCTTGTTGTGCTCAAATCCTTTGGATGAGATCTCAATTATCTGACTATGGCTTTGTATTTAACAAAATCCTCTCTTTGTGATAATAAAAGTGCTATTGCTCTTTCATGCAATAACGTTCAACACTCAAGAGCTAAAGCATATCGACATTCGTCATCATTTCATCGGGAACAAGTGGAAAAGGTGTGGTGGAACTCTATTTTGTGAGGTCTGAATATCAGTTAGCGGACATCTTCACCAAAGCTCTTCCAAGAGAACGTTTTGAGTTCATACTTCCACGACTAGGCTTGAAAAGCCTTCAACGAAACACTCAAACGTATTCAGGAAGAAGACGAGGAGTAAAGGTCTATGCTCATCTATCTCTTGTAAATATTTATTGGAAAAACAAAATACAAAATTATAAAACTTTCAAAATCCATAAAAATCGAAAAATTGAAAAATCTTCAAAAAATATTGTCATTTTTGTCATGCGTTTTATCGGTTCGATAATATCTACGGTCTTTGTTCTGTCATTCAAAGAATGACACGGGACTTTAGATGTTGCTCGAATTCTCATTAAAAAATGGGAGAAAGAGAAAAAATGGTTTATTGTCATTTCGGCAATAACCCGCTTGTCAAAGAAAGAACGAGCCATCTTGTATCATATTTTCAAAATTCCATGCTCGATTCTAAAACATTTATCTGCTGAAAACTGCTATGAAAAATAACTTCGGACTCTATTTTTGATAATCATCAGGATTTATTTGTCAAAATATCTATCTCTCAATCAACAACCTATGTCATTGATTGAGGGGGAGAATGATTTCAATGAAATTAAAAATTTATTTGGCATTCAATTGTTTTCAAAAGATAATCATGCATGTTTAACCAATGGAGTTTAAAATCTCAAAATCAGATCCTTATCAGTTAAAACGCTTTCATAATCAAGTCACAATTCTCCTCAAAAGCTTTCAAAATAAATTTAAATCTATAAGAGATCAGAAATCTCAAACGATTTCAAATTTTCCATGCACATGTTGAGGGGGAGCATCTATCTTAAACCTATGATTTGAAACGTGATCACTTATCTCAATGTGCAGGTTCCCTCTAGTATGTGCAAAACTCTTTTCAAATCTCGAGGCACATATTGAGGGGAGCAAAATCATGAAAACCTCATCCTTCCCCAAAATGCTTTATCTACTTGATTCGATTAGGGAAGTGATGTTGATATTTTTAGAAAATGGTAATCAAAGAAGTTAATTCTTTCTCTTGCCTCCGTGTGGAAAACTATTTCAAATACTTGATTCACATGTTGAGGGGAGTTCTTCTTCTAAAAATATCAAAAACAATTCAGGTACAAAATGCTTTGATAATATATCACAAGTATCGGAATTGATTTTCAAATGGTTTTCAATTGGTTCCTATGGCGGATGAACAATACCAAATAGACCGACCAACTTTACTTTATGTACGGTGATATAAGGATGATAAGGTTAGGTATTGGTTCCCATGATCCGCCAGGAGGGATCTACCCCAGGACAATCCACTAGATAGTGTAGAGTCCTTAGGTATATTGAAAAAAGGAGAAAAGTGAGATACGGGAAGAGTGCGGACTGAGACAGAGCTAGTCCTGGAATAAACCCAACAAGGTTCTAGTTATGAAGTCTCGGTAAGCACTGAAGGGGTTGAAGAATGAAAAAGAATTGAATGTGAAAAGGGTGAAAAGAAATAGCCCTCCAACAATTCAACCTTAGGGCAGAAACCGGGTTCAATACATATGCTACCGGTGGTTACCAAGGTAACATCGGTATTGAAGACAAGACGTCATGGACCCAAAGGACGACCGCACTAAACTTCCCAAAGCTACTCAAGTTCCTCTTAAAAGGGCTTGTTTCATTCTCACGGGAACCTACATAATCTATCGACTTTCTCTTAGAGATTGTTGATATTGAAGAAGGAGACCCTCTCCCTAGTCTCCGATATAGGATCCAAAATGCACAAATTGAGTCTAGAGCCACGAGATCATCAATAAATCTCATTAGGACAATTTCAATGAAGACTCTCTGTTTCACACAATGTGGAAAGAGAAATTATATCTTGAGTCCTACGCATTATCCTTGTGGTATTGCGAGAACATCTGAGTGATGTGTTTACATATTCACTGTGAAGATGGAAAGCCTTCGGGAGCCAACATCTAACAAGCTCCCCGGTAGGTGGCATGTGAGATCTATTATACTGATCAACCATGTGACAACTGAACAAAAACAATGGGGCGATTCAATCTTTTGAATCAATCACGGTTCAGGTTATGGATTGACGGATACCTTTGAAAAACCGGTCTTTGTGCTTTAAAACTCTTTTCATTAGCACGTCGACCGTGTACTAATTTTTCAAATCAAAAGGTGTTTTATGATTGATAATTGATTTTCATTAAAACCTTCGTTATATTGCAAAAACAATTTCTATTGAGCAATACGCGATTGTTTTTCAAATCTCTTTTCATCAATCGGTGGACTTAAATTATTTGGGTTCACTCACTCCGTGTTGTCTTCTTTGAGACGTTCGGTTTGAGAACGGCTAGAGCAGCTGCGAAACCCTGTCAAGGAAATTCTTGAATTATACGATCACGTGCGTACTTGTCGCTGATCAACGAGGAACCGTGGGACGTGTACCTCAATTCATCGAAAGTGATCAAAGACACTTTCGTGCGCTTTATTGCTAACTGTCTTATGCGAGGTACACCCCGGCGTTCTTGGTGATCGAGAATGGAGCGGTCAAATCCATAGCCGCATGCTCACACAACACATTCATATCGAAAGAAATCATGATTGGTGCATCAATGACTCGGATATTCTAACTCCATGCTTACGCTACTGCTGCCAATATCATGAATCAACGAAAGCTTCCGCTACTTCGATGAGAAGATATCATGATCCAGAATGTGAGCATGTCGGTCCGAAAGTCACAACATCACATAATACCAACACCACAATGGATGTATCGAGATTTTCTATTAGCTGATGATCTCAAAAGCTGGCTCAACATTATTATCACGTGAGTCAGTAAAAGACCTCCACTTGGATTAACCAAACATGCAATGAGTGGAATCAATGACTACGAGCTTGGGAGCAAAGTACTACATCAAGAATGCAAGATCAATTGTTAATGTAATATCGGATTGTATTCAATGTCATTTTAGTATATGTTTGAGGTGACCTCCCTTAGGGGGAGATTGTTAGGAATTAGAAATTCCATGTATTAAAGAGTCGGTCACCTCAAGTATATGTAATCGTTAGAAAGCTCGTAGTCATAGTACTTCTATGTTAAGTAGTATTTAGTTTAGTAACACCGTGGAGGACGGACGGGTCTTTACCCACTGTATGCCCGATCCACAGCCCGTTGTGTGGCGTTTTATTGTAAGACTATAAATACTCTCTACCTTCCAAGGTAGAGAGTTGGAGCTCATAATAAGATTTTTCTTTCTCTCACTAAGTTCCCTAAACCTCTAACTTTCTCTCTCTAAAAACCTCCTTGTACGCCTCTTGTGATTATGGTTTAGTGTGTTTGTGAAATCCAATATCCTACAAAATCATCATTTCTTAAACTTTCACCACCAAAGCTTTCGAGGCTCCTGAATTGTTAAGAGAAATTGAACCTTCTGAAAGTGAGACTTTGGTAGCTTCCCCCAAACCGAAAATCTTGTTCTTGAGCAGATTATAAGCTCTATTTCAAGCTTGCCTTAGCCAGTGCACAGAGGAGCACACCTTATCATCGATCTTGTTGCTCCTTTTAAGAATGATCATCGTGATTCTTCGTTCGGGGTTATATCATCAGATAGAACAACAACGTATCATCCCACGCTTAAATGAATCTTCTCATATTTCATACCACTAAAGTCTGAAGTGATGCATACCAAAAGTTGTCAAGAGACCACTTCCCCCAAGTAGTTGAAGTGATGCAGCCAGTCTCTTTAAATAAGGCTCACGAACCCGAAGTACACATATACCCGAAGAGAGAATAGCCGATAGCACCGAAGTAGCAGATTGAATCACTGATCATCTCTGCGGATGTCAACTCCAGAATAAATCATTAAGTCTGATCACGTGAATTTGCTAAACATCCCTGAAGTACATTTCTCTCCCCTGATGATAGTGTATGAAGCTCAAGAACCCGAAGTACTCAAATGCCCAAAGACAGAATAACCAATAACATTGAAGTAGCAGGCTGAATCACTGATTATTTCTGCGGATGTCAAATCCGGAATAAGTGATTATCACTGAATCACTGATTAAGATCTCAAGTGAAACAACTGAGCGTCCCCAATGTTCACAATCTCTCTCCCCTGATGATTGCGATATCATCGAAATCATCACACACTTGTGTACCTCTTTTATTACCAGAAATTAACTCTTCCATCTTTTCCCTCACATAGTTGGAATAAGAACACTAAACGCCATGAGTCAAATCTTGAGTTTCTCTGAGGTAATGACATTTGTCTTCCTGGGATATCTTCAATCACTTAGAAGTATTAAGTTCATCAAGTTTACTCGTGTTTAGATGCGTGTCTCCTTCCCCCTTGCTGGTTTTGATACTTCATAATCACCAACACATTATAAGCCCATGTACTAGAAATCTTTTGAGATGACCATTTGAAGTCTTGTGAGAATCAACTTGCTGAAGAATAGTGTGAGCAAGTATAATTGGGGATTAAATCTGACGTTTCACTCTCCCCCAATTAGTGCTCTCCCCTAAACTGACAATCTTTATGATGAATGCTCGGATTAAGAAGAAGTCTTTAGATCGTTAAATGCAACTCTTCTTTAGTCTTCTAACATGCAGCAGAAAATGTAGAACCGACTGTAGACTCGACCTTCTTCAAGATTATCTGTTTGGGGAATAGAATGTTAACATCTTCTTTTCACCAAATGCATTCCCGTTAACTTATATATAGCAAATCCCCTAAACTCAAATCCCTCCCAATCAAACAAGAACAGAAAGAGGTTCATCAAGGAAATCATCCCCGCAACTGGAAGCACTTTGTCATTAATCATATCAGCTCATGAGAAGATGTCAACCAACGGCTCTTAGAAGAAAACTCTTGCTTCGTTAATCTGTTGGTCATAATCTGTTCTCTGTTGGTCAATTCTGCGACTCTGATCTTGAAGTAGCCTTCAGAAAACACTCTTGCTTCGTTAGAGAATTGGACAGTGTTGAGCTTTTAAAGGGAACTCGTGTCACTATATTGTACACCATCTCTATCGAAGACATGATGAAGATGACCCGATAAGAAGAAGCTCGGTTCTTACATGAGTTATGAGCCGTATGACCATTTATTCTCAAATATAAATCAACATGCAGAATATTCACACTTCTTCTCCCCCTCAAGAATTGCAAACGAAGTTGCCATTCTTGAATAAACAAGTGAGTATCATCCAAATGTATTCTATTCACACTTCTCCCCCGCAAAAACTGCATATAATGTTGCCATCGCCATTATAATTGAGCAAGTGGAATAAGAGTACTAGCAACGGTAGTTCGGTTCACTTGATGACTGAGCGCGCATGGAAAAAGCATGAAGCATGTTGATGAGAATGGTCATAATAAGAAGATTTCTCTTCTTCCGAAGATAAAGCGCACTAAAGCATACACTTTTCTTTTCTTTGAGGAACGAGGCTTGAACTATTGTGTTCAAACGTCATAAGAAGATTTCTCTTCTTCTGAAGATAAAGCGCACTGAAACGTACACTTTTCTTTTCTATGAGGAACGAGGCTTGAACTGTTGTGTTCAAACGTCATCATGCATGTACATCAAATTTGACTAGCCTGGCCTCCTGAATCAGAAGATATTTGTCCTTTATTCATCTAGGTTTTGAGTTTTCCTATGTAGTGAATGATCGATGTACCTGCAACTGAGTAAGGACTACCTGCACTAACATTAAAAACTTGATTGCATATATTTTGGTTAGTGACATCAGTATCCAAACCCTTGGGGGTTTCATGGTCAACCATGGTTTTACTATCGGTAAACAACTTTCCGGTAGGTACCCACTTAAGTCCAGCATCCTTAAAATTTCTACCAGACAGTATCCACTTATGGCAAGGTCTAGGATTGTTAAGCTTCTTATGCATAGTGGAAGACTTATCGTTATTCCTAGTTTCCAAAGATTTAGCAGTTGGTATCCATCTAGGCGAAGTTTTCGGTTTGTTTTGCTTCATATGCACTATAGATGACTTAGTGTAAATCCTAGACTTAACAGATTGAACCTTAGCACGAGCATTAACTTTCTTCAGGGATTTTGTAAAACAATTATCATGATTTGCATTAAAGATACTTTTCAGATAATTCGAGCAAATAGCTTGTTTGGATTCAGAATTAGATCTAGAGTTCTTAGAGTGATCTGCTATGGGAATAGCTTTAATCGAAACGCAACTACTCTTAGTTCCAAGCCAATCCCTAGACTTTTGTAGAGTGTTCCTAGGTAATGGTTTACTACTACTAGCAGTGCCTTGAAATCTTGTAGAATTCATCACCCTAGGTCTTGCACCTAAAATTTCATCTTTTCGAATCTGTGACCTTTTCCTAGCTTCTTCTAGATCATAGTTCTTGAACAGATCATTCATATCATGTGAATTCTTAGGCAAATAAAATGAAGTGACTTGTTTTGACAAAACTTGTTTCGCATCAACTTAGGAGGAAACAGTGTTTTTGAAAGATTTGTTCGTTCAGACTTAAACGCAGTCGGTTGACTAACAACTGATTGGTTTCTAAGTGGTTGTACAAGTGGTTTCCCCAAGATTGATGGTTTTTCAAACTTAGTGTTCACACTATTCCCTGCTTCTTTTCTAAGCTCGTTCTTTAATGCTACAATTGTGAAACCCTTTTCCTGAAGTTGAGCTTTGAGTTCATCATTTTTGGCTATCAAAGAAGATGTTTGTTCTACAGTTTTAGTCCTGGTTTCTTTGATTGAGTCACCCAGGTCCTTTTGATGCCTTTTCAAAGTCTCATTTTCTTTAAGTAATTTAGCCACACAAATTGCCAATTCATTATTTCTTGTTTTGATAGCATCAATATCTTGTTTAGTCATGACTAAATTACTTTTCTCATGCATACCAAAAATATGTATCTTCAAACTGTTGATTGTTGAGTTTTTGGCTTGAAGCTGAGCTTTTAAATCGTTTATTTCAAAAAGTTCACAAAATTCAGGAAATTCCGGATTTTTACATGGTTTCATAGATTGAAAACTTTCCTCCTTTCTTTGTATTGCAATTTCAAGTGAAATGCAATGGTTTTCAAGTTTTGCGAATTTGTTTGAAAGTTCATCAAAAGCCTTTTTATCAACCATATTATCTGTTTTGAAATTATTAGTCTCAGCCTCAACCAATGAACATTTATCAGAATGATGTTCAGCATTTAGATCAGTTTGATTAGTGTAGGACCTTACTTTTATCAACCTTATCACAAAAATACCCACGTTTTGCTTAGAACACGTTAACACACAAACAAACTATGCGTGAAACCAAAGAAATAAAGATGAGAAAGATGGTGACTTGATGTTTAAACAAAACCGTGTATGTGGATATAAGATAAACAGAATAAAGTTGTATATTCCTTGAGAGAGAAAATACACACACACACACTTTCAAGCACACCCCTCAAATGAGACTTTGAGGGGTTTATATAGTACAAGACAAAGGATGCCCTAAGGTTTGGCATGGGCTCGTTTGGATTGGATTGGACATGGATTGATATAAGGCTAGCTTAACTAAACTAATTCCCATTTAGCTTAGTCCAATCCACGAGCCCGTTGACTATTCTATCACGATATCTAACACACGTTACAAAGTTCCTAAATGTGAATGACCATCACTTCTAATAAAAACTATTAAGGCTAACAATATCCCCCTAAGGGGTGGTCATTCAAATGATGCTCCACTTGATTAGGTCTTTACTTTTCTTGAGCTTAAACTTTGTGTGTAGATATAGAATAGTCTTGATTCTTTGTTCCTTCATGCTTTGTGATCAGTTAATGTGGTTGTCTGCCGTTGTCAACTTCGTTGGTTAGGTATCTCCACGTCTTTCTCCACCATGCTCACACTTCTATTTGACTTTGAGTTTCCAATGATGAAGTTCTCTAGTCTTTGACATTGACGAAGAATCATCTTTAACTTTGAGTTGCCTTTGATTTTGATGAGAACTTTCATGTGTTGTTGGTATGAGCATGTGGCGAGTCTGCACGATCCATCCGCTCCGGAGCTTCCATAAGAAGAAAACATAAAACAGGTTAGTAATAAGCGGATTCCGGCACTTACAAGTTTGAATTTCGAGGGTGTTAACAGCATAGTGTGAAAACACGTCTCTAATTCTCACAAGGGCCGTTCCTGAACTAGAGTCCCACAAGTGAGATAACGCGATATACCGAAATACATCTACAGTTCAGATGAGTCACTGAGGTACACCGAAGCATCACCCCACGACTGTAGACCGTTTGAGACACACTAAGCGTAATCCACGAGAGAATTACCGAAGTGACCGCTATCGGGCTGCTTGATGTTGACCTGGCAGGAATTTCCATTCAATCACTGAAGATCACAGATGTGAAACTTCTCATAAATGTTCTGGCAGATTGCTAAGATCTGCGTAGTACTCTAGAATATATCACTTGTGTCCTTATAGATGAACAACAAGCGATGTCATGTCATGTGTTCCTATGAGATCTTTTGATGAATCTCGTGGCTCTAGACTCAATTAGTGCATTTTGGTTTTCTAAGCGGAGACTAGGGAGAGGGTCTCCTTCTTCAATACCAACAATCTCTAAGAGAAAGTCGATAGATTATGTAGGGTTCCCGGTGAGAATGAAACAAATCCCTTTTGAGAGGAATTGAGTGGCTAGAAGGTTTAGTGCAGTGCGTCACTGGGTCCATGACGTCTTTGTCTTCAATACCAGTGTCAACTTAGTGACAACCAGTAGCAGATGAATTGAACCCGGTTTTACGCCCTAAGGTTGATTATAGAAGGCTATTTCTTTTCACCCTTTTTCATTACATTTCTTTTTAATTCTTCAACCCCTTCTTTCTCCTTTCTCACATTACTCCTTTTTTCAATCATTCCTAAGGACTTCTAGTTCTAACTATTTGTGATGTCCTTGGGTAGATCTCTCCGGCTCTGGCGGATCATAGGACGGATTTACTATCCTTAGACACCTTATAACTCCATGACTGTCCTATTGTTGCCATAAAACCGTTTTCTTGAAAATCTCTCAAAGTGTTTATGATTATAAAACATGATTTGTTAACACCTTGAGAGTTTTATATTTTCAGAAACACTCGCCCTTCACATGTGCTTATATTGTTTTAACTTAAATCTGCACAGAGAGGGTAGAGTTCGCACTTTTGAATTGATCGACTTTCAATAGACAAGACCGATTCGAGACACGTTTACATCACTAGAGAACTAGCTTGAAATTATTACCCGGCCTGGTCAAATCCAAAGAAAGTTTCTCGAAATGGTACATTCTACTTAGACAAGTCCTATTCGAGACACACTTACATCACTGGTTAGACCAGCTTGAAATTATTACCCGTCCAGGAACAAGTCTTTTCGAGTACTGACAGTATTTTATCGTCAATTCATTTGTTTCAACTGAGTCGAGCTCTTTTGAGATTCAGACAACGATCATTAAACCTTTTGATCACATTTTAATCACGTTTCTCCCCCTCAAAAATAGCATATCTATGATGTTTTTGAAACACAATGATTAAAAGATATGTTTTCCGAAAAGCATTTGGAGAGAAACTGATTTAGCATGAATTTTGGAATAATTTAGGTTTTATACTCCCCCTTAAAGAAAGCATATTTTTCATACAGAAAATTTAGAATCAATTAAGAGTTTAGAGGGAGTTATCTTGGTACCAAATGTGAGAGATTTTTAAAAATCTTTTTGAAAAATTTCGAATCAATGGTACGCAAGATGAAGATTTTAAAAAATCTTTTGAGGATATTGAAGAAGAATTATCTTCATTTGTTTTAGGATAAGTGCTCAATATTTATGAAAGTCGATTTTGCATAGCACTTTCCTTTCTTTAAAGATCGGGTTGCAAGCTGAAATACTTACAAGCCATTATGTTTTTAGGAATAGTGCTTGAAAAATATTTAAAACCTTTGTTTTGGTTAAGCACTTTCCTTTCTTTAAAGCGCGGGTCCTGAACTGATGTGTCCAGAAGCCATTATGTTTTAAGGAATAGTGCTTGAAAAAATATTTAAAAACCTTTGATATGATTAAGCACTTTCCTTTCTTTGAAGCGCGGGTTCTGAACTGATGTGTCCAGAAGCCATCATTTTGAAGTCCGGGTTTTGTACTGAGGTATACGAAAGCCATTATAAAAGAAATTTTGAGAAACGACATGTTTTAGAAAATATTTAAAGAACTCTCGCTCAAGCATCTGTACATACCCATATCATTGTTGAATGACATTTCTAGAAACGTACAGAATATCGATTATACGAGAGACATGTCGTGAGAAGAATATTTTTGGATTTTTTGATTTTATATTGTTTTTGAATTTTTTGAACATTTTCTATTTTTGTATTTTGCTTTTGTTGGTTTTATAAAAGAAATGGAAAATCAAAGATAGACGATAGAGAGAATGAAGAAGAAGAGTTTACAGAATTAGAACCCTCGATGAGTGGGTTGAGATATTTGATTCACCTGCAACCAAAGACGAAGATTTTTCACAAATAACAGTGTTAGAAGTACAAGATTCCTCACGGTGAGGGTGATCACTATCAACGGTTGTAGTGGTTTCTACTTCTTTAACTAGATGAGTTGGCACTATTATCTGTGTTGGTGCGAGTATCAAAAATCTTTCCTGTGGGAATCCATCTAAGACCAACTTGGTTGAAAACTTTTCCCGTGGGTTTCCACCTAAGGTAATATCTAGGAGTTGTTTTCTTTTCAGATGCAGCGGAAGACTCATTTTTATAAAAACTACGTCCTGAAATGATCGTCCTATTAGGTGTCTTTTTGTTTGTCGTTTTATCAACGGGCTTGTTTCTATTTGGTGTCTTAGTGGATTGTGCCTTGGCACGAGAATTATCTTTCTTGAGATATTGTGAGACACATGCATCATGATTAGCTGAAAAGACACATTTTTTACATGTAGTACAGACAAATTCAATGTTCTTGTTTAAAACAGCAACTTTAACTTTGTCACTACAGTCTTTTGGAAATTGATTCTTGTTCGAAAAAGACTTAGAATTCCTAGTGTTGTTTTCTAAGGGCATAGAATTTTCTTTTGCGCAACTACTTTTAGATGCAAGCC
The DNA here is from genome assembly GCA_910596185.1 of Chrysanthemum makinoi. Lineage (NCBI taxonomy): Eukaryota > Viridiplantae > Streptophyta > Magnoliopsida > Asterales > Asteraceae > Chrysanthemum > Chrysanthemum makinoi. The sequence continues at coordinate 185,822,854 of OU343221.1, forward strand.
AATCCCTAGTCTTATGTAGAGTGTTCCTAGGTAATGGGTTACTACTAGTAGCAGTGCCTTGAAATCTTGTAGAATTCATCACCCTAGATGTTGCACCTAGAATTCCGTCTTTTCGAGTCTGTGCCTTTTTCCTAGCTTCTTCTAAATAGTGATTGTTGACCATGTCGTTAGACCCGACAGATTCTTTAACCGGATTTTTGGTCACATTCCGTGTACTATTCCTAGAAATGCCAAGTGTAATCACATTTGGTTTTTCAGCAACAGCTTTTCCTTTTTCAAAACTTTTGACAATTCTCTTTTTAATAGGCAAAGACTGTGGAGTGACTGTTTTTGACAAATCATTTTTCTCATTGACTTTTGGAGGAGGCTGAGAGATTGACATTTTTGGTTTGGAAACCGGTTTGGGAACATTTGTTTTCTCCCCAGTCAATGGTTTTGCAAACTTAGTATCCACAGCCTTTCCTTTTGACATCCCGGTGAGCTCTCAAAAGATAATTTTGCTCTTTCATGTCCTTGTAGGCACGCTCATACGACAGTTTGTCATACTTGCATTCCTCGATTTTTCGATCAAGTTGTTTAAAATAGGACACGTTTTCTTTTTCAAGTTTTTCAAGAGCTTTTTCATATTTAGAAACAATTGCGGAGGTCTCGATGGAGTCTTTCATGATTTTCAACAGAATATGTTTGCAAAATGATGGACATGATATCGGTAGTCATAACATCTTTGAAGAGAGAATCATTCAAATTTTCCAAAACTTTGATGTGTTCAACACTTTCATTAGCTTGCTTTACCAGGGATTTATGGTCCTTGACAAAGTCACTCGTTTCTTTCAAAAACGCTTGTTCGAAATGAATTACCCTCATGCGATGCGGTTAACGGAGGTTCAATTTGAGTTTTAAAAACTTTTCGTTTCGTCATCATGACGAGTAAACCAGATGTTAGTAGTAATATTGATTTTAGATTTGACAGTCTCTTGAAGATACCCAATTCTAATTTTAACGTCATCTAAAATGCTTCTGGCATCACTTGTGTTAAAAGGATTGTTTGAATACATTTGTTCGATTTTCGAAAAGGATTTTGAGACAACTACAGGAGTTGCAACTGGTTTTGAAACTGGTGTTGACACTTTGTTTGAAACACTTGGTGTGGTGGAAAACGTTGATTGTTCTTTTAGATTAACAAAAGTAATTCCATTAATTTTGTTCCATTTGTTATAATCAATCGGTTTAAGATCCGGATTCTTTTGTTTCATTTTTGATCTACTCTCCTCAGCTAGTTCCAACGTTTCAAGAGAATCACGAACAATTATGGGTTCATGCAAAGGTTTTCCATTGTTCAACACATTCTGAGATTTCGAGCTTTCTTGAGGAATGAAGAAGGGTTGTTACCAAGAGCCATTTTATGTGCAGTGTGAAAAATCGGATTTGCTTGATTAGAAAGCATCTTGTTTGTTTTAGAGGAATGACCCGTTGTAAGAAGTAAATTATCCAATTTTTTGATTTTTTCCGTTTTATCAAGAATTTCATCAAGAAGAGAATCTTCTCGTTTTGAAAAATCAGCAATCAACTGTTTCTTCTCTTTTTCAAGATCAGAAAACAATGCTTTTTGTTTTGAAAGTTGGTCATTTAGATCAGAAATTTCCTTGTTTAAAGATTTTATTTTCAAGTTCAAATTCACATCAAGTGTGTCATACTTGAGTTGTAATTGTTTTTCTTTTAAAACAGAATCTCGATAACCAATTTCTAATTAGAAAGTTTGTTTGTGTGAAATTCAAAAGCTTTTGCGTTCTCCTTGTAACTCTCAAGCTCGCGGTCAATTTTTATTCGCGGCCTTAACTTCGCGACTGACCTTTCTAACTTTCTCAATCTCAATACCACAATTATTGATTAATGTTTCAAAATAAGCACGTGTTTCCTCGTCATTAGCACCATTCTGTTCATCTTGACCTTCATTAGGATCCATATATGGAGTTTGAGAGTTAACATTGCTATTAACTTGCTCCCCCACATATGTGTCATAATAAGGTTCGGGAGACACAGAATGTGGCTTCTCATGAGTAAACGAATTAGCAACATTACTATAATTTGGTACCTCATTGAGTGGATCTGTGTCGTAGACAGGAGTTGTATCAAAAGTCCACTTGATGTTGTGTCCTGCGGATTGATTCTATGGTGGAGGTTGCGGTATTTTTGCTTTCTCTGCCCGTCCTGGATACGAGATTCGTATTCCTCGCAGTCAACTCTATTCCCAATTTTTCTTTCTTTGCTAACAGCACCGTACTTGAGGTTCGAGGTAGCATACTGAACCGACGATGCCCGAGTCTTGGCTTTGAGGTTGGAGGTAGCATTCGAACCGAAGTCATAAAACATTATTCCCATTTTGATATCCCATATTCGATTCACAATCGACCCCTTGATGTCCAACCAACTGCCCTGCATATTGCATCTGATTCCCCATTTGTATACCCGTAGCAAATCCATTCTCATTCCCAATAACATCAACCATTTGTCCTCCTTGACCCATATGCATACTTGGTTGAGCAAACTGCGGATTATACGATGAAATCCATTGGTTGTTGTTATTTAGTGTAGTTGGACTAATGTTTAGGTCATTGAAGAATGAATCAAAGAAATCCGTTTTGAGACGATCTTCCTGGGTTGCCATTGATGAAGGTATGTATGATAAAGTTGATGTAGGATCGATTCAACGATAAAGGAGTTGTGGTTGATGAAGATTAAGCTCGGTTGAGGTGTTCTGAAAGTCGTACTCGTAACCTTGGTTCTAAAAAATTTTCGCCCAAAATTTGAAATTCACTATAAAAATCAATTCTAAGGTCGTATGAAAAATTTGAGTTATGACAATTTTGACGCCAAATTTGACCCGAAAAAATTTGAATTTAGGCCCAAAAATTTGAATTTTTGACCAAAATTTGCACTGTTAAACCAAAATTTGAATCTCGCGTAAAAATTGAACGTTTAGTCTCCTCAAAAATTTAAATTTTACTCAAGTTTTCCCGCCAAATAACTTTATGCGTAGAAAGAGCTTAGGCGTAGAAACAGAAGTTACGAGTAGACGAGGCTTAGGCGTAGAGATTGTGCTTATGCGTAGGATCTTATGCATAGGATCTTAGGCGTAGGATCTTATGCGTATCTAACGCGTAACCTTAAGCTTATGCGTAGACAAAAAGTTACTCGTAAACCTTACGCGTAATTGTGAAGTTATGCGTAGAGTTACTCGTAAGCTTTTAGCTTATGCGTAAACTATGGTTAAGAACCAAAATCCTTTACACTGTCAGAGCGTAAGGGATATCCACAAGTCGAAGTGTTCCACACACTTATCCAAGTGAGGGAAGCACTGAGTAACCGTTATAGCTCGAAGATTCTTCACCAAAATGTTATGCGTAGAAAACTAGGGTTTTGACTTTTTGACTTCTACGCGTAAGAAATTTCCAACGATTCAAATGATTTCTTTTGCACAGATAGCCTTAAAAACACTCGAATAACCCAAAAATGTTGACCTTTTTCACCCAAAGTGCTTAGAAAAGTTACGAGTAGAAATGACCAATGAACCAAATACGAGTTCAAAAATGAAGAAAAACACGTAAAGCTTCAAACTTTTTGCAAAAAACTGAAACTTTAGCACCAAATAAACCTTAAACCACAAGAATCTTGAATTTTTAAGTGCAAAAATTAAAGCTTTAAGCGTTTCAAATATGTAAAACTAGATCTTTTACGCGTAACCCTTCAAAACAAACACAAACACTCCTAAACCATTGTTAGGCGATTGATACCAATTGTAGGACCTTACTTTTATCAACCTTATCACAAAAATACCCACGTTTTGCTTAGAACACGTTAACACACAAACAAACTATGCGTGAAACCAAAGAAATAAAGATGAGAAAGATGGTGACTTGATGTTTAAACAAAACCGTGTATGTGGATATAAGATAAACACAATAAAGTTGTATATTCCTTGAGAGAGAAAATACACACACACACACTTTCAAGCACACCCCTCAAATGAGACTTTGAGGGGTTTATATAGTACAAGACAAAGGATGCCCTAAGGCTTGGCATAGGCTCGTTTGGATTGGATTGGACATGGATTGATATAAGGCTAGCTTAACTAAACTAATACCCATTTAGCTTAGTCCAATCCACGAGCCCGTTGACTATTCTATCACGATATCTAACACACGTTACAAAGTTCCTAAATGTGAATGACCATCACTTCTAATAAAAACTATTAAGGCTAACAATTAGGTACATTAGTAGATGCACTATGTTGAACATTTAAGGGTACCTAATCACATGACACCTGTTCATTTATCGGTCTGATATCTGCATCCACATCATGTGTAACAAGAATCACAGAACTACTGGTTGTGTCAAGCTCATCTATCTCTGATTCTCTGCATTCAGCGACAACTGATCCTGCATCCGATGCTTTACCCGATTCAACATTACAATCACTTGATTGCACCCTACTTTCATTCACCTTAACATCATTCACAAGAGTGTGTTGTGCCCATTCCTCAATATACTTCTGAACATTATCCACGAGTTGGATAAATGTTTCTCTGAACTCTGTTGCATCCATACCAGTATGAACAACAAAGCATCTTTCCGTCATACCATCTTCATAATCACTATGGTACTCTCCATTGATGAATGACTGGAACTGGTTGTAGATCACCTCAAGTGCAGCCTTGGATCCATCTGCTTGAAACATTTCCTTGTGAAGTTGCTGCTCTAGTTGTTCTAAGTTCAAGAACAAGGTGCCTGTAAAAGTCTGAATATCTTGACAGAAGAATGCCTCAAATGTTCATTAAAATTCCATCTTAAATCCATCAGTTCCCTTAATAAGTATTTTGAGGTGTGAGAGAAGTAGTCAAAAATGTTCCAAGCAATTGAGTTTAGCCTTGTCAATTAATTGCTGGAAGTGGTGCAACTCTGTCACTTGAGAATTTGAACACAAGGATTCCTTTATGAGTGATTGTTGTTGTGAGACCATATCGCCATTTCCCAAATTTTCCGTTTCTGACTCAACAACATTTGTCCGTTGTACTTTTTTGGGTATCTTATGTTCATTGATCATGTCATACAATTTGAGTATTTCAGTTATGACTGAATCTGAATTGTTTGACATGATGTGATAGTGCACGAGATTTTACAAGTCTGTGATTTAAACCGAGAAATAGAATCTTTCGCGGAATTTTACAAAATCACGACGAAACCGTGAGACAGTGAGAAATTAAATATGGTTCATAAATATTGTTGGTGATGTGAAAAAGGATGAAGTCTTGCAGTGCCAGTTAAACAATAACTAACACGGTAGATATGTTCAACGAATCCGAATAATCTCAACCCAAAATAGTTTCCACTTACGTAGTAAGAAGCACGAGAAAAACGAATGCCGATACCAAATTAAGTGATTACCAAATTAAATAGTTACCAAAGAAATTAACTTGATAAGCAGGGTAACAAACGTATGTGATTTCACCAAATCAAATACTTAAAGTACTTTTGATGAAACAAACGACCCGTCCTTAATACTTAAAGTTGTATGTGAAAACGACAACTAATTAAGAGTAGATTTTAAGAATACTTAAATTTGTATGTGATAAGTTAAGAATGTGCGTCCCTATAAATCACTTAAAGTATCAGATTACTTAAAGTGTAAACGACAGCCCAAATTACTTAACGTGAAAACGCAGCCCACAAAAAATTAAATGAAACCCATCAAACCCAGTATGCACCGGCCCAATATTAAAGCAATCCTTACCCCCTAATTATACGGATTATAAATCACCCCTTATACACACTTAACCCTAATCTTGCAATTAACCCTAAAGGTAACCTCAACAAGAAAAACGCAGTCACCCTATTTCACAAAAGAATTATGCCAATCACCAACCCACTGAGAAGAACTTTGACTTTTTGAAACACAAAATGAGATCCGATTTGAGCAAAGGTAGGTAACTATTTTCGTTTTTTTTTTCAACTGAAACCAAGGAAGGGAAGACACTTGTTGTGTTGTGCGTTCTTTAATTATCGGATAGTGAAATAAGTGTCTTTTGATCTATGATGATAATCTCTTGTGTATGAGTTATTATGAAAAAATATTTGAAAACACAAGGAGAAATCTAAGATCCTACTTTTTTATTTTCTTGACCGAACAAAAAGAAGATGATAACAAGCTTGCTATTGTTTTTCTTTGTGTTTCGGAAAGCCAAGTATTACTTCCTTTAGATCGATGATGTTATTGTTATATCCGTGTGTTTAAGATCTGTTAAGGTCTATTGACATACGTTGTACCACACGAAAACGCAGCTGAGATCTTGTGATGTTCTTTTAGTTTAGATCGTACAGAAGAGTTAGAATGAGTTTTTTTCTTTTCTTTTTTTTTTTTTTGTTTTTTTTTGTTTGTTCTTACTTTTAAAGGTTCAAATATTCAAAGAAGCTTGAATCTTCTCTAGATCGATGATGGTAAATCTCTTGGAACACTTGTCTTTGGACGAGTCTATGAATGCAAAAAAAAGGAGATGAGCTGAGATATAACATTATTTCCTTTTTATATATTGTTATTGATCTGTTAGAGATTTAGAAAAAAATTAGTATTTGGGTTGTGCTATGGAACTGATGCTTGTTAATCTTCACTTTCTGTTCTTTTCTTAGAATATTGTTGTGGTATTTTAGATCAAATCGTAACAGTGAATAGACAAACCGCAACCTTCTCCTTCTTTCTTTCTTTCAAAACGCAATGACTTTATCAAACTGCACTTTTGTTTAACAAACCTATCAAACCGCACTTTTGTTTGACAAACCGCAGCTAAGATGGTTAAACCGCTGTAACAGTCTCAAAACGCACCTAAGTCTTACAAATCTCATTCTGAAAGGTATCAAATCGCAGCTCACTATCAGTAAATAACAAGTCGCAGTTTTGCCTTTTGTCTTTATCTTTGGAATCCAAAACTCAGTTTTGTTTACACTCTCAAATCGCAAATAAGAAGGATATCAACTCGCACAGAAAAAAGATAAACCGCATCCAAGAACAAGTGCATAAAAAACTGCTCGAAAATGATCCAAACAGCTCCAAAACTTGTAAAATGACGCAACCAATCATCAAACTAAGCATATTAAACACATTTAACAAAAAAGTGCTAACTTTTAACTTTTTTAACCAAATAATATTCGAACTAGATGAATAAATAAGCAAAAATTCGAACCATAAGAAATTCCAACAATAACCAAACTAAAATCAGAGCACACACGATGTCCAAGATCGAACCTTGGCTCTTGATACCATTTGTAGGATTATGGTTATTGTAACACTCAAATAAACACAAGTATGGTTCGAATTAATGAAAGACACTTAGAGAGAGAAAGTAGAATGGGGTGCTTTCTAGAGAGAGAAAGTGAGAGGAAAAAAAAATAGAAGGTTAGATTAAGAATGAAAGCTCCAACCCTCTACCTTGGAAGGTAGAGGGTATTTATAGTTTTACATAATACGCCCTATGTCGGGCCGTGGATTAGGCATATAGTGGGTAAAGACCCATCCGTCCTCCACGGTGTTACTCTAACAAACTAACTAACTAATAAATAGCGTGTTAGGAATTAGAAATTCTAGGTATTAAAGAGTCGGTCACCTCAAGTATATGTAATCGTTAGAAAGCTCGTAGTCGTAGTTATTTTATGTTAAGTAGTATTAAGTTTAGTAACACCGTGGAGGACGGACGGGTCTTTACCCATTGTATGCCTGATCCACAGCCCGTAGGTGGCGTTTGTTTGTAAGAAACTATAAATACCCTCTACCTTCCAAAGTAGAGGGTTGGAGCTTCAATACTATTTTTCTTTGTTTCACATAGTTCCCAATTCTCTTTCTTTCTCTCACTAGAACTTTCTCTCTCTAAACTTAGTTAAAGCCCCATATGGTTTTGGTTTAGTGTGTTTGTGAAATCTTATATCTAACAATTGGTATCAAGAGCATTGATTTGATCACTCATCTTTCATGCTTTTTGTTTTGGTGGATTTCATAAGGTTTTTGGGGTATTAAAGGTTTAGGAGAGTTTGATTCATTTGGACAAATTCTAGTGTTAAAGTTTGAATTTTTCTTGTACTTTTGTGTTTAGGATCATCATATGTGTTTATGTTTTGAATTGGAAGGCTTAAATCATTGTGGTTTGGTTGTTTTTGATTGATAAAGTGGTTATTTTCCAAGTTTGTACGAAGCGAGTTGTGTCTCGGATAGCTTTTTCTTCAAAGCGAGTTGCTTTGTTATTGGATGCGAGTTGGTACATGCGACTTGGCTGTTTAGCGAGTTGATTTTTATGCGACTTGGGTTCTAAGCGAGTTGTTTCTTTAAGCGACTTGATATCTAAAGCGACTTAGCTATTAAGCGAGTTGTAAAGCTAGCGAGTTAAATCAAGCGACTTGGTGTTCAAGCGTGTTGATTTTGTTGCGAGTTGATACTAAAGCGAGTTGGCTATTCAGCGACTTGATTCATTAAGCGTGTTGACAGTATTGCGAGTTGATGCTAAATGCGACTTGGCTATTTAGCGAGTTGATTGATTAAGCAAGTTGGTAATTAAGCGAGTTGTGTGGTTAGCGACTTGTTCATTTAGGCTTGTTACTTCTTCGTGATACATTCTTACGGTTGTTCTTTTGGTTTAGTAAAATCCCGTAAAAGAATCAATTTCCCGGTTTAATCAAAGAATAGTAAAATCCCGTAGAGCTTGAAACATGTCTACCAACGTTCCTACTATCATATCCACTGTTGCCGAGGATGTTCAAGCAGCAGGGTCAGATACTCGTCCACCTATGCTTGACAGAACTGACTACGACTCTTAGGCTCAAAGAATCAGATTGTACTGTCTTGGAAAGGAAAATGGGGTCAACATTCTCAAATCGATTGATGAAGGACCGTATCTAGTTGAGACTACTAGGGACATAACTGATACAACTGAAGATGGAACGATGATCTATGGAAAAGACAGACCAAAGACGTATGATGAGCTCAATGATAAGGAGAAGAAGATATTCGATGCAGATATCAGGGCTTCTAACATCATACTACAAGGTCTTCCAAAAGACATCTATAAGCTTATCAATCACAACACTGAAGCAAAGGCTGTATGGGATAATGTCAAGATGCTTCTTTCTGGTTCTGAATTAACCATGGAAGACAGAGAATCACAACTCTATGATGAATTTGAGAATTTCAAGATGAATCCAGATGAGAGTGTCTATGAGTATTACGTGAGATTCCACAAGCTTGTTAATGACATGAGGAACATCGAATGACCATGCCTAACATTCAACTGAACTCAAAGTTTGTAAACAACATGAATCCCGAATGGCACAAGTTTGTCACTTCTGTGAAGCTCACTAAAGGATTGAAGAATACAATATATGAGCAACTGTATGCCTTCCTTCTTCAGAATGAGAGACATGCCATGTTTGAAAAGAGGATTCTTGAACAATTCAAAACAAATCCGGGAGAGACAAGCTCATCAAATGATTCAACTGCCTTCTACTCAAACATTGGGATTACCACTAAAGCTTCACAAGTCATCCCCATGGGTGATGGAACTCACAAACTCATTCCCGATCCAAAGTTCAAACAAGCCGATGTGATGCATCGTAGGAAACTTCATTAGTCAACTAGCTCTCATGATCAGTCAAAACATGAACATTCTCCCACACACCAACAACAACTTCAGCGACATCCAATCCACACACTCAAGCTACTGTCAGAGATGGGAAGGTTATGGTGCAGCCAGTCCAAGAAAGGCAATACGATCAAAGAAGGGGTGGAGCAGGCGGAGGCTATGGAGGAAATCAGAATCGGGGAAGGAATGGAAATCAGGGACAAGTCAAGACAGTTAAGTGTTACAACTGTGGTGGTGAGGGACACATTGCAAAGAATTGCACATCTCCAAAACGTCCTCGAATCTGAATACTTCAGGGATAAGATGTTGCTAGTGCAAGCTCAAGACAATGGAGCAACCTTGGATGAAGAAGAGCTGTTGTTTCTTCTTTGAAGGGAATGCTAAGCCATATGATGCAGATGTGGATGAGCAGCCTATTCAGGAGATTGGTCACAATCATCAGAATGCCTTTCAAGTCGTTGACTGTGATGCATACGAATCTGATGTTGATGATGGACCTACTGCAAATACAATTTTCATGGCTAGCATTTCTCCAATGGTCTCTCCTAAGGTCTCTACTTCACCACAAGCTGGACCATCCAAAGACAAAATCATCTCAGAGGTATTAAAATTATATGATGAAGTTGATGTGCAAAAGATACATAATGAAATACAATCAATTGAAATCATTGAGTCAGATATTGAAAATATGGGTAATATCAATGTTTTCCCATATGATCAATATGTGAAGCAAAGTGAAAGTGTGATTGCATCAAGTGATGTATCTTCTGCAGTCAATGATGATTATGTCTGTGATGAATACACTGCATCTCCCGATGATTCTTATCTCTGAACTTAATACCTATAAAGAACGAGTTACCATTTATGAACAACGTGCTAAGTTTGAGCTAAATACTGCGGAGCGAGTTGGATAACCAAATGAATACAATTATTAGAAAAAGTAATTTTAGAGAAGAAGTGTTAAAACAAGAGTTAAATTCCTTACAAGAAAAGCTTTCAAAAGCTGCTAAGCAAAAACAAGAACTTCAAGAAAATGTTAAAGTGCTTGCAGAATTTCATGCCAAGTAATCAAAACTTTTGAATGATTTTTCTAATCTAAAAACTTTGAAGAACAAGCTTGAAAATAAGTTGTACGTACAAGGGAACACCATTCAGACTGCCAACATGATCACTAAGCATAGAGTCTTAAGCGATAAGCATAGCATTCCCCTGGTTGATGAACCAAATCCAGAGGTCATTAAAAAGGCTAGAAATGCTCATAAGGTACTCTATGATGGCAATGAAATCCTTAAACCTAGACAGAAACCTAGTTGCGCTGAGTGCACTAAGGAAGATAATAAATCTGATGAAGTCACTAGGGAAAGGATGAACAAGAAGTTAGATGATCCTAAATGTAAAGAGAATAAAATAATTATCACACCCCATGATTACAAGAAGGAGAATTTAAACAAATTTAAGCCTCAGACGTTGTTAACACCCGAACAAGTGTTCTGGAAAAAGGATTTAGATATGCTAAAAGCTGAAAATCTTGTTGAAACAAACCCTTCCCTTAGGAAAATGCCTGCTGCGACTGTGTATCCTCCAAATACACCGATGCATTTAGTTCCTAGAACGATTGCCACTAAGAGCAAGACCTTAATAAGCCAATATGTTATTCTTCAACTATTTGTCGATTTTGAGAAAACTTGTAAGAAAAGGATCACACCCACTGGGATAACTGAAGGGGAAAGGGGTTTTGAACAAACAAAAGAATGCTATCTAACTGAGGTCATGCCTTTCTTCAAACTACTAAAAGATCATTTTGAGAGTCTTAAAAAGGGGATAAGTTCAGATATTAAAGGAATGGAAAAGGAATTTGATGCAATGGTAGTTGAGGTTAGTGACTATGAGCGAGCATTAAAATATAATGAGATTGAGAGGAAGAACTTGCATACCTTGAATGAGAATCTTATTTCTGAATGTATTGCTCAAGATGTGTTTTACACTGCTACGAATTGCTCCATTAATGCTTCTCAATTTCATGAATTATCTGTTGCTCTGAAAGTCTCCCATGATCGTGTCCTCGAGCTTGAAAAGATTAATTCGAAACTTAATGAGAAAATTGATCTGGATGATCACGATAATTTGGTAAAGCATCTTTCTAAACTAGAAGTTGAACATTTTGATTTACAACTAAAATATCAACATCTAAAAGAAAATGTTAAAACCTCAAATATCAAGACTTCCTTGGATGCTCCTGAATTTGATGCACTTTTTGAAATTAGCAAACGTGATGAACATAATTGAGCTCATTGTAACACGATCAAAAAATTGAAAGTCCAAATCTCTCAATTGAAGGGTGAAAAGAACAATGTGACTGGATCCCAAATGCCTCCTCCTTTAGATTCTCAGTACTCTCAAACTTTTCATCTTCAAAACTTGGTTAATGCCTTACAAAAGGAAAACGAGAGTTTTCTAGAAGAAAATGAAAAAGTTAAACGACACTTTAAAGAGTTATATGATTCAATGAAAGTCACTCGTGACCAAAACAACGAAAAATTAGCATCTTTACAAAAGAAAATTGAGAATCTGAGAAGTCAGGAAAATGGGAAACTGCCACTTGTTTTTAATAAGAATGTTGTTTCAAAGTCACCCTTAGACTGCAAATACACTGTGACGGTTAAATATATTCCTCCTCATCTTAGGAATAATGAATCTGCGTGTCATGACTATTGTGCTCACCTTAAGGATAGTCTAGAATGTCTCCGTGAGATTGTTGAAGAGGATTTCATTAATAAACCTCTTGATAGAGAAATTAGGTTTACTTGCCTCCAGGCCAAACGATCTCAAGAGCTGCTTGAATGTGTAATTGCAACATGTCCAAAATCCTTAGGTGCAAAAGGCAAAGCCGTGATGCCTTGTTCTATGCCTAGTGCCAAGCATGGAATCCGTTCTATGCCCAATGTAATGAATGTCAACCTTAGGGAGCCTTCAAGTAGTTCAGATTCCAGATATGTTAGTGCTAAGAAAGTGAATTTTAGTGTGACTGCAAATAGCTCAAATCATAGTCTTAAGAAAGTAAACACTAATGTGACTTATAGTACTTCAGATCCTTGCACATCAAGTTCAGGAATGCAAAAATTAGATCAACCAACTAATGTTCCCATTCCCTCTACAGGAGTAATCAGTGACATTAAAGCGAGCAGGTCAAAGTCTCAAGACAATACAAGGAATGATAGGACCTTGCAAGCTAAGAATGTGCATTGGAAGAGAGTAGAAGACCAATCTAGGAACTTTAAGTTTGAGTCGAATAAAATGAATCATGTTGATTCTAGTATTAGCCATAGGCGTACTGTAATTAATTCGAATTCTGATACTATTTGCAAACCTTGTAATGATGTCTACTTGAATTCTGTTGCTAATCGTGAAAGTGGTGTGAATGCTTTGTCTAATGATGTCAAATGCCCAGTTATAATTGTTAATGCTAATATTCGTGCAAAGAAGGCTAAAAGGCAAAGACTTGTTAGAAAACAGTGGAAACCTAAAAGAAGAACAGTTATAAAGATAGGTTATTATTGGATACCTTTTGGCCATAAGAATAATCAGTTTTGTTCTCAAACTGCTAAGAATATGCCCACTAGAAAATGGATGCCTACTGGTAGAACTATTCCCTTAAGAAGTGAACATACGTTGAATAGGTCAAATACAGACACCGATCTGCATCTATTCCCAATGATTATATTGCTTCTACTCGATATGGATGCTTCTATTTTTGATGTGGGTGTTCCAATTATTTACTAACCATGTGGAACCCATTCGTGCATGGGGATCCCAATTATCCGTTATCCATTCTTGTGCGTGTTCAACTGCAGATCGTTCAAATCGTTCGTGGTACACGGACTCAGGTTACAAGCATATGACTGGAGACCGGTTGCGGCTCACGAACTTCGTGAGCAAATTTATCGGGACAGTTAGATTCGGGAATGATCATTTCGGTGCAATTAAGGGTTATGGAGATTATGTTGTTGGAAAAAGTGTTATCTCCAGGGTATATTATGTGGAAGGTCTTGGTCATAACTTGTTCTCTGTTGGTCAATTCTGCGATTCTGATCTAGAAGTAGCCTTCAGAAAACATACTTGTTTCGTTAGAGAACTTGATGGTAAGGAACTTTTAAGAGGTTCACGTGGCTCAAATCTATACACCATCTCTATCGAAGATATGATGAAGTCTTCTCCAATTTGATTGTTATCAAAGGCTTCTAAAACAAAGTCATGGTTATGGCATCGTCATCTCAATCACTTAAACTTCGGCACCATCAATGATCTCTCTAGAAAGGACTTAGTTATAGGTCTCCCTAGACTTAAATATGAAAAGGATCATCTTTGTTCAGCATGCCAGTTGGGAAAAAGCAAGAAGTATGCCCATAAACCCAAACCTACAAACTCAATCACAGAAGTTCTCCATACTATTCACATGGACTTATGTGGACCCATGAGAGTGCAGAATATCTTTGGGAAGAAATATGTGTTAGTTGTGGTTGATGATTTATCTAGATTCACTTGGGTAAAATTCTTAAAGACAAAGGATGAAACTCTAGATATCATCATCAAACTCATCAAACAGCTGCAGGTTCGTCTTAACAAAACGGTCAGAATCATCAGAACTGACAATGGAACTGAGTTTGTTAACAAACAACTTGGTGAGTTTTATGAAAGTATGGGAATCAGTCATCAAAGAAGTACTCCTTGAACTCCTCAACAGAACGGTGTAGTTGAAAGACGAAATCGAACTCTTGTGGAAGCCGCAAGGACTATGCTGATTTACTCAAAAGTTCCAATGTTTCTCTGGGGTGAAGCTATCGCCACTGCATGCTACACACAAAATCGATCCCTGATTCACACTGATCATGGAAAAACTCCATATGAACTTGTCCACAACAGAAAACCTGATCTTTCATTCCTTCGTGTGTTCGGTGCTTTATGTTATCCAACTAATGATGGTCAAGATTTAGGAAAACTAAGAGCTAAAGCAGACATTAGAGTTTTTGTAGGCTATGCACCTAATAGTAAAGGTTACCGTATCTACAACAAGAGAACCCGTAATATCATGGAAACAATTCACGTCACTTTTGATGAGCTGACCGGTCAAATGGCTCCTGGACAATCCAGTTTAGGACCCGCACCTCAAAGCTGTCCCATTGGTTCATCTCTTGTACCAAACTCCTCATCAGCAACTCCGTATGTACCTCCCTCTGAAGATGATTTAAAGAAACTGTTTGATCCAATGTTTGATGAACAATTTGAGACAAGCAACAATGATATGACAATTCAATCAACAGAGGCTGCTTCTATCCCTGTCAATGAAAGTAACCCTTCAACGTCTATGTCATTAAGCCAAGAAGCGCCTGCTGCTGACCAATCTGTTTCATCAACAAATCTTCAATCATCAAGTGTACATCATGGAAATGCTTCTGATTCACAAGATGAAGTCAATCCCTTTGCTACTCCCGAAGATGCTCCATTTGAAAACATATTTTCTCCTGAATCATCATCAAAACCATCTACTTTAGGAGACATCAATTCTGCTACTTCAGTCCCTCAACAACAGCCATATGAATACCTCAGAAAATGGACTCACGATCATCCACTAGACAACATCATTGGAAATACCTCTCGTCCAGTATCCACACGAAAACAACTTGCAACAGATGCCTTATGGTGCTTCTTCAACTCTGTACTCTCTAAGATCGAACCAAAAGATGTTAAATCCGCCATGAATGAAGACAGCTGGTTCAATGCCATGCAAGAAGAAATTCATGAGTTTGATCGACTTGATGTATGGGAATTAGTACCTACTCCAGATTGTGCTATGATCATTGCTCTAAAATGGATCTTCAAAGTGAAACTTGATGAGCATGGTGATGTGTTAAAGAACAAGGCTCGATTGGTTGCTAAAGGATACCGTCAAGAGGAGGGTATTGACTTTGAAGAATCTTTTGCTCTGTTGCTCGAATCAAGGCAATCAGAATATTCTTGGCTAATCTTGCTAGTAAGAACATGGTAGTCTATCAGATGGATGTAAAGACGGCGTTTCTAAATGGAGATCTTAAAGAAGTCGTCTCACGCCACCAACTGAAGGCTTTGTGAACCCAGAGCATCCTACTCACATTTATCGTTTGAAGAAGGCTCTTTATGGTTTAAAGCAAGCTCCAAGGGCATGGTATGATACGCTATCAAAGTTTCTTCGTCTACCGGCTTCAAAGGAGCATTGATCCAACATTGTTTACCAGAAAGTCAGGCAAACATTTAATTCACGTTCAAATTTATGTCGATGATATTATCTTTGCCTCGACTGACCCCAATGAATGTGATCGTTTTTCAAAAGAAATGGGTTCCAAATTTTAAATGTCAATGATGGGACAAATGTCATTTTTCTTGGGATTACAAATTTCACAAAGTCCCGGAGGCATTTTCATAAATCAATCTAAATATGCAAATGAGATTTTAAAGAAATTTGGATTTGATTCTAGTGACCTGTTGACACTCCCATGATTGAGCGTACTAAACTAGATGAGGACCACTCAGGGATCATGGTAGACCAAACAAAATATCGAAGCATGATCGGATCCCTAATGTACCTCACCGCCAGAGATGATATTCTGTTCGCAGTATGCATGTGTGCTAGATACCAGGCTAAGCCTACCAAAAAGCACCTTGAAGCGGTTAAACGGGTCTTTCGGTACCTCCAAGGAACCATCAATATGGGACTTTGGTACTCGAAGGACACCGGTATGTCACTAACAAAGATATGCATGCAGATCATGGAGGGTGTCAAGATACTCGTCGAGTACGTCACGGAGGTGCTCGTTTTGGGTGATAAGCTTATGAGCTGGTCATCAAAGAAGCAAATGAGTACTTCTATTTCTTCTACAGAGGCTGAATACATAGCCATGTCATCTTGTTGTGCTCAAATCCTATGGATGAGATCTCAATAGCAAAGCATATCGACAGTACAGAGGGATTTTGTTGAATACTTGGCTTGAAAAGCCTTCAACACTTGAAGATATACTCAAACGTTTTTGCATGTTGAACGTTCAACACTCAAGAGCAAAGCATATCGACATTCGACATCATTTCATCAGGGAACAAGTGGAAAGAGGTGTGGTGGAACTCTATTTTGTGAGGACTGAATACCAGTTAGCAGACATCTTCACCAAAGCTCTTCCAAGAGAACGTTTTGAGTTTATTCTTCCACGACTTGGCTTGAAAAGCCTTCAACCAGAAACACTCAAACGTCTTCAAGAGGAAGACGAGGAGTAAAGGTATATCTTCATCTATCTCTTTGTATATATTTTTTTTCAAAAAGAAAAATACAAAATTACAAATCCTTCAAAAATATATATATATATATATATATATATATATATATATATATATATATATATATATATATATTTATATATATATATATATTCAAAAATATTGCCATTTTGTCATGCTTTTCTCGATTCGATATCATCTACGGACTTTGTGTTGATATTCAAAGAATGTCACGGGTCTTTAGATGTTCATCGAATGTACATAGTTTTCATAAAAAAAAAGAAAAGAAAAAAAAAAGAAAAGAAAAAGAGGCGAAGAAAAATGGTGGTTTATTGTCATTTCATGCAGTAACCCGTGTTTAAAAGAAAGAAAAGAGCCATACTTTATCTTGTTTTTCAAATCTCATGCTCTGATTCTATACAAAATTCTCACTATCCAATGAAAACGAATTGCTTTGAAAAAATTACTCGGGCTCAACTTTTGAAAATCATCTGTACTAAACGGTTGTTAAAACTATCTATCTCTCAATCAACAACTTATGTCATTGATTGAGGGGGAGAATGAATTTTAATTAAAAAGTGTATTTTTTTTCAAACAATGGGTTGTTTTCAAAAGATATTCAAGCATGTTTAAATCTTTGGAGTCTAAAGTCTCAAAATTCGATCCTTATCAGTTAAAACTTTTTCAAAATCAAGTCATAATTCTCCTTAAAAAGCTTTCAAAAATAATTTAAATCTACCGAGATCACGATTCTCAAATGATTTGATAATTGTGATCGAGGGAGAATTTGTGATTTAAATTGGATTTAAACTGATAATTCGATAAATGGTTTCATAAGTGATTAGTATGTTTGCCTCCCCCCAAGTGACAAATGATTTTAAATTTTCCATGCACACGTTGAGGGGGGGCATCTATCTTAAACCACAAATATTTGAAACGTGATCAATTTATCTCAATGTGCAGTCTTTTCCTAATATGTGCAAAACATTCTCAAACATCTATGCACATATTGAGGGGGAGCAAACTTGTGAAAACCTCATCCTTCCTTAAAATGTTTTATCTACTCTAATTGATTAGGAAGTGATGATGATCATTTTAGAAAATGTTAATCAAAAGATTGGACCTTTCATTCTCAATCTAACGATTTCAAAGATCTCTTGCCTCCATATGCCTAACAAATTCTAAATTTTTATGCATATGATTGAGGGGGAGCATTTCTAAAACATCAAAACAATTAAGATACAAAATGCTTTGATTCTATATCACAAGTATCTTGATTGATATTCAAATGGTTTTCAATTGGTTCCAATGGCAGATGAATGATACCAAAAAGACCGACCAACTTTACTTTATGTATGGTGATATAAGGATGATAAGGTTAGGTTGAGTTCCCATGATCCGCCAGAACCGGAGGGATCTACACAGGGACAACCCACTAGATAGAGTAGAGTCCTTAGGTATGATGAAAAAAAGGAGAAAAGTGAGATATGGGAAGAGTGTGGACTGAGATTGAGCTAGTACTGGAACAAACCCAACAAGGTTCTAGTTATGAAGTCTCGGTAAGCACTGAAGGGGTTGAAGAATGAAAAAGATATTAATGTGAAAAGGGTGAAAAGAAATAGCCCTCCAATAATTCAACCTTAGGGCAGAAACCGGGTTCAACTCATATGCTACTGGTGGTTACTAAGGTAACACTGGTATTGAAGACAAGACGTCATGGACCCAGTGACGCACTGCACTAACTTCCCAAGCCACTCAAGTTCCTCTTAAAAGGGCTTGTTTCATTCTCACGGGGAACCTACATAATCTATCGATTTTCTCTTACAGATTGTTGATATTGAAGAAGGAGACCCTCTCCCTAGTCTCCGATATAGGAACCAAATATGCACTAATTGAGTCTAGAGCTACGAGATCATAAATTAATATCTTTAGGACACTTATTTCTTGAAGACTCGCTATTTCACACAATGTGGAATGTGAGATTATATCTTATGAGTCCTACGCACTATCCTTGTGGTATTGCCAAGACTTGATTGTGTCATATGGACCTCATCAGTGGAGCGATTCAAAATGAATCAATCCAGGTCCAAGAAAATGGATTGACGGATGCCTTTGAAAAACCGGTTGTTGTGTTTAAAAACTCTTTTCTCTAAGCACATCGACTGTGTACAATTATTTCAAATCAAAAGGTGTTTATGATTGATAAATGATTTTTCACTAAAACTTCGTTGTATTGCAAAAAAAATTTCTATTGAGTGAAACACGATTGTTTTTCAAATCCCTTTTCATCAATCAGTGAATATCTATTCGCTGGTTCACTCACTCCGTGTTGTCTTCTTTGAGATGCTCAGGTTTGAGAACGGCTAGAGCAGCTGCGAAACCCTGTCAAGGAAATTTTTCGGAATTATACCTGATCACAGGCAGTACTTGTACTGATCAACGGGGAACCGTGGACCGTGTACCTCAATTCGTTGAAAGTGATCAAAGACACCTTCGTGCGCTTTATTGCTAACTGTCTGATGCAGGTACACCCGACGCGTTTGCACTGATCGAATGGAGCGGTCAATACATAGCCGCATGCTCACACAACACATTCATATCTAAAGAAATCATGATTGGTGCATCAATGACTCGATATTTTCACTTCATGCTTCTGCTACGCTGCTGCCAATATCATGAATCAACGAAATCTTCCGCTACTCTGATAAGAATAAATCATGATCCAGAATGTGAGCATGTCGGTCCAAATGTCACAACATCACTAATTACCAACACCACAAAGGTTGAGACAGAGATTTAATGTGGTTGATGATCTCAAAGCTGGCTCAAAACTCCGTATCACGTGGATCAGTTAAAGACCTCCACTCAGATTATCCAAACATGCATTTATGAAGAATCAAAGACTACGAGCTACAGAACAAAGAACATGGACAAGAATCCAAGAAAAATCTCTATGTATTATCTGTTTGTATTCAATGTAATTTTAATATATGTTTGAGATGACCTCCCTTAGGGGGAGACTGTTAGGAATTAGAAATTACAGGTATTAAAGAGTCGGTCACCTCAAGTATATGTAATCGTTAGAAAGCTCGTAGTCGTAGTTATTTTATGTTAAGTAGTATTAAGTTTAGTAACACCGTGGAGGACGGACGGGTCTTTACCCATTGTATGCCTGATCCACAGCCCGTAGGTGGCGTTTGTTTGTAAGAAACTATAAATACCCTCTACCTTCCAAGATAGAGTGTTGGAGCTTCAATACCATTTTTATTTGTTTCACATAGTTCCCAATTCTCTTTCTTTCTCTCACTAGAACTTTCTCTCTCTAAACTTAGTTAACGCCCCATATGGTTTTGGTTTAGTGTGTTTGTGAAATCTTATATCTAACATAGCGTAATGTCTACGAGCTAACATATGCTAGACTAGAGTTGTGGTGACCGACTCTTCAACATGGATTTTCTAAATCCCATCAAACACTTAGAAGAATAACCAATAGAACAGTAAAGATGCAATAGATAAAGTATTAACCAAAACACTTCAATATTATTAATAAATAATAAGGATACTTTAGCTAGTATCAGGGTATACAACCTTGAAGTTTTTCACAAAATTATATATCTTTAAGTATAACCTAGGACCTCTTTTTATAGGTTAAGGAGTCCTTTACAAAGAAAACTATCTACATATATCTTCTAATTACATAGAATATATTCTGTATATTATGTTACAACCTTCACATGTCTTTCCAAAACAAACAACAATACTAACTCTAACTAGCAGTACTAACTGATATACCTAGCAATACTAAGTTATCAATACTAACTTATACCTGCAATATTAAGTGTGAAACTCTTCTATTTCCCAATAATCCCCTAAACTTATGATTAGCCTTTAATGAAAAGTTTCTTCATGTGGTCTCTGAGGACTCTTCCAAACATTACTTTCCTCTTGCAGTCTTTATAGCTTAGTCACATTGATTTCTGATCTTCCTTATCAGCTCTCTTGCCATCTCTGAGTCTTCATCTACAGTGAGTTTTGCAGATAGCATAAACACCAAAATTCCAACTCTAAGAGGGTATTCCTTTTATACTAACATAAAAACATTTTCTACCATCACTTGTGGATACATGATACATACCAGATGTGTCATACAGTCTCCATGTAGTTGCTCTGTCAGGAACATGAAATTTCTAGACACTATCAAAAGGACCAGGTTGAAAATCTAACCAGCTCAATCCATAGCTCTTGCTCCTTGTTATCTTCAAAGTCTGCATGGTTGAAATTTTCCTTGACCAATTCCCACAGCTTTACAAGATCATCTCTATCAAATGCCTTGACCATATCAAAAAAATTCTTGTACATTTCCATAATGTTTCCCAATCTGATGATCTTCCAAAAGTTACCTAAATTTATCTGTGTGAATTTATCAATCAATAATGGGACATTTTGACTGCAATGGTTCAACAAGCACTTCACCTGGAATAGCTTCCATCATTTGTTGAAGTTGTTTATCAGTAATTTCTTCTGGTGGTTCAACCTCTTCAGCAGGATTGTCTTCAACTTTTTCCTTATTTTCTGATTCTGATTCCAATGGTTTTGCTTTCCTTTTAAGATTGCTTCCTTCAATATTTGGATCACTAGCAGTATCAACTAGAACATCAGCAGTACCTTCTTTATTGTGTACTGCTTGTGTAATAATTCTTCTAGCTGCAACGGTATCAACTGTAACTCCCATCTGCCTTGCTACCTTTTCCACATTCTTCACAAGGTTTTCAATATCAACTGGTTGCTCTGTGTCATGATAAGTGGTATGTGCTAAAACACATACCTTTCCTTTATCAAAATAGACCCAAAATAACCAAGAAAGGCCGTTTATTGCTAATATTTGTGTGTTTCTTGAGTTTTTGCATGTGCAGGTACGGATATTTAAAAACACGCAAAAAGAAGCCAAAACCGAAGAAAACCGAGCACGAGAGAGAGAAGTGTGCAAAAGCCGATGCCGGGGATGCTATTTCAGAGATTTTGGTGCTTAAAAGATCAAATTACGAAGTTCGGGACATAGTTTGGGAGTTTTTCACATTACACCTTCATTTTCACAAATTACCATTTTACCCCTCAAGTTTCCCAAATTACACTTTCAACCCTTTAACTTTCCCATTTTACCATTTTCACCCCTCACCTTTCATTTATCCCATTTACCTAACTCACCCTTATCCTTTCCCTAATTACATGTTTGGTCCTTGATTTTTGTTACAATACACTTTTGGTCCTTTAAGTTAAAATAACAAAACAAGTCCAATTTACACAAGTAAAACCATATAATCCAATATCCAACCCTTTATACCATCAAGCCCAATCCAATAGCAATACCCGGCCACTTAACCAATCCCTTAACCCGGATGATACAATACCCGAACAAACACCCCATGACCCGCTTACTTACCCAGGTCAAAACCAACCCACCCGGTCAACTCATTAAACCAAATCAAATTAATATATAAAAATCCAACTAAAACCACCCGCGCCCATTTCCACCATTTTCACTGCTCTTCACCCATTCCCTTTTACCCTTGCTCACACTCTCATTTACCCCGCTTAAATGGCTTCTAGAAGATCTCTGCCAAGGTGTCAGAAGAATGTCAGCATTGGAATGCCAGCTTGTACAAAAGAAAGCATTTGATTGGCTAAGACACCTCACCAACATGATCCAAGGGTTGTGATTTATTTGAGTGACAAGATGAAAGATCAAAGGCTGTGATTAGACATCCCAGAACCTTCTGAATGGAATCCCAGGCCATCATCTCAGCTATTTATACACCTCCTTCTCCACATTGCAAATCGTCCAGTTTTTCATGTATTTAGAAAACTTTGGCCACCTTATTTCTGTCAATTTTAATTCCAGCAGTTAAGTAGTTAAGCTTGTAATTTCATTTTTAATTTGTAAGCTCACTTTTAATAAATGCAATCTACCTTCTTCATTTTAAATCATTGTTAATTCGTAATAGTTGTTACTGTGTTTTAAAAGTTTTCAAATCCTGTAATTCAAGCTCACATAAGCTTGATAAAGCTTATGTGAGCTTATTGTTGGTTCACCTTCTTTGAATTTCACTTTTTCAACTAAAGTCAATAATAGTCAAATTTTGAAAGTCAAATTATTTTCTGAGTAAATTCTGGTTTTGATCTGTTTTGAAGTTGAGTTTTAGGATTAAATGATTGATTCAAGTTAGTTGTAGTATAGTTCCTTTCAGTTTTAGTGGTTAATGTGCCATTTGATGATTTAAAGGGGTGTTTGGATTGCTTGAAAAACAGTGATAGAGAGTAATTTGTTGCAGTAGATCAGTTGATATAAACTTGGTTTAGATCATTTGGTTCATACCTGTCCTTAGTTTGCAGCTAACTGCATCAATAGTCAATATTGCTTTGTATCTGTCCTTGTGCTCTCAACAGTTAAAATCAGTAGTTAAGTTTCTAGCATATAGGTTTAGATTGGATAATCTAGCTTGTTTTAGTCTATTTACATCATATTACATTGAATTCAATCCTTAGTTTGCTTCTAAATCTCATTTTGGTCAATCTAGTCACTGTTTTAGAAAGTCAAATCTGTCCAAAAGTTCAGTTTATGCAGATCTTGCAATCATTGCACAAGGTTTATTACAGCTAGTTAGGGCCTAATTTTTGGTCCATTTGTATTTTGTCAGGTGGTATTCAAGTCCACATTTCTGGTTTTAGGATTAGCTTTTTAGATAAGTAGTTACAGTAGCCCCAAGTAGGTCCCTAGTTCACTGTTTTCTGCATTCATCAGCTTCTGTCTATTTGGCCACTTTTTGTTTTGATCTTTAACTGCTCATTACTAGTCATCATAAGCTGAAAATTTGGGTCATTGATCTCTGGTTGGTGGGTTTTAGAACCATGCTTTTAGATTTCCCTGTAGCTTATTAGATAAGCAGTTACTACTGCTTATACAGTAGGGTCAGTCCACTGTTTTGCCTATATAACAGTTAGCTTAATCCTAGTAGTATGCTTATTAGGTGTTAGGATTAGATATAAATGCTTGCTTTAGATTAGTTTTAGTATAGTTTAGCTTCTGTACTGAGTTGGCTCTATATAGTGCTTATTAGCTTATTTCATTTGCTTATTCATCATCAGTTTACACTACAGCTTCAGATTCTCCCACATAGGCCCTAGTTTTTATATTTTTCTCAGCTTTATATTATTATTTTAGAATTTCCCTGAAATTTTCATAATTTTTGGACACTGTTTGGTATTTTTCTAGATTAAAATCAGTTTTTATTCATTTTTAATTAGCTTAAATTGCAATTAATTGAGAAAAAGTTCCAAAAAATAATTTTTCAATTTTATTAGTTTAAGATAAATATAAAAAGCATAAAAAAGATTTTTCCATATTTTTCTCCTTTTATTTGGTATTTTTCACATTTTAAATTAGATTTAAATAGATTTAAATTCATAGAAAATAGAAAATTAATCAGAAAAATACAAAAATAGTTTTTAAAAGTCTTTTATGTTATTTTAGATTTTTAGAAAGTAATTCCATATTTTTCCCTCTCTCTTTGATAATTTTTAGTTAATTAGTTTTTATTTTTAAAGTTAATAATTAGTTTTTAATTAAAATAAAATCAAGAAAAATCCAAAAAAATAGTTTTAATTCATATTTAGTTTTCAAATATCATTTTTAGCATAAAAGTAGTTTTAGGTTATTTTTAGGAGTTAGATTAGTCGTTATTGCTTTTTATTCACGTTTCGTTTAATTCCCGTTTTTGTGTTTTAGCATAGAATTGCGTAGTTTGCCTTAGTTCTTAGGATTTCCCGTAGATTATATGTTCCATTTGCTTTCCTTATCCCGTAGTTTAGATAATATCATCTTATGCCCCTTTTCTTATTCGAATCCCGATTATTGAGACGTGAGTTGGAAATTCCATTCAACCCTCGTTCGGAACGATCTCGGTGCTCAAACCTAACACGTTTGAGTTACCCACTATACTACAAATCTTCTTATTATTGATTTTTAATCGAATCAATTAGGTTGCTCATCATCTTGTCCTATGTCAGAATCCATCCTCCCCTTAATATCTGCATCAAAGTCTTGAGATTTCCTCCCTTGTTTGGAAGAATCTCCTTGCTCCATGTCTTCATCAGAACTTTCTGAGCTTGATACAACCAGTATGACTCTCCTTTGTTTTTGGAGTGACTTTATCTTGAGCTGCAATATCTTCACTTTGTCAATAAGTTTGGTGTTTACCGTGCTGTACACAGTTTTAGTATCCCTAAGATCTTGTTCCAAGATATTCACTTTTTCTGTCAGTCTAGTACATGTAGCCATCAAATCCTGTATAAGTTTCAGACTGCCCTCACCAATTCCAGATGTGTTAACTTCTGGGAGAGGTGGATCACTGGGCATGTCCCCCATGGTTTCCATGTAGCTGGGGTTTCCATCACCTGCATCTGATCCTTGAGAACCAGAAACATTAGATGTTGCCATATTAGGGGTCTTACTTATGTTACCCCTGACCTGACCAGCTTCTAATCCTGTTTCAGTAGGAGCAGCCTGTTAGGATCGTATTTATGGATGATTTGGTGATTCGGGAGGTCTTGGAAGATTTGTTAGTGAGAGAAACTAGAGAGAGGAGGGAAAAACTAGTGTGTTTTATTAAAGAAAGATGAAAGCTTACACTAATTAGACTCACCCTCCTATGAAAGTCTAGGAGGGTATTTATACCTAAACACATACTACTATGACTAAATGACATAACAAGCCCTTGTGTTTAAGGTAACAAAGATAGAAAATGTAATCCCGTCAATGTCGTTCCATTTACGAGTTAGGAGCGATTCCCACAATCTTCCCCCAATGGGACGACATAAGGGATTACTTACAAAATTTACTACAAATATAGAAAACAAATAAAGAAAGGTCTTCATAAGCTCTTCAAGTGCTAAGGATGATGAAAGTTTACGCTCTTTGTCTTCTTCTTGTACCTCGACTTGAGAACCGTTTTCTTTACTTGTAGGCAAATGATGTAATATGCATAAATTGGATTAACTTCCCCCCAATTCATGCTGCATGTATTTAGCAGCTTCTCCGTACACTTCTTTTTGGCGAAGTTTCTGAATCAGCTTCCCCCAAACTGACAACCGTCTTCAGCAGATTTGAAACTTTGATGTAGTGAACATTTCTTCTTAGGAATTGGAAATTCTACTATGAAGCATCGGTCACCCCAAATATAATCTAGCTTAAGTTAGCTTGTAGACATATCATTTATTATGTTATTTGTTAGTCAGTTATTAGCATAGTTTAGTCTAGTGCAACACCGTGGAGGAAGGACGGGTCTTTACCCATTGTATGCCTGATCCACAGCCCGTAGGAGGGCGTATTTCTTTGTATAAATAGCCCTCTCCCCACAAGGGATAGGGTTGGATGTTCATTTGCAATCTAACCTTCTATGTGTTTCTCTCACTACAAAATCTCCCTTTCTCTCTCTAAAACTTATATACGCCTCATATGTTTATGCTTTGATGTGATTATGAAATCCTATATCTTACAATTGGTATCAGAGCCATGGTTTGATCACTCATCTTTCATGCTCTTTGTTTTGGTGGATTAAGGTTTTTGGGGTTATAAGTGTTTAGGAGAGTTTGAATCATTTGGTCAATTTCTAGTGTTAAAGTTTGAATTTTGATTGTACTTTTGTGTTTAGGATCATCATATGTGTTTAGGTTTTGAATTGGAAGTCTTGAATCATCGTGGTTTGGTTGTTTTTTGATTTTTAAAGTGGTTGTTTTTTATAAATGTACGAAGCGAGTTGAGCTACGGAGTTGCATTTCTTGTAAGCGAGTTGCTTCTTTATTGTTAGCGAGTTGGTTCATGCGACTTGGCTATTAAGCGAGTTGTTTCTTTAAGCGACTTGAGCGTTAAAGCGACTTGGCTATTAAGCGAGTTGTATTGTCAGCGAGTTGGTTGAAGCGACTTGGTGGTTAGCGACTTGAGTTTTAAGCGAGTTGATACCAAAGCGAGTTGACTATTTAGCGACTTGTCTATTGAGACCCGTTAATTCTTCGTGCTACACTTTACGGTTGTTCTTTTGATTTTGTAAAATCCCGTGAAAGAATATATTTTCCGGTTTAATCAAAGAATTATAAAATCCCGTCAAGTCCGAAATTCATGGCTTACTCCACTGATCCAGTAATCTCTAATGTGCTCAAACTATATGACTCAGTGGACTGCAGACAAAGTATGTACTACTCAGAAAGCTTGACCTTAACAGATTCAACCAATGATGATCTAAACATTTCACACTTTGAGTCCAATCCGAATGAACCTCAGCAGAAATTACATATTGAATGCAGTATTGAACCTTACTTACTACTTCACTCTCATGTCTCAAAAGTTTTATCCACGTCCATCGATCGAACATGTAGTGCTCTTTTCCGTCAGGACTTACCTTCACTGAAGAGAACATTGTTGCTATACTTTGAACAATTGAAGATTCAGCTCATCAAAGAAAAAATAATGAAGGATGATTCCATGGTTGTACTCCATATGATTCACAACCAATTCCAGCCATTTATCAATGAGGAATATTCTGCAGATTTTGATCAACATTTGTCGAGTATTACCTTCAAAAAGCATACTAGAATGGAAATTTGGGAATTCATCAATACTTTCGTCTAATTAATGGATAATATGGAAATGTACATTCAAGAGACTGCAAAAGCAAATGACGATGAAGTCCAGGAACATCTGAGGGATAATTATGAATTATCAGGTGATGTGTCAGTTAAGAGGCCGAATGGTGCTAAATGCGGGATGTCAGAGATTAATGACAATGATTTTATATCTGAAGGGGATGCAGTGATCAGAAATATGAACGAATGTAGGGCACAATCAGTTGATTACAACGATGAAATTGGAATGGCATCGGATGTTGTATCTGCTGACAATGAATGCAAAGGATCAGAGACTGAGGAGCCTGAAACTGTCAAAAATTCATTGACGCTTAGTATAAGTGATGTGGATGCAAGTGTCAGACCGATGAATGATCTGGTGACATCTGATGAGCTACTCTTGAATGCTCAACACAATGCATCGGGTAACGTGTCTAAACCATTTGAATTTATGGATAAACATGATTATGATAAATGCTTTACAACAATTGATATGGTTGAGACTGAGTCTGTAAGTTTTAAAACAAATGATATGGTTTCAAAAAGGGCATTTGATGAACTTTCTTAGAAATATTCGATTCTTGAAAAACACTGCATTTCCTTGGAAATTGCAATACAACAAAAGGAAGAAAGTTCTTCAGTTTCAAATGTATGCACAAATCCGGAATTCCCAGAATTTCATGAATTTTTTGAAATTAACCAATTAAAAACACATATTCTAGACAAAGACTCAACCATTTGTAATCTGAAAAAACAAATATCAGACATTCAAATGAACATGAATATGGGTATGGACATCATGGACTGTGAAGCTAGTGATGCAATTAAATCTAGGAATGAGGAACTAGCTCTATGTGTAGCTGATTTGTTAAGAGAAAATGAATCCTTGAAGAAGAACTCTTTAGAATGTAGGACAAAACAGATAGATCAAATCAACTTCATGTTAGCTGACATTGATGCCCTCAAAACCCAAATTCAAGATAAGAGTTTCACTATCGTTGCATTAAAAAATGAGCTTAGAAAGAATATGGGAAATAAAGTGAATACTAAGTTTGAAAAGCCATCAACGTTGGAGAAATCAACTGTTCGTAATGCCACTAAACGACTTGTAACTAGGAAACCCAATGCATTTAAGACAGAAAGATTTAAATCATCAAAATCTAAGTTTGCCTCCCATGTTGATGAGAATATAGATTTGCCAAAACCAGTCACTTCACTAATTCATTCGGATATGACGAACAACAATCCCCAGATGAAGGCTCAAAACTCTATGTTCAGGAACATAAGGAGCTCATCTAGTCCATTTAAGATGCATCAAATGGCTGACCAATCCCCTAAGAAACAAATTAATAGCAAAAGGACCAATGTTCAGAACAGGGATTTGGCTTCATCTAATTCTCCTAGCAGTTGTTTTAAGTGGATTCCTACTGGTAGACTATTTAAGTTCACAGGTACCAAACGGACTTACTCACCTAGATCTTGTCTTAAGTGGATGCCCACTGGTAAAATCTTTAAGAATGTTGGACTTAAAGGGATTTCTATTAATGATACTCCTAGACCTGACTGTACAACATCTAAAATTGAGGATACACCTGTCACTAACCCACTTATTTGTAATACTACATGTGCTATTAGTGCAAAGTGTGCTCAGTCTTTTTTAGGTACAATGCTCAATTCTTTCATGAACATCATGACCTGGTTTCCAACAGAAATGAAGACTGCTCACTCTGGAACTGTAGCTTGTCATAATTGATGTACCTCGTACTCTGACTCCTTATCACCTCTTTTCAGGACTCGTTCTCATTAAGTTTTGTACAAATTTTTGTTTCTCTCAAAAAAAACAAAAAAAAAACAAAAAAAAAACAAAAAAAACCCTTATTTACTATTAAAAAGAGTCTTAATTCAGTATTACACTCGTTTTTATTCATATTTCTGTCATCGATAACATCTACGGTCCTATAAATGTCATTCAACAATGACACGGGTCTTTAGATGAAGTTCGAACAGTGTTTTCATAATCCTTAGTATCATTCGTCTTATCTATCACATATTTAAGCTGTCATAAACTCACTGTCAAGTTACTGAATCAATCAATGATTACTCTCTATCCTGTATCATTGATTGAGGGGGAGAATTGTGCACCTTCAGTTGATTTAGTACTTGGTTTGATTAATCATGATCATTTTGATTGCATGTATATGCATTCTTATTTGTGTGATTCTGGCTGTTGCATGCTATGTGGTGTTATGTTATGATTCCTGGTGTGATATAAGGTGTTTTGCTATGTGGAGATATTTTTGTCATGTCTTTATAATATGCGAGTTGCAATTTTTTATTATTCATGCGAGTTGACTGTATGCGTGTTGCGTATTTGGATCTTGCGAGTTGACCAACCTTATTGATACATGCGTGTTGCCTGGTATGCGAGTTGCTATGCTAAGTATAGGGACTAAAAGTGTCAACCCGCTATAACTGTGTACTTATGTGTGCGGTTCGTGTGTCTTGGTCAAATAAAAAAAACATACTCGGTCAAAGCTCTTTTTCACTAAAACTATTCTCTCTCAACTCTCTACTAAGCGAGTTAACAAGTTGTGATTGTGTGGTAGGTTTTTCTTGCTATCTGATCTTGTTTATCTTATCTCTTTCATGATTTGTTCTTGAACCATCTCCTATCTTAAACCTCCTGCAGATTGTGGCTCATCGTTCTCATCTCGATCAAAATATTTGGACTCTAGGTTTGTATATTTTTGATAAATGGTGTTGAAAGTAGCCTTAGGTTTGTATGTTTATGTTATGACTTGTGTTGAAAATGACTTGATGATCTAATTGGTTCATTCTTGAGATGCGTGTTATGGTTGATTAAGGGTAGTTTTAAAATGTTTATTGGATTTGCTTGGGTTGTTGGTCTTGTTCATTGAATGAGGATTCTAGTTAGACATGTGAGTTTTTCTAAGTATGGATGATCATGCGTTTGATTATGTGATTGTTTAATTGGGTCGTTCGTGGTATGTTCTTAATAGCGAGTTGCCAATAGTTTCTTGTATGCGAGTTGCCAATAGTTTCTTGATTGCGAGTTGCCTTGCAATTTCCTTTATAGCGTGTTTCCCATGTGCTTGATTGCGAGTTGCTATTGATTATTATTGAAAGCGAGTTGCTATATGCAAGTTGCACTTTTTATAGAGTATGCGTGTTGCCTGTTGCCTATGCGACATGTCCAGATTCAACGTATCCTATGCGAGTTGCCTATGCGAGTTGCTTAAGAGTGTTGCCTATGCGTGTTGCCTGTTGCCTTTCTTTATATGCGAGTTGCCCTTTGCGAGTTGCTCCATGTCTCTGATGTATGCGTGTTACCCTATATGTGTTGACCAGCCTTGTTTGACCAAAGCGTGTTGATGCATGCGAGTTGTCATATGCGACTTGCCTCATACATTGTGATGTATGCGAGTTATCACATACTTTATCCTATGCATGTTACACTATAACCAAAGCGAGTTGTTGGATGCGAGTTGCCATATGCGACTTACTTCGTATGTTTTGTAGTATGCGAGTTGATTACCAACTGTTACCTATGCGTGTTGTGTTATGCGAGTTGCTCAAATTGTTGTTCCAAAGCGAGCTGCAGTGTGCGAGTTAACATACATTTTTGTCAATTTTGCTTGTGGTATTATCTTTTTTGATGTCCTCTCTCAAATCTTATCCTACACTTATAAGTTTCTGCATACTAATTACATTTTTCTGAGAGTTTCATCCTATGTCTCCATATTTGTCACATCCTTCTTTCTTAAGCTCTATATGTTGGGTTATGTATTGGTCATAAGGTATATCAGTGTATTAACCTAACAAATTTCCTGGATATGGTTTGTGTTGTATGTGTAACTATCAGATCTCAATGGCTGACACCACATCCTCTGATGTACCTACTGCCTCTGCACCTACTGTCACTCTAACTGATGAAGAATTACTTCCACGTGCAGAATGGGTGTCAATTGCTAAGAGCAACTGCTATTTAGATATGGATAGAGGGCAACAAAATCCAACTTACCGACTGGCTGTCGACATATTGAAGGACACCAACTTCTTTAATGCCCTAACCAAGCATTGCACAATCCCATCCATTTATCTTCAGCAATTCTGGAAAACAGTTACGTGGGATAAGATATCTGCGTCTTACTCGTGTAAGCTTGAAGACAAATGGTATGACATCTCGGTTGATACACTCAGGGATGCTCTTCAGATCACACCAAGAAACCCTTCCAACAAATTCATCACTCCACCCTCCATTCAAGAAATCTTAGACTTTGTCGACGAATTGGGATACCCGGAAAGACTAACCAAGATTTCATCACTCATCAATGCGGAAATATATCAACCATGGAGATCAATCGTCACAATTCTCAATCTATGCTTAACCGGTAAAACATCAGGGACAGACAGAGTACGAGCTCCCATAATGCAAATACTGTGGGGAATAGTCAAAGGGAAAAATATTGACTTTGCTGAACTTATTTGGGAAGAGTTCATCTTGTCCTTAGACACATTTATCACTGATAGAATTAACTTTGAGAATAAAGTCAAAGGAAGAAAAGGTCTTGGTAAAAGAGTGATTCCCAAAGATCGATTCTCAAAACTCATTATCCATCATCTGCAACAAACTCACCAACTCAACTCAAGAAGCGAGTCAGCCCTGCATGAAGCCAGCGATGAATTCGTTCTTGGCAACATAAAATATATTGCCAGAGGACATGACAAGGAGATCTTTGGAGTGCCGCCTCAAGCTCACATCGATAGAATCAAGTATGCTGATTACTTCAAGAGTTATGTAAAAAAATCTTCCGCCACAACCGCTGTTAACGCACCCAAGTCCACTCCCACACAATCAAAATCAAAACAATCAGGAACCACCTACTCAAGCCTTCCCAAGAAAAATAAGAAACCTGACAGTTCTGTATCTAATGTCTCTCCTTCACAAAAGCAAAAGAGGAGAAAGAGAGACACTGGTAAGGGTAATGATGAGGGAACTAAGGTTCCAGGAAGTGAGACATAGTTGTTAGATGAAGACGAAGCTGCATTCCAACAAGGAATTCAGCAAAGCCTAGACAGTCTGAACGTGTCTCAAAGACCACCAGTGGGAGGGGTTATGATAAGAGATCCAGAGCCAGCACCACGACAAATCAATCTTGTCACACAGGACAAAGGTAAAGGAATTGCTGGAGGAGAAGCAGAACAAGCTGCACACATGCTACTAAACATCCCTTCACCACCTCCCAATACAACTACCCAGTTTATTCTTAAGAAAAGAGATGTTGTATCATCCTCTGCACAAGAACAATCTGGGATGGATATTGATGTGGCGGATACATCGATTGAATCCCCTGCTTCCAGTGATGCACAGGCAGAAAATCAGGAGACACCTTTTACTGCGGAGATCCCAGTGCTTGAAATAGTAAATGATAAAAATGAGCTGCTAAAAGACCCACAGGAGATCCTTGAGCCAGGATCTGAAGTACACAGGCGTCTTGAAGAAACGAACATGTCTACGGGATCTCTTTCCTCACTTAAGAATCTTGATGCTGACTTCTCATACGGTGACCAATTCTTAAAAGACGGTCCCTCAGACATTGAATCAGACAAGCAAACCAATGAAAAGGAAGAAGTTCAGTCCATGTTCTCAGTCACTATTCAACAAGACTCTTCAACCGTTCCTCCGATGTCTGCTCCAAACGTCTCCACTGTTGCCACAACTCCATCAATCACACCTCCACTCAAACCTACTAATACAACTGTACTTCCACCACCCAAACCTGCTAATGATCCTCTTCAAGTTGTCACTATCAGTGACCCCGTCACTCCACCTGCCTCACCACCTCCTGCATCACCTCCTCCTGTCAAAACAACTGAGCAATTGCTCGAAGAGGCCATGTTTTACATTGCAACTATTGAGAAGCATTTTCCAATAGCTGTCAACAATCTTGATAGTCGTGTCAAAAAGCTGTAGAACCTTAACCTCGATGAAGTTGTAACAAAGGCAATAGAAGCAGATATTAAAGATGCGGTTGAATAGGCAGTGAAGGCTTCATTACTTCAGCGATTTAAAGACTTGCCGATCTCTGACATGAGATCAGTTCACTCAAAAAGAATGTATGATGTAGGAGAGCACTTGCACAGTACACATAAGAAATTATATGAGGCACTCGATGAATCTATGAGGCATGATGATTATCAGCAGTTTGTTGTGGATGTTCGTGAAAGGGAGGCTAAGAAGTAAAGAAGGACGGTTCTGATGGAATCAAAAGATATGTCTGGAGGCCCCAAGTCACCACCACCTCCTCCACCTCCTACTGGTGGAGCAGGCACATCTGGAGCTGGAGGATCTTCCGGTACAACCACTACTCACAAGGCAAACCCACCTTCACCTCCACCAACAACTCAGAAACAAACTGGAACTTCAAGTGGTCAAAGATCTCAAAAGATGTCTACTGCATGGACCACCGTTGACTCCCAGTTTACACCAACCATCTCCTCTATTCCTGAAGAGCAAATACTCAATGAAGAGTCTTTCGTTCCTCAAGAGTCAGAATATGAAGATGACGACGCTTCTACCAAGCACATCCCCAAAGTTTCAGAAGAACAAGATTGGTTGTGTTAATACAAATAAGCCAGAAAACGTTTATTTATATTCTACGATCATCTAATGTTTTGTCGATAACAAACGTAAAATCATTTTAATGAAACAAATAGAATACGTAAATAGTTTGAGTCAATAGTTTCCTAACACACTTACGTTTTCACATAAAACACTAAAACAAGTATAAGTGATTTTATGATTTAGATACATATGTACAACAACTATTGTTTACATATTGGGTTAGCATATACTTAAACTAAGTATACTAAAATGGGTAAAAACAAGTATATACTAAAATGGGTAAAAACAAGTATATACTAAATGGGTAAAAACTAGCAAATGGTATTGACCCATAACCCATGGTTTTATATATACCACTTAACCAAGTTCATTGTATCCTTGAGATACATTGTATCTAGAAAGAAAACCATGGATCAACCCATAACCCATGACCCATGACCCATAACCAAAAATACCCATGGGCAAAGAGGAACGTTTCGAAGAGGTCAACAAGCCTAAACTACAATGAGCATCATAAGTCACAAGCTCAAACTTAGAATGTTTAGGAAACTTATCTCATCCTTGAGCATCATTAAGCTTTTAGCTGAATCTTGAGTTTGGGTAACTCATTAGCATTAGTAGCACTTGTATGGCTAGTTCATTCTCTTAGTTTTAGAGATTTGGTTGATCATCTCTTGTTTTTATTGAATGAATATCTATATGCCATAATTGTTTTGTGCTTTGTGCTTTGTGCTTTGTGCTTGCTATGTCATATACTACTTCACATCTTCATTAGCATTGATTGAAACACTCTCATTGCTGAAGAAACTATCAACAGACAGCCGGATCCCTCCAAAATGCCTAGCCGGATCCCTCCAAGAAGGGAACCATGGGATCCGTGGTACAGAAGCACAAATTTCTACTAACTTGAGTTTTATTTGCAGGAAATTATGCACTATACTCTTGTTTTCTAACCTTTACTTTGTAGATTTTCAAAATACACATGAAGATTTTGACACCATAAAGCTAGAGGGAGCTTTGTGTCAAACGATATTGCAAAAACATTTGCAACTTAATCCGATTTTGGATTATACTTTATGACACCCCATTGCAACTTTGCAATCTTCTAGGGGGAGCACGTTTTTCGTCACTTAGACGAACCATTTGCAAACATATTTGCAAACACAATTAGTTTATTTTACGTTATGTCCTTGACGCCCTCTCAAAGGGATGGACTCGTCAAGGGGGAGTTAAGACGAGTACCATTTCCGTCACTTGCTCTCTTTACATTTTTACATATTTTTATTATAAAAATTGTGTTAGTTTCTTTTAACACTTTTTGTTTTGACAAAAAGGGGAGAAGAAAGTAAAACTACTAATTCAAATTTGCTACTTAATTTTAGTTTTTCTTAAAATAATTTTATGTTTTGTCATCAAAAAAAGGGGGAGATTGTTAATACAAATAAGCCGAAAAACGTTTATTTATATTTTACGATCTTCTAATGTTTTATCGATAACAAACGTAAAATCATTTTAACGAAACAAATAGAATACGTAAATAGTTTGAGTCAATAGTTTCCTAACACACTTACGTTTTCACATAAAACGCTAAAACAAGTATAAGTGGTTTTATAATTTAGATACATATGTACAACACCTAGTGTTTACATATTGGGTTAGCATATACTTAAACTAAGTATACTAAAATAGGTAAAAACAAGTATATACTAAAATGGGTAAAAACAAGTATATACTAAATGGGTAAAAACTAGCAAATGGTATTGATCCATAACCCATGGTTTTATATATACCACTTAACCAAGTTCATTGTATCCTTGAGATACATTGTATCTAGAAAGAAAACCATGGATCAACCCAAAACCCATGACCCATGACCCATAACCAAAAATACCCATGGGCAAAGAGGAGCGTCTCACGGATCCCTAGCTTTGTGCTAGCCGGATCCCTTGTGGAAGGGATCCGTGGGATCCGGGGAACAGTAGAAAATTTCCTCTATAAATAGAGAGCCATTTCTTCTTTTCTACTCATCACTTTACACACATACTTCCCCAAGTATTATAACCCTCTAACCTCGATCCAAGTGATCTATGTAGCTTTGTTTTTTGTTTTTGTGTGATTCTCTAGGTTCCTCTTAAAGGCGAGATCACCACTTCTTGAAGACGAGCAAGCTCAAGTCCATGAGTTGCCATGCTTCGTCATCATCAAGACAACTAAGGTTCTATTGTTGATAGTTCTTTCTTCCACCGTAGATGTTGGGTTGAAGGCATTAGTGAAGGATGCCGAAAGTGTCAAGATGAAAGCATTAGTGAAAGGTGCTTATCGTCCGTGTCAAAGCATTAGTGAAGAATGCTAAAGGTGTC
The DNA here is from genome assembly GCA_910596185.1 of Chrysanthemum makinoi. NCBI lineage: Eukaryota > Viridiplantae > Streptophyta > Magnoliopsida > Asterales > Asteraceae > Chrysanthemum > Chrysanthemum makinoi. The sequence goes on from OU343221.1 coordinate 185,859,507, forward strand.
AAGACGAAGGCATTAGTGAAGGGTGCCAAGCGTTGTGTCAAAGGCATTAGTGAAGGATGCCTAAGAATCAAATCAAGTGGCATTTGGGAAGAATGCCTAGGTCGTATAATCGATGAGGTGCATCGTTATACATATAAGTATTTGTTTATTTCCAAGGATGGTGATATCCTTGATGATGTTGTAACAAGGAGTGGATATCCTTGACATTAGGTGTTGTGTTGTGAAGGATAGTAGTTCCTCCATAGTAATGGAACTAGGTGCTTAGCCTAGTACCTAATAAAGGGTAGGCGACGTTGTGATAGGATTAGTTCTCCTTGGTGTGAAAGAACTCGGTGGTTAGCCTAGCACCGTATAAAGGGTGGGCAACGTTGTGTTAGGTGTGGTTCGCCTTGGTGTGAAGGAACTCGGTATTTAGCTTTGTACCGGAAAAAGGTTAAGCGACGTTGTGAAGGCTTCTCAGCCATAAGGAGTTGGTGTAGTGTTTACGAACTCTCGAGTAGGTGACTCGGGGAGTAGAGTAGGGCAAGGAAGGTGTCCTTGTAGCCGAACCACTATAAATACTTGTGTCGTGGTGATGTGCTTCTTACTCTTTATCTTTCATTACACGTTTATATATCTATCTATCAACGTCCAACATAAACAACCAAATAGATTGACATAAGTCGATCTAAATATTTAAAAGTAAGTTTTAAATTGGTAAAACTATTCAACCCGCCTTCTAGTTTTCCATAGGTTGGATGCATATATTGAGGGAAAACGAATCAAAACGTCTAGAGCTGCACCTTCAAAGGACGTGACTCAAAGCTGGCTCACCCAAGATAAACCTCAAACTCCTGAACCTTCATGGTTCATTCCCGAGTGTGATTTAACAAACCCTGACAATAATTAGGCTACAACCATTATTTCCAACTATGAAGCTCCAGCAGAAGACTCTCTTCTTCACTTCACAGGGGATATGGGAAGCTTCATGAAGTGGTGTGTGAGAGGAAGGGAATTACTTCAATCACTCCAAAAGACCTTGAAGGCCCAGCTTTTGAAATCGTCAAAGTCTTCCACTCGGATGCTAATCAGCTTCAATACCAGATGGAAGAATGCAATAAAATGCTGAATGATCAAGTTAGTGAGCAGATCAATCGGTTTGATGTGAACAAGCCTCTTCCTCTCGGTGGTGAACCTGGACATATGACCATTCAGTCTGAATTTTTCTTCAACCATGACCTGGACTATCTATGTGCTCACACTACTGAAAGAAGACCAGCTTTATCGATTTCTAAGATGAAAGCTGCTACCTACACTGATCAGGGTCTTGAACAAATGGTACCGGATCAATTTTGGGCTGATAAAGAACAAGAGTATGACATTGCTGCCTCATATGGAATTTCTCATTGGTGGTTCAAGAAGAAGAAATTCTACATTGATAGACATGGTGCTAAAAAGAGTCGCAGAGCTGTTCGATCCAAGCTGCGCATTCTAAGTGTCGTCACTGTAGAGATCTTCTCAATATATGGCTATGCGTAACACCCCCAAAATCACAATGTGACAGCGGAAGACTATTTGGGGTATTACTTAAAGGATCACAGTCATAAGTCATAGAAAACGACTCTAAAAGAGACGTTTTTAATAAAAGATTGTTACCATTTCATAAAACTCAATGTTTTGGAACACAAGAGAAAATACCACAAGTTTTGAAGTTACATAAAAGATAGTTCAAATGTTTACGAAATGATAACTTTATTTAAAAACACCACTTCTAGCCTCCCAAGACGTCTACTCCGTGCCTTCATGATATCCTAATTAGTACCTGAGATAAACATGCTTAAAAAGATTAACAAAATGTTGAGTGATATTCATAGGTTTAATAAATGGTTGAACACAAGTAAGAGATGATAATTGCTTCGAAGACAATTACCATGGAAAACAGAGATTATTATTATGCACTAAGCTCATGACACCAAACTAACTGCATACACCTAATTACTGGTGTAAGTAATAATATTGCCCCAAGATGGAATTGCCAATTCCATGATAACCAAATATATTGCGCCCCGGTTATTTCCGATAACCGAGTCGGGGTCGTTAATTCCCATAGTACTATCCACAATATTCGCGTTCACTCGCAAGTGATTAATGGTTCATGATAAAAGGGACTTATGGCAGGCAACTTAGTCTATAATAATAATGATCAAGCAAGCATACATTTTAAGAAAAGACTTGTGTTCTAGTTTATAGCATGCATCTCCCTCACGGGGGTTGAAAAACAAGGAAAAGCGAGGCTATGAACTCACCTTAGCAAAAGTAGTATCCGAGTAGTGAAAGAGTCAAGTAGAAGATGCACAAAGTACCGTCACGCGACCTATAGTTAGTATATCAATACTTTAATTAATACGTTTGTATTTTGACTTGATAATATTCAAATTTATCAAAAGTTAAGTTGTTGATGCTTGTGAGGCAGTGTTTACGTTTAAATGATGTATTAAGTGTCGGTTGCCATAGATTCTAGGAGAGGTATAAGTATATAGAGGGTGATGAGATTACGTCAAGATGGATAAGTCGTATATTCGTTGATTACTAAAAGACACTAGATGGAAAACTCTTCATGGTAACGTATTTGTGTCGTAAGTCATCGTTTAAAAATGTGAATGTTTACATATGAGTGTATATTGACTAATAGGAGATGTGTTATATATAAGAGTATGGTTACCATATACTAAAAACATGATAGTGTTATGTTTTAAGAAAAATCGGCATGATCTCGTTTATATATTTTAAATATAGTTTTTAAAATAACGTATTATTATAAAGAAAGTAATAGTTTTGTTTATGTAAAGCTCATGTAATCTATCGTTGAAGACTTTATTTTATTTATAGCGATAATAGTGAATTTAATTTATAAAGTTGTCGTTAAGAATGTAAACATAAGTCTTTTGTAAAATCATTGTTAAAAGTTACAAAAATGTAGTTTAGTGTATAAAAGTCGTCATTTCAAAATAGTGATTATTTATCAATTATAACAAAAATATAAGTCATGTTTTATTATTTAAAAGAATGTTTTGTCTATATATATTCATGATTATAAGTTGCTAAAAAAATCTAGTTTATTATTTTAATGAGTTGGTTCTATTCGAGGGCTCTTTGTAGCCGTGGTAAGTGGTAACAAGGGGGGGGGGGGGGGGAATTGCTTGGACTCGGTGTGGGCTGAATGAGTAGCCAAAGAAGATGGGCTTTGGCCTAGTTTTTTAAGGGTCAAGCAAGCCCAATGAGCCGCGGCCCAACTGCCAACCCAAACGCACCTATATGTGCAAGAAAAAGGAGTACATGTTTTGGGACATTTTGACATTAGAGGCTGTATTGTAACCGAAATATTGGACGAGTAGCACTTGGTTCACAAGGACGATCGTTTCTAGTTTTCACGAAGCTTGACGAGACTTTGACTCGACCTTAGAAACTAGTGGACATACCAACGTGTTTGGACAACAAGATGAGCAAACCCAAGACCCGATACCAAAAGCTTAGAATGAGTTGTTCCATGGAGGTCGTTGTGTTAGGAAGGGAAGAGGAGTCTAGCAGCCTTTCGGCTTGCTAACTCTCTTCTACACGACCCCTCGAACCTAACTTAAACCGAAACTTTATTGAGTTCAAAAATTACCCGTTCCCACCCATAGCGAGTAAGACCAAGACGAGTAAATCAAGAGGATCAATTTCGCCATATCAGGTCTCGCCCCCAAGCACAAAACCAACTTAACCCATCTTGAAATCAATAAGTTACATGTTACTAACCAAAAAAGTTTTGAAAGACAAACTTGACCAAGATAAGGAAACATCAAATACTCCTAATCCGAACACTAGTAAATCTAAAAATAAGCTGGGTCGAAGTCGATACTAAGCAAGTTATCAAGGAACTCGAAATTAAACCGAACCATATAAACCATTAGCTAACGAATATAAACCGAAACACTTAATCTTGGTTCTCATATATGTCGACTACATGATTCCATCTTTCAAGGGTTTTAAAATTTGTGATTTAGATGTTTCTTCTCGTGTGACTGCCTCGACCAAGCAACAACATAAACCAAGTTTTAACAACATATATATATTCGACTTTTTACTTATACCACACAAGATATTAACAACCAAGAACAAATCGACCCAAAACATTTATGCATCGATTCATATGTATGAACAAGAACAAGATTACAACTGAAAACAACAAGTTTAATAACATAGTAAATGGAAATCAGGAAAAACCTTACAAGAATGAGAGCCGATCGGTATGAAAGAAAACAACAACTAAAGAAAAACCCACCAAGCCGTATCCACAGGAACCACTAAACACTTCAAGAACTCTTTTAGTTTTTCTTTTTGTTGTAAGTTGTGGTATCTAAACCTGTGGATCGGTGAGGGTATTTAAAGGAGTAAAATGAGTAGTTTGACTAGTACTTTCGAATGTGGGGATGAGGTATGAGCCTTCTTTGAGTAATATTACCAAGGCCTTCACGTGGCTCTCCTGAGCTTGTCTTCAACCGTGGCTCCTAAAGACAAAAATATTGGGGACCTTTGCTCTTGTCGACTTGTTTTTCCGAGTTACAGGGGAGCGTTTGTTTTGCTTGTCATCCTGAGGATGTCAGCCATTGCCATTCGAAAATGGTAATAAGACCTTTGGAGGTGGAGAGATGCGGTTGGAGCCTTGGCAAAAGAAGGAGATGAAGAAGAGAGAGAGGCGCAGGTTTTTGGGGAAGGTGGGTAAGTGGATGAAAGGGAGATAGGTTATCACGTGGGTTTGTGGGGGATAGGGTAAGATTCTTAGTTTTATTTTTGTTTTAATTAGTTAATAGGTGTTGTAAGTATTTATTTTTGTGTATAGATTTGGTACATAATGTATTTTGTACCCCGTTGTTTAGTTGGTAACAGTATACTGTTTAATGTGAAAATTATAACACTTATACTTCCGGACACGTTTTAAATAAACTGTCACGATGACGTAATTTTTGATTTTCATTATTTCGTTTTTATTTTTTTTGTTTTCTTTTATTATATTGGTACGCGTGCGGACTCGTAAGACAAGAAAGTTTTCTTGTGAGACTGATTGAGTTATCAGTAAATATCAAGCATAGTTAAATAAGACTACTCGGATATGCATAAATTTTTATGCAAGAAAAATGAAATGTACATGCTAAATGCTCAACTTAGATCAAATAAGTTTTGATAAACAATCTAGTTCATTAATATGAAGATCAAAATAGTGAAATTTTACAGGTGGCTACACTATGATTACCTGAAGAAGATTGTTCTTCGAAGAGCAAACTTGAAAGAACATATTATAGAAGAAAACGACTTCAAACATTTGATGCCAAATGACTTTGAAGATCTCTATCTTCTGAACCTCCAAGGACACCTTGAACACCTTCCTGTTCGTGAGAAGAAGGCTCTCTCGGCTGCTGTCAATCTCTGGATCAGAGGCTTGGTCATTCGACAAAGAGTTGGAGATTTTCAGCTAGGAATGGAAAGCTACCAAACACGGGTCAACCTTACAAGACCGCAATGGGAAGCCAAAGGACATGAATTTTGTCACGACTATATAGTGATTGACACCCCCAGAGCAGTCCTCTTCACTGACAGATACGAGTCAAGAATGTTAATGAGATTGTGTGAGTTATACAAATTCAGTGATGGCACTCTCAATATGGTAGAAGAAGAATTGGACTCAAGGGTGAAGGAAATCAAAACTAACCTGAAGGCGTGGATCAAAACCAAATTCTGGTCTGAACAAGATTTAAAGAGGTGTGAAGAGTTCAGTGCTGCGATTAGACGAAGACTAAAGACTAGAAAGATTTATCGCAGCCTTGAAAGTTTTGTGGGTGGTAGACTTCGTGAAGGTCATTACAAGCTGCTTCAAAGAATTGAATGAAGTCATCTTCCGGGAGCAGTTTTCGTTTTGTATTTTGATGTGTATAATGTGGTGTCTGTACTATGAACGAATATAACTCTAATGTATGTAGTAGTGATAGGTTATGTATTGTGGTTTCCCTTTTAATCTAAAAGGGAACATCAGAGTAGTCCATTTCAAATCAAATAAAACAGGACACATTTTCCTCCAACAAGTTTTGTCTCTTACATATTTAAATCACTTGAGATCCAAAATCTCAAAGGATTTGAAATTTTTGATCGGGGGAGAAAATGTGATATAAATATGAAATCTGATAAAAAATGACCAATTTTTGTCTCAAAGTGCATACTGCTCTCTCATATGTGCTAAGCTCTTTTCGAATCTCGAAGCATATATTAAGGGGGAGAAATTCAAAAAGAAAATAAACTTTCAAGGTACAAAGAGCTCCATGTTTTATCACTAAGTACCTTGACTGATTTTCTAATGGTTTTCTATATGGCTATATGATCGTGGAAGTGCTTCAAAAGATCTCTTTCCTCTATGTGATAAACTGATTTCAAATATCCTATGCATATATTGAGGGGGAGCAACTTTTTGAAAACCACATTCTTTCCCGAAAATATCTTTAACTGTATGTGAATCACTGATTTTTGATCGGGAAAGTAATGTCGATATCTTTAGAAAATATTTATCAAAAGAAGTGAATTCTTCCTCTTGCCTCCATGTGCCAAAATGATTTCAAACATATGTTGCACATGTTGAGGGGGAGCCATTTTCTAAAATATCAAAAACGATTCAGGTACAAAATGCTTTGATAATATATCACAAGTACTTGGATTGATTTTCAAATGGTTTTCAATTGGTTCCAATGGCTGATGAACAATACCAAAAGACCGACCAATTTATTTTATGCATGGTGTTATAAGGATGGTTAGGTTAGGTATTCGTTCCCACGATCCCACCAGAGCCGGAGGGATCTACCCAGGGACAATCCACTAGATAATGTAGAAGTCCTTAGGTATGATGAAAAAAAGGAGAAAAGTGAGATATGGGAAGAGTGCGGACTGAGAAAGAGCTAGAACTGGAATAAACCCAACAAGGTTCTAGTAATGAAGTCTCGGTAAGCACTGAAGAGGTTGAAGAATGAAAAAGAAATGAAATGAGAAAAGGGTGAAAAGAAATAGCCCTCCAATAATTCAACCTTAGGGCAAATACCGGGTTCAATACATATGCTACTGGTGTTTACTAAGGTAACACTGGTATTGAAGACAAGACATCATGGACCCAATGTTGCACTGCACTACAACTTCCTAAGCTACTCAAGTTCCTCTTAAAAGGACTTGTTTCATTCTCACAGGGAACCGACATAATCTATCGACTTTCTCTTAGAGATTGTTGATATTGAAGAAGGAGACCCTCTCCCTAGTCTCCGACATAGGAACCAAATATGCACTTTTGAGTCTAGAGCCACGAGATCATCAATAAATCTCATTAAGGACACAATCAATGAAGACTCTCTGTTTCACACAATGTGGAAAGAGAGAATATACTTTTAGAGTCCTACATATTATGCTTGTGGTATTGCCAGAACATCTGAGTGATATGCAAACATATTCACAATGATGATGGAAAGCCTTCTAGAGCCAACATCAAACAAGCTCTTGGTAGGTGGCATGTGAGATCTATCCAATATATCAACCATGTGACAACTGAACAGAAACAATGGGGCGATTCAAATTTTTGAATCAATCCTGGTTCAGGTTATGGATTGACGGATACCTTTGAAAAACCGGTCGTTGTGCTTAAAAACTCTTTTCTTTGGCACGTCGACTGTGTATTAATATTTCAAATATAAAAGGTGTTTATGATTGATAATAGATTTTTCTCAAAAACCCTCGATGTATTGCAAAAACACTTTATTGAGCGAGCTCGATTGTTTTTCAAATATCTTTCCATCAATCGATGAATCTCAAATTCGCTGGTTCACTCACTCCGTGTTGTCTTCTTTGAGACGTTCCGGTTTGAGAACAGCTAAGCAACATCGAAACCTGTCAAGGAGATTCTTCGAATTTTACCGATCACATGTATCGATCAATGGGGAACCGTGGGCCGTGTACCTCAATTCAACGAAAGTGATCAAAGACACTTTCGCGGCGCTTTATTGCTAACTTTGTATCAGGTACACCCGACGCTTGCAACTGATCAGAATGGAGAGGCCAATCCATAGCCGCATGCTCACACAACACATTCATTTCAAAAGAAATCATGATTAGTGCATCAATGACTCTGATATTCTCACTCCATGCTTCTGCTACGCTACTGCAAATATCATGAATCATCTAAAGCTTCTGCTACTCTGATAAGAAGAAATCATGATCCATAATGTGAGCATGTCGGTCCACTGTCACAACATCACACAAAGTCAACACCACAAAGGGTGATGCTGAGATTAACTGTGGCTGATGATCTCTATTAAAGCTCAAAGGTCATCAACGTGGATCAGCTCTATAACGTCCATGAAATATACATTGTAGTTGAACAATGATGAAATCACCACGGAAGCACAAAGTTTGAATATTTTGATGTTTTGATATCTACGAGCTCAAGTTTAAAGATTAAATAGAATGCTAGGATTCACAATGTAAATCATGGGGTGACCTCCCTTAGGGGGAGATTGTTACGAATTGGAAATTCTACTGTGAAGCATCGGTCACCCCAAATATAATCTAGCTTAAGTTAGCTCGTAGACATATCATTTATTATGTTATTTGTTAGTCAGTTATTAGCATAGTTTAGTCTAGTGCAACACCGTGGAGGAACGACGGTCTTTACCCATTGTATGCCTAATCCACAGCCTGTAGGAGGGCGTATTTCTTTGCATAAATAGCGCTCTCCCCACAAGGGAGAGGGTTGGATGTTCATTTGCAATCTAACCTTCTATGTGTTTCTCTCACTAGAACATCTCCCTTCTCTCTCTAAAACTTGTATACACCTCATATGTTTATGCTTTGATGTGATTATGAAATCCTATATCTTACACTAACTTTTGAAATTTTTAGTACGCAGCGGAATTTGTAGATGAGCAGTAAACCTCACAAGGTGAATCTGACTTATTGCGGAAAATCCGTTCGGGGGTAACATACAAAAAATCAAAAAAGATCTTCTTACGTATGTAGATGCTTCACACCAAACAAACCGTGAAAGACGAAATGAAATGACTTCCCCCTGAATGTTGCGGTCTATCGGAATAATAGTTACTTGTGAATATGCAATTACTCGATAAAGTAACCGTGTGTAAGGCATCATAACATCATATTTAGGTAACTTCACGCACGCTAACTCTGTGAAAGTGAGAAGATAACACCAAATTGAGAAATTTGCACCACAGATCGTCTCATTTCTTCCCCCTGATTGAAGAAATTCATGAAGGAAACGGGTTTTCAAAAAAAATCCAAAAACATCAAAGAAGCAAACACCACCAATACTCTCTTCCCCCCGATGTTTTCAATGAATCAGAATCATACACCGCGTATGTTGATGATGAATTGGAGACAGCGAAATCACCTATGTCCAAGTAATCGAACAATTGTGAAGTACCATAAATATCTTGTGAGAATCAATTGCTGATAAGACTTCTCTACTCGTGTATACTCTTCTCAGCTAACTCTTTACCGACCCCATTATCATTCTGACGGCTTTTTGTAGTGACTACTGATGGAGAAAACCCAATATGACGAACTTAAGACTGAAGTAAAATAACCCGAACTTGTGACTTAAACTTGCACTATTATCAGACGAAGAACCCTTTTTTCTTACCACCATCGGAAAAAGTTAAATTTAAAGTTTCTCGAATTATCCACAGCTTTTTGTGACACTTGAGCACAACAACGTAACTCCTTAAAAGTGATAGTTATATGCTGTGAGCACAACAACGTAACTTCTTACATCAGGTATAACTAGACAACTTAATTCTTTGTCATTCGTAATGGTTAAAGCTCGAACAAGGATCTAGAAGAATCATGCATCCAACCAACCCCGATATCTTCAAGATACTAGGTACACGCACCCGTGAAATCCCACTTCCATCTCAAATAAATAATAATGAATTCTCGCCGTAATCACATCGTGCGGTTAAATGCCCAAAAACTAGCCTTCGTTAATTGGTTAAAGTGAACTTTGATAATGGTTAATCCCGTAATCACTCTTTTTCGCCAAAAATTATGCTAAAATTTTCACAATGTATTAAAATACATTTTATGTTAAAATTTCAGCACAATAGATTTCCAATATTCGGGTCTGTTATTAAAAATCAGCCCATGGAATTGACAAAATAAGCAGTCCCAAATAATGATAACACTCGTGGCCCAATATCAGTCCATGACAAGCCTGGTACCAAATCCATTACTTACCCTAATATACGGGTATAAAACACTATAATAATCAACCCTAATCCCATTTCACCTCTAACCCTAAAAATTGTTTAATCCGCCCCCCCCCCCCATCTCATCAGGAAAAAAAAACGCAGTCGCAAATTCAACATCATCTCACTTCACAAATATGCTCCCACCACAAATAATCCATGTATTATAACAAATCACTAACGCAAACCCATAACAGTGATGAATCATTGATGTCTCTTGGTTTAACTTCAAGATCTTGAATAACAAGGTCTCAGGTAGGTTAATAGTTCAGTTTTAATAGAACAGAAGTGAAGTTGTAACACATTTGTTATGCACTTTTCTTTTAGAGGTTCGAATATTATAAGAGAAGTAAAAAAAAACTTCTAAAACGATCTATGATAGATTGGTGCTATTTCAATTTGACATTATCTCATGTGAGATTTGAAATAAACAAAAATGAGATCATGTTTGCATTTTATTATGTCTCGACACATAAGATCTATGAAGAGTTTATGGTAGATCTCATTATGATCTTGATGTATCAAAAGATATACATGATACCAAACAACCTGAGATCATTCTTTTTGTTCTTTCTTATATTTGATACTGAGTAGAAGAGGTTGAGACTATAGGTAGGTAATGATTTGTTGAAGTAGCTTGTAGTACGATTTAGGTAACATGGATTTATCTTTTCTCGTAGTTCTTCCTATTGATTTGTTTTTGTAGAAAGTTAAGACCAAGGAAGATTTTAAATATCTGAGGTCAAGGGTTTTGTTGATCATTTACATACTTCTGACTTTCTTCTGACTTTCTTCTTCTTCATTTCTATCCGGACTTTTACGCGTAAGGATAATCTTATGCGTAAAAGTTTATGCGTAAGGTTACCTTATTCGTAAATTCCAAAGCTTATGCGTAAAGAGGTTTTAGTCGTAAAGTCTTATGCGTAAACGAAAACCTTATGCGTAAATCTTTACGCGTAAGGCATGGTCGAATGACTTAGGCGTAAGAAGCTTATGCGTAAATATTTACGCATAAGACTTCGGCGTAAGCATTCTTACGAGTAACTTTCCAAGTTACTCATAAAAAGATTGTAGATGAGCCCTTCGGCTTAAAAGTAGGGTTTTGACCATTGTTGATTTTTTTTCCGGCGACTTTTTCGACCGTATTCTCCATTCATTTTGTAGAAACCAAGAAAGAATGCCTGAAAGACTTGTATTTTGACCCAGTTTAACCACTGATATGACTTATCACAGAATATGGTACAAAAAGTTATACGAGTAACAAAAAAATGCATAAAAAACTGTTAGATACCACACAAACAGATTTATGACTTTTTTAACAAATACAACTTTTGACCATAAATGATACATTCAAAAAACTTGTAAAAAATCTAAAAAACACATCATATGTGAAAGGTTCAAACTTTGTTAAAAACAGATTTTGACAAGATAACATCACACAAATCATCCAAAAATAAACCGACCTTGCTCTTGATACCAATGTTAGGATCGTTTTAATGGATGATTTGGTGATTCGGGAGGTCTTGGAAGATGAAAGATTGCCATCTTCATGTTAGTGAGAGAAACTAGAGAGAGAAGGGAAAAACTAGTGTGTTTTATTAAAGAAAGATAAAAGCTTACGCTAATGAGACTCACCCTCCTAGGAAAGTCTAGGAGGGTATTTATACCTAAACACATACTTCTATGACTAAATGACATAACAAGCCCTTGTGTTTAAGGTAACAAATATAGAAAATGTAATCTCGTCAATGTCGTTCCATTTACGAGTTAGGAGCGATTCCAACACAGCCCTTCCTATACTATCAGAGACAGCCTCATATGCAACATTGGTATTAGTAGGAACTCTGTACTGACGAATATCAGAGTCCTGTCTGGTATCACTCCTATATGGTGATGAAGTGGGTTAGGAGGATTATTAAGAACCATAAGCTTTGGGTGCGTGTTGGGAGTCAACTAGGGTTGTTGATCCTTCACCCTGAATTTGTAACATGTTTTCAAACAAAGGTACTACAAGTCCATTGAACCCCTTTGATTCCATCTTCATGTTGTTATAGTGTTTTTCTGTGAGGCAAGGAGTTTTGTAAATGTTTTCATGGAACTTGAGTTTAACTTGTCTGGTTTCCAAACTATTTGAATAAATCGTGGGTACATTAAAAATTTGAACTTGTTGTCTACGTTTTTCACCATACAATCAAAAATCAACTTTGAAAAATTGTAAATCATATCAGTTGATAAGCATATGGGAGCAATAATAATACCTCTACTGAAATGCTCCCATGAAGTTTTCTTAGGACTCAAACAATGAAGGATAGTATGGATCAAAAATCTCCATTGTGGGGCAAAACTACCTTTAAGAAAAGTCAAGTTTTTAGAGGATGTGTCATACCCCATTCTGATTAAGTTTTGAAAAATTTCAGTATTAGGCATATCACTAATACCGTCTACATCTCCAAGGTGCAGATGCCTCCTAAGAGATACTTCAGTAAGAGTGATTATAGTACCATCAACTTTGGCTTTTATCTGATTATTTCCATCTTCAAACGTATTGACAGTAGTAGTCTGCCAAAACTGCTTGATATGAGAAACATAGACAGTTGGATTAACTGCAAGAGCATACCTGATGTGGGTATGATTCAGAAAGTCCATTATCTCATAGAAGTCACTTGCTTCATTTGTTTTCTCCAAGAATGCCACCTGATTGTGTTTTGCTGCAAATTCAAAAGGTGTCATTAAAGAGAATTTAGGTTTTAGGGTTAAAAGTATGTTCTGACTGGTGGGTTTAGATCGATATTGAATGAATGGTACTGATTTGGGAGCCAATTGAGTATTTATAGACACGACTAAGAGTTTCTAGATTAACTGACTTGAATTAATAGGAAACTTAAGAGAAAGGTAATCTACTAAAACATAGAAAGTAAATACTTTCCAATTTAGAAACCCTTTAAGAATGATAAATAACAAAATCTCAACGGCTATTTTCAAAAAGTATTTATTCCTGAACAGTACTAAACAAATACCGAGTAGTACCAATTTATGCTAGCAATACAAATATTTTTCCTAGCAGTACAAACTTTACCAAAATGTTTTCTAAGCAGTATTAACCCAATATTCTTACAAAACAATACTGCATTGAGTTTTAAGAAGGGATTAAGTATAAGGGAAGACACTTAATCAAAGTCCGGTCTTATATGACCTCTGGTTGTGTGAGAACCAATAGTTTCAGTGCTTAGACTGCCTGTGACATATAGACTCATTCTAAGAGCCTTCTTGACTGGGTTTCCAGCTCATGGCAGTTGTTACCTCTGACACAGAAGTGTTAGGTTCACTTTTGCTCACTGTTCTCATTGCCAGAGCTCCTTGGAGTAACAAACTATCATGAAGCATGATAGAATGGCAAAGAGTGGGTTAGATCAGAATAAACAATCTAACTGAAACCATCAATTCATGTTCAATGAAGATCCAAATGCCTCATAATGCTTTGGCATCTACACAATCATCAGCATAGCAAATCTCTATCATTTGGTTGTATGAAGCTATCAAGGGAAGTCAACCATACTATTTGCTAGAACTCCCAAGGTCTCAAGTATCCCAATCCATTCATAGTGTTATGCCTTACCTGCAAATGTTAGTCTAAAACCAAGGAAACAAAAAACAACGTATTTCCATTATGACAGTACAAAATATGACTAATATTACAAAAGAAAGGAAATCAATTTCCTTTGGGGACCCAATCCATTACTGGCTTGGATCTGCCTCGTGCATCAAGACAGTCAGTTTTCTTCAATATAATTGATGAACTATTGGGTTTGGTGGTCTTCATAACCCAAACAACGGAGGTCTTTACAGCATTCCCCTTGTTACATGAAACAGCATTACTGAGACAACTGGCAATTTAGGGAGTCTATTTTAGGTAACCGCAGTACGTTAAACTAAACCGAGCTTTGCCTTTATCACTATTTTTATAAACCATGACTTGATTTTATATCTTCTATTGGTTTTTACGGTTTATTTCACTATTGAATGAGTTATCGTATGAGTTTTAACTCTATTTGGTAGGCACTATTCGATTCGGCTCTAGAAAAGCCTAAAACGAAAAATATTGTAACTTTTAGACCGTAACTCAAAAATTGACAAATAAATAGTCAAAACTCGTGGAAAAACATAAATAATGATGTTAGAAAGTCGAATGAACGTTGTGGGACACTCGGGGGACAATATATGAGCTCGGGAATGGGTAAACGGGATAGTTTACGAAAAATGGCGACCATGGCCCCTCCTTTTTCCTTAGGCCGGCCACCCCCTCCTCCCATTTCATTTATTTATTAGTCCCTAGTCCCAAATATATAAACCCCTCACCAGCCCTCATTTTCTAGTTTCTTTCTCTCACTAAAAACACACACACAACACACTTTAACCCTAAACCCCACCACCGCCGGCCACTTTTCCGGCCACCACCGCCACACGACGGCACGTGACCACCCACCACCACCACCATATCGAAGATCTTTTCATCCTCTTTCTATCCATATATAATACTCTCACTAAAACTCTATTCACACCTTCAAATCTAAATATTAAGATTCGGATTTCTAGGGTTTCAAGTGGGTTTTTGCAATTCGTGTTTGGATAAGGTAAAAGAGACATGAATACACCTAGTTTGAGCTTTGAAAAGCAATGAATGGCTTATTAGGGTTTCGACCCTATGGTAAAATTTAGGGCTTTTATGTGAAACATGGAATTAAGTCTAATTAACATCTAAATAAACAAATAGTTAGTGTTTGGTAAGCATGTGGTGTATCAATTTTTATGGGTTAATGCATTTTAGGTCTAGTTTCATATCTTTGGTTAGAATAGATGATGGGTTTTGTGTTTGCTTAATGATTGGATGTTGTGGAATTGATTTGGGAAGTGTTTGGTGATGGTGAAGGGGCGTACGCACCATGAAGCCCACGTATGGGTCATGGTTGGTTTCGTACGTGACCCACATGGACCAAGGGTCCGGGTCGGGTCATTTTGGTAGCTTGTTGGTTTATATTGTTGATGTTTGGATGAGACGCGTGGAGCCGAAAAGCTTCTAGGGCTTGTTTGGTGCACTTGGTCTTAACCGTGACCGTGTCATGACCATTAGGGTCATAACATTGGTTTCGGGTATATTTGGTTGATTGATTGGTTGGCGAGATTGATTTGAGTTGGTTTGGGATTGAATTGCGCTATTATTACTTTTAAATTGAACTTGATATATATATTGTCAACTTTGAGCTACGTCGGTGTTACTTTGACTTTTTAGTCAATAGTTGACTCCGACAAAGCCGTAACATGGACTTTAGTATAGTTTGGACTATTGATTGATTAAAAGCCGAGAAGTCATGACTCGTGCTTGTGGACTCGAAACGAATAACGATATGAGATTAATATTGGAATTTGCCGATATATATATATATATATATATATATATATATATATATATATATATACATGAAAATGCTAATAGACTATGAAATATAAATAATAAATGGGCTTTTGTACCAAAAATATCGATAACAAGATTTATCTTGTTATTTACTATTTTAAATGGAAACTAACGACTAAATTGGAAATGTTTTATAATAAATAAGTAATTAATGTTTCGAGTACACGTTTATCGAAGGATGCCAATTATGGGTATTTAATACTAGTTTAAGTATTTATTTGCTTACGTTGTGTGCATGGGTTATGAATAACCTAACATTAATAGTGTTGATCCACGTGGGTAGCGGACTTATTAGGTTGACGAATCTAATAAGAGCCCGCTAGGTACGTTGGGTAACCTTATTAACGGGTGAATTATCCTTATGACTCTTTAGGAAACGATTGATTTATGGGATAATAAGCGACACGAGTAAATAAATGAGTTTATCGAGTTGACGAATTCGATAAGGTCTACTATTTATTCCAAAACTTATTGGACTATAGAGCTTATCGCTTAGATGTCTCATGGTGTTGCATTGAGTTATATATTGGTTGTTTGAGTGCATTCATAGCATCATATTTAGTCGATACACCCACATGAGGATACCAAACACTGGGATTTAATGGTGAAATGAGACATTTTTAGAAATAACGAAATGGAGTACATTGGGGTAGATAACGTTGATTTTGAGAGATATATATATTAAATTTGGTCTACATTAATAGGTTGTTCCGAGTCGATAGTTGCTGTGTCGTGATTTCCGTTATCTATTGCTAGCGTTTATTTGTACGTTGATTGCTTGAGGTGAGTTTCATAGCCCCACTTTTATCTACGTTTTTAACTGTATTGGGGTGAGAATCATGCTACTGTTTTTGGATCATGAAAACTATTTGGATTTGCTTATATGCTTGACTGTTTAGATAGATGTGCGGTAGTTGTTGCCTTAGACTATGGTAGCAATCCTAATTGCTATAACTGTTGCCTAGCTAAGAATAAACTTCTACATCGACCTAGTCCGGGATTGGCAATTGTTCTAGATTTTGCCACGCACAAGTCTTTGGACTAGAGTCGCTGGGCGGTAATCCCTCGGATGCGGGATATGAGTATGGTTGGTGATCCGGGTAGGATCGGTATTTATCTATCTTAGGTCTTGCATAGCAAATCAACTCCTACAGATCCACTATGATTTTGTTGAACTTAAACCTATGAACTCACCAGCGTAAGTTGACCTTTTAGCATGATTTCTCAGGTATTTGAAAGATGTTTGGAATACGTGATTGGTGGAAGCTTGACAAGAAGGCGGGGTTCGAGGATCATTTCTGACTCTGATAAACTTTGGGGACCTATTTTATTAAATCATGTTTTGGGCCTAATATTTACACTTTTGGATTAAATGTTTTGAATAACTAAATTTAGGATTGGTTTTGAATGTTAAATGACTATATTTTTGCTATACTTTATGTGTCGATACCAATCCAATAGTAACGCTCGAAAACTTGATTAAGTCTTCCTTGTACCAAGATTTGGGGTGTTACAGATTGGTATCAGAGCTCAAGGTTATAGAGAATTAGGTATTTTATAAACCCTAAACTATAACCACTTTTAGGAAAATTGATCCTCGACCGACGCACGCCGCTTGCCAAGCCGAAGCTTCTTATTTGATTATGGTATGAACTGCGAATTGAATTATGAGATGATATGTTAAGGGATATTGTGAACTGATTATGGAAACGTTATGATTTGGAGATATGATTATTGATTTTGGGTAAATGAGATGTGATTATCGAGATACTAAGGAATTTGATTTGAGTAAACGATATATTGTGATTTTGGAGTTTTCAACTCAATTGATTTGATATGGGATTATGTGATGGAACGGAACTTATGTGTTTTATTTAAAGGCATGTTTTGAGTAATGCGGTACCTCTACTTTTAAAGCTTTCATTATGTGATATATGTTTTGGTTAAGTTGATGCGCTTATTAAAACTAGTTGTTTCGAACACTTATACCTACCCTATGCCATTGTCACAGACTATGCCTTCACTAGCTTTTGATGTGTCTGAGGAGGTCGTTGCTAGTTCACCAGCATTGACTCTCATGACGGTTGCATAGGGTGATCCTTATGAGATTGCCCGTCACTCTAGTTCATCATCATCAGATCGCCCTAGCTCATCCAGGCGGCTTCACTTTAGATCGGGTCTTAGCACGAGCCTGCACTCCTAGGCTTGCTTATAGCACCTGCGGCATGTCCGTGAGACCACCTTCATCACCTATCTGTTAGCAAAGACATCACCATGTCTTAGGAGGCCTAGATCTCTAGTGTACCACCTCGAGGATTTACCAGCATGAGACTCGACTCATGGACTCTCCTCATGGATGAGAGAGAAGAGGAGCATGAGGTCGAGGAGGAGCATGAGATTGAGGCGTATGTAAATGAGGATGAGGATCCTGGGAGGAGGATGATGAGGATATCCGAAGGGGGTACTCCTCCACAGCAGAGTCTCCGCATTTCTCGAGGCAGTTCTCCTTTGCTCGAGCAGGAGTCCCTGGACAGTACCAAGTTGAGACTACTTACCTTATATAGGTAGCCCGTTAGGATCGAGATACCATCGAGATGCTTGAGCCCCAGGAGGTATGGTGAGACGCAGGTCCTGATGTGGGAGAGGATTACATCACCGGTACTAGGCTTAGTCGGTTGACGGATTGGTTGGTTGGAGTATCTAGGGCTAGTATAGAGGATCGAGAGAGGCGATATGGGTAATCGAGTCGAGGACTAGGGTTTTGCGTGAGGGTATGTCTGAACTCCATGAGCGAGTGTTGGGGACTGGCGAGAGGGTTCGACGACTCGTGATGCTGATAGAGTGATTTGGCGTAGGATTGGTGAGTTGGAGAGAGAGGTCGCAGAGCTTAAGAGTGATCGCGACGCTCGAAGTGTTGACTTGACATCTTTATGGAGAGATGTTGACGATGTTAGGAGATCAGTTAGTGGTGTTCGTAGACGTGGCTAGATAGTATTAGATTCATGGTTTTGTACCATCTTAAAACTAAGTAGTACTTGGTTCAAGATGTAGATCTATCCTAGTGGTCTTAGTAGTATCGTCGTTAGGATCGTTTTTGATTTCTTCGTATCCTTCCATGTATTTCCACTTTTGAAACCTATGAGTATGGTTATTGGAACGTGCATCCTTTAGTTATGATTCGGTATCCGATTGTTTCGCTTTGGTATAGCGTTATCCTTGTTGACCTTGATTATGAATTCGAGCATTATTTGGTGATCCTTAGAACCCAACTCTATCTTAAGAGCGTGAATTGTGAACTTATGAAACTGTGCTTCTTGCCGGAATGATGGAAACAAGGCGAAACCCGCTTAACAACCGGCACTCCTGCTGCCGTTGTTGCCCCCCGCTCTCCGTCGAGGTCGCCCGCCCGACCACTCCACCCTGTTGAGAACCAGAACCACGATAACCCAAATTGGTAGAAAACCCGAATGTGAGCGACCGTCCGAGAATGGTCCTGTTCCACAAACCCTCCACTGTGAACCCGAAAACCCATGTTAACCAGGTTAGTGGCGCAGCGTGTCTACGAATTAGGCCGAGACTAATCTCTCAACACCTCGGTGGGACCCCATCTTTGAATCGAACTTCGAGGTTGTATCTACAAAGAGTTCCGATTACTGTGGTCCCATGAGTTCGAGGAAGGAACGAGGGAGTAGGTTACCTAACTAGGTGGTTGGAGAAAATCAATCTGTGTTTTGCCGATTAGTAATTGTGAGGAGAGGATTGTAAGGTTAAGTATGCAACATTTACCTTGAAGGACGGCGCTAACTGGTGGAACAACTATCACGCATCAAGAGGAATTGATGTAGCTTATAGTATGACTTGGACTCGTTTAAGACTCTCCCGATCAAGACTTACTTGTCCTAGAAATGAAGTTAAGAAGTTAGAGAGTGAGTTACGGAACCAAAAGGTTAAGAATGCTGACATGGCGACTTATACTAAATCGCTGCTTCCAAGAGTTATCGCTTTGACTGATATGGTTCGCATCAAGAGCTTAAGATTGAGAGGTATATCTTGATGGATTGCCTTTAGCTACTCGAAATGATGTCATCGCCGCAAAGCAGCTAATTTGCATGAGGCAATTAATGTGGCTCGGCGCTTGATGGAATCTTATGTGTTAGAAGTAGGAGACAAGGGTAAGAATGATAGGAGTGATAAGAGGAAGAGGAATGAAGTTGTTAAAGGGAATGGCAACAAACGGCATAAGATAGCGGCCGTGTTCGCCATAGGAAATGGAGGAAGGAAAGATTATGAAGGTAGTAAGCACAGTCCTGTGGTCGTTGTAACCGAAACCACCATGGACTATGCCCAAATGTGTGTAGGAAGTGCTCTAAGGTAGGACACATGGCTAAAGATCGTAGGGTCTCGGTGGCACTTGCCGCAGCCTCAAACGCACGCAGGAGCGGACCGGAAGGCCACCCGTTTGGATGTGGAAAGAAGGGACACTTTAAGAATGAGTGCCAAGAGTGCGTGGATGAGAGGAAATCTCGGTAATGTAGGAGGATTTGCTAACCGAGGTGTAGGAAATAATGGCTTAAACCCCGTGGAAGCGTGAGGTTGTGGAAAACCAGGGAAACCATGGAGCTAGGAGTCGCAGAGAGACATGGGGAACAACGCTGACGCTTATTGGGAAGGAAGCCGGTGAGGACCCTTCCTTCTCAATAATCGCTATGCTTTCATACTTGTTTGATACTGGTGGGATATGAGTTTCAGATCCACTAATTTTATGCCATTACTAGAATCTCCCAAACACCTCTAGGGTTTAGTTACACATGTGGAATTAGCTAACGAAAATAGAGAGAAGATAGACACCATAGTCCGAGGTTGTACCTTAAGTTTCCTAGACATCCCGTTTAGTATAGACTTATTGCCGGTTACCTTAGGAAGTTTTGACGCCATTATCGGAATGGATTGGTTGTCGAAGAATCTGCACACATCATCTCGTGATCAAGATTGTGCGATTACCGTGATGGCGGAAAGGTTTTGAGCATACAAGGAGATCGAGAATCGCGGGAAAGTCCTTCCTGCTGAGCATCATCTCTTGTATTAAGGTTCGGTACATCGATAGAGGAGGTTGTCTTTCTTGGCTCAATTTCTGTGAGAAAAGCAGGAGAAAAGTGAAAGACACCTTAATGATGTACCCATCATTAGAGAATTTCCGATGTGTTTCCGACGATATGCTGTGATTCCACCTGTCCACAAGTGGAATCCAAATAGAGTTGATACCCGTGCACCCGTAGCCCGGGCGCCTTTATCAACTTGCTCCAAGAGAATTGGAGTAACTGCTAAACAGTTGGCGAATTGTCGAGAAGGGATTCATTCGTTCGTCACCGTGGGAGCACCAAGGTTGTTTGTGAATAGCAAGGACATCGCTTCGATGTGTATTGATTATAGGAATTGAATAAGTTGACAAAGGAAGAACCGATATCTGTTACCTAGAATAGATAACCTATTCGACCAACTCCAAGGAGCTAGTGTCTTTTCTAAGATCGACTTACGATCCTGGTTATCACCGCTTAGAGTTCGAGAGGAGGATATTCCTAAGACTTTAGGACTGCTTATGGACACTATGAATTCCAAGTGATGTCGCTTGGTTTGACTAACGCGCCAAATGTTTTCATGGATCAGAACCGATTGTAAGCCATACTGGATAAGTTTGTGAGAGTATTCATAGACGAAATCTTGATATACTCTAAGAGTAGTGAGGAGCACGAAGAGCATTTGAGGCTTATTTTAGGATTGTTAGAGAGGAGAAGTCTGTATGCCAAATTCTAGTGTGAATTTTGGATTCGTCCCGTGCAATTCTTAGGTCATGTGATAGATAACCAAGGTGTTCATGTTGACCCAACTAAGATTAAAGCCATTAAGGAATGGGCAGCCCTAAGAACCCATCGAAACTGGACAGGTTTAGGTTTAACAGGCTATTATAGGAGATTCATTGAGGGATTTTCCAAGATAGCTAAGTCGCTGACCAAACTAACGCAAGTGAAGGACGCAAGTATGAATGGGAAGAAAAGGAAGAAGAAGCATTCCAACTTCTGAAGGAGAAGTTGTGTAGCGCCCATCCTAGCTTTGCCTGAAGGAAGCGAAGACTTTGTCGTGTACCGCGACGCTTCGCATAAAGGCTTAGGTGCTGTTTTGATGCAATGGGAGAAGGTGATTGCTTATGCATCCTGACAACTTAAGAAGCATGAGAAAAACTACACCACCCATGACCTTGAGTTAGGTGTTGTAGTGTTTGCTCTTAGGATCTGGAGACATTATCTGTATGGAACCAAGTGTGTAGTATTTACCGACCATAAGAGCTTGAAGCATATCTTAGATCAGAAGGAACTGAACATGAGACAACGTCGTTGGTTAGAATTGCTTAGTGATTATGACTGTGAGATTCGTTATCATCCTGGTAAGGCTAATGTTGTGGCTGATGCACTTAGTCATAAGGAGGACATTCCACCCCTACTAGTTAGATCCATAGGAATGACCATTGTTTCGCCCTTACCGCCTCAAACTTTAGCCGCCCAAGCAGAGGCATTGAAGGAAGAGAACCGTCCTTATGAGAATCTTCATGGAATGGTAGAAAGTGAAAACGGCTTTTGAAGCGCCCGACGGAACTTTATGCTTCGTAGACAGAGTCGGATACGATTTCATGGTGGAATCCGTGAGTTGATTATGCATGAGTCGAATAAATCAAAATACTCTATTCATCTCAGAGCCATAAGATGTATCGGACCTTAAGAAACTTTATGGTGGCCTAATATGAAAGCCGATATAGCTCAAGATGTCGGGCTTGGTGCCTGACTTGTTCTAAGGTAAAGGCCGAACATCAGAAACCCTCAGGACTATTAGTTCAACCCGAACTCCCGGAATGGAAATGGGAGCGAATAACCATGGACTTCATCACTAAATTACCAAGAACAGTTAGCGGCAATGACACTATCTGGGTAATAGTTGATCGTTTAACTAAGTCTGCTCACTTTTTAGCCATTAGTGAAACCGATAGTCTCGATAAGCTTGCTCGATTATATCTTAAGGAGGTAGTATCGCGGTCATGGAGTACGATATCTCATCATTTCGATAGGGATAGCCGCTTTTACATCCCACTTTTGGAGATCATTACGACTTAGCATTAGGAACAAACTTGATATGAGCATGCACCACCCTCGCACTGCGATGGTCGAGAGCGAGAGAACCATTCAAACTTTAGAGGACATGCTTAGAGCCTGTGTTATTGATTTCGGCAAAGGCTGGGAGAGACACCTCCCTTTGGCTGAATTCTATTACAACAATAGTTATCATTCTAGGATTAAGACCGCCCCATTTGAGGCACTGTATGGCCGAAAATGTCGTTCTCCTGTTTGTGGGTGGCAAGTTGGCGCGGAGTCAACTTACGTGTCCCGAACTTGTCCTAGAAACCACCGAAGATAGTTCAGATTCAGAACTCATTGCAAACGGCTCGTGATAGACAAAAGAGTTATGCCGATAGGAGACGTAAACCTTTAGAATTTCAGGTTGGAGATCGTGTTATGTTGAAATTTTCTCCTTGGAAAGGAGTGATTTGTTTCGGAAAGCGTGGAAAACTCAATCCCTGATATATTGGTCCCTTTCCAATCATGGAAAGAATCGACCGTAGCATGCCGCCGGAGCTACCATCGAATTGAGAAGTGTACACAATGTCTTTCATGTTAGTAATCTTAAGAAATGTCTTTCGGAGGAAAACATAGTTGTGCCCTTAAGAGATATTCGTATTGATGAGAAATTGAATTTCGTTGAGGAACCGATTGAGATTATGGACCGTGAGATTAAAAAGGTCAAGAATAGCCAATTCATTGTCAAAGTTCGATGGAACTCCGACATGGACAGGAGTTCACTTGGGAACGTGGAGGACATTTTCAGTAGGAAGTATCCTAAACTTTTATGATATCAAGCAACTCGAGTGAAACCCGACGGTTTCTTCCGAGGCTGAGGTCGTGTGACAACCGCAATTTAGGGAGTCTATTTTAGGTAACCGCATTACGTTAAACTAAACCGAGCTTTGCCTTTATTACTATTTTTATAAACCATGAATTGATTTTATATCGTCGATTCGTTTTTACGGTTTATTTCACTATTGAATGAGTTATCGTATGAGTTTTAACTCTATTTGGTAGGCACTATTCGATTCAGCACTAGAAAAGCCTAAAACGAGAAATATTGTAACTTTTAAACCGTAACTCAAAAATTAACTATTAAATAGTCAAAACTCGTGGAAAAACATAAATAACGATGTTAGAAAGTTGAATGAACGTTTTGGGACACTCGAGGGACAATATATGAGCTCGGGAATGGGTAAACGGGATATTTTACGAAAAATGGCGACCACGGCCCCTTCTTTTTCCTTAGGCCGGCCACCCCCTCCTCCCATTTCATTTATTTATTAGTCCCTAGTCCCAAATATATAAACCCCTCACCACCCTTCATTTGCTAGTTTCTTTCTCTCACTAAAAACACACACACATCACACTTTCTCTCTCTACTCTCTCTCTCCCCAAATTAAAATAAAACCCTAACCCTAAACCCCACCACCGCCGGCCACTTTTCCGGCCACCACCGCCACAGGACTGCGCGTGACCACCCACCACCACCACCATATCGAAGATATTTTCATCCTCTTTCTATCCATATATAATACTCTCACTAAAACCTCCATTAACACCTTCAAATCTAAAGATTAAGATTCGGATTTCTAGGGTTTCAAGTGGGTTTTTGCAATTCGTGTTTTGATAAGGTAAAAGAGACATGAATACACCTAGTTTGAGCTTTGAAAAGCCACGAATGGCTTATTAGGGTTTCGACCCTATGGTAAAATTTAGGGCTTTTGGGTGAAACATGGAATTAGGTCTAATTAACATCTAAATAAACAAATAGTTAGTGTTTGGTAAGCATGTGGTGTATCAATTTGATGGGTTAATGCATTTTAGGTCTAGTTTCATATTTTTGGTTAGAATAGATGATGGGTTTTGTGTTTGGTTAATGATTGGAGCTTGACTGATTGTATTTGGATGTTACGGAATTGATTTGGGAAGTGTTTGGATGGTGTTTGGTGATGGTGAAGGGGCGTACGCACCATCAAGCCCACGTATGGGTCATGGTTGGTGTCGTACGTGACCCACATGGACCAAGGGTCCGAGTCGGGTCGTTTTGGTAGCTTGTTGGTTGATATTGTTGATGTTTGGATGAGACGCGTGGAGCCGAAAAGCTTCTAGGGCTTGTTTGGTTCACGTGGTCTTAACCATGACCGTGTCATGACCATTAAGGTCATAACATTGGTTTCGGGTATATTTGGTTGATTGATTGGTTGGCGAGATTGATTTGAGTTGGTTTGGGATTGAATTGCGCTATTATGACTTTTAAATTGAACTTGATATATATATTGTCAACTTTGAGCTACGTCGGTGTTACTTTGACTTTTTAGTCAATAGTTGACTCCGACAAAGCCGTAACATGGACTTTAGTATAGTTTGGACTATTGATTGATTAAAAGCCGAGAAGTCATGACTCGTGCTTGTGGACTCGAAACGAATAACGATATGAGATTAATATTGGAATTTGACGAAATATATATATACATGAAAATGCTAATAGACTATGAAATATAAATAATAAATGGGCTTTTGTACCAAAAATATCGATAACAAGATTTATCTTGTTGTTTACTATTTTAAATGGAAACTAACGACTAAATTGGAAATGTTTTATAATAAATAAGTAATTAATGTTTCGAGTACACGTTTATCGAAGGATGCCAATTATGGGTATTTAATACTAGTTTAAGTATTTATTTGCTTACGTTGTGTGCATGGGTTACGGATAACCTAACATTAATAGTGTTGATCCGCGTGGGTAGCGGACTTATTAGGTTGACGAATCTAATAAGAGCCCGCTAGGTATGTTGGGTAACCTTATTAACGAATGTGAATTATCCTTATGACTCTTTAGGAAATGATTGATTTATGGGATAATAAGCGACACGAGTAAATAAATGAGTTTATCGAGTTGACGAATTCGATAAGGTCTACTCTTTATTCCGAAACTTATTGGACTATAGAGCTTATCGCTTAGATGTCTCATGTTGTTGCATTGAGTTATATTATGGTTGTTTGAGTGCATTCATAGCATCATATTGAGTCGATACACCCACATGAGGATACCAAACACTAGGATTTAATGGTGAAACGAGAAATTTTTGGAAATAACAAAATGGAAGACACTGGGGTACATAACATTGATTTCGAGAGATATATATATTAAATTTGGTCTACATTAATAGGTTGTGCCGAGTCGATAGTTTTTGTGCCGTGATTTCTGTTATCTTCTGGTAGTGTTTATTTGTACGTTGATTGCTTGAGGTGAGTTTCATAGCCCCACTTTTATCTATGTTTTTAACCATATTGGGGTGAGAATTGTACTACTTTTTTTTGGACCGTGAAAACTATTTAGATTTGCTAATATGCTTGACTGTTTAGATAGATGTGCGGTAGTTGTTGCCTTACACTAGGGTAGCAATCCTAACTGCTATAACTGTTGCCTAGCTAAGAATAAACTTCTACATCGACCTAGTCCGGGGTTGGCAATTGTTCTAGATTTTGCCAGTGCTTGACTAGAGTCGCTGGGCCCGAGTAATCCTTGGATGCGGGATATGATTTTGGTTGGTGATCCGGGTAGGATCGGTATATATCTATCTTAGGTCTTGCATAGCAAATCAACTCCTACAGGTCCACTATGATTTTGTTGAACTTAAACCTATGAACTCACCAGCGTAAGCTGACCTTTTATCATGATTTCTCAGGTATTTGAAAGATGTTTAGAATACGTGATCGGTGGAAGCTTGGCAAGAAGGCGGGGTTCAAGGATCATTTCTGACTCTGATAAACTTTGGGGACCTATTTTATTAAATCATGTTTTGGGCCTAATATTTACACTTTTGGATTAAATGTTTTGAATAACTAAATTTGGGATTGGTTTTGAATGTTAAATGACTATATTTTTGCTATACTTGTGTGCGATACCAATCCAATAGTAACGCCCCGAAAACTTGATTAAGTCTTCCGCTGTACCGAGATTAGGGGGTGTTACAATTAATTTTAGACCTGAGAGTATTAGTTTATGGTCTAACAGTATTAAATTTTGGCCTGCCAGTACAAACTTTGGGTCTGGCAGTACTAAACCTTCTTTTGTAAAATTCAACCTGTTGTTTAAAGTTGTAAAAGGTTGATGTTGTTTTTCTTGCAGTGGTTC
Organism: Chrysanthemum makinoi; assembly: GCA_910596185.1. Lineage (NCBI taxonomy): Eukaryota > Viridiplantae > Streptophyta > Magnoliopsida > Asterales > Asteraceae > Chrysanthemum > Chrysanthemum makinoi. Next base: position 185,886,591 of record OU343221.1, read on the forward strand.
TTGGGACAGTTGATGGTGCTGGTTTTGTAAAGAATTTCTTAGGTCTTGCACCAAAAACAGTTGGTTGAGGGTAAGCAGCACAATTTGGCCATGCAGTATTGATAGTTTTACGGCCAGTTTTCAAAAGAACTGCTCTTGGTGTGAAAGGGGTTGAATGAGAATATTTAGCATTAAGGTTATTCATCCTAGCAAAACTATTCCCATGAAACATACTATCCCTCTTATGATACTTGCAGTTTTTCTGTAGATGCTCAAGACTTCCACATACAAAGCATGATTTGTTATACCTAACAAACTCATCTTCTAGGTGCTGTAATTTTTGTCTATTCCCATTCCTTTGGTTTCTCCTAGGAATGGATGATCTTTCTCTAGACCTATACATTTCAGCATACCTGACGTATTTCCTAAATGGGTTTTTCCTTTTATTTAGGTTGGACAGTCTCTACATATGGAATGGATTAAGTTTCACAATATGTAGAAGTATTGACTTGTGAGGTATCAGAAGAATCCTTAACCTCATTAGTCACTTCTATATTTACATTTTGAGGTCCATACTTCCTTTCAGGTTCTTTAAAATCCTCTATTCCTGTGCTAGATAGCTCAAATTTAGGAGGTTTGTATAAACCTGGAGTAGGTGGTGCAACACTAGTGTATCCTAAACCCTTTTCTAGTTTAAGAAGACCAGCCTCTACGGTCTCATGGGAACAATCTTTTGAATATGCATATTTTTCCACACGAGCTTGAAGGTTATCCTTTTTATTAATACAAATAAGCTGTAAAAACGTTTATTTATATTTTACGATCTTCTAATGTTTTGTCGATAACAAACGTAAAATCATTTTAACAAAACAAATAAAATACGTAAACTGTTTGAGCCAATATTTTTCTAACACACTTACGTTTTCTCATAAAACACTAAAACAAGTATAAGTGATTTTATGATTTAGTAATACATATGTACAACAACTAGTGTTTACATATTTGGGTAAAAATATACTTAAAGTAGTATATACTAAAATGGGTAAAAACTAACAAATGGTATTGACCCATAACCCATGGTTTTATCCAAACCATTTGACTAGGTACATTGAACTCTTGATACATTGTATCTAATAAGAAACCCATGGATCAACCCATAACCCATGACCCATGACCCATAACCAAAATACCCATGGGTAAAGAGGAGCGTCCCACGGATCCCTTGTGGAGGGATCCGTGGGATCCGGGGAACAGTGAACTTTCTCCTCTATAAATAGTGGGCCATTTCTTCCTTTTGGCTCACCACTTTCACACATACTTTCTCCAAGTATTGTACCTCTCTAACCACTGATCCTAAAGGATCTTTCTATGTAGTTTGTCTTTTGTTTTTGTGTGATTCTCTAGGTTCCTCTTAAAGGCGAGATCACCACTTCTTGAAGTCGAGCAAGCTCAAGTCCATGAGTTGCCATGCTTCGTCATCATCAAGACAACTGAGGTTCTCTTGTTGATAGTTCTTTCTTCCTCCGTAGATGTTGTGTTGAAGGCATTAGTGAAGGATGCCGAAAGAGTCAAGATGAAAGCATTAGTGAAAGGTGCTTAACGTCCGTGTCAAAAGCATTGGTGAAGAATGCTAAAGGTGTCAAGTCAAAGGCATTAGTGAAGGATGCCTAGGAATCAAATCAAGTGGCATTAGGGAAGAATGCCTAGGTCGTATAATCGATGAGGTGCATCGTTATACATATAAGTATTAGTTTATTTCCAAGGATGGTGATATCCTTGATGGTGTTATAATAAGGAGTGGATCTCCTTAAGATTAGGTGTTGTGTTGTGATGGGTAGTAGTTCCTCTATAGTAATGGAACTAGCTGCTTAGCCTAGTACCTAAAAAAGGGTAGGCGACGTTGTGATAGGATTAGTTCTCCTTGGAGTGAAAGAACTTTGTGGTTAGCCTAGCACCAGATAAAGGGTAGGCGACGTTGTGTTAGGTGTGGTTCGCCTTGGTGTGAAAGAACTCGGTATTTAGCTTTGTACCGGAAAAAGGTGTAACCAACGTTGTGAAGGCTTCTCCGCCATAAGGAGATTGGTGTAGTGTTTACGAACTCTCGAGTAGGTGACTCGGGTAGTCGAGTAGGGCAAGGAAGGTGTACTTGTGGCCGAACCACTATAAATACTTGTGTCGTGGTGATGTGCTACTTACTCTTTATCTTTCATTACATGTTTATATATCTATCTATCAGCGTCCAACATAAACAACCAAATAGATTGACATAAGTCGATCTAAATATTTAAAAGGAAAGTTTTAAATTGGTAAAACTATTCAACCCCCCTTCTAGTTTTCGACAATTGGTATCAGAGCTTCGTTACCAAGTTTCTTAGAGTATGTTGTACTTTTAAAACTTGATATGATCCGTGTATGTTTGAAAACTACAAAGAATTATTTTTTTTGTCATGTTTTAAAAAATCATTATAATATTTATTGTTGGACAATGATAGAATGTTCTAACATTTTTCTTGTTAAGTATTCTCCATACTTGGATTTGGGGTTACCAAGAAGATCATGAAGAATCTATCTAAATATTTCTTTTCGCAAAAAGAATGTTTAGTATTATCCTTCTCACAACATGAATCTGGAGATTCCAAGAAGATCACAAAGCATTTCATCTAAATACTTCTTTTCTTAAAAAGAATATTTAGCAAATGTATGATCGCTAATAATTTACTTTTGATTTTATTATTGTTAAAATCTTAGTTGCATGATTTATATTAGTAATTACTTAAGTAGTTATCTATATTAAAATCATCATCAAGAATAGTATTCTTCGACTAATTTGTATAGACTACACTACCAACTCGTAATAATGATATCTTGGTTATTCGATAGCCTCAATCATTATTCCTCACGAAGGGCTTATTGACACTTCATCTATGTCAATAAATATCCTTGTGAAAACTTCTTATATTATGATAAAATGGGATTTTATTATAATGTTTGAAAAACTCCCCAAGAATTATGACTAATTCTTAAAAAGGGAACCACGTCAAATAGGAATAGTATTAAATCTTCAAAACCAAAAATCACAAGTTTTAGAGCCTTAACATCAAAACACTAGGCGTTTTAGAACTCCCAAACCCAAGTTATCAAGGAATGTTTGAGCTGATTTTTGCTGTCATGTCGGATCCCTGCATTTACACTAGCCGGATCCCAAATGAGAGGGATCCGCGGGATCCGTGCAACAGAAGACAACATAAGTTAAAGAATGATCACTGTGGATGTTCCATAATTATATTCACCTCAAAGACTCACGAACAAGAACTCTGCTACTGTTCAAAGGAGCAATTTGATCATTTCTCTCTAGCGTAACAATCACTTGTGTAAGTATAATCTTCACTACATTGTTAATTTAATTCCTTGATTTCTAGGATTACAATTTCTTCATCTTTAAGAGTTGGGGTCAAATGGGTTTATCATAATTTGTCACCACATTGTTTTCTAAGATAATCTAAATAAAAGAATTAACATTGTTAATACAAATTAATCACATTTCTTGAATTCAACAAAGATGATGAGAGCAAAATTGTGATCAAACCCTCTAGGTTAATATTTACAATTAACACCACATTGTGGTTGTATTGTTTAGGAACAATCATGCCAAGCAACAAACAAAAAGATTACCAAGACACCGCTCACTACATACCCATGTACCATAGGAAAGATGGACTAAGTCCGGACGATAGGAAAGCCTTCAAGATGCTTGAAAAGAGACTATTTCACGAAGGTAGAGTTGTTGATCCATCATCTCTTGCAAATACCGACATAAGGGAAGTTTTTTGAACTATTGGGTTTGATTGTTTATTGGATATAAACGAACAAATTTTCCCGGTCTTTGTGCTTGAGTTCTACAAGACAATGGGATAATTAGAAATGATGATGGGTCCATCTCAATTGAATTCACCATAAATGGACATGAGTACACTCTTTCACTTGAGGAGTTTGGAAGAATAATAGGGGTTCCATATGATGGTGTTTGCATGTATTCTAATGAGTGGTCATTGGAGGAGATACACTCTATGGTTGATCATCATGAAATTTATCACACGATAATCCCTAAGCAACCAATGTGAGAGACACCATGTTTATGCCAAGAGCATCCCCATTAAGGGTTACTAGGAAGTCGAAAGTGATCTATAGGGATCCTTTCCAAATGGAGCTCTCTGAGATGTACGGATTGTATAGGAAATGGGAAGATGTGATAAGGGAGAATGTGGTGTGCCTAGTAGGAAACAAGGATCACCCCAACGCATGCCTAAGCTTCATGATCTATTGCCTAGTGACCGAGACTCGCTTTAACCTTGCCTAATACATGATCAAGAGAATCGCAAGTGTAAGAAGCATGAACAAGATGGTGCTCCCGTATGCAATGCTCCTAACCCGTCTTGCTAAATTCATCTTCGCATTAGATCCTTCTCCACAAACCTATGACCATAGCTTTTGCAACAAGGTTATGGTATCATTGACCGAGGGAAGAACCACAAGGTTTATGGTAGATGGCAAAAGGCCTCACCCACCCACGGATTCCTCAGAAGAAAGGGAGAGGCAAAGAGAAGGTGAAGGAAGTAGCAACCCACTCGGAAATACCGAACTCGACCCCTTGGAGTATATCAACCAATTGTCGGACGTTCCTGGTGCATCACCCGAATGGCAACAAACCAAGGGAATCTTCAAGTGCTTTGCCAACTTCTTGAAGAAAAAGAGGTAGAAATGGTATGATAAAGAGTGGAAGACGGGATGGGGAGGAGAAATAAGGTAAGGTCATAGGACCTAAATTTGTGAAAAACAATTTCAAACAATGGGTTGTAACACCTACATAATGCTTATGTAGGATAGTGTAGTATGTAGGTCTTGCCATATATTGGCACTAAACAATATTAACTTAGGAACTTGTAGAATGAGATTTTACGACTCCTTGAAAACATTCAAGTGGTCGTCGTCACTCATTTTAGGAAATTTTAGGTCTCCTTACTTTGCTATGCCTTATATTTGTTGTGTTCTTGCATTTAGTCCCTATAGAAACAACTAAGAGAAGCATTTACTAAAGAGTGCAAAGTTGCACATTTGCCGAAAGCCTTCTGATCTGCAGTAGGCGGATCCCAGCATTTGAACTAGCCGGATCCCTCCCAGAAGGGAACCGTGGGATCCGTGACCACTGATGCACAACTCAGACTTGCTTACACCAAAATAGCTCACTAGATCACATCACACTAGCCAAACATAAGATTTTAGAACCAACTAAGTCTTCCACAAACACCTGAAAGCTTCACACTTACTCATAGCTCATCTAGGATTATATTCAAAATGTTGTTGATTTATCAACTCATTAAAACTCACCACAACGTTCACACATTGCTTCTCACATCTCATAACTTTTAGTTTGAGATACTTTTCAATTTTAGCAAATTGATTGTAGTCACCATTTACTCATAAATAAGCTTAAGACTAGTTTTTCATTTTTCTCTATTTTTTTTTGTAAGATTTTAGTGAATTTCCCTTGAGTCATCATCTAGCTTCTAAGACTAGTTATCACCATCTTTCCATTTAAAATCAAATGGAATCTTTGTCAAACACTTACTTGGACTACCTAAAGTAAAATTTTCTTACCCAAAACCATCATTAAGCATCCTCACTTCTTATGGTTAAGCATTTAAGATACCCATCAGCTAAAGACTTCAAAATTAAGTCAAAACCTCAAAATCCATAGATAATAAACCTTAAAAAAGCATAATCATTTCACCTAGAACTTGCCTGACAGCCGAATCCCTGGTCTATAACCAGACGGATCCCTGCTGAGAGGGATCCGCGAGATCCGTTGCTACAAAAAGCCTAAATCAACTTCCATATTCGATTTTAAGTCACCTATTGGTTATCTAACCACTTTTAGCCTTCATTTATTATCCTCCTAGAGCTGATCAATATACTAAGTGCATGCTTAATCCTCTTAGTGGCCAAGAATTTAATTTCCTAATTCAAATTATCCTTTATAAACCAAACAATCTTAGGGTTAAGGCACCACTCTCACTTACCTTTCAAAAATCAGCAACTAGAAGTTTATATTAACATCATCATCACTATGACTAAGGCTCTTAGCAACAACTCTTCAACCATAGGATCATCCAAAATAAAGGGTCAAATGATCCATGAAATCTCATCCACCGAAACATCTCCCATTAGAGATAATAATGCTAGAATCCCACCTCATCAAACTCATCCAACAAGTGCTAAGAGAACCGCAAGGATTAGCATCAAACCTTTCGGACTAGAAAAAGGATCATCTAGTTCAAAACCAAACATGGCTAGTTCTAGCATGCCATCAAAACCCTCATTCCTTGAGCATGGACTACACTCTTAGAATGAGCCTCTTCCTCACCCAAACATCTACTCATTGGATCATTCACCATCAAGAGCCACTCACTCACCAACCTTTTCATTGAATAAGGAACCACCGACAACACCAACTAGTCCATCATAGGAGACAAGGAACAACCTTGATCATATGGAAGAATTTCCATTACCACCCTCATTTTTAGAACCTAATCCCACTTCTCAAAATGAAGAACCACAATCACACATAGAACCTCCTCAAAATATCCATTTCAACTCCGGTTCCAAACCAAGACAATAATTGTCCAAATTGTCTAATCACTCAAGGACTTGTTCAATAAGCACGAAATGAGATACATTTCATGTTTAATCATCTGCTTGCAAAGTTGGATCAAATCAACAAGTCTACTTATCCCTAGACTCAAGCACATTGTCGCGTTTAAGTCTAGTAACTAGTTAGAATAAAGTAGTATTTGTATGGCTAGTTCATTCTCTTAGTTTTAGAGATTTGTTTGATTATCTCTTGGTTTTATTGAATGATTAATTATATGCCATGTTACTTTGTGTTTATGCTTGCTAATTATATACATATCTCACCTCATTATTAGCATTGTTTGGCATATCTTCATTGCTGAGGAAACTGTCACCAGACAGCCGGATCCCTAGAAATGGCCTAGACGGATCCCTCCATCAAGGGAACCGTTGTAACACCCCAACCCGACAAGGGTTCGAATGTCACATTATGGAGTCATATCAGAACATACTAATAAAAATTTGCAAGCGGAAGTCTTAACAAATAAGGTATCAAGTCATATAAACAATGACTTACAAGGAAAATTTTCAAAATCCAAAACGTCCAAAATAAACTGAAATCTTAAAACAATAGCCCGACAATTAAGTCCAAGTAGTAAGGTAACTAGGGTTGGTCCACTCAGATAATCCAACTCTCAGCCCATCGAAGCCCATCTTCAAAACCTAACACCTGCCGCAGGAAAAGAAATGCGGCTGAGCTTAAAAAGCCCAGTGAACAGATATAACAAAACAAAAGCTAAACACAATCAAATACAAATGAAACAATGGAGACTGATAACAAAGTCGTAACGAATGAATACAATGAGTCTATGAGTCAGTGAGTCAATGAGTCAATAAGGAATCTGCAGAACACAATATTAACATATTTCCCAGAAAGAACAGAAATCAAAAGACCAAAGTACAGCAAAGCAGCGAATCATTAAACAAATACGAACACATATAAATAACCAAACATACAAGTATCGAAACATAATCACATAGGAGTTGATGAAAAATATCGTATTCAATTCAAGCAACCAATATTGTAAAATCATATCAGTCAGCAGATCAATTAAATATGAATATAAGAAAATCAGATATACATAAGCTAAGCTAAATTCCATTAGCAGGCGGAAGCAATTGCATAGAATGTAAGAATAGCAATCACACAAGTCAGAAAATCAACAATTAATAAACATAATAAATATCATAATAAGCTGAGATACTAATAGAAGTATAAGCATGTCAGTCACAAGTATAGGTAGGAAATACTGAACGAACATCATAATCAAAAGAAGTAACTGAACAAGAATATAGCATGGCAACTAAACAAGTCAACTAGACAGATAACACAAGTGCAACCCTATTTCTTCATGAACCGGTAACATGAACAGAAGTGTAAACATGGTAGTCACAAATAGCAAATAGGATTACTAAATGATAATCATAGCCCACGAAATAACTGAACGAAGTATAACATGATAAACGGATAAATCAAAGGATTACATACTAGCATGGCAAACTGCATCTAATCAAATAGTAGCATAATAGCATGGTAAGCGGATAATCAGATATTAGCATGATGACAGATGAATCAGGTAACTACATACTAACATAGTAGACAGATAAATCATGTAATCATATACCAGCATGGTAAACAGATGGATCAAATAATCATATAATAGCATAGACCACACTTGAATTCCATAATCATATAATAGCTTGGTAAACGGATGAAGTGGTAATCTGAAGTATAAGCTTGGAAGCCAACCGAAATAGAGTGAAAGCATAGTAAATCAAATGAACTGAAGACTGAGTATAATAACCAAATGAACTTAAGCATGAGTCCGATAGTCAAACGATTCACATAAGAATACTGAGTGAATAAGTAGTCAACTGAATGACTGAATAGGCATTGTAAACGAATAAATCAGAATATCAGATAGTCACATAATAACCAAAATCAGAATATTGCCACGAGCACCTAATACTAAAGGAGATACTCCAATAGCCAAATCTAACAAATCACATATCATAACCCACAACCAAAATCATAATGTTGCCCCGAGCGCCTATACTAAAAGAGATACTCCAATAGCCAAATCTACAAATCATATATCATATCAAATATCATATCAAATCCGTCAAATCATATCAAATTGTACATGGGTAGCTAGCCCAATGTACCAAAATGTGAGGGGTTGTATTGCACACACGCACCACATCACCAAAATGAACGAGTACCTAGGATGCATCCATACGCCCTGCAAAACAAATCATATATACATATGCCAGACACGAGACTGTACATACGTATTCATAATGGCCAAGTAATCACATATATCATATCATATCATAAAGGGAACGCCGGGGACTAATCACACCGCCCCAGATAGTGTCATGCCATTGGTGCATCAATGACACGGCCATGGTACCTCCATGGCTAGTTAGCTCGGGCAACCAAACCAAACAAATCATATCATATCAACCGATCATATAATGGAGTCATATCAATAAGGTATCTCAACGGATAATCATATCAAACGAATAAATAATCGAATATCAAATTGGACAAGAGTCATGAGAGAAAAGATGTGTCATTACTGAAATGACGGAATATCTTTACCTTAGCAAATGGAAGCAAATGAAAATGTGAGCACGAAGAAATAACGTCACGTCTTCTTCAACGAATCTACACGGATTACGGTTCGCATAATACTTATTAGCTCATTTAAGTCATAATGGATTTATTGCTTATATATAAATCATATTAATATTTTTAGAGGTATTAAGTGTATTCTCACTTTAGTAATGGACCGAAATAAATACTTTTAAGGTAATAATTATTAATTAGCCAACTTAGGGGTTATAAATGATAAGTGACAAATTTAAAGGTTTAATATGACAATATAGCAAAGTTAGAGGTCAAATATGATAGATTCCAAAGATAAGGGTCAAAAGTAACACTTGACAAAGTTTAGGGTTTGTATGCGCCAATATCTAAAAATGAGGGTTACAAGTGAAAATATATGAAATATATTTAACATGCAACATTTTTTAACCAATTGTACATAAGACATGCTTTTTTTTCATTTTCACATTTCAATTACCCTATCGACATGTCCATCTTTATCCTCGCCATGCGTTCAAACGGCTAACATCTATGACCAAGTAAAAATGCCTTATGAATAATCCCCGACTCACCTTCCCGACACACTTTCAAACATACAAAACAGTTTACCCATTTGCCCCGCGATCGCCCTTAAACATAGCCCTTCACAAGACCATATAACGTACTTCCCAAATTCAAGCCCGCCAGGTCCAAAATACTTGCTTTTGCGACCAAACCAACATGCCAACGGACTAACCCCCGACTCATCTCCCCCGATGCACATTCAAAACACAAAATGACTAACACATGAATCCCGCGATCACCCTCAAACTTACCCCCATATGACCATGTACATACTTATTCCATATTACAATTTTGACTCATGTACTGGTTTGTTTTAATTATCCCACGAGACCAAGCTTACATTCTTTTTAAAAACAGTTTACACTAACTTTCCTACCACACTCAAATCTGGTTCACAAGTATTATTCCAAGTTCAACATTTAACATGTAGGTTCGATCAAGTGGTCATATAAGGGTCTCAAAGATCTAACACACGCATGACCTTAACACATTCGAATGACAACCAAGGCAAGGGTCGACACATATATAGTTCATTTATCATGATTTTATGCGACCCGATGCTAAACCGATTCGAAGATATTACTTTAATCCATTTGTGTCATATTCATATATGTAGGTTAGGCTAAGCTCTTTATATCTTAAACGTATAGATGAATATAATTCGAATTAATAGCGCACAAAGATCATTATGGATACCTCTTGAGTCGAGTAGACGGATGAACAAGGCTACAAGGACCAAACTACAACTCTTACTTGAACACACGAACAACCCGACATGCCCTAAGATAACCCAAACGATAACCTCCTCATGCAATTAGCCCTTCACACAGACTTGGTCCCTCGATCAGGAGTATATGATGCCGTCACTTAGGTTTTGCTATTAGGTTTTATGAAAGTGAGAAACAGTAGTCGGTTTTCAAATATAAAAGGGGACCGAGATTTTAGGAAGAAAAATTGTCAAGCATATCCTTTCCAATTTTGTTACTCTTATCTTTAAATGTGTACTTACGTGTATATGTTCGGTTGTACAAGTAGGACATAGGAAACGTGTGACTTATTTTATTTTATTTTATTTTTTCTTCATGGTCACATCTTTTAACATTCAATTTAGGCTAGGATTTTAACTCTTTTTAGTTTAAGATATAATTAGCTAAGGTTAGTAACTTTTATTACTAAGTAATGTTAATTCAAAGATTATAGGCTATATGATTTAAATTCTTACTTAGGTTAAAATGTCACGTTAATTTAATTATCACATACCGTATTATTTTAAATACTTGATGATATTCATAGCGCTTAGAAAAATTCAAATTATATAAGAATTTCAGAAAACGGATTTTTAAGGTCTTACAATTCTTCCCTTCTAAAAAGAAAATTTCGTCCTCGAAATTGAAGTCGCAGAAGTAAACGGAGACGTACTAGTTTAAGGCAGACATGGCAATCCATAGTTTTCGCACAAATCATAACAAATTGCTGGCCCAAAGAGTACAAAACTTATACGTAACAAATGTCAGTGAGGATCTCGCAAGAAGGCACAGAATTCCAAATGAATATGAAAACTGACAAATAACATATATGGTTCCTAGTCCATCCAACGTACCAACCTCAGGCATTTCCCAGGACGTCGTATGATTCCAATAAGTTCAAATTATATGATCTCGGTATTATCACGTTGATCAGGCGTCATAATACTTGCATCACATAACAAGTCCTTATTGTCATCATATTCTATCTCGGGTCATGACGAACCACATAACCAACATCACGTCAAAACAGATACACATATAGGTAGCAAGTAACATACCAAATCAAACCAGATTCACATACAGGCAGCACATAATACATCAAATCAACTTACCGTTTCACAAAGGAAAGAAGGCCGCTGACTTGCTCGAGAAGGTTCCTAATGACTCATTACTGACGATCAACAATAGCCTCAGGCTCACTAAAATGACAAAGTGCCGCAAAGTCTAACCTTACTGATAATGGATGAAAATCGAGATTTGTCAAAGAGATATAAAACATAACGCGAAGTTGTAGTAACACCGAAAAGTTAAACCATTGGACTCCATCATCCAAGCTAAGCTCCAAACAGATCGAAGAAAAGCACCATTGGTCAAAATCATTTAACGAAATATCAAACTAACACAAAAAGCGTGATGAAACAAATCAGAATAACACAAATCGCGCCCAATCATATGAAGCAGATGAATCTTCCCAGCATCTCAATGGTTGGAGTGTTGACCATAAATGCCTGAATCTTGGTAGTAGTTTCTTCGCACGTCTAAAGTACGTTGATCATAGTTCCTCTGCTCATACGTCTTCCAAGTGTCCACCAGTTGAATCTGGTCTCCGTCTTTGCGCCTCTAGTTGGTCCGTCCAACTCCCTCCAGCAGCATCCTGATGTCTCTAGCAGCATTGCAATCGGGTGCGGTTTTTGCTTCACGAACCTCTCCAGTTCAGAAACTGTTGCAGCAACGCAGGGTCGGCACCATCATCTTCGACTCTACGAGTAGTCTCCATCTAAACAATCGACAAACGAATGCGCAAAGATAAAACAAACAAAATCAAATGCGAAAAAAAGACGGTCAAATCAATGAAGACAAAAGATTATCGAAGTCAAATCTGAAGGAAAATCAAAAGAATCAGAAAGATCGAAAGAGACGGAAGCCTAATGTCTACCCAAGTCCTCACAGGTCAATCCTAAGGTCAACAAGACGAAACCTTAGCTCTAATACCATAATTGTAACACCCCAACCCAACAAGGGTTCGAATGTCACATTATGGAGTCATATCAGAACATACTAATAAAAATTTGCAAGCGGAAGTCTTAACAAATAAGGTATCAAGTCATATAAACAATGACTTACAAGGAAAATTTTCAAAATCCAAAACGTCCAAAATAAACTGAAATCTTAAAACAATAGCCCGGCAATTAAGTCCAAGTAGTAAGGTAACTAGGGTTGGTCCACTCAGATAATCCAACTCTCAGCCCATCGAAGCCCATCTTCAAAACCTAACACCTGCCGCAGGAAAAGAAATGCGGCTGAGCTTAAAAAGCCCAGTGAACAGATATAACAAAACAAAAGCTAAACACAATCAAATACAAATGAAACAAAGGAGACTGATAACAAAGTCGTAACGAATGAATACAATGAGTCTATGAGTCAGTGAGTCAACGAGTCAATGAGTCAATGAGGAATCTGCAGAACACAATATTAACATATTTCCCAGAAAGAACAGAAATCAAAAGACCAAAGTACAGCAAAGCAGCGAATCATTAAACAAATACAAACACATATAAATAACCAAACATACAAGTATCGAAACATAATCACATAGGAGTTGATGAAAAATATCGTATTCAATTCAAGCAACCAATATTGTAAAAGCATATCAGTCAGCAGATCAATTAAATATGAATATAAGAAAATCAGATATACATAAGCTAAGCTAAATTCCATTAGCAGGCGGAAGCAATTGCATAGAATGTAAGAATAGCAATCACACAAGTCAGAAAATCAACAATTAATAAACATAATAAATATCATAATAAGCTGAGATACTAATAGAAGTATAAGCATGTCAGTCACAAGTATAGGTAGGAAATACTGAACGAACATCATAATCAAATGAAGTAACTGAACAAGAATATAGCATGGCAACTAAACAAGTCAACTAGACAGATAACACAAGTGCAACCCTATTTCTTCATGAACCGGTAACATGAACAGAAGTGTAAACATGGTAGTCACAAATAGCAAATAGGATTACTAAATGATAATCATAGCCCACGAAATAACTGAACGAAGTATAACATGATAAACGGATAAATCAAAGGATTACATACTAGCATGGCAACCAGACGAATCAAATAGTAGCATAATAGCATGGTAAGCGGATAATCAGATATTAGCATGATGACAGATGAATCAGGTAACTACATACTAACATAGTAGACAGATAAATCATGTAATCATATACCAGCATGGTAAACAGATGGATCAAATAATCATATAATAGCATAGACCACACTTGAATTCCATAATCATATAATAGCTTGGTAAACGGATGAAGTGGTAATCTGAAGTATAAGCTTGGAAGCCAACCGAAATAGAGTGAAAGCATAGTAAATCAAATGAACTGAAGCATGAGTCCGATAGTCAAACGATTCACATAAGAATACTGAGTGAATAAGTAGTCAACTGAATGACTGAATAGGCATAGTAAACGAATAAATCAGAATATCAGATAGTCACATAATAACCAAAATCATAATATTGCCACGAGCACCTAATACTAAAGGAGATACTCCAATAGCCAAATCTAACAAATCACATATCATAACCCACAACCAAAATCATAATGTTGCCCCGAGCGCCTATACTAAAAGAGATACTCCAATAGCCAAATCTACAAATCATATATCATATCAAATCCGTCAAATCATATCAAATTGTACATGGGTAGCTAGCCCAATGTACCAAAATGTGAGGGGTTGTATTGCACACACGCACCACATCACCAAAACGACCGAGTACCTAGGATGCATCCATACGCCCGCAAAACAAATCATATATACATATGCCAAGACGAGACTGTACATACGTATTCATAATGGCCAAGTAATCACATATATCATATCATATCATAAAGGGAACGCCGGGGACTAATCACACCGCCCCAGATAGTGTCATGCCATTGGTGCATCAATGACACGCCATGGTACCTCCATGGCTAGTTAGCTCGGCAACCAAACCAAACAAATCATATCATATCAACCGATCATATAATGGAATCATATCAATAAGGTATCTCAACGGATAATCATATCAAACGAATAAATAATCGAATATCAAATTGGACAAGAGTCATGAGAGAAAAGATGTGTCATTACTGAAATGACGGAATATATTTACCTTAGCAAATGGAAGCAAATGAAAATGTGAGCACGAAGAAATAACGTCACGTCTTCTTCAACGAATCTACACGGATTACGGTTCGCATAATACTTATTAGCTCATTTAAGTCATAATGGATTTATTGCTTATATATAAATCATATTAATATTTTTAGAGGTATTAAGTGTATTCTCACTTTAGTAATGGACCGAAATAAATACTTTTAAGGTAATAATTATTAATTAGCCAACTTAGGGGTTATAAATGATAAGTGATAAATTTAAAGGTTTAATATGACAATATAGCAAAGTTAGAGGTCAAATATGATAGATTCCAAAGATAAGGGTCAAAAGTAACACTTGACAAAGTTTAGGGTTTGTATGCGCCAATATCTAAAAATGAGGGTTACAAGTGAAAATATATGAAATATATTTAACATGCAACATTTTTTTTAACCAATTCGTACAGTACATGCTTTCTTTTTCATTTTCACATTTCAATTACCCTATCGACATGCCATCTTTATCCTCGCTCGCGGTTCAAACGGCTAACATCTATGACCAAGTAAAAATGCCTTATGAATAATCCCCGACTCACCTTCCCGACACACTTTCAAACATACAAAACAGTTTACCCATTTGCCCCGCGATCGCCCTTAAACATAGCCCTTCACAAGACCATATAACGTACTTCCCAAATTCAAGCCCGCTCGCGGTCCAAAATACTTGCTTTTGCGACCAAACCAACATGCCAACGGACTAACCCCCGACTCATCTCCCCCGATGCACATTCAAAACACAAAATGACTAACACATGAATCCCGCGATCACCCTCAAACTTACCCCCATATGACCATGTACATACTTATTCCATATTACAATTTTGACTCATGTACTGGTTTGTTTTAATTATCCCACGAGACCAAGCTTACATTCTTTTTAAAAACAGTTTACACTAACTTTCCTACCACACTCAGATCTGGTTCACAAGTATTATTCCAAGTTCAACATTTAACATGTAGGTTCGATCAAGTGGTCATATAAGGGTCTCAAAGATCTAACACACGCATGACCTTAACACATTCGAATGACAACCAAGGCAAGGGTCGACACATATATAGTTCATTTATCATGATTTTATGCGACCCGATGCTAAACCGATTCGAAGATATTACTTTAATCCATTTGTGTCATATTCATATAAGCTCTTTATATCTTAAACGTATAGATGAATATAATTCGAATTAATAGCGCACAAAGATGATTATGGATACCTCTTGAGTCGAGTAGACGGATGAACAAGGCTACAAGGACCAAACTACAACTCTGACTCGAACACACGAACAACCTGATTACAGCCCTAAGATAACCCAAACGATAACCTCCTCATGCAATTAGCCCTTCACACAGACTTGGTCCCTCGATCAGGAGTATATGATGCCGTCACTTAGGTTTTGCTATTAGGTTTTATGAAAGTGAGAAACAGTAGTCGGTTTTCAAATATAAAAGGGGACCGAGATTTTAGGAAGAAAAATTGTCAAGCATATCTTTTCCAATTTTGTTACTCTTATCTTTAAATGTGTACTTACGTGTATATGTTCGGTTGTACAAGTAGGACATAGGAAACGTGTGACTTATTTTATTTTATTTTATTTTTTTCTTCAGTGCACATCTTTTTAACATTCAATTTAGGCTAGGATTTTAACTCTTTTTAGTTTAAGATATAATTAGCTAAGGTTAGTAACTTTTATTACTAAGTAATGTTAATTCAAAGATTATAGGCTATATGATTTAAATTCTTACTTAGGTTAAAATGTCACGTTAATTTAATTATCACATACCGTATTATTTTAAATACTTGATGATATTCATAGCGCTTAGAAAAATTCAAATTATATAAGAATTTCAGAAAACGGATTTTTAAGGTCTTACAACCGTGGTCCAGAAAACCAAATTACTACTAACTTGAGTTTTATTTGCAGGAAATTATGCACTATACTCTTGTTTTCTAACCTTTACTTTGTAGATTTTCAAAATACACAAGAAGATATTGACACCATAAAGTTAGGGGAGCTTTGTGTCAAACAATACATTGCAAATCCATTTGCAACTTGATCCTTATTTGGATTACTCTTCATGACACCCCATTGCAAAATTGCAATCTTCAAGGGGGACCATTTTTCGTCAGAAGGACGAACCAATTGTAAACATAATTGCAATACATTAGCTCACTTATTTTTATGTACTTGACGCCCTCACAAAGGGATGGACTCGTCAAAGGGGAGTTAAGACGAGAACCATTCCCGTCACTTACTCACTTTACATCTTCTCTTTTTACATGTTTTTCTTAAAACTTCGTGTTAGTTTCTTTTCGACGCTCTTTTTGTTTTAGACAAAAGGGGAGAAGAGAGTAAAAACTCCAATTCGAACTTTTACGAAATTCTAGTTTTTCCTTAAAATAATTTTATGTTTTGTCATCAACAAAAAAGGGGAGATTGTTAATACAAATAAGTCAGTAAAACGCTTTATTTATATTTTATTATCTTCTAATGTTTTGTCGATAACAAACGTAAAATCATTTTAACGAAACAAATAAAATACGTAAACTGTTTGAGCCAATAGTTTTCTAACACACTTACGTTTTCACATAAAACACTAAAACAAGTATAAGTGATTTTATGATTTAGTAATACATATGTACAACAACTAGTGTTTACATATTTGGGTAAAAATATACTTAAAGTAGTATACACTAAAATGGGTAAAAACTAACAAATGGTATTGACCCATAACCCATGGTTTTATCCAAACCATTTGACTAGGTACATTGAACTCTTGAGATACATTGTATCTAATAAGAAACCCATGGATCAACCCATAACCCATGACCCATGACCCATAACCAAAATACCCATGGGTAAAGAGGAGCGTCCCACGGATCCCTAGCTTTACGCTAGCCGAATCCCTTGTGGAGGGTTCCGTGGGATCCGGGGAACAGTGAACTTTCTCCTCTATAAATAGTGAGCCATTTCTTCCTTTTGGCTCACCACTTTCACACATACTTTCTCCAAGTATTGTACCTCTCTAACCACTGATCCTAAAGGATCTTTCTATGTAGTTTGTCTTTTGTTTTTGTGTGATTCTCTAGGTTCCTCTTAAAGGCGAGATCACCACTTCTTGAAGTCGAGCAAGCTCAAGTCCATGAGTTGCCATGCTTCGTCATCATCAAGGCAACTGAGGTTCTCTTGTTGATAGTTCTTTCTTCCTCCGTAGATGTTGTGTTGAAGGCATTAGTGAAGGATGCCGAAAGAGTCAAGACGAAAGCATTTGTGAAAGGTGCTTAACGTCCGTGTCAAAAGCATTGGTGAAGAATGCTAAAGGTGTCAAATCAAAGGCATTAGTGAAGGATGCCTAGGTATCAAATCAAGTGGCATTAGGGAAGAATGCCTAGGTCGTATAATCGATGAGGTGCATCGCTATACATATAAGTATTAGCTTATTTCCAAGGATGGTGATATCCTTGATGGTGTTGTAATAAGGAGTGGATCTCCTTAAGATTATGTGTTGTGTTGTGATAGGTAGTAGTTCCTCTATAGTAACGGAACTAGGTGCTTAGCCTAGTACCTAATAAAGGGTAGGCGACGTTGTGATAGGATTAGTTCTCCTTGGAGTGAAAGAACTCGGTGGTTAGCCTAGCACCGTATAAAGGGTAGGCGAAGTTGTGTTAGGTGTGGTTCGCCTTGGTGTGAAAGAACTCGGTATTTAGCTTTGTACCGGAAAAAGGTGTAAGCGACGTTGTGAAGGCTTCTTCGCCATAAGGAGATTGGTGTAGTGTTTACGAACTCTCGAGTAGGTGACTCGTGGAGTGGAGTAGGGCAAGGAAGGTGTCCTTGTAGCCGAACCACTATAAATACTTGTGTCGTGGTGATGTGCTTCTTACTCTTTATCTTTCATTACATGTTTATATATCTATCTATCAACGTCCAACATAAACAACCAAATAGATTGACATAAGTCGATCTAAATATTTAAAAGGAACGTTTTAAATTGGTAAAAATATTCAACCCCCTTCTAGTTTTCCACACTTTTCTAACTTGATTTTATCTAAATCAGTTTTAAGCACATATATTTCAGCATCTTTATATAACATGTCCCTCTTAAGAACTACAGTCCGTTCATCTAAAGCTTCCTCATTTTCTCTGTAGTAATCTAATTATTTTTCTACAGAGGCTAATCCTCTCTTATGATTAGCCAAGTTATACTCAGATTGATTTAATTACATCCTTAACTTATCATACTGAGTTTTCAAAGATTCATAGTTATTCAGAAAAGTTTTAGTACAAGATTTATCATTTTATACCTCAGAGTCTGAAAATGCCATTAATGCCATGTTGGGAGGAGATGCTTCTTCATGAGCTATGTAGCTCCAGTCAAACCCAACTCCATCACTGGCCACCATAGCCTTGGAAGATAAATCTTCTCGATTGGTTGTTCTGCTCCTATTTTTACCTTCCTGTGACCTTGGGCTCCTGCATTCCCTAGCAAAGTGTCACAGCTTCCTGCAGTTGTAACATTCGACTTTGGACTTGTCAAAGCCAACAGTTTCATTGTTTTGTATGATTATCTTCTTTCTAGTCTTCTAGAGGAACTTCTTTACCCTCAAACTCAGGAGTGCTACCTGCCACTTAATGTCCATCTCTTCAATGTCATCCTCGTGTATCTGCTCCAAGTCATCATGAATAACCAGAGATCCATTTTGGCTGACTAGCTAGAAAAGCATTAACAGTGGCATCACTTAAGCTAGCAGAATTATCATGTGTGCTAGCAGTACCAATATTAGTACTAGCAGTACTAATTCCAATGACATCATTTGTACTGCCAGTGTTTGGTTGAGCCAAAAATGCTATATTTGGTGACTCTGAGCTTGCAGTTGAAGTGGTGGATTTCTTAACTTGACGCTTAATAATTTTAAAATTGTTGTACAGATCAAAAAGTTTCATTTTTTCAAAGTCTGGCTTGTTGGTCTAGACAACTACATGTGTGTTCCACTCACTTGGTAAATTTCTCATGAACCTAGAGTTCACATCTTCAACAGAGATATCCACACCCAGAATGGCCAACTTACTAACAATCTTTTGAAGCCTATTGTATATAGAATCAAGAGATTCTGCACTAGTTGTACAGAAGTTTTCAAACTGCTGTTTTAGCATATTCTTCTAGGTCTTTCAAATGGCTTCATTCCCACCAAAACCATCTGCAATAACTTCAAACAGCTTCTTTGCAACCTGATGCTTGGAGTAGGTCAGTAATAGTTCATCAGGGACATACATAAGTAGCAAGCTTTTTGCCTTCAGATCATTCTTTCTTCTAATCTTTTCATCATTGGATGTAGGCTTTGGAATCGTTGGAGCTTATCCTTCTTTGCCAGGAATGGGTACTGCAATGAAAGAATTTCCGTTTTCAATGATCTCCCAGAGATTGTAATCCAGCATTAGAAAATACTGCTTAATTTTGATCCTCCACACATCATATTCTCCTTGCTTCACCTTGGGGATCTTTGCAGCAACATGTGATTGGTTGTTTTCAAATTTCATTGCTTCTTTGTTGGAATGAACTTCTTCTAATTCTGAGTTTCAGATAAATATATTGCTTTGGATGATTCCATAACAATTGTGAATGAAACAAAGCTTAATGTTATCAAGTATGCGGAATCTACTTGGTAACACTTAGAAGAATAACCAATAGAATAGTAAAGATGCAATAGACAAAGTATTAACCAAAACACTTCAATATTATTAATAAATAATACGGATACTTTAGCTAGTATCAGGGTTTACAACCTTGAAGATTTTCACAAAATTATATATCTCTAAGTATAACCTAGGACCTCCTTTTATAGGTTAAGGATTCCTTTACAAGAAAATATCTACGTATATCTTCTAATTACATAGAATATATTATGTATATTCTGTTACAACCTTCACACATCTTTCCAAAATAAACAGCAATACTAACTCTAACTAGCAGTACTAACTACTATGCCTAGCAGTACTAAGTTATCAGTACTAGAACTATCAGTACTAACTTATACCTCGGTGTACCACAATCGCTGTGCCCCACAAAGTTCACTCGAGTAATGTCGATTGATCAGAGAATTTTATTTTGCTCCCATAAATGGGTAAATAGTATAACTGTGAATTTATCCAATAGTTGCATCATAGTCAAGTGGTTAAGGACATTTGCACTTTAGTGGATATATAATGTTCGATTCTTGTGCTACTCTATAGTTAAATGAATTTTTGTTATCCAACTTTTTATTTTTGCTTCAACTACTTGTTTTAATATTCATCAGAATAAGCAAGTATGTACTAAATATTGTGCATATCATCATCAATTCTTAGTTTTGGTTCCCGCATGCAAACAAATACTATCGATTTCATTATAGCAACAAAGGTCAAGTTACTGACATGACCTGACTGGAACCCACTTTTAACTTTTGCCCCCTCTTAAAAGTTTTTCTGGTACCGCCCCTGCCTGCAGTATTAAGTGTGAAGCTCTTCTATTTTCCAACAAAATGGCACTAGCAATCTCCACAATCGAAGCCGAATATGTAAGCACTGGAAAGGCATGTCAACAAGCACTGTGGATGAAGGAAGCTCTCGTAGACTATGGGATCACACTTGACAACATCCCAATCAAGTGTGACAATAAAGGAGCCATTGACTTAAGTAAGAACCTCATGAAACATTCTCGCACAAAGCACATAGAAATTCGTCACCACTTTCTTAGGGATAAATTTCAAAAAGGGAACATATATATTGAAAAGATTCTGACTAAAGAAAACTTAGCGGATATCTTCACTAAAACACTTAAACGTAAACCATTCTACTATCTTCGTCTGGGCTTAGGAATGATGCAGCACATTCCTCAAAATTCTCCCTAAACACATTGTAAGTCTCTTCCTTCTAATCTGAGTCTAGGATTCAATTGAGCACAAAAAAAAATTGTGATTTACTTTCTTGATTATAATTTCCGTAGATATAACCTTCGCATACTCAAAACATCTCACGTTTAGGAAAATAATTTTCTTGTATTATTAATACAAGTCAAAAACGTTTTTCTCATGCATGCATAGTGACTCACTATCCTCGGTCAGAAAATGTAACTAATATATATTTTGACACGGATAATCGAGCAAAATTGAACTAAGGAGACTTTGGATTATCTCTTGGGTTTTTCTTTTCTATAGATTCGGGATAATCACATCTCCACATATGTTGCATGTAGACACACACTAGAAACATTTTCCCTTAATGAAATCCTGACTCTTCTGGTGGCGGTCCTCTAATTATAGGACGGTCCCCCACATTTAAGGGACCGTCTGGTCATTTACGGGACCGTCCCCATACAGACAGTCACTTTAATCTTTTGACTCTCTTTTTTTGAACCACCCTATAGCTAAACCTATATTTCTCTGCATAACCAATCACAATTTGAATTTATAAGAATTCTAAAACATGCTTTACCAAAATTAGAACCCTCATTCCCTATTTAAACCTTCATCTTCTTCCTTCATGTTCATGACATATTTCCTCTCTTCTCCCCTCAATGTCATCCTCTAGAAAGCCTAGAATTTCTGTCTAACCAATTTAGCAGAAGAAACAATCTTTAGGAGATTTCATGCAAAGTGATAATACCACCTCAAACAATCATATTCCTACTTACACACCACAACCTATCCCTATCAAAGAAGCATCATCTTCTTCCTTTTCTTTTTTCGCTTCACAGCCTATCAATGAGTCTCAATCAATTCAAGATGAGTCCTCTTCCACTCCAAAAGGTCATCCTCTACGACCACCACATCCATCTCTTTCAAACTATACCACCCAACAATTTATTAGGGCTCAAGAATTCTCAATTCTCATTGATTTGCATCTTCTAAATGCAATCATTTCTCAAAAAATTCAATCACCACCTCTTATGAACCTTCACCCAACTCTTGATCAAGTTAACTATCATGGAGATTATTGCTTGTGTTGCACCTATAACCACAATCAATTCCAAAAACTCCGAAATGATCTAGACTTTATCACATTTCTTCTTTTGCCTCCTCGCTTCCCACCACCTTCAAGAAACACTCTTGCACCACCATTTCTTTCAAAGCTCTAGACAAGGTTTATGTTCTCAAATAAGACCGGGCCTTCTTTTATTCATCCTAGAACTAGACTAGGATTATTTCTAATATGTAGAAGTATGTTGTAATAGTCATACCTCATGTATGACCTCTCTGTCCCTCATTAATGAATGTCTCTTTTTAGGTCTATCTTGCTAATTATGCCCACTTATTGAAATTTGCTCCTTTGGCGTAACCCACTCTTTTTAGGGGGAGAAGTGAAACGAAACTCATTTAAAAACTTATTAAAACGATATTTTTACCTAAAATGAGTTTATGTTTTGTAATTATCAAAAAGGGGGTGATTGTCAATACAAATAATGTCAAAAACGTAGTTTTCATTATTCGATCTCTCTATGTTTTGATAATCACAAAACGTAAGAACATGTTACGTAAAAATATACTTGATAAGTTTTATTCGAGAAATCTCGTTTCATCTACAACCAGTGTTGTAAATATCGGTCTTGCAGCCGATATATCAGTGATATATCGCTTATCGGCGGTCAACCGATACGATTTTTCACTTCTCGGTCAAAAAAATTAGTTTGGTCAAAATCGGTCAAAATTAGTCAAACTCGGTCAAACTTGGATTTTTTTTACATTGATATATAATTATGGACTTATGGCTTTTACTTTCGATGATGTTAAACTTTTTAGTTTTTTGTGGTTATTGGCTTATTTTGTTAGGATATTGCTAATATTTTTTTTAAATAAGTTCCATTATAATTTATGGTCTCCGATATATCAGTGATATATCACCGCCAAGACCGATATGGCGCTTGACGGGGGTCGACCGCCACAGTACCGCCGAGCGATATTTAAAATCATGTCTACAACATCACTTAAGGTATGAATAAACATCTTACCAATCTTGTTAAGTGACAAAATAACCCTAAAACATACATTTTCAAAAATGTGACAAAAGTTTTTACAAATAAATTTAAAAAAAAATATTTTTATAATTTAAAGAAATGTTTTCTTCACAAGAAAATATTTGAATTTGAATTTTCCCGCTCAAATCAGATAAATTTTCACCAAATAAATATTTCCCTACTAAAAGACAAAAACAGGAGCGGAGTCTATGAGACGGTCCCTTATAGGTCGACGATCCCTTATATATATGGGACCGTCCAGCTTTATGAGACCGTCCCCCTCTCCTCTTGATGACTATAAATGTTGCACTATTCCACAGAAAAATTCACCTCTCAAGCACTAAAAGTTTATGTCTTCTCAAATATTTCAAATCTCTCATCTTTGATTAAATTAACATATTGTTAATTGTTTACAAGTGATCACATTTATCTTCCATCAAAGTGCAAGAGAAAAACACTCTTATTCTTCAAGAAACGAAGTGTTGGAGTCTAGTCATTCACCTCGTAACCATTGTTACGTTTCTCTCCTCGATCTATATTCTTTATATCTCCATTCTTTTATATTGGTAGATTCGACTTGTGTAAGTCGTGAGTTGTTGTGTAATAGGTAGATTTGGACAGTGTGTACGTCCATGGGTGATTGTATATTGGACGTTGTGTATGTCCGTGTAGTATTGTGTGTAGTGTGGTGTAAATTGGTTCTAGCTTGGATTAGAACTCGACATTCCGCTTAGTGTCATAAATTGGTGTAAGCTTTGGTGTATGGTTTTCTCCGTCTAAATGGAGCTTATTGACATAGTAGTCGTGAACTCTCGAGAGTGATTGTTAGATATTGGATTTCACAATCACACTAAACCATAAACAAGTGAGGCGTATATAAGTTTTAGAGAGAGAAAGGGAGATGTTTTAGTGAGAGAAAACACATGGAAGGTTAGATTCCAAATGAACATCCAACCCTCTCCCTTGTGAGGAGAGGGTTATTTATACAATGAGACACGCCCTCCGACAGGCTGTGGATCAGGCATACAATGGGTAAAGACCCGTCCTTCCTCCACGGTCTTTGCACTAGACTAAGTTACGTTAATAACTAACTAATAAATACCATACTAAACAATATGTCTACGAGCTAACTTAAGCTAGATTACATTAGGGGTGACCGATACTTCACTATAGAATTTCCAATTCCGAACAATCTCACCCTAAGGGAGGTCACCCCATGATTTACAATTTGCATCCTAGCAGTTTATTAATTCTTCAGTCTTGAGCTCGTAGACTTTAATACTTCAAAGTAATCAAACGTTGTGCTTCAGTGGTGATTTCATCATTGTTCAACTATAATGAATATTTCGTGGAGGTTATAGAGCTGATCCACTTCGATGACCTTTGAGCTTTAATAGAGATCATCAGCCACAGCTAATCTCAGTATCACACATTGATGTGTTACCAGCATATGTTGTTGTGACAATTGGATCGACATGCTCACATTCTGGATCATGATTTCTTCTTATCAGAGTAGCGGAAGCTTTCGTTGATTCATGATATTGGCAGCAGCGTAGCAGAAGCATGAAGTGAAAATATCAGAATCATTGATGTACTTAATCATGAATTCTTTAGAAATGAATGTGTTGTGTGAGCATGCGGCTATGGATTGACCGCTTCATTCTAATCGACTACAAGCGTCGAGGCGTACACGCATACAACAGTGCTTAGCAATAAAGCGCACGAGAGTGTCTTTGATCACTTTCGATGAATTGAGGTACACGGCCCACGGTTCCTGTTGATCGGTACAAATACGCTGTGATCAGGTATAATTCTGCAGAATTTCCTTGACAGGGTTTCGCAGCTGCTCTAGCTGTTCTCAAACTGGAACTTCTCAAAGAAGACAACACGGAGTGAGTGAACCAGCGAATTGAGATTCACTGATTGATGAAAAGATATTTGAAAGACAATCGTGTACCGCACAATAGAAATTGTTTTTGCAATACAACGAAGGTTTTAAAGAAAAATCAATTATCAATCATAAATACCTTTTATTTTTGAAATATTAGTGCACAGTCGATGTGCTAAAGAAAAGAGTTTTTAAGCACAACGACCGGTTTTTCAAAGGTATCCGTCAATCCATAACCTGAACCAGGATTGATTCAAAAGATTGAATCGCCCCATTGTTTCTGTTCAGTTGTCACATGGTTGATCTATTGAATAGATCTCACGTGCCACCCACCAGGAGCTTGTTTGATGTTGGCTCCAGAAGGCTTTCCATCTTCATTGTGAATATGTTTGCATATCACTCGGATGTTCAGGCAATACCACAAGGATAATGCGTAGGACTCATAAGATATAATCTCTCTTTCCACATTGTGTGAAGCAGAGAGTCTTCATTGAAAGTGTCCTAATGAGATTTATAGATGATCTCGTGGCTCTAGACTCAATAGTGCACATTTGGTTCCTATGCCGGAGACTAGGGAGAGGGTCTCCTTCTTCAATATCAACAATCTCTAAGAGAAAGTCGATAGATTATGTCGGTTCCCCGTGAGAATGAAACAATTCCTTTTAAGAGGAACTTGAGTGGTTTGGGAAGTTGAAGTGCAGGTCGTCCTTTGGGTCCATGACGTCTAGCCTTCAATACCGATGTTACCTTGGTAACCACCAGTAGCATATGAATTGAACCCGGTATCTGCCCTAAGGTTGAATAATTGGAGGGCTATTTATTTTCACCCTTTTCTTCATTCAATTCTTTTTCATTCTTCAACCCCTTCAGTGCTTACCGAGACTTCATAACTAGAACCTTGTTGGGTTTATTCCAGTACTAGCTCAGTCTTAGTTTGCACTCTTCCCATATCTCATTTTTATCCTTTTTTCAATATACCTAAGGACTTCTACACTATCTTGTTGATGGTCCCTGGGTAGATCCCTCCGGTTCTGGCAGATCATGGGAACAAATACCTAACCTTATCATCCTTATAACACCATGCATAAAGTAAATTGGTCGGTCTTTTGGTATTGTTCTTTCCTTCTTGAAACCAATTAAAAAATCATTTGGAAAAATCCAATCAAGGTACTTGTGATATAAAATCAAAGCATTTTGTACCTTAATTGTTTTTGATCTTTTTAGAAATGCTCCCCCTCAACATGTGCGTATGATTTTGAAATTGTTTAGCACATGGAGGCAAGAGTTCTTTGAAATAATTTCTTGATCACAATTTTCGTAGAAAGAGCCATTTGATTTTCTTGGTAAATTCTCCCCCTCAATATGTGCATAGGATATTTGAAATTATTTTCACACATAGAGGAAAGAAATTTTTGAAAAACATCCACGATTACCAAATATTTAGAAACCATTTAACACACAATCAAGGTACCTTATGTCAAAACATGGATATATTTGTACCTTGAAGATTTGAATTTGTTTTGAAGTGCTCCCCCTTAATATATGCTTCGAGATTCGAAAATTTTTTAGCACATATTAGAGAGTGGTATTCACTTTGAGACAAAATGGTCATCTTTTATCATCTTTCATATTTATATCACATTTTCTCCCCGATCAAAAATTTCAAATCCTTTGAGATTTTGGATCTCAAGTGATTTAAATATGTATGAAACAAAACATTTGTTGGAGAAAAATGTGTCCGGTTTTTATATGATCTGAAGTGGACAACACTGAAGTTCCCTTTTTAGACACAAAGGGAAACCTCAATACATAACCTAACACTATTACATATATTATAGTTGTTCATAGTTCATACACCACATTTTACACATAAAAGGTACAAAACAAAACTACTTCCGGAAGATGTCTTTATTCAGTTCTTTGAAGCAGTTTGTAATAACCTTCACGAAGTCTGCCACCAACAAAACTTTCAAGGCTATGGAAGATCATTCGATTCTTAAGTCTTCGCCTGATCGCAACAATGAAATCTTCACACCTCTTCAAATCCTCATCAGACCATAATTTTGTTTTGTTCCCCGGCTTCATATCAACTTTGATTTCTTTCACTCTAGAGTTCAATTCTTCTTCGACCATCTTGAGTGTACCATCACTGAATTTGTATAACTCACACAATATCATTAACATTCTTGACCCGTATCTGTCAGTGAAGATGACTGCTCTGGGAGCGTCAATCACTATATATTCGTGACGATATTCATGTCCTTTGGCTTCCCATTGCGGTCTTGTAAGATTGATCCGAGTCTGGTAACTCTCTATTCCCAATTGAAAATCCCCAACTCTTAGTCGAATGACCAAGCTTATGATCCAGAGATTGACCGCGTAGAGAGCCTTCTTCTCACGAGCATGAAGATGGTCAAGGTGTCCTTGGAGGTTCAGAAGATAGAGATCTTCAAAGTCATTTGGCATAAGATGTTTGAAGTCGTTTTCTTCTATGATGTGCTCTTTCAAGTCTGCTCTTCGAAGAACAATCTTCTTTAGGTAATCATACCCGTAGATTGAGAAGATCTCTATACTGATCACACTTAGAATACGCATCCTAGATCGAGCGACTCTGCGACTCTTCTTAGCACTATGTGCGCCGATGTAGAATTGCGTCTTCTTGAACCACCAATGAGAAATGCCATATGAGGCGGCAATGTCATACTGATTGCTCTTTATGCGCCTGAATTGATCTGGAACCATCTGTTCGAGACCTTGATCAGTGTAGGTAGCAGCTTTCATCTTCGAAATCGAAAAAGCTGGACTTCTTTCAAAAGTGCGAGCACATAGATAGTCCAGATCATGGTTAAAGAAGAAATCTGACTGAATGGTCATATATCCAGGTTCACCGCCGAGAGGAAGAGGGTTGTTTACATCAAACCTATTGATCTGCTCACTGACTTGATCATTCAGCATTCTATAGCATTCCTCCATCTGATATTGAAGTTGATTAACATCCGAGTGGAAGACTTTAACTATTTCAAACGCTGGGCCTTCAAGATCTTTAGGAGTGATTGATGTAATTTCCTTCTTCTCACAAAACCACTTTATAAAGCTTCCCATATCCCTTGTGAAGTGAAGAAGAGAATCTTCTGCTGGTGCTTCATAGTTGGAAATAATAGTTGAAGCCCAATTAATTTCGGGTTTGTTGAATCGACTTCGGGAATGAACCATGAAGGTTCGAGAGATTGCGGTTTATCTTGGGTAAGCCAACTTTGAGTAACATCCTTTGAAGGTGTAGCTCTAGGCGTTTTGATCGTTTTCCCTCAATATAAGAATCCAACCAATCTTCTTCTTCTGTAACATTGGGGATGTGCTTGGTAGAAGCGTCATCATCTTCTGATTCAGACTCTTGAGCAACGAAAGACTCTTCATTTATTATTTGCTCTTCTAGAATAGTGGGGATGATTGGTGTAAACCGGGAGTCGACGGTGGTCCATGCAGTAGACATCTTTTGAGATATTTGACCACTTGAAGTACCGGTTTGTTTCTGAGTTGTTGGTGGTGGCGAAGATGGGCTTGCCTTTTGAGGAGTGGTTGTACCAAACGATCCTCCAACTCCAGATGTGCCAGCACCACCAGTAGGAGGTGGTGGTGGTGACCTGGGACCTCCAGACATATCTTTTGAATCCATCGGGCCGACCTTCTTTTCTTCTTAGCCTCCCTTTCACGAACATCGACTACAAACTGCTCATAATCATCATGCCTCATAGATTCATCGAGTGCCTCGTATAACTTCTTATGTGTACTGTGCAAGTGCTCTCATGCCTCATACATTCTTTTACGAGAGGCTGATCTCATGTCAGAAATTGGCAAGTCTTTGAATCGCTGAAGTAATGGAGCCTTCATTGCCCATTCAACCGCGTCTTTAATATCTGCTTCTATTGCCTTTGTTATGATTTCATCGAGATTAAGATTCTCCAGTTTTTTGACACGACTATCAAGATTGTTGACAGCTACAGGAAAATATTTCTCAATGGTTGCAATGCGTAACATGGCCTCTTCAAGCAATTCCTCGGTTGTTTTAACAGGAGAAGGTGAGGCACGAGGTGGTGAGGCAGGTGGAGTGACAGGATCACTGATAGTGACAACTTGTAGAGGATCATTAGCGGGTTTGGGTGGTGGAAGTGCAGTAGTCATAGCAGGTTCGAGTGTCGGTGTGATTGATGAAGATGTGTCAATAGTGGAGACCTTTGGAGCCGACATCGGAGGAACAGTAGAAGAGTCTTGTTGAATAGTGACCGAGAACATGGACTGAACTTCTTCCTTTTCATTCGTTTGCTTGTCTGGTTCGATGTCTGAGGGACCGTCTTTTAAGAATTGGTCACCGTTCGAGAAGTCAGCATCAAGATTCTTAAGTGAGGAAAGAGATCCTGTAGATATGTTTGTTTCTTCAAGACGCTTGTGAACTTGAGATCTGGCTCAAGGTTCTCTGTGGGTCTTTTAACTGACTCATTTTATCACTTCTTGTTTCAAGCAGGGGTCTCTGCAGAAAAAGGGTTCTCGATTTTCTTCTGTGCATCACGGACACGGAGAATCAATCGATCTATCTGTCACATCAATATCCATCCCAGATTTCTCTTGTGTAGAGGATGATACAACATCTCTTTTCTTGAGGATAAACCGGGTAGTTGTTTTGGGAGGTGGTGAAGAGATATTGATAGCATGTGGCACTTGTTCGCTTCTCTTCCAACAATTCCTTTGCCTTTGTCTTGTGTAGCAAGATTGATTTGTCGAGTCTTGACTCGGCTCTCTTATCATGACCCCTCCCACGGTGGTCTTTAAGACTCGTTCGATTTGTCAAGGCTTTCTTTGAATTCCTTGTTGGAATACAGCTTCGTCTTCATCAATCAACTCTGTCTCACTTCCTGGAACCTTAGTTCCCTCATCATTACCCTTACCAGCGTCTCTTTTTCTCATCTTTTGCATTTTTGAATAAGAGACATTAGAGAGAGCTATCGGTCTCTTGTTTTCTTGGGAAGACTTGAGTATGTGGTTCCTGATTGTTTTGATTTTGATTGTGTGGAAGAGGACTTGGGTGTCGTGGTTGTGGCGGAGGCTTCCTTTACATAACTCTTGAAGTAATCAGCATTCTTGATTCTATCATTAAGCAAAGCTTGAGGCGGCATTCCAAAATCTCCTAGTCATGTCCTCGGCAATATATTTAATGTTGCCAAGAACGAATTCATCAGGCTTCATGCGAGGCGGACTCGCTTCGTGAGTTGATCCGGTGAGTTTGTAGCAGATGATGGATAATGAGTTTTGAGAATCGATCTTTGGGTATCACTCTTTGGCCAAGACTTTTTCTTCCTTTGACTTTATTCTCAGAGTTAATTCTATCGGAGATAAATGTGTCTAATGACAAGATGAATTCTTCCCAGATAAGTTCAGAGAAGTCAATATTTTTCCCTTTGACTGTTCCCCATAGTATTTGCATTATGGGAGCTCGTACTATGTCTGTCCCTGATGTTTTACCGGTTAGGCATAGATTGAGGATTGTGACAATTGATCTCCATGGTTGATATATTTCCGCATTGATGAGAGATGAAATCTTGGTTATTCTTTCCGGGTATCCCAATTCGACGACAAAGTCTAAGATTTCATGAATGGAAGGTGGAGTGATGAATTTGTTGGGAAGGTTTCTTGGTGTGATCTGAAGAGCATCTCTAAGTGTGTCAACCGAGATGTCATACCATTTGTCTTCGAGCTTACACGAGTATGGCCAGATTATCTTATCCCAAGTGCTGTTTTCGAATTCTTTGAAGATAGATGGATGGGATAGTGCAGCGCTTGGTTAGGGCATTAAAGAAGTTGGTATCCTTCAAGATGTCGACCGCCAGACGGTAAGTTGGATTATGTTGCCCTCTATCCACATCTAAGTAGCAGTTGCTCTTAGCAATTGACACCCATTCCGCACGAGGAAGTAATTAGTGGCGATTAGTGCGAGAGGCGGTTGGAGCATCGATGATGTGATGTCACCATTGAGATCGATAGTTACACATACAACACAAACCATATCCAGGAAATTTGTTAGGATAAGACACTGATACACATTATGACCAATTTATAACTCAACATTTAGAGCTACTGAGAAGAAGGATATGACATATATGGAGACATAGGATGCAACACTCAGAAAATGTAATCAGTATGCAGAAACTTATGGGTGTAGGATAATATTTGGGAGAGGACATCAAAATAGATAATACCACAAGCAATATTGACAAAGATATATGTTAAAGTCGCTGCGCAACTTGCTCAAGAACAACTATTTGAGCAACTCGCATAACACAACACGCATAGGTAACAGTTGGTAATCAACACGCATACTACAAGACATATGAGGTAAGTCGCATATGGCAACTCGCATCCAACAACTCGCTTTGGTTATAGAGTAACTCGCATAGGATAAAGTGAGTGATAACTCGCATTCATTACAATGTATGAGGCAAGTCGCATATGGCAACTCGCATGCATCAACACGCTTTAGTCAAACAATGGTTGGTCAACATATATATGCTAACTCGCATACATTATAGACATGGAGCAAGTCGCATATGGCAACTCGCATATGATGATAGATAACACGCATAGTCAACTCGCATAGGATACGTTGAATCAGGACATATCGCATAGGCGACAGGCAACACGCATACATAACAATGCAACTTGCATATAGCAACTCGCTTTCAATAATAATCAATAAC
Organism: Chrysanthemum makinoi; assembly: GCA_910596185.1. NCBI lineage: Eukaryota > Viridiplantae > Streptophyta > Magnoliopsida > Asterales > Asteraceae > Chrysanthemum > Chrysanthemum makinoi. The sequence continues at coordinate 185,919,011 of OU343221.1, forward strand.
AACTTGCATTTAAGCACACTTTCAATGAAACATCAGGGCAACACGCATACAAGAAACTCTAGTCAACTCGCTAATAAGAACGTTCCATGAACAACCCAATTAAACACTCAAACTCATGAATACATATACTCAGAAAAGATCACAACCATATAATGGACAATACCAACAACCCAATCAAATCCAATAGCAGTTTTTTACCCTAACCTTTAGTCACCCACAACACGCATATCCAAAATAAACCAAAAGATCGAGTAGTCATTAACAACACATGCCATAACTTAAACGAATACACCTAAGACTACTTTCAACATCATTTTATCAAAAAACTTACAAACCTAGCGTCCAAATATTTGATCGAGATGAGAACAAGGAGACACGATCTGCAGGGGGTTTAAGATAAGAGATGGTTCAAGTACAAATCAAGAAAAAGGTAAGATAAACACGATCAGACAGCAATAATGACCTACCACACAATCACCAATTGATAACTCGCTTAGAAGAGAGTTGAGAGAGAATAGTTTTAGCGAGATGCGATTTTTGACCAAGAAATATAATGATTTGATCAAGTCACCCAACCCGCATACTTAGGTAAACAATTATAGCGAGTTGACACTTTTAGTCCCTTTACTTAGCAAAGCAACTCGCATACTAGGTACATAGAGATAGAGGGTTGACATTTTTAGTCCCTATACAAAGCGTAGCAACTCGCATCTGAGATAACACATAGCAACTCGCATAATATAACATAGCAACTCGCATACCAGGTACAAAGCATAGCAACTAGCATGATATAAAGACATGACAAAAATATCTTCACATAGCAAACCACCTTTTATCATACCAAGATTCATAAATTAACACCACATAGCATGCAACAACCAAAGCACACAAATAAGAATGCAGATGATTAATCAAGCAATGTACTGAATCAACTGTAGGTGCACAATTCTCCCCCTCAATCAATGATACGAGATAGTGAGTAATCATTTATTGACTTAGTATCATGACAATGAGATTAAGACAGCTTAAGTATGAGATTGTAAAAACGAATAAAATTAAAGGTTATAACGGCTCTGTTCGAACTTCATCTAAAGTCCCGTGTCATTGTTGAATGACATTTCTAGGACCGTAGATGTTATCGATGATAGAAACTTGAGTAAAAACGAGTGTAATAAAATTATAAAATTTGTATATATTAAAGATTGTGTATAAAATATTTTTTAATTTTTTTAAAATTTTTTTTACAAGACTTAATAAGTACGAGTCCTGAAAAGAGGGGATCAGGAGTCAGAGTACGAGGTACATAAATTCTAACAAGCAACAATTCGAGTGAGCATTCTTGATTCGATGGAAACCGAGGTCATGATGTTCATGAATGAATTGAGCATTGTACACGAAAAGATTGAGGACACTTTGCACTAATAGCACATGTAGTATTGCAAATAGGTGGGTTAGTGACAGGTATATCCTCAATTTTTGATGTAGTACTGATCAGTCTAGGAGTATCATTAATGGACATCCCGTTAAGTTCATCATTCTTGAAGATTTTTCCTGTGGGGATCCACCTAAGACAACTTCTAGGTGAGTAAGTCCGTTTGGTACCCGTAAACTTAAAGAGTCTACCAGTAGGAATCCACTTAAAACAACTGCTAACAACGTTAGATGAGGTTGGATTCCTATTCTGAGCATTGGTCCTTTTGCATTTAATTTGCTTCTTAGGGGATTGGTCTGTCATTTGACTCCTTAAATTCTCGATCTTAGATTTACGAGCCTTGACTAGGAATTGTCATTCCTCAAGTTGGAATGAATTAGCGAAGTGGTGGTTTCGACAAAACTATACTTTTATCAACTTGGGAGGCAAGCTTAGATTTTGATAATTTAAATCTTTCTGTCTTAAATGCATTGGGCTGCCTAGTTTCAGGGCGTTTAGTGGCATTATGAGCAGTTGATTTCTCCAATGTTGATGGTTTTGCGAACTTAGTATTCACTCTATTTCCCGTATTTTTCCTAAGCTCATTTTTTAAAGAAACGATAGTGAAACTCTTATCCTGAATTTAGGTTTTGAGGGTATCTATGTCAGCTGTCATGGAGTTGATTTTATCTAACTGTTTGGTCCTACACTCCAAAGAGTTCTTCTTCAAGGATTCATTTTCTCTTAGCAAATTAGCAACACATAGGGCTAGTTCCTCATTCCTAGACTTAATTGCATCACAAGCTTCACAGTTTATAATGCTTATACTCGTATTCATGTTCATTTGAATGTCTGATATTTGTTTTTTCAGATTACAAATGGTTGAGTCTTTGTCTAGAATCTGTGTTTTTAATTGATTAATTTCAAAAAATTCACGGAATTCGAATTCGGACTTGTGCATGCATTTGAAGCAGGAGAATTTTGTTCCTTTTGCTGTAATGCAATTTCCAAGGAAATGCAGTGTTTTTCAAGAATTGAATATTTGCAAGAAAGTTCATCAAGTGCCCTTTTTGAAACCATATTATTAGTTTTAAAACATACGGACTCGTCTCAACCATATCAATTTTATCAGAATCATGTTTATCCATAAATTCAAATGGTTTGGATATGTTACGGATGCATTGTGTTGATCATTCAAGACTAGCTCATCGATGACACGGATCATCCATCGGTTCGACACTTGCATCCTCATCACTTGTACTAAGCGTCAATGAATTTACACGGCGGTTTGAGGCTCCTCGGTCTCATTCTTTGCATTCATTGTCGCAGATCTGACATTCGATGCCATTCCAATTTCATCGCAGATAATCAGCGATGGTGCTCTACACTCGTTCAACTTTACGATCCACGGCATCCACTTTTTGTGTGACCGTAGTTACAGAGCACCTGGTTACATCATTCGTTGTTGTCTCTAATATTTGGTATTCAGCAACACTCGACATTTTAACTGATACAATACCCGACTCATCACACCTATCTCTCAATTTCTCCTGACACTCATCTACTTTTCATCATTGATTGTACCTTCCTCAATGTACTTCTCCACATTATCCATGAGTTGAATAAATGTATTGATGAATTCACGAATTTCCATTCGGTATGCTTTTGAAGGAAATACCCGTCAAGTGTTGATCAAAATCTGCGGAATATTCCTTATTGATAAATGGTTGGAATTGGTTGTGAATCATCTAAAGTACAGCCATGGAATAATTTTTATTATTTTCCGTTGATGAAATGGTTCTTCAATTGTTCAAGGTATAGTAACAATGTTTTCTTTAGTGAAGGTAAGTCTGACGGAAAAGGGCCTTGCATGTTCGATTCATGGATGTAGATAAAACTTGTGAGATATGAGAATGAAGCGATAAATAAGGTTCAATCGCATTCAATATGTAATTCTTCTGCTGAGGTTCATTTGGGTTGGACTCAAAGTGTGAAGAGTTTAGATCATCATTGGTTGAATCAGTTAAGGTCAAGCATTACGAGTAGAACACACTTTGTCTGCAGTCCTTGAGTCATATAGTTTGAGCACATTAGAGATTCTTTGGATCGTGGAGTAAGCCATGAATGTCGGACTTTCTTTGGATTTTATAATTCTTAGATTAAACCGGGAAATAGATTCTTTCACGGGATTTTACAAAATCAAAAGAACAACCGTAAAGTGTAGCAAAAAGAAGTAAAAAGTCTCAATAGACAAGTCACTAAATAGCCAACTAGCTTTAGTATCAACTCGCTTAACGAAACAAGTCGCTTAAAAGGTCAAGTCGCTTAAAGAAACAACTCGCTTAATAACCAAGTCGCATACAGAGACAACTCGCTTAACCACAAAGTCGCTTAAGATAACTCGCTAGCAGTACAACTAAGCTTAATAGCCAAGTCGCTTTAGAACTCAAGTCGCTTAAAGAAACAACTCGCTTAGAACCCAAGTCGTATAAATAGTCACCTCGCTAAGTATCCAAGTCGCTTATACCAACTCGCTTCTAATAAAGAAGCAACTCGCATCCAAGAAACTCAACTACGAGTCTCAACTCGCTTTGTACACTTTTCACAAATACCCACTTTATCAATCAAAAGTGACCAAACCACAATGATTTAAGCTTTCCAATTCAAAACCTAAACACATATGATGATCCTAAACATAAAAGTACAATCAAAATTCAAACTTTAACACTAGAAATTAGTCCAAATGATTCAAACTCTCCTAAACACTTATACCCCAAAAACCATATGAAATCCACCAAAACAAAGAGCATGAAAGATGAGTGATCAAACCATGGCTCTTGATACCAATTGTTAGATATTGGATTTCACAATCACACTAAACCATAAACAAGTGAGACGTATATAAGTTTTAGAGAGAGAAAGGGAGATGTTTTAGTGAGAGAAAACACATGGAAGGTTAGATTCCAAATGAACATCCAACCCTCTCCCTTGTGAGGAGAGGGCTATTTATACAATGAGACACGCCCTCCGACCGAGCGTGGATCAGGCATACAATGGGTAAAGACCCGTCCTTCCTCCACGGTCTTTGCACTAGACTAAGCTATTCTAATAACTAACTAATAAATACCATACTAAACAATATGTCTACGAGCTAACTTAAGCTAGATTACCTTAGGGGTGACCGATACTTCACTATAGAATTTCCAATTCCTAACAGTGATACTCAAGGAGTGGAGTAGGGCGAAGATAGAGCTTCATAGCCGAACCACTATAAATCTTCGTGTCTTGGTTCGATCTTTTCTTCTCTTTGCTCCTTTACATTCCTTACTTCTTAATTATTGTTTATATTCATTGTTTTCATATATTGTTGAGTCGATATCGCATAAAGTTTGAATCTAAAAGTCAATAAAATAAACTTGTAAAATATTTTAAAAAGTAAAATATAAACGGTGAAACTATTCAACTCCCCCCCCCCTTCTAGTTTCTATACTCCTGCTAAAATTTGGTGTTCTAAATCATTATAGTTTGAATAATAAAACTCATAGACACTAACAGAAATCGGACCCTGATAACATCAAATTAGCCTGATCTTTTATATATCAAATTCCCGTGTTTATGGCCTCATTTGTATTAATATGGTACTTAATTCGTTCATATTCGTTAATAATTGCATTTTAGGATAAATGAGACGCTGGAGCGGAAAAGAAGTGATAAAAGGCCAAATAAATATTCTGAAGAATGATTTACAAAGGCCTATGAATTATTTGTGAAGGTTACGCCGTAGCGCTTAATAATGTTACTGGCGTAAGTATGATGCTTTGAAGGATACGGCGTAACCATTTCTTATTGTTACGTCGTAATTATTTTTGTGAAGGTTACGGCGTAACATGGCATTAGTTACGCCGTAGAAATAATGTCGGAGTGGATAATCATGAGCTAACAAAGGCTACGATGTAATTATAATTTAATTACGCCGTAATTAATTACTTAGGCAAAGTTTCGAATGCTACGGCGTAATTATAATTCAATTACACCATAATTAATTTAATGCGGCTATTTTATATGAAGTTACAAAGAATTATGGCATAACTTATTAATTTAGTTACGCCGTAATTATTAAAAGCCCAGACCCCAAGTTACATGAAACCCTAAAAATACTATTATATATATCATTGTCATTTGACAAAAGAAAGACACAACAACATTAGGCATACTGAAGGTTTTTAAAACCCCAACTAGGGGATCGATAGCTTTATCCTTGGCATGATATGCAATTATTTTCTTAGTCATAATATTATTGTGTTTTATTTAATTTATTATTAATTTATTATTAGTCAATTAATTATTTAATTTTATTTATTGTTTTATATGGTAATTATATTTGTCATTCCACTAGGGTATTATGGAGATGTGGAAATTAGGTCTTGACCTAGTTTTGATTATTTTTATTATTAATGCTTTTGCGTTATTAATTGTTTATAGTGTATGCATGCTTAGTTTATTGGTAGCTACCCTTGTTTCGGTAGTTTTGAATGGCGATAGAGGATAGTTGCTTAGGAGATATGACCAACTGACCTAAGTGAGTAGAGGGGCGGGAAGGGTAAGATATGACCAACTGACGACCCTTTCTACTTGTGCGATTTGATCAACTGATTACCTACCGTTTGGATGAACTTAAGAATTAGGGGGTGAGTGTCTAAGATGCTAATGATCGGGCACTCACTATTATAAGTCTAGCATGTAGCGGAACTTAATTACTCGGCTTAGGGGACCAGGAAAAACTGGACTTATGAGGGGACATCTGACTTCTCCAGTGGTGGCATCTTTGCTGATAGGTTAGGGCGAACTAACCAAATGATGTCCTCTCGACTTTGACCCCACCTGAAATAGGAATCTAGTGATATTTAGAACCCATGTAATGCGATAGTAAACGCCGGCTCTTAATGACGACTATTAGATTGCCGAATGATCCCGAGTGACCTGTTCATCTTGGTGAGGATTCTAAGAACCATAGGGTAGGCGAATTGACCAAAGGAGTCTATCGAGTGTTGCCATTTGTAGAAGAACTCGGCTTAAGAATTGCATCACTATCTTTCCCATTAGCTTGTTTACCAGAGAACCAACTCAGTTGATCACGTGACACCTTAAATTTTATCAATCATTTCATTAAAACTTATTTATTTGATTAATTTAATTAATTAGACAGTTAGGAATCAACCGTTCTTGGGACGACCTCGGTCTTACCATTCCCTCACTACAAGCGGTACACTTTGCCGTTAGTGCATTAGGTAGGCCATAGGTAGACGAGTTACTATAAATATAAAACCTGGTCAGTAAAACTTGCATCAGACCCAAAAATTCATATTCAACAACCGTTTTCTTATAAGTTATTTAAGTAACCAAATCAATTCCAATCGACTTATAACCAATTGAAACAGAAAGTATACATCTTAAAATTAATTTTACCCCTAAAAATCATGCCAAAATCTATGGTATAACTCGATTTTTAGCCCTATCTATATGAGGTTACGAATCTGTCTCAAATCAAAACACCAATATCTTAGCCCTAACTTGTTAAATCTTGTAATAATCATGCAAACATCTAATTTTATTACTCTAATCATCACTAAACAAAAAAGTTACAGATTTATAATCATTAAACCACAATATATCAATGATACTTTTTCACAAAAGGACCCTTAGTCCATTCGAATCATATTACCCGATTTAACTGATTTTAGGTTTGGATTTACATAAAAGGTTTTATAAAATCAATTTTAATTCAAAGTAATTATGTAGAAATGATAAGAAAGAGGAGTAGAGGAGTCCAAGCAAATAAAAACCTTCTAAGAGATGGAGTAGAGATCGATTAGATAACAAAACACACGAAAAAAACCTAAAACAATACTCTTGTATCTTCGATCTATGTGTTTCTTGTGTCAAAGTGGAAGAGAGGCAGCAGCTTGGTGGTGATAGAAGGTGGCCAGCGGCTACCAAGAGAGGGGAGGGAGAAAAGTGGTTGCTAGGGTTTGTGGAATGAAAGAAATGAAGTATAACCCTAATATTTTCTTTCATATACCAGAAGATTATTAAACAAAAGTGACAAGGGTGTGTTTGTTAAGGGGGCAGATAACAAGTAAACATGAGGGGCCGTTTGGTAATTTTTTTGTTATTATGAGTCGGGCTAGTTTAGGTTCGATAAAAATTGATCGGGTACCTAAAACGTGTATGGTTGAATTTAAAATGTAAATTCCATTAAAATCAAGTGCTCACACCACTAGTAATTTATAAAAATGTTAAAACTTTTTATTATAATTTATCTTAATAGTTTAGATGAGTGGTGAGTTTATCGGAGGGTTTAAACATCGTTAAAACTTAAAAGCGAGTAAATGCGCGTAAAATGTGAAAAGTGTAGAGTTCACGTTTGAAATGGAAAAATAAATTATACCATATAAAAACAAGTACGTGAGGGAAATAAAATGCATAGATAAGTGTACTGAGAATATTCTAGAATTATTTACAAGTTAAGTGTACATTTTACAACATACGCGGTTAACTTTTCCGGAAATAAAAGTAAACTTATTAAAAATAAGTTAATAAGTAAAAATAAATAGTTAGATAATTACCTGAAAATTCTTAGTTGTTATACATTTCATGAACTTCGTTCCGAATTTCCAAACCAACGTCTTTAGGACTTTCTTAAAATTGTTGATTCTATTGACCTTAATGTTCCTACTCAGGAGACGACGCGCTTGCATATCTTCTAATTTTCTCTACGTGATCAAGCTAGCAATTGGCTTGGCGTCTACCCGAATCCATCTCGACTTGGGATGATCTTACTTCTCGTTTTCTCGCACAATTTTCCCACCAGGGAGAACTACCAAGGAATGACATTTTGATATTCCAACAACATCAAGGTGAAACTCTTTATGAAGTGTGGACTCGTTTCTAGGACTTAGTCCAAAAACTCCCTCATTATGGCATCGATCTTTGGCTCCAAATCCAAATTTTCTATGATCATGTCAACTACTCCCAAAAGCAAGCCATTGACCATGCGGCCGACGGTAAGCTTCGTGACAAGAATGCGAAAGAATCTTGGAGCATTATAAAGGACCTCGCCTTCTATGACTACAAAAGTTGGAATGACCCTCATGAGCTTACAAGCAAAAAGGTCAAGGCAATATCCTTACCCTCTAATGTCTCAAGCATTCCCAATCGTAGGATCATCGAACATGAAGATCAAGTGAAATTCTTGATGAGTTCCTACGAAGCTCCTAAACCTTCACATAAAGTGAAAAATATTTCATCTTCATGTAAATTACGTAATGGTCCCCATGACACTTATGATTACATGGAAAATCCCAAATAAGCTTTTGCTGATTATGCATCCTCGCGTATCGACAAAGCGGGAGAGAAGTGGTACACTCTAAAACCCGAGCAAAACACTCTTGGTGATTCATACAACCCTTGTTTGAACACCTGAACCTTAGGTGGAGCCAAAATCAAAATTCGTCTCAAAATAATTTTTCAAACCTATCTAATCGTTTTCAACCAAGCGGTTCATCCCTGAACCATACCTTTAACAATAATCCTTCTTTTTCTAATAGCTCCAATAATCTTGAGGGATTGGTATATAATTTTATGTCATCTCAATAAGCTCTTTTGTCTAAATTTGAAGCCGATTTTAAACAACGACAAAGCAAGATGACAAACAAAATCGATACTCTCTTAAAGGTTCTCAATAGTCGTGTATTACACACTTTTACTAAACCCACTAAAAACACAAATATGGAACCGAAGTCCTTGATCCATCATCTTCCAAACATGTTCATTTCGTTAATACCATTACTTTGTTACCACCATGTAGGAAAGACATGGAAGAGGAAAGTGAGACCTTATTTGGAGATACTAGTGACATTAAGGAAGAAACAATGGATGTTAAAAGTGAAAATGAGGAAAAATTAGGTACTGATTATTTTGACAAATTTCCAACAAATTAGCCTGATATTTTATATATCAAATTCCTGTGTTTATGGCCTCATTTGTATTAATATGGTACTTAATTCGTTCATATTCGTTCATAATTGCATTTCAGGATAAATGAGGCGCTTGAGCGGAAAAGAAGTGATAAAAGGCCAAATATATATTCTGAAGAATGATTTACAAAGGCCTATGAATTATTTGTGAACGTTACGCCGTAACTTCTTAATAATGTTACGGCGTAAGTATGATGCTTTGAAGGATACGGGGTAACCATTTCTTATGGTTACGTCGTAATTATTTTTGTGAATGTTACGGCGTAAGATAGCGTTAGTTACGCCGTAGAAATAATGTCGGAGTGGATAATCATGAGCTACCGAAGGCTACGGTGTAATTATAATTTAATTACGCCGTAATTAATTACTTGGGCGCAAAGTTTCGAAGGCTACGGCGTAATTATAATTTAATTACGCCGTAATTAATTTAATGCGGTGATTTTATATGAAGCTACAAAGAATTATGGCATAACTTATTAATTTAGTTACGCCGTAATTATTAAAAGCCCGGGCCCAAGTTACATGAAACCCTAAAAATACTATTATATATATCATTGTCATTTGACAAAAAAAATCATTAATTGGTGGAGAATCTCTCCTGCGTTCTTTGTCGGGGTTTTGCCCCGGTACTCAACTAGGTGATAGATAGCTTTATCCTTGGCACGATATGTAATTATTTTCTGACTCATAATATTATTTTGGTTTCATTATTGTTTATTATAATCTTGATTCTCAATATAATTGTTGGCAAATTAATTCTTATTATGTTCTATTTAATTGATTATCAATTTATTATTAGTCAATTAATTATTTGATGTTATGTCTTTGTTTATTAATTATTTTATATGGTAATTATATTTGTCATTCCACTAGGGTATTATGGAGATGTGGAAATTAGGCCTTTGCCTAGTTTTGATTCTTTTTATTATTAATGCTTTTGCGTTATTAATTGTTTCTAGTCTATGCATGCATAGTTAATTGGTAGCTACCCTTGTTTCGCTAGTTTTGAATGGCGGTAGAGGATAGTTGCTTAGGAGATATGACCAACTGACCCTAAGTGAGTAGACTGAGAAGGGAAAGGTAAGATATGACCAACTAACGACCATTTTCTACTTGTGCGATTTGACCAACTGATCACCTACCGTTTGGATGAACTTAAGAATTAGGGGGTGAGTGTCTAAGATGCTAACGCCCGGGCACTCACTATTATAAGTCTAGCATGTAGCGGAACTTAATGACTCGGCTTAGGGGATCAGGGAACAAGCTGGACTTATGAGGGGACACCTGACTTCTCCAGTGGTGGCATCTTTGCTGACAGGTTAGGGCGAACTGACCAAATGCTGTCCTCTCGACTTTTACCCCACCTGAAACAGGAATCTAGTGACATTTAGAACCCATGTAATGCGATAGTAAACGTCGGCTCTTAATGACTGCTATTATATTGCCGAATGATCCCGGGTGACCTGTTCATCTTGGTGAGGATTCTAAGAACCATAGGGTAGGTGAATTGACCAAAGGAGTCTATCGACTGTTGCCATTTATGGAATAACTCGGTTTAAGAATTGCATCACTATCTTTCCCATTAGCTTGTTTACCAGAGAACCAATTGATCACGTGACACCTTAAATATTATCAATCCTTTCATTAAAAATTATTTATTTGACTAATTTAATTAATTAGACAATTAGGAATCAACCGTTCTTGGGACGACCTCGGTCTTACCATTCCCTCACTACATGCAACCGGGTACACTGCCCGTTAGTGCATTAGGTAGGCCATAGGTAGACGAGTTACTATAAATGTAAAACACTGTCGACAAAACACTGTATCAAGTTTTTGGCGCCGTTGTCGGGGAACGGTCTTCGTATTTTTGGCTGTTTGATTAATATTATTCTACAATTATGTCTTCTGTCTTGAGATTACGGTGTAACCTTGGCCATGGTTACGGAGTAATCTATTCTTATATTATATCAGGTTTCTTTTAGACTGAAGTTACGGCGTAGTTATTAATAGGACTTACGCCGTAACCAAGTCTGAGACATCTTAAAAATTATGAATGATTTGTTATATCTCACTTGTTTCTCATGTTTATAATTTTTACACATTTAATGCACGAGGTTGTGATAGTGTGCAGTTTGAGCAAGAAGAACAAGTGGAGGGAATCTCGACAAGATCATAAGCCGAGATTAGTTGAGCAATGGACATGATTGGAGACGTCCGATTGATGGCTGTTGCAGGAGTCTAACTTAAAGACTCAAGGGAGTTAAATAAAAGTGCTCGTCGGGAGACTACCCATCCCTATCCTAGATTTACTTTTTGTTTTTATTTTTTAGACCTTTTTGGATATTTTTGTGGTTTTTAGGTTTTGTAGTTGGTTTGGTATGTTTTGTTTATCTTGTTTGCAGATTTGAAGACCAAGGATAGATGACAGGAGTTCCGATAACTCCTCTTCAAACTTAGGAAAAAGTTGACACTTTGGGCACAACAACATCATAATGAAATTACGACGTAATGGGCCAATCCATGTACGCCGTAATTGGCTATCTGTAAGGCCATCTGCCCACTTCATCATCATTACGGCGTAACTAGGCCGATGTAGTTACGCCGTTATCTCTTTGTTCCAGGTATCTTCTTTTCTCAGGGTTTCTTATTAAGCCATAACTGGGCCGATCCAGTTACGCCGTAACCCCTTCCTGGTAAACATTTTATTAAGTCAACTGAACCTACGCCGTAACTGGGCCGATCCAGTTACGCCGTAACTATCCTCTGTGATGAAATTTTTTCCTTAAAACTGTTTCAAAACATTTTCATAACTTTGTATTAGTAATCAAATGAACTTTGTGGGTGTGTTCCTTGTAAACCCTCACGAGACTTCACTTGTCCAATCGGGACACCGATTGGTTTAAAAGGCTTGTTGCATGCGCTAAATACAACCGTGATTCCTACGAAAGTGAGTTAGGTTTTATTTCATTTTTATTTTTACATTTCGTCTTTGTATTTGCTTTTTATCCGGAATTATGCTTTTTGGTATTAGTTTTTCTTGCAGCAATACAAATTGAAGTTATGGAGCTTATTGGCTACAAGGGAACACTTTTTATCCATCCTAGTTGAGAGCCATAGTGTTTGCAAGGAGTATTGATATGAAGATGGATGTTGCTCGAGGAGGCACAGTTGGAGCATGTCTTTGAACATGCATTATTAATCATACCAAGCAAATCCAGGGGAGTTTTCCGTTTCGATTCTAACCCTTCTTATCTTTCATTTATATGATTAGTTTGACCCAAGTGGGGGGAAGGGATTAGACATAGACACCCGCTTGATTGTACTTGCCTCTATTTTTCTAGTTTTTGATGAAAAGTGTTTCATTAATAAATTTTGGACATATTTTTCATTACTTAACTGGATTAATCTAGACTGAGCACACCTACCCTATATTTCCATTGTGTGAGGACAAGCCTTTCCGTTTTCCCCTTATACATAATTCCATAAAAATGAGTGTGCCTGTGGCTGTAGTAGACTTTAGAACTTGGCCTTGCATATCTTTTCGAGACCATTATCATGAGCATTATACTGAGGTAACTTGGTATGATCGGTGCAGCTAGGATATAAGGCAATTTCAGGATTAAACCCAAATAGCCCATATATGTATTGTGTTTATTGACTTTTTGCATCGATTAGTCAACCCCCCTATTTAACCCTTTTTGTTGCACTCACCATTAGTGCAAGATACCCCTAGATACACCCTTCAAAGCCTTTCCTTTATTTTGTTCACCCAATATATGTTGTTTTGTTACACCTATCGCCTATCCTACCATGTAGTTTCCTTATGTCCATGGTCCGGGCACTGTTAGTTAATTTTGGTTGCACTTGTGAAAGTCGCGGGTTTTGAATAAAGGGTTTTGAAAGAAAATCGGGTTTAGATGATAGTTGATCTCAAGTGGGGGGATTCTTTATATGTTCGTATTGTTTTTATTTTTATTCATGTATACCTTGTCTTGCATTAAAAAAAAAAAAAAAAAAAAAATTGCAAGCAAGAGTTTGTTAGTTTATAGCTGGTACTATAAATCAGCTTATGTGTCGTATTGTGTTAAGTATTCTCGCCTTGTTCAATTAGGCGCAAATTTTTACAAATCCGTTTTGTCTTACGGATAAAATTAGAAACCCAAATATTTCTATCTCGCCTTTCATATTTTAATCAATATTCGTACAATGAGGGACATTATACATTTCAAGTGGGGGGATAGGAGATAGAAATGGTTGATTTTGGTCGAATTATGTGCTAAAAGTACCCAAATTTTAAAATATTTTATAGCACATACCTTTTTTTCATTGATGATGAAGGCCGAGTTAATGCACTTTATTTGCCTAGTTTATGGAGATTATGAGGCACTACACTACATGTTGTATGTATTGACTCGTGTATTGAAGACCCCTTGACTCTTGACCCTCAATTTTTGCTACGGGATTGAATGCGACTAGTGGTGGGGCGACTATGGACTTAGGAATCTATTTGTTTCGTGTCTTTTTATTTTACACCTATTAAATGTGTTCCCATGTCTTATCCTACCCTTAGTCATGAATCGGGTTTAGGTGAGGAAGCGAGCAATCATTGGTGTCTTGGCCATGGATTTGGTCATGTATCATTGATTTTGTCCCCTTCGCCATAGCTCGTTAGTAATGACAAAATAACCACATAAGCCTTTATGTTGTGTCAACCCATTGCCTTTTATAATATCTGCATCTATAGACTCTAGTGGTCGAGATTAGTATCTTTTCCAAGCCAATGATAGAAGGCTCGCAATGACTGAGCAGTTGAGTGATCACCCAAAAAAAATAAACACGTGAATTATGTGAGAGAGTGTGATTTCAATTCCCTTTTCGTGAGGTGCTCGATCTGGAATTTTCTAGCTTAGGTGATTTTTAAACTCATAAATTCCAATTCTTCCTGGGAGATATCTTTTTAAAAATTATTTAAAGGGTCTACTTGAGGACAAGTAGGATTCAAGTGGGGGGATATTTGATAACATCAAATTAGCCTGATCTTTTATATATCAAATTCCCGTGTTTATGGCCTCATTTGTATTAATATGGTACTTAATTCGTTCATATTCGTTAATAATTGCATTTTAGGATAAATGAGACGCTGGAGCGGAAAAGAAGTGATAAAAGGCCAAATAAATATTCTGAAGAATGATTTACAAAGGCCTATGAATTATTTGTGAAGGTTACGCCGTAACTGCTTAATAATGTTACGGCGTAAGTATGATGCTTTGAAGGATACGGCGTAACCATTTCTTATTGTTACGTCGTAATTATTTTTGTGAAGGTTACGGCGTAACATGGCATTAGTTACGCCGTAGAAATAATGTCGGAGTGGATAATCATGAGCTAACAAAGGCTACGATGTAATTATAATTTAATTACGCCGTAATTAATTACTTGGGCGCAAAGTTTCGAATGCTACGGCGTAATTATAATTCAATTACACCATAATTAATTTAATGCGGCTATTTTATATGAAGTTACAAAGAATTATGGCATAACTTATTAATTTAGTTACGCCGTAATTATTAAAAGCCCAGACCCCAAGTTACATGAAACCCTAAAAATACTATTATATATATCATTGTCATTTGACAAAAGAAAGACACAACAACAGTAGGCATACGAAGGTTTTTTCGGCAAAACCCCAACTAGGGGATCGATAGCTTTATCCTTGGCATGATATGCAATTATTTTCTTAGTCATAATATTATTGTGTTTTATTTAATTTATTATTAATTTATTATTAGTCAATTAATTATTTAATTTTATTTATTGTTTTATATGGTAATTATATTTGTCATTCCACTAGGGTATTATGGAGATGTGGAAATTAGGTCTTGGCCTAGTTTTGATTATTTTTATTATTAATGCTTTTGCGTTATTAATTGTTTATAGTGTATGCATGCTTAGTTTATTGGTAGCTACCCTTGTTTCGGTAGTTTTGAATGGCGATAGAGGATAGTTGCTTAGGAGATATGACCAACTGACCCTAAGTGAGTAGACTGAGACGGGAAGGGTAAGATATGACCAACTGACGACCCTTTCTACTTGTGCGATTTGATCAACTGATTACCTACCGTTTGGATGAACTTAAGAATTAGGGGGTGAGTGTCTAAGATGCTAATGATCGGGCACTCACTATTATAAGTCTAGCATGTAGCGGAACTTAATTACTCGGCTTAGGGGACCAGGAAAAATTGGACTTATGAGGGGACATCTGACTTCTCCAATGGTGGCATCTTTGCTGATAGGTTAGGGCGAACTAACCAAATGATGTCCTCTCGACTTTGACCCCACCTGAAATAGGAATCTAGTGATATTTAGAACCCATGTAATGCGATAGTAAACGCCGGCTCTTAATGACGACTATTAGATTGCCGAATGATCCCGAGTGACCTGTTCATCTTGGTGAGGATTCTAAGAACCATAGGGTAGGCGAATTGACCAAAGGAGTCTATCGAGTGTTGCCATTTGTAGAAGAACTCGGCTTAAGAATTGCATCACTATCTTTCCCATTAGCTTGTTTACCAGAGAACCAACTCAGTTGATCACGTGACACCTTAAATTTTATCAATCATTTCATTAAAACTTATTTATTTGATTAATTTAATTAATTAGACAGTTAGGAATCAACCGTTCTTGGGACGACCTCGGTCTTACCATTCCCTCACTACAAGCGACCGGGTACACTGCCCGTTAGTGCATTAGGTAGGCCATAGGTAGACGAGTTACTATAAATATAAAACCTGGTCAGTAAAACTTGCATCAGACCCAAAAATTCATATTCAACAACCGTTTTCTTATAAGTTATTTAAGTAACCAAATCAATTCCAATCGACTTATAACCAATTGAAACAGAAAGTATACATCTTAAAATTAATTTTACCCCTAAAAATCATGCCAAAATCTATGGTATAACTCGATTTTTAGCCCTATCTATATGAGGTTACGAATCATCTCAAATCAAAACACCAATATCTTAGCCCTAACTTGTTAAATCTTGTAATAATCATGCAAACATCTAATTTTATTACTCTAATCATCACTAAACAAAAAGTTACATTTATAATCATTAAACCACAATATATCAATGATACTTTTTCACAAAAGGACCCTTAGTCCATTCGAATCATATTACCCGATTTAACTGATTTTAGGTTTGGATTTACATAAAAGGTTTTATAAAATCAATTTTAATTCAAAGTAATTATGTAGAAATGATAAGAAAGAGGAGTAGAGGAGTCCAAGCAAATAAAAACCTTCTAAGAGATGGAGTAGAGATCGATTAGATAACAAAACACACGAAAAAAACCTAAAACAATACTCTTGTGTCTTCGATCTATGTGTTTCTTGTGTCAAAGTGGAAGAGAGGCAGCAGCTTGGTGGTGATAGAAGGTGGCCAGCGGCTACCAAGAGAGGGGAGGGAGAAAAGTGGTTGCTAGGGTTTGTGGAATGAAAGAAATGAAGTATAACCCTAATATTTTCTTTCATATACCAGAAGATTATTAAACAAAAGTGACAAGGGTGTGTTTGTTAAGGGGGCAGATAACAAGTAAACATGAGGGGCCGTTTGGTAATTTTTTTGTTATTATGAGTCGGGCTAGTTTAGGTTCGATAAAAATTGATCGGGTACCTAAAACGTGTATGGTTGAATTTAAAATGTAAATTCCATTAAAATCAAGTGCTCACACCACTAGTAATTTATAAAAATGTTAAAACTTTTTATTATAATTTATCTTAATAGTTTAGATGAGTGGTGAGTTTATCGGAGGGTTTAAACATCGTTAAAACTTAAAACGCGAGTCGTAAACACGTAAAATGTGAAAAGTGTAGAGTTCACGTTTGAAATGGAAAAATAAATTATACCATATAAAAACAAGTACGTGAGGGAAATAAAATGCATAGATAAGTGTACTGAGAATATTCTAGAATTATTTACAAGTTAAGTGTACATTTTACAACATACGCGGTTGACTTTTCCGGAAATAAAAGTAAACTTATTAAAAATAAGTTAATAAGTAAAAATAAATAGTTAGATAATTACCTGAAAATTCTTAGTTGTTATACATTTCATGAACTTCGTTCCGAATTTCCAAACCAACGTCTTTAGGACTTTCTTAAAATTGTTGATTCTATTGACCTTAATGTTCCTACTCAGGAGACGACGCGCTTGCATATCTTCTAATTTTCTCTACGTGATCAAGCTAGCAATTGGCTTGAGCTTCTACCCGCGAATCCATCTCGACTTGGGATGATCTTACTTCTCGTTTTCTCGCACAATTTTCCCACCAGGGAGAACTACCAAGGAATGACATTTTGATATTCCAACAACATCAAGGTGAAACTCTTTATGAAGTGTGGACTCTTTTCTAGGACTTAGTCCAAAAACTCCCTCATTATGGCATCGATCTTTGGCTCCAAATCCAAATTTTCTATGATCATGTCAACTACTCCCAAAAGCAATCCATTGACCATGCGGCCGAAGGTAAGCTTCGTGACAAGAATGCGAAAGAATCTTGGAGCATTATAAAGGACCTCGCCTTCTATGACTACAAAAGTTGGAATGACCCTCATGAGCTTACAAGCAAAAAGGTCAAGGCAATATCCTTACCCTCTAATGTCTCAAGCATTCCCAATCGTAGGATCATCGAACATGAAGATCAAGTGAAATTCTTGATGAGTTCCTACGAAGCTCCTAAACCTTCACATAAAGTGAAAAATATTTCATCTTCATGTAAATTACGTAATGGTCCCCATGACACTTATGATTACATGGAAAATCCCAAATAAGCTTTTGCTGATTATGCATCCTCGCGTATCGACAGAGCGGGAGAGAAGTGGTACACTCTAAAACCCGAGCAAAACACTCTTGGTGATTTATACAACCCTTGTTTGAACACCTGAACCTTAGGTGGAGCCAAAATCAAAATTCGTCTCAAAATAATTTTTCAAACCTATCTAATCGTTTTCAACCAAGCGGTTCATCCCTGAACCATACCTTTAACAATAATCCTTCTTTTTCTAATAGCTCCAATAATCTTGAGGGATTGGTATATAATTTTATGTCATCTCAAGAAGCTCATTTGTCTAAATTTGAAGCCGATTTTAAACAACAGCAAAGCAAGATGACAAACAAAATCGATACTCTCTTAAAGGTTCTCAATAGTCGTGTATTACACACTTTTACTAAACCCACTAAAAACACAAATATGGAACCGAAGTCCTTGATCCATCATCTTCCAAACATGTTCATTTCGTTAATACCATTACTTTGTTACCACCATGTAGGAAAGACATGGAAGAGGAAAGTGAGACCTTATTTGGAGATACTAGTGACATTAAGGAAGAAACAATGGATGTTAAAAGTGAAAATGAGGAAAAATTAGGTACTGATTATTTTGACAAATTTCCAACAAAAGAAGAACTAGCATACCTTAGGTACTTATTACATGACCCTCGTCTAAACTATTATAGAAGAATAACAATCATAGGTGTGGAAAACTAGAAGGGGGGGTTGAATAGTTTTACCAATTAAAACTTCGTTTTAAAACATTTAGATCAACTTATGTCAATCTATTTAGTTGTGTATGTTGGACGTTGATAGATAGATATATAAAAGTGTAATGAAAGATAAAGAGTAAGAAGCACATAACCACGACATGAGTATTTATAGTGGTTCGGCTACAAGGACACCTTCCTTGCCCTACTCAACTCCCCGAGTCACCTACTCGAGAGTTCGTAATCACTACACGACACCAACTCCTTATGGCGGAGAAGCCTTCACAACGTCGCCTACTCTTTTTCCGGTACTAGGCATCCTTCACCAATGCCCTTGACACAACCCTTGGCACCTTTCACTAATGCCTACGTCTTGACACCTTTAGCATTCTTCACTAATGCTCTTGACACGGACGTTAAGCATCTTTCACTAATGCTTTCGCCTTGACTCTTTCGGCATCCTTCACTAATGCCTTCGACACAACACTTCTATAGGGAAGAAAGAACTATCAACAAGAGAACCTCAGTGGCCTTGATGATGACGAAGCATGGCAACTCATGTACTTGAGCTTGCTCGACTTCAAGAAGTGGTGATCTCGGCTTTAAGAGGAACCTAGTGAATCACACAAAAACAAAAGATAACCTACATAGAAAGATCCCTTAAGATTAGTGGTTATAGAGTTACAATACTTGGGGAAAGTATGTGTGAGAGAGGCAAACCAAAAGGAAGAAATGGCTCACTATTTATAGAAGAGAAATGCTTACTGTTCCACGGATTCCACGGATCCCTCCCTCAAAGGGATCCGTCTAGTGTAAAACTAGGGATCCGTGGGATACTCCTCTTTTCCCATGGGTATTTTGGTTATGGGTCATGGATCATGGGTTATGGGTTGATCCATGGGTATTTTATTAGATACAATGTACCTAATGTGTGCAATGCACCTAGTCAAATGGGTATGGGTCAATACCATGGGTTGTAGTTTTTACCCATTTATAATACATAATAGTTATGTATATATTTGTCTAATATGTAAACACTAGTTGTTGTACATATGTATTACTAAATCATAAAATCACTTATACTTGTTTTAGTATTTTATGTCAAAACGTAAGTGTGTTAGAAAACTATTGGCTCAAACTATTTACGTATTTTATTTGTTTCGTTAAAATGATTTTACGTTTGTTATCGACAAAACATTAGAAGATCGTAAAATATAAATAAACGTTTTTACGGCTTATTTGTATTAACAATAGGAAGAGGCTATACTTCAAACATAAGTATACCTTGTAATATAGGACATGTTCATGTGTGGAAAGCCTACTGATAACATCAAATTAGCCTGATATTTTATATATCAAATTCCTGTGTTTATGGCCTCATTTGTATTAATATGGTACTTAATTCGTTCATATTCGTTCATAATTGCATTTCAGGATAAATGAGGCGTTGGAGCTGGAAGATGTGATATAAGGCCAAATATATGTTCTAAAGATATATTACGGCGTAAGTGCACAATTTACTTACGCCGTAACTCACACTACGAGGGCCTATAAATTCTGTGTGAAGATTACGCCGTAACTAGTTAATAATGTTACGGTGTAAACATGATGCCTTGAAGGATACAGCGTAACCAACTCTTATAGTTGCGTCGTAATTATTTTTGTGAATGTTACGGCAAACATGATACTTTAGTTACGCCGTAGAGATAATTTCGGAGTGGATAAGAATGTGCTGACGAAGGATTACGGCGTAACCCGATGAATTAGCTACGCCGTAATTATAACTTGGGCGCAAAGTTTCGAGGTCCATGGATTTAAAAGCGGCAAGTTACTATTTATTTTATCCACTTCGAGGACTGAAGATAATAATTGCAAGAACGTCGAGGGGCTTAATTGTTATAATATTTACACATTTACTTGTGTAAATAATAAAAGAAAAATAAAGACAGGGACCTAGATACAATATTGCTTATGTTGAAGGGCCAATGTTGCAATTTGGCATAAATAATCATTATAAATAAATAATGTCACACATCACATTAGACATCAATTGAGGTTACGTAGATTTTGTGCGCGTCAGACGAAAAGAAAGAAAAAAGGACGTACGACACTAATTAAATGGGCAAACCATTCGGGGTTTTGCCCCGGTACTCAACTAGAGGATCAATAACAATTATCTTCGCACGATATGTAATCATTTTCCGACTCATATTATTATTTTTGTTTCATTATTCAATTATGATTTTGATTCTAATTTAATTGTTGGAGCATCTTTATTTATTGTGTTCTAATTAATTGTCTTTTAATTTATTATTGGCCAATTAATTATTTGATGTTATGTCCTTTTTTATTTATTGTTTTATATGAAGTTTAATTTGTCATTCCACTAGGGTATTTTGGTGATGTGGCAACTAGGTGCTAGCCTAGTTTTGATTATTTTATTATTAATTGTTTCTAGTGTATATATGCATTGTTTGTTAGTAGACACCCTAGCTTCGGTAGTTCTGAATGGCGGTCGTATCTAGCTGCTTAGGAGAATTGACCAACTAACCCTAAGTAGTTAGGTAGAGTTGGGGAGGGTAAGAATTGACCAACTGACGACCCTTCCTCGCTTGTCTTGATGACCAAATGATCACCGGTCGTTTGGATGAACTTAAGTTAAGGATGAGTGTCTAAGATGCTAGCGCTCGGGCACTCATTATTGCAAATCTTGCATGTAGAGGTACTTAATTACTTGGCTTAGGGGACTAATAACAACTGGACTTTCAAGGGTAGTAACTTAATATCCGGTGGAAGCCTTTGCTGATAGGTTAGGACGAACTGACCAAATGTTGTCCTAGCGACTTAAACCCCCACTTGAAGCAGGAATCTAGTGACTTTTAGAACCAATGTAACGCGATAGTGAGCGTCGGCTCTTAATGACTGCTATTAGATTGCCGAATGATCACGGGTGACATGTTCATCTTGGTAAGTATTCTAAGAATCATAGGGTAGACGAATTGACCATAGGAGTCTACCGGCCTTTGCCACGATCCATTTGTGGATGAACTCGGTTTAAGAATTGCATCACTATCTTTCCCATTAGCTTGTTTACCAGAGAACTAGCCCGATTGATCACGTGACACCTTAAATATTATCAACCCTATCATTAAAACTTATTTATTTGACAAATTTAATTAATTAGACAGTTAGGAATCAACCGTTCTAGGGACGACCTCGGTCTTACCATTCCCTCACTACATGCGACCGCGTACACTGCCTGTTAGTGCATTAGGTAGGCCATAGGTAGACGAGTTACCATAAATGTAAAACCTGGTCAGAAATCCTGCATCAAGTTTTTTGCGCCGCTGCCCGGGAACGGTCTTCGTATTTTTGGCTATTTGATTAATATTATTCTAAAATTGTGTCTTCTGTCTTGAGATTACGGCGTAACCCATTCAATGGTTACGACGTAATCTATTCTTAAATCAAGTTCCGACATAACATATTAATAATTGTTACGGCTTAACTTGCTATTATTATTTAACAGATTGCTATCAGACTGAAGTTACGTCGTAGTTAGTAATAGTATTACACCATAATCAAGTCTGAAACATCTGTTATTATATTATTATCCTCACTTGTTGCTTATGAAATTATTTTACACATTTAATGCACCGGTAGTGTTTTTGTACAGGTACAAAAAGAACAAGTGGAGGAAATCTCGACAAGATCATAAGCCAAGATTAGTTGAGCAATGGACATGATTGGAGACATTCAATGGATGCCCGTTGATGATGGTTGCAGGAGTCTAACTTAAAGACTCGAGAGGATAAAGAAAAGTGCTCGTCGGGAGACATCCCGTCCCTATCTTAGATTTAGTTTTCTTTGTTTTTATTTCATAGACCTTTTTGGATATTTTGTGGTTCTTAGGATTTGTAGTTGGTTTGGCATGTTTTGTTTATCTCGTTTGCAGGTATAAAGACCAAAGATAGATGATAGGAGTTCCGATAACTACTCGTGAACACTGTGGAAAA
Organism: Chrysanthemum makinoi; assembly: GCA_910596185.1. Taxonomy (NCBI): domain Eukaryota; kingdom Viridiplantae; phylum Streptophyta; class Magnoliopsida; order Asterales; family Asteraceae; genus Chrysanthemum; species Chrysanthemum makinoi. The sequence continues at coordinate 185,942,017 of OU343221.1, forward strand.
CTAGAAGGGGGGGTTGAATAGTTTTACCGATTAAAACTTGGTTTTAAACTATTTAGATCGACTTATGTCAATCTATTAAACATGTGTGTTGGATGTTGATAGACAAGCATATATAAGTATGTAATGAAAACATAAGGAGTAAGAAGCACAAAACCACAACGCGAGTATTTATAGTGGTTCGGCTACAAGGACACCTTCCTTGCCCTACTCCACTCCCCGAGTCACCTACTCGAGTTCGTAATCACTACACAACACCAACTCCTTATGGCGGAGAAGCCTTCACAACGTCGCCTACTCTTTTTCCGGTACTAGGCTAACCACCGGGTTCTTTCACAAAGGAGAACCACACCTACCACAACGTCGCCTACCCTTTATCCGGTACTAGGCTAAGTACCGAGTTCCATTACAATGGAGGAACTACTACCCAACACTACACAACACCTAACCCTAAAGGAGACCCACTCCTTATTACAACACCATTAAGGATATCAATATCCTTGGAGAAAAACTATTACTATTTGTATAACAATGCACCTCATCGATTATACGACATTGGCATCCTTCACTAATGCCACTTGATTTGACTTCTAGGCATCTTTCACTAATGTCCTTGACACAAACGCTTGGCACCTTTCACTAATGCCTTCGTCTTGACTCCTTTAGCATTCTTCACAAATGCTTTTGATACAGACGTTAAGCACCCTACACTAATGCTTTCGTCTTGACTCTTTCGGAATCCTTCACTAATGCCTTCGACACAACAATTCTATGGAGGAAGAAAGAAGTATCAACAAGAGAACCTCAGTAGTCTTGATGATAACGAAGTATGGCAACTCATGGACATGAGCTTGCTCGTCTTCAAAAGATGGTGATCTCGCCTTTAAGAGGAACCTAGAGAATCACACAAAAACAAAACTACATACATAGATCACTTGGATATGAGGTTAGAGAGTTTATAACTCAAAGAGAAAATATGTGAGAAAAGGGGTGAGAAACAATGAAGAAATTGCTCACTATTTATAGAGAGAAACTGGCTACTGTTCCACGGATCCCACGGATCCCTCACTTGAGGGATCCGTCCAGTGTATTACTGGGGATCCGTGAGAAGATCCCTTTTGGCCATGGGTTTTGGGTCATGGGTCATGGGTCTTGGGTTATGGATCATGGATATCCAAGTAGATACAATGTATCTACAAGATGCAATGCATCTAGTCCATGGTTCATGGATTAAAACTATGGGCCATGGATTAAAACCATGGGTCACGGATATTATCCATATATGACATAAGCATGATGTCATGCAATGGGTTATGGGTCAAGCTCCATGGGTATGGGTCATGGAATTTGGGTTGTACCCAACTACATTCAATGTATTTGGTCAATGGGTCAAATACTTAAGTTTCTACCCAATTGTTTTACCCATTATAATACATACTAGTTATGTATATATTCACCAAATATGTAAACACTAGTTGTTATACATATGTATTACTAAATCATAAAAACACTTATACTTGTTTTAGTGTTTTATGTGAAAACGTAAGTGTGTTAGAAAACTATTGGTTCAAACCATTTACGTATTTTATTTGTTTCGTTAAAATGATTTTACGTTTGTTATCGACAAAACATTAGAAGATCGTAAAATATAAATAAACGTTTTTACAGTTCATTTTTATTAACAAACACGTAGGAAGAAGTTGACATTTTGGGTACAACAACATCAGAGAGTAACTATGGCGTAATGGGCCGATCCATTTACGCCGGAACTGGCGATCAGTAAGGCCATCTGCCCACTTCCTCATAACTACGACGTATATAGGCCGATCTAGTTACGCCGTAATGTCCCTATTCCAGGTATCTTCTTTCTCGGGATTTCTTATTACGCCATAACTGGGCCGATCCAATCACGCCGTAATCCCTTCCTGGTAAACATTTTTCTTAAGTCAACTCACATACGCCGTAACTGGGGCGATCCAGTTACGCCGTAACTATCCCCTGTAATGAACTTTTTTCTAAAAACGAGTTTCAAAACATTTTCACAACCTTGTATTAGTAGTTAAATGAACTTTGTAGGTGTGTTCCCTGTAAACCCTCACTAGACTTCACTCGTCCACTCGGGACACCGTGTGGTTTAAAAGGCTTGTTGCATGCGCTAAATGCAACCGTGATTCCTACGAAAGTGAGTTAGGTTTTATTTTGTTTTTGTTTTTATATTTCGTGTTATTTTTGCTTTTTATCCGGAATTATGCTTTTTGGTATTAGTTTTTCTTGCAGCAATACAAGTTGATGAATTATGAAAAGATATTTGGTTGCAAGGAAACACTTTTTATCCGACTAGTTGAGTACCGTTGATGTTGGTGTTGGAGAGTTGATGAGAAGTTGGATGTTGCTCGGGGAGGCGTATTTAGAGCATGTTACGAGAAGTGACATTTATTGATCATACCGAGCTAATCCAGGGGAGTTTTCCATTTCAATTCTAAACCTTCTTATTTTTCAATTTTATGCTTAGTATGACCCAAGTAGGGGAAGGGATTAGACATAGACACCCGCTTGATTTTACTTTCCTTTATTTTTCTAGTTTTTGATGAAAAGTGTTTCATTAATAAAGTTTTGACATGTTTTTAATTACTTAACTGGATTAATCTAGACTGAGCACAGCTACCCTATATATACATTGTGTGAGGATAAGCCTTTCCGTTTTCCCCTTATACATAATTCCATAAAAATGAGTGTGCCGGTGGTTATAGTAGACTTTAGAACTTGGCCTTGCATATCTTTTCGAGATCATTATCATGAGCATTACACTGAGGTAACTTGATGTGATCGGTGCAGCTAGGATATAAGGAAATTTTAGGATTAAACCCAAATAGCCTATCCATTTATGTTTTGTGTATATTGACTTTTCACATCGATTAGTTAATCCCCCTGTTAAACCTATTTTGTTGCACTCATCATTAGTGAGAGATACCCCTAGTAAACCCATCTGAGCCATTCCTTTCATTTTGTTCACCCAATATATGTTGTTTCGTTACACCTATCGCCTAGCCTACCCTGTAGTTTCCTTATGTCCATGGTCCGGGCGCCGTTGGTTAACTTGGCTTCCACTAGTGAAAGTCGCGGGTTTTGAATAAAGGGTTTTGGAAGAAAATCGGGTTTAGATGATAGTTGATCTCAAGTGGGGGGATGCTTTATATGTTTGTATTGTTTTTATTTTTATTCATGTATACCTTGTCTTGCATCAAAAAAAAGAAAAGAAAAAGAGAATGCAAGCAAGAGTTTGTTTATAGCTGATCGTAATATAAATCAGCTTATGTGTCATATTGTGATAAGTGTTCTGGCCTTGTTCATCTGGCGCAGTTTTTACATATCCGTTTTGTTCTTACGGATATAATTAGAAACCTGTACATTTCTATCTCGCCTTTCAAATTTTAATCAATATTTGTCCAATGATGGCATTGTACATCCCAAGTGGGGGATGGGAGATAGAAATGATTGATTTTGGTCAAATTATGTGCTAAAAGTACCCAAATTTTAGTTTTTTTTATAGCACATACTTTTTTTCATTGATGATGAAGACCGAGTTAATGCATCTTATTTGCCTTGTTTATGGAGATTATGAGGCACTACGCTACATTTCTTATGCATTAACTCGTGTATTAGATTATCGAAGACCCCTTGACTCTTGACCCTCGGATTTTGCTATGGGATTGAATGTGACTAGTGGTGGGGCGACTATGGACTTAGGAATCTATTTGTTTCGTGTCTTTTTGTTTACACCCATTAAATGTTTTCCCATGTCTTATCCTACCCTTAGTCGTGAATCGAGTTTAGGTGAGGAAGCGAGCAATCATTGGTGTCTTGACCATGGATTTGGTCATGTATCATTGGTTTTTTCCCCTTCGCTGTAGCTCGTTAGTAATGACAAAATAACCCCGTAAGCCTTTATGTTGTGTCAACCCATTGCCTTGTAGAATAGCTGCATCTATAGACACTAGTGGTGGAGATTAGTATCTTTGCCAAGCCTATGATTGAATACTCACCATGACTGAGTAGTTGAATGATCACCCAAAAATAAACACGTGAATTATGAGATAGAGTGTGATTTCAATTCCCTTTTCGTGAGGTGCTCGATTTGGAATTTTCTAGCTTAGGTGATTTTTAAACTCATATCTTCCAAGTAGAATTCAAGTGGGGGGATATTTGATAACATCAAATTAGCCTGATATTTTATATATCAAATTCCCGTGTTTATTGCCTCATTTGTAATAATATGGTACTTAATTCGTTCATATTCGTTCATAATTGCATTTCAGGATAAATGAAGCGTTGGAGCGGGAAAGATGTGATATAAGGCCAAATATATGTTCTGGAGATAGATTTCGGCGTAAGTGCACAATTTACTTACGCCGTAACTCACACTACGAGGGCCTATAAATTCTGTGTGAAGATTACACTGTAACTCGTTAATAATGTTACGGCGTAAACATGATGCCTTGAAGGATACGGCGTAACCAACGCTTATGGTTACGTCGTAATTATTTTTGTGAAGGTTGCGGTGTAACATGACAATTTGATTACGCCGTAGAGATAATTTCGGAGTGGGTAAGTATGTGCTGACGAAGGATTACGGCGTAACAAAATGAATTAGTTACGCCGTAATTAATAACTTGGGCGCAAAGTTTCGAGGTCCAGGGATTAAAAGCGGCAAGTTACTATTTCTTTTATCCACTTCGAGGATTGAAGATAATAATTCCATTTTCGTAAGGTGCTCGATTTGAAAATTTCTAGCTTAGGTGCTTTTTAAACTCATATCTTCCAATTAATCTTGGGAGATATTTTTTTAAGAATTATTTAAAGGGTCTACTTGAGGAAAAGTAGAATTCAAGTGGGGGGATATTTGATAACATCAAATTAGCCTGATATTTTAAATATCAAATTCCCGTGTTTATTGCCTCATTTGTAATAATATGGTACTTAATTCGTTCATATTCGTTCATAATTGCATTTAAGGATAAATGAGGCGTTGGAGAGGGAAAGATGTGTTATAAGGCCAAATATATGTTCTGAAGATAGATTTAGGCGTAAGTGCACAATTTACTTACGCCGTAACTCACACTACGAGGGCCTATAAATTATGTGTGAAGATTACACCGTAACTCGTTAATAATGTTCGGCGTAAACATGATGCCTTGAAGGATACGGCGTAACCAACGCTTACGGTTACGGCGTAATTATTTTTGTGAAGTTTACGGCGTAACATGACAATTTAGTTACGCCGTAGAGATAATTTCGGAGTGGACAAGTATGTGCTGACGAAGGATTACGACGTAACCCAATGAATTAATTACACCGTAATTAATAACTTGGGCGCAAAGTTTCGAGGTCCAGGGATTAAAAGCGGCAAGTTACTATTTCTTTTATCCACTTCGAGGACTGAAGATAATAATTGCAAGAACGTCGAGGGGCTTAATTGTTATAATATTTACTCATTTACTTGTGTAAATAAGAAAAGAAAAATAAAGACAAGGACCAAGATGCAATATTGCTTATGTTGAAGGGTAAATGTTGCAATTTGGCATAAATAATCATTTTAAATAGATAGATAATGTCACACATGACATTATATTATATATATACTCATTTGTCAATGACCTATGGAACCGTGCATCCTGAACTAATATTATATATGTCACTTTACTCATTTGTCAATGACCTATGGAACCGTGCATCCTGAACTAATATTATATATGTCACTTGACCTATGGAAACGTGCCCGCTGCGTAAAAAAATAATCCATGCCGGGTCATGTGTTTTTGGTTGGGCCTGATTTTTTGCAGATGATGGGGCTCCTTTCAGCCCAAGAATGATCCAGTAACAATTTCATATAGTTATCAGTTCATTGTGCCGACTTTAATTTGGGATAAAGTCGAATGCCAAAACACGTGTCTTCAAATACGCATACCACCTTTGATTTGACCCCTTAATACCTATCAGTTCGTCAAATCCAAATGATGAAGATGATGAAGTCCGCTGCAATTATACTTGATCAAAATAGAAGTTTTAGGGTTTCAGTTGTGTTTTTTTTGCCAGTAGATTTCCTTTCTTTATGGTTGATTCATGTTCAGTTATACTTAACTGGAACACTCAGGTATGTAAATTTAATATTGGTTTTCTTGATTATTATATATTTATATGTATTATAAGGTTGGTTTTGAAATTTATCGACTGGACGAGGAAAGGATAAAAGTATAACGGAGGTATGTAGTTTTTTAAGGTAAAGCCATAATTTTGAAGCTAGGATTTGCGTAGTGAGGCAACAAAGTGTTTAGGAGTGTGTTTTTTTCTTTACTTTCTTTTTCTTCTTCCTGTTGTTCATCATATTAGTTTTTTGTTTTTGCAGGTATCTTTGTATGTAGCTCAAGTCATTTTGGAAGAATGAACACAATGAAGAGATAGTTTTTGTCAACAGTAAGGTATCAAACACCCATAAATTATACTTTGATAATTGATTTTTAGATCTGTTAATAACTGATGGTAAGGTAACAATTCAATGGTCTTTCGTGTTTGTATACTTTACTTTTGTTGGTTTTTTTCTAATTGATGTTCGTTTTGGAGCTTGAGACTTCAATTATAAGTGAAGTTGGTATAGATTTCGTATTATTGTGTTTTCATTGTTAAAACATATTCTCTAACTTTATTAGTTTTTTAGATACTAATGAGTATTCAATGTATTTTCTGGTCTTCTAGATTGTAAGTGCATTCTGGATTATGGAGCTTTTGTCGATTCGACAAACAATTTGATCACTTTCCCGTGGTGAGCACAAATTTTTTTTATTTGCAATAACTTGACTCACTCCATGATTGTAGATGATACAATACCGTTTCTTTCTACAGAATGTAGATGATACAATACTCTACGTGGGAACATCAAGTAATCCACCGCTTGCACTACGGCGTAAGTGACTTCTCTATGCACTTTTATGAGTACAATATACATGTTCAAAGACTCCTTCATTTAGCTAGCAACATTGTAAATAAAAAAAATAATCGTAGCCACTTTATGAGTTGCTTTTCAGTGTAGTGTACATCTCCCGTTATTCGGCCGCATCATTAAAAACCAAGTGTCCATCAATGTCGGTGTAGCTTAGCTGCAAAAATGTATGGCCCATGTGAGGTCAGTACTTATCAAATACCTTGGCTTATTTTTGGCACAGGCACAACAGAGTCGCATCCACGAGATATGCCATCAGGTATGTTATCACTGATCAATTACTTTTTTTAGAACAACAATTTTTAACACCCCTACGTCAAAGGCCTTGGGTTGATCAAGTATTCTTATCAAATAAGATACGGATAAAAATTGAGAACGACGCTTCAATTTATTGAGTGGATATTTTAGTTTTAGTTATATACAAATTAAATTATTAGGGTTCTTTCGAACTGAATGGGATTCAATTAATCGTGGTATGTGACACCGGCTGCAGGAAATGCTCAGCTGCGTTGAGGACATGCCTGGTGTGTAGCAAATAATGGACCATCATAAGCGTCAATTTAGTCGCCTCTTGATTGTGTGTATCACGTTAGTAAGGTCATCAAGTTGAAGGTATAATTAAATCTTAACCTATTAATTTTTCAGGTTATTAATTGGTGGATGAACTTGATATTGCTAATTTTATTTCATCCTTTGAATGGTTTACTTCAGAAATTTATTGGATTATGCTGTTGTCAATAAAGAGGCTGCTGGATTATGGACCAGTCGTGTTAGATTTTGGGACTAGAGTCACCCGTAGAGACATGGGAGGTTGTTCCATTCCTGTGCAATGTCAGACTGGGTGTTACGGTGCCATGCCCGGGGTTTAGAATTGTCATACTGGGTCAGCCCTCTTTGCCCAAACACAAGAACAAATAATTCAACAATGGGCGTCACTGCCACAAGGTAAGATGACATTAATATTTTGTTACACATTTTCACCATCCAGCTTCTCACTGTTGTTTCTTATTTTCGTTGATGTCGCAAATATACTTGCAGATGTATCCGACCCGAATGTGTGTGACAACAGACAGGAGATCTGGTATGTATGCTGGTCGCAAAGGGAGTCTGACTGAAATGCACGCAGGTATTTCATAACATTATGTACACTAACTGCCAAATTTTATTAGTAATTAGTTTATGTTACGGTCACTGTAGCCAATTGTCAATCGGGAGGAGCCATGATAATTGTGGTTGTAGCCGAATTCTGCTGTCTATTTTTTTTTATTTATATTGTAACGTTTTGTTTAGTTATATATGATATAGTTTTTTGTTCCGTATGGATTTTCTAGTATGAAATGAGGATTGATTTTAAGGTTTATTTATTGGTGCGAATGTAATGCTTATGATGACATATATTATCGTAGCAGTAATAAAATAGATTGCTGTTAGACTACAAAATTTTTGGGAATTGTTTTATTAGATCACCAACACACTTTGGTATGACAAGGTACTTACTACGTTTGTTTAATTGACTTCAACCAATTAACACAATCACGACTTAGAATCTGAAACTAAACATTTGTTTACGAGCCCTTTGCATCATTTCGTAACACTTCAAAATTTAACGATTTTCTTGATTTACTATATGTAATGAAAAAATGAGGGAACTTATTCACTGTTATCCCTTCATTCTAACAACCATATAATTTATCAAGGGCAATAATTCATATTGAAGAATATGAATTATTGAATTACATCCATAAACTGATAAAAGCATTGCTTAAACTTTTAACACGTTATTATGCCCTTGATATACATTTATCCCTGTATACAACAAAATTCTTTTGAGCACAATGTTTTGACAAACAAATGGAGATGGATCTGTATAAGCCTTCATTGTGTCACTATCCTTTGTCCCTTTCATTAGCTTCTTAAAATATTCTTTTGGCAATTAAACTGTTACTACAATTTTCAAGTATGAAATCCAAAAACAAAGCGACAAGTAGGCGACAACATTCTACGTTTCCCGTTAGTGGCTTAGATAGCAGTTCACGCCGGTGTAAACAACCTGTGGATGAAACTTCGTCCATGGTGGCCGTCCATGAACCGAATGTGTATACTCCTGTTGGAATTTTTGACACAACAACCACTTCAACTGCCGTTATTTAAAGCGCACCCTTCCTGATCCCGTTCAATTATCCGCATTTAGCGTATGCAAGAAGGTCAGAACAGATGGCTTAGTAGCTTTCGGATCTTCTGGTAAGTGATTCAATGCCTACTAGCCAGGCTTCTAATTTGAACTGGACTTACTAACCATAACATTTGTTATTACATGCAGGTAGCAATGTCGGCACAAATGTTAACGTAGATATGTCATCTTCCTTAGCTCAACAACAACAAGTAAAATCACAGGTCTCTTTATGTCAATTATCAGTGACAATTGATTCTCACCTACGGTTTGGGCCTTATATACTCCATTATCAGGACCATCAATCAACAAATGCTCCTGGAAATTGCTGTATCGTAAACATGGCAAAAACAATGGGTGGACAAGAGGTTCAAACGTTGCCCTGCCACAAAGTTACGACGTTGCTGGCGTAAAGTTTTGGTGGCTCCCACAAGGAAATGCTAGGTGACATGCTATACGTGGTATGTAAAAAAGATTTGTTGCTAAAAAACAAATGTGCACAGGTTAGTTTAAAGGTTGATTCGGAGCGCCGTACCGGCCTATCAAAATGAAACATTTTCGCTAATATTGACATCCTCGCATTATTCCCTGTAATATATAAATATATGCATCATCACTAATGAGGTTTCACATATCAGCATCTCTTAAACGGTAACAATTAGTAGTCATAATACGACCTCAATCGCTGAAAGCTATTCCTGTGACTGGTAACATTCTCGAAAAAGGGCGTACATCAGCCACCTTATTCGCAGGTTAGACTTTTATTGCATTTCGTTATATCACCATCGGCGATTGTTGGTAATGTGGTAACAAGTGCTTCATTTTGCAACAGGTTCACATACACGATATGGACCAACCGTGTTGGATAATGCCAAATCTGGTGGAAGAGGTGGTTCATGGTGTACTAGGTGGTTCAGCAGCGGCAGGTGGCAGAAGAGGTGCTGGGCAACGTGGATTCATGACGTTTAGTGAATGGAAAAAGATCCTCCTCATGAAGGAGAAAAGTAAGTTCCTGACGGCTCCCCTGAATGGAGTTTTACTAATTGTAATGACAAGACTGCAATACATGGGACTGCACATATTTTATGAAGGTACAAATCGATTTTTTGAAGATTTAGTATCATTTATTTTGAAAATGAACATGCATATAACTAAACCTGGTACGAGTATAAAAAATTGCAACGTGAATTATTAACTTAGTACTAATCAGTTTAAGAATGCTTCCATAGGACTATCGGAACTATTCAATTTATACGTACATGTTAAACTAGGAGTAGAGGTGACAAAGTGATAGGTAGAAAAGGTTGGGTAATGAGTCAAAAAGGGCAACATTTGTGCATCATGCAGGCTGAAAGAAAATGGGCGTCATCCACCGCATCAGTGAACTGTGAGAACTTGAAGACCCAACCAAAAAAAGATTGGACCGCAGAGATATTAACCTCTAAAATCTTGAGTTACTTTACTCACTATCCATAAAATATTATAAATTACAATAACTGAAAGTAACAAAATGTAGCTTTAACAGTGGCAACACCGTAAGGTTTACTCTCTGGAATGAAATGGTGAGAAAATTTAACATGGAAGCGTATGCAAACATAGAGAAGCCTGCAGTTATGCCGGTCAGTTCATGGATTGTATTGTTGACTTGAGTGCAGTTCCTTCCTCTTCAGAATGTGTTCTTAGTAGAGAAGCTTTGCGGCCTTAGATCATTGAGCTCAAGGCCACACGCCGTGAGTCTTATCTTTTTTCCCCTTTGGTCCGTGCCTTTCTCAACGACGATGACCATGCGGGTAATGGACCAAATCAGGTTAACAGGATCTGCCGACAACTTTTGTCCTCTCTTTTACAAATTTAAATATCTTAGTAAGATCAGGCTAACAGGTTTGTGTATCATTGTCATTCTATTTAGCCGATTAATTCCAAGTACCACCTTCATTTATTCATGATTTTATTCATTATTCATTCATTATTGTAGCCTTTTTCTTCACACTTTGTATATCGTACGCTTATATATTGTTATATATTGCTTGATGTTGAAAGTTTAGTCTAATTATAAAAAAGGCTAATTTGTGAATCACAAAATTTGATATAAAAAACCACCACCTAAAAACGACTACAGCTTAAAAATGTTAGTGAAACGCCCCCGCCGCATCGCGGCGGGCTTCATGCTCGTTAGACATCAATTGAGGTTGCGTAGGTTTTGTGTGCGTCAGACGAGAAAAAAGGACGTACGGCACTAATTATCGGGGAAAACCCTTCGGGGTTTTGCTCCGGTACTCAACTAGGGGATCGATAGCAATTATCTTGGCACGATATGTAATCATTTTTCCAACTCATATTATTATTTTGGTTTCATTATGCAATTATGATTTTGATTCTAATTTAATTGTTGGGACATATTTATTTATTGTGTTTTAATTAATTCTCTTAATTTATTATTGGCCAATTAATTATTTGATGTTATATCTTTATTTATTTATTGTTTTATATGAAGTTTAATTTGTCATTCCACTAGGGTATTTTGGTGATGTGGAAATTAGGTGCTAGCCTAGTTTTGATTCTTTTATTATTAATTGTTTATAGTGTATACATGCATAGTTTGTTGTAGCCACCCTAGCTTCGGTAGTTTTGAATAGCGGTCGTATCTAGCTGCTTAGGAGAATTGACCAACTGACCCTAAGTAGTTAAGTAGAGTTGGGGAGGGTATGACTTGACCAACTGACGACCCTTCCTCGCTTGTGTGAACTGACCAAATGGTCACCGGTCGTTTGGATGAACTTAAGAAGTTAGGGATGAGTGTCTAAGATGCTAGCGCCCGGGCACTCATTATTGCGAATCTTGCATATAGAGGTACTTAATTACTTGGCTTAGAGGACTAAAAAAAACAAGACTTTCAAGGGTAGTAGCTTGATCTTCGGTGGAAGCCTTTGCTGATAGATTAGGAAAAACTAACGAAATGTTGTCCTAGCAACTTAAACCCCCATTTGAAGCAGGAATCTAGTGACTTTTGGAACCCATGTAATGCGATAGTAAGCGCCGGCTCTTAATGACTGCTATTAGATTGCCGAATGATCCCGGGTGACCTGTTCATCTTGGTGAGGATTCTAAGAATCATAGGGTAGACGAATTGACCATAGGAGTCTACCGGCCTTTGCCACGATCCATTTGTAGATGAACTCGGTTTAAGAATTGCATCACTATCTTTCCCATTAGTTTTTTTACCAGAGAACCAGCCCGATTGATCACGTGACACCTTAAATATTATCAACCCTATCATTAAAACTTATTTGTTTGACAAATTTAATTAATTAGACAGCTAGGAATCAACCGTTCTTGGGACGACCTCGGTCTTACCATTCCCTCACTACATGCGACCGGGTACACTGCCCGTTAGTGCATTAGGTAGGCCATAGGTAGACGAGTTACTATAAATGTAAAACCTGGTCAGAAATCCTGCATCTCCTACATCAACCTAAAATTCCCTAATAAATATTATGACTAGTTTACACTACAATTGGATTATGAAAAAGCAATTAGTACCTAGAAGGGATCCTAAAGACTCAGGAAAGATAAGTAATTTTATGGGTAGAGTTAAAGTGATGCACGTATTTGTATGAAACTTCACTTACATTACAGATTTCTTGGTAGTGGAAGATATTAGTTCGGTAATAGACCCTTGTTTGGCACATGTTGTATTAGCTAAGCTATTTTTTGAAGTTTCTAATATAATCTATGATCCAACAGTAGGGGTAGTAAATTTCACAGATGGGATTGATGAAATTGCTTACCAAATGCCCCATAAAGCTGAACAATATCGATTGATGCCAAACCTAGAAAAAGATCATAAGCAATCGGTATATTTTAGAAGCGATGATGATAAGAGAAAAGGTGTGGATTATGTAATGAAAAAAGATGTTTGGTTTTTACAAAGAGTGTTTAGAATTAGGATCCGAATACAAAACCAACATTGATGATAGTTAGAATGTGACGGAGGATGGAGTCATGTAATAGGGCATGACTCTGAGTCTAGCTACAAGACTCATAAATAAAGAAAAGCGCTGCGTAGGAGGCAACCCATATTTTTTTTTTTGATTTTTTAATTTTATTTTTGATATGTCATAGTTGTGTTAGACTTATCAACCGTGTATGTGTATTCTAATAAACACCTATTCTAAGGTTGTGTGCTTTAGTTTCTAAATCCCTCTAGGGAAATTTTATTCCAAACTAAGGGATAAAATCTAGCTTAGATGAAATATTGTTTCCAATATGTTAACAACATATGAGACTTAGGAAAAATAAACAAACATGGTGCTCCTACTAGCTCTTAGGCGTACTGATGTGTTATATCTTGTTTTAAATTTATAATAGCTGACTTAACCTAATAGACTAACACTTACTGACAGTGTACCCAGTCAATTCTAGCTAGTTTGGCAAGTACGGGTCGTTCGCAAGGAGTAGATAAACTTTATAGCTAACCTAATGGACTTTCTACAATTTTTAGAGGGTTTTCAATTTGAGAGATTGGCACAATTTTAATTAATTAAACTACTAAAACAACTAAAGTTAATTAACTAGTAAACTACAGTTGTGATCAAATTAAGAAGAAAGTGTCAACCATGTTAATCCTACATTGATTTATTGATCCATTTATGAGTGCTATGATCTAAGGACTTACGTTGGTGAACAAGAAATGTAAACTAGACAAGAGGATCACGAAATCTTATCTTATGAGTGCATTTCCTATCTATTGTAGACTAAGTTAGACAGTCACGGTTACCAAGGCCTATGATATCAATCTTTAACCATCACATAACCTATGGAGCTAACAAAATAAATCACGCATAAAGTGGTATCAATTTATGTATACGATTTATCTACAGTAACCTATAGTCATAGCATTACCGACTCTCTCGTAGTGGTCACCTTTGAGAGAGCACTATGTTAGCTTACTTGCTTTAGTCAATTTTCTCTAACCTAGGGATACGGTCGGCCACTAGTCCTAATGGTAGCCATACATCAAGGTATCATTATGACATATATTTACCATTATGATATGGATTATAAATCACATAAAGAGTTCTATAACCTATAATCTAGACAATAGATATCCAACAATAAACAAGTAAATGAACATATATTTTAAACTATAAACATATAAACTATCCAACATAAATTCATTATATCAAAATAAACAGAATCAATCAATATAATATTCATAACATGGCTAACACCTAAGGGTGTTAGCCCATAATCTCATTACCAAACACGAAAGAAATACTAACGATAAGCAAACGAATAACATAGTGAAATCGATGTTCAAACCGAACGATTAACTTCGTGTGATGATATGAGACCTCCTTCACCTGATCTCTTGCTTCTCCTCTACTCTACTAGTGCTAAAATGGTCTAAGGATCGTCTGATATTGAGAGGGTGTTTCTATAATATGATATTAGGGCTCGTATGTATAGTTTTATGTCTCGGGCGTCGATACAACGTATTGGGGGTAAATACGCCGTATTCAAGATATCTTGATTAGGCTCCAATAATAGAATATTTGGAAAATATTCGTCTGTCTTTAATCAATAAATTTTAGTCTTCTCTACATTAAATCATCACTCATTTTCATCTCTTTGTAGTTCAATATCATCTCAAGGTAGTTCCTAAGACTTTTCTAAATTATACCAGTTTCTAAGTTGGTTCCCCGGGAACCACCTACTTAAGGCGTAGGTCCGCCTCTGCATGCAACCTGCTTTATGTACTACATGTGTCATCTAATGTCGACACGCTGAATTGATAAGTTATTATGGCTCTCTAAAAAAACTTCATTTTCATAGTTACTTTCCACATTAAGCTAGACACCTTGCGGCCTTGCGAGAAATGTGATGTATGATCTCGTGCTCTAATAAATATTAGATTTAATTACATAAATGGTCCTTGTGGTTTGTTAGGTTTCACAGATTTTGTCCCTAGACTTTTTTTTACGTGTCCTCTCCCTATGGTTTTGACCAGTTACGGTTTGGTCCCTTGACCATTATTTATGTTAGTTTGACTGTCAAGTGGATGTGTAGATGGCTGAAATGATATAAATACCATTTTATGTTTTAAAGGTACCTGTGGTTTCTGGGGTATCACGAATTTAGTCCATATTTTTTTTGATTATTTATTTAACTATTAATACGTGTAAGGTCTGTTTTTATACGTTTTAATCCATTTACATCTCTTTTTATACTTTTTCGTCCGTTTTTATACATTTTGCCAGTTTTATACGTTTTTATCCGTTTTCGTCCGTTTTTATACCTTTTCGTCCACTTTTATACGTTCTCTAACGTTTTCATCCGTTTCTATAAGTTTTCGTCCGTTTTTATATGTTTTCGCCCATTTTTAAATATCTTTGTACCTTTTCGTATGTTTTTATATGTTTTCGACTATTTTTGTATTTTTCTCGTCTGTTTTTATAAGTTTTCTGAAGTTTTTAAACGTTTTCGTCCTTTTTTAATACGTTTTCATCCGTTTTTCTTACGTTTTTGTACGTTCTTATACGGTTTTGCATGGTTTTGTACAATTTTGTATGTTTTTATATGTTTTTGTGTGTCTTTATATGATTTAGTACCATATTATATGTTTTTATGCGTTTTGTACGTTTTCTTACGTGTTCATATGTTTTTATCCGTTATTAACCATTTTTATCTGTTTTCATTCGCATAAAAACATATAATAATGTTCATAAATATAAGAAAACGAACAAAAACAGACGAAAACTTATAAAAACGGTAAAAATGTATGAAAACGTCAGAATACGACGAAAACGTATAAAAAGGGTAAAAACAGAAGAAAACGTTTAAAAAGAGATAAAATAGATAAAAAAGTATAAAAACGGACGAAAACGTATAAACACCGATAACAACGTATAAAAACTAATAAAAACGTAAGAAAACCTTATAAAAACGTATAAACGGACAAAGACGAATAAAAAGAGAGGAAATCGTATAAAACAGACGAAAACGTATAAAAACGACCGAAAACGTATGAAAACTAAGAAAAATAATAAAACGGACAAAAACGTATAAAACGTAAGAAAATCTATAAACCAGACGAAGACATATAAGATGGATGAAAACATATAAAAACGGACGAAAACGGATAAAAACATATTAAAACGGATGAAAACCTATAAAAACAGACGAGAACGTATTAAAGCGGACGAAAACGTATAAAAACGGATGAAACGTAGAAAATGGTCCTTACTAACGTATTAATAGTTAAATAAATAATTAAAAAAAAACTTATGGACTAAATTTGTGATACCCCACAAACCACACGGACCTTACTTTTAAACATAAGAGAGTATTTATGTTATTTCAGCCATCTAAATATCCACTTGACGGTCAAACTAACAGAAATAGTGGTCAATGGACCAAACCCGTAACGGGTCAAAATCATAAGGGGAGGATCCGCAAAAATAATGTCTAAGAATTTACTTCGTAAAACCCGACAAACCACATGAACCATTTATGTAATTAACTCTAAATATTATGAATCTATTTTATATCATGAATGCATTGACAGTCAAAATTGGACTATTATATGTTGGAATCACTCCTAAACCATAATCAAGTGTTAGTAATTTATATGTAATAGTTAGCTTAATTATGGCCTTTATGTTTGCTATTAGCCTTAAGCTTATGTAGAAGGCCCATGAGCTTAGGCCCATGTCCAATAAGGAAAAGGGAAGGAGTAGGAGTGTTGCCCTAGCTCCTTGCCTATAAATACCTTGTTATAACCTTCATTTCAAGGTTGGTTGTTCAATTTATTTCCTTTCACATACTCCTACACATAACCGTTTACTTTCATACGAGTGTGTGTTTGGATAATTGTTCAATCGCCTCTCTATCTTTCTATTAAGCTTGTGTTGTAAATCTAGTGACCTAACAGTGGTATCAATCGCCAACTAGTTGGATGAATCGTTATTGCTTTTGAAGTAAGTTTTTGGTCTTATAAAGGTAACTCTTTGGTTCGCTTAAAAAATTGTTTTTTACACTTTTTAATCCAAGATTCTTGTACTTTCAATGTTTTAAGGTGTTAAAATAACTGTTTTTTGCAAAAAGTTTCAAACTTTATGCGTGGATCATAGTTTTTAAGCTTGTTTTTGTTCGTGGGTGTCGTTCTACGCGTAACCTGTTTAGCCGTTTTGATTCATCAAGTTTCACACTTTTGTGTTATTTTGGTGATATTGAAGCTATTCCATAACAAAAATCTGGTTTAGAAACAACTTTGGGAAAAATCACTTTTACGAGTAAGCTACGCGTAAGTGAAACCCTAGTCTTACGCGTAACTCACTCCTTGGTTTGATCTTCAGTTTCATGGTTTACTCCGTGTTTTCTTGCTTGGAGAAGCCTGAAAATACGTCGACTTTGGATATCTTTTGCACTGCGAAAGTGTAAAAGATCATTTGGGATAAAACCCTAAACTTACGCATAAGCATAAAGCTTACGCGTAGAAATCCTACGCATAAGATTCATCTTACACCTAAGCCTAGTCTTACGCATAAGGTAATCCTACGCCTAACTTTGTGTCTACGCATAACTTTAGTGCCTTTACCCTACTTACGTGTAAGCTAAATCTACGCGTAACTCTTGATTGTTACGCGTAACTTTGGTGTTTTTACGCATAAGTCCTACTTAGTTTATTGTGATTTCTACGCCTAAGGATACTTCATCAACAAAGGTTCATTCGACTACAAAGATTCATTTTTTACCAACACAAGTTTTCAACATGTCACAACCACCATACTCTAACTATTTCCCTTACACTTATTCTCAACGTCAACAACAACAACTAACTCCACAACATCAACAATGGAATCAACAACAAGCAATTTATCAACAACAATTTAATCAACAACATACTCCACAACTTGCCGCAATTCCACAACCTCAAATGGTTCAACCACCACCAAGTCTTCAAGTTCAATCCTACACAAATGACTTCAATCAACATCCATCAAGGAACACTATGAAGGAACCCACTTGGTTTGCAAAGATGTGTGAAGCTTTAAGCAGCCAACAATCAATCAATTCATGAGGCTTGTTCACTTGATAGACCTCCAATGCTCACTCCAGGAAACTACGATCAATGGGTGATTAGGTTCTTTAGGTTTTGTGATCTGAAGAAGCCACATGGAAAGTTCTTAAAGAAGGTTATCTTGGAAGGTCCATTTCAAATGCCAACTGTCATTGTACCCGGCGATCCAAATGCTAATCCACCAAGAGATGAACAATCAAACATTGCTCTTGTTGCGACTTGAATGCAGAAGAACTTCTACACTATAAAGCTGATGAGCTTGCAATGCAATATATCCTTTTAGGATTACCTAACCCAATTCTTTGAAGTGTTGATGCTCAAAAGGCTGCAAAGGAAATGTGGGAACATATTCATCTTCTTATGGTAGGATCTGCACTCAATCAGGAGGACATGGAATCCAAAATTTACTTGGCTTATGAACACTTCATGATTGAACCTAGAGAGACACTTGAGTCTTACCATCATCAATTCTCAGACATCATAAATGATTTGGTTAAAAACAACATCATCATGCCAAGAATTGCCGTTAATACTAAGTTCCTGAGTAGTCTTGGTCCTGAATGGGAGAAGTATGTCATTTTTCTCCGTCAAGCGAAGAACATGCATCATTCTACATACGGATTGTTGTATGATTACTTGAAGCCTCATGAAAAGGAAGTTGATCGAGAAAGGATTCTCCGTGCTCAAATTGCTTCATCTTCACAACCGGAAAATCAACAACTTGCTTTATATGCTCAAAACAGTTATTCTCCTCAACCAGCAACTCAACCAACTGCTACAATCACACCATATGATCCTTCACAGCCTCAATCTCAACAAACTCAATTGGTTCCATACAACAACAACAATGCTCAAGCACTTGTCATTGAAGCTAATGAGGAATCTGATCCATTCGAAGCATTGCAACAAGGATTTGCTATGATTGCTAATGCTTTTAGCCGGTATACCAACAAATCCAACAATCGTATTCGTTCCTCATCTAACACAAGGAATCAAGTTGTTGTGAACAATGGACGAGTTGAAGTTTAGAATCGTGGTTATGGTCGTCAGATGGGCGGTGGTCAAGGGTTTAATGCTGTGGGTAGGAATAACAATAGAGCTCAAGTGGTGGAACAGGGAAATGCTCAGAATGGGTTGAATGGTCTTCGATGCTACAACTGCAATGAGAAGGGACACCTGGCTAATGCATGCCCAAAGCCGAGGACAAGGGCAGTGCTTATCACAAAGAGGCTCTTCTTTTGGCTCTTAAGGATGAAGCTGTTGGAACTCTCACAGACAAAGAACAGAGCTTTATGGCAAATGCAGACTCAGATGATGATATGGAGGATTTGCAGGCCAATGCAGTTGTTATGTTGATGGCTAATATGCATGAGTTACACATGAGTGACACAGGGCCCAGTATATGACATCGATGGCTTGTCTCAGGTACCGAACAAACCATGTTTATCTCTTATCTCATATCTCCGCCAACATCTGAATCCGGCAAGGCTTAAAATGTTCAAAATGAGTCGTCCACATCTCATTCCGACGATTTTCAACTAGACCCGTAGTTATATTTGACGATCAAGATGACCTTATGGTTTCCCTTGATACTCAAATTGACTCGGTGGTTATACTTGAGGATCTAAGTAATGATCATGTTGTGACTCACGTTGAACACTCCGAACTTTTGCCTCATCCAGATTTTGCTCGTTTAATACAAGACCAACAAACCATAGTGGAAGAATGTCGTGCAATTAATCGGGACTTGAAAAGTAAAAATGCACTGTTAACCAAGGATTTTGAATGTTTACAAAAGCAACTCAACTTTTTCAAAACTCAAGAAAAACGTGAAAAAGGTTTTGAAGCGGCCTTTGCTAAATCTCATCAAAATGAAAAATATTTAGAGAGACAGATGTGTGATCTAGCCACTTCGAAGAATGCTTTGTTGTCTGAAATAGAACAACTGAAACATGAACATAAAAAGCAAATTAGCGCTCTCACCTTGGAAAATCAAAAAGCTAAGGCTGAGTTGTTAACTTGTCCAAAACAGTTCTCTGCATACAAAAAGCATTCAACAAAACGAATAGATGATCATCTTGAAGAAATCATCGGCTTGCAAAACAAACTTAAAGAGTTTAAAACTGTTGTTTACAAACATGGTGAGTCGGTCACGGCTATTGAAAAGTTTACTTTAAAACCAAATCCAAATGGCTATGGACCAAATCTTGCGGATTACAAACCTAAGCTTTCAACCAAAGCATTCAAACCAAATCCACGAAGTTTCCAGAGAATATAAAATTGATAATTACATTTATGAGTGTTGTTGAATATCATCGTCAAGAGGAATTAGATGCAGAAGGCGAGAGTCGATCAAAATTAAAAACTGTTGTTTACAACAAACCTTTTAACTATTCAAAAGCGGTCACTTTCGTCACACCAGCGGATTCTTCTAACACACCAAGGATTATCATAAAAACGTCTGAGTCTTCTAATGTTAATCCCAAACTAGATTATGCACAAACTTATGGTCCTTTACCTTCCATCAGTGAAGTAAACTCAAAACCGGAAAATCGCAAAATTCTTCGATATTTTGACCTTTGCATGGCTGACCTCAAAACTTTACAACATGAGATAGAATATCATTCTGAAATCAAAGTTCAACATTTTCAATCGCCTCTAGCGCGAGAACAAAGAGATATTTTTCAGAAAAACCTTTTACCAAATGTTAAAAATTTGAAAAGTTGTTCATTGTCTTGGGAAAGGGACTTTCATAAGGAACTTGGATTGATGACGGTCATTTTCGAGAAAACAGAAACATCTATTTCTAATACTAAACGTAAAAGAAACTGTTGAGAAAAGATGTTGATCGACTCTTGGAAGATGTCATCTGTCCTGATGTCCATAATGCTGTGTTATTGAATTCTTTGTCATATGCATTTGAATTATATCTCTGCGATCTTGTTGATTACTGTGGTAAATGTTGAGAACACTGATAATGTGCTTCAGGTCGAGTCCTTAAAAGTTGAAAATAAACGATTGTCAAACGAACTTTCAAATGCAATACGTCGTCTTAATTGGTGTCAAAAAGATATTCACGATCAACAACTTGCTTTTCAACACAAAATCGCCCGATTCGCGTGACAAAACTTCTGATCCAAAAATTGAACAACTGGATGATCAAAACGTGTCTTTTACGTGTCAAATCTCAAAATATGAACAAGAACTTGTAAAAGTTAAAAAGGAATATGGTGTCATATTTGATTTACTCAAAAAGACTCAAGATGAAGCATCAAATGAACTTGATCATTATCTTGCACACACTAAAGAAGTTATGCATTTTCTTTGGAAATATTCGATCGAAAATCAAGATCGATTCACACTATCTTCAAGTTAAGAGAAATGTTAAGAAAGTATGAACAACTTCCGCCTATCGTGATTAAGAGAATAGCCCCAGTAACACTTAGTAATCGTGAACCTAGAATCACTAATGCCAAATCACAAGTTGCTAACGTGCTTCCTTCTACTGAAACAGGAATAGTTTCGTCTTTTCCAAACGTCCGCACTTCACAGCCTAGGAGCACTACATCGAACAATAGGAAGTTGCGACCTAAGAAAATATCAATAAAGAATGCTAAAGTAGAAGAACACCCTAGGACTATGAATAAGACTCATGTTGCTTCCACTATAGATATTGCGTCTGGCAAATATAATAAAAATAGTGATGTAACGAATGCTAAACCTTTAAGCACTTTTGATATTCATTCTGATGCACCTTGTGTTATTTGTCATAAAAGTATGAATTCTGATTGTCATGATAAATGTGTTGCTAAAGCTATCATCTCTCGTTTAAGGAATCCTAAGAACCGAATACCTCTAGGCCCACTAATCTTTCTAAGTCTGTGCTTGGTAGACCGCCCTCTTTAGATTCTAAGAAACGCATTCTGTCCCTGTAGCTCCAGTTTCACCTCCTAGGAATGTAGTACCACCTAGTGCATTCACAAAGACTAAAGCAAATACTAGTTGGAGAGGGCAGAAATGGATATATAACACACTAGGATTTAAGTGGATACCTAAAGCTATTGATGTGTGTATATCTACTATAAGCTGCTCGGAACCCTCTAACATTTGGGTTCCACATCTACTTCTATTCCATCTGTGTGCATTATGTGTAATGCATGTGATACAGATCATCATCTGGATTGTTGATAGCGGATGTTCCCGACACATGACGGCAACCTTAAAGCTGTTATCAAACTTTGTTGCAAAGTTCATTGGCACTGTCAGATTCGGGAATGATCACTTCGCGACTATCATGGGCTACGGAGATTATATCAATGGGAACATCGAAATTAGCAGAGTTTATTATGTGGAAGGCCTCGGTCACAATCTGTTTTCAGTAGGTTAGTTCTGTGATGGAGATTTGGAGGTTGCTTTCAGGGAGAAATCTTGTTTCATTCGTGATCTACAAGGAAACGACCTTATGTCTGGCTCGCGTAATTCCAGTCTTTATACTATATCTATGCAAGACATGGTTGCTTCATCTCCCATTTGCTTACTTTCAAAGGCAACATCAAAAAAATCATGGCTATGGCACCGTCGTCTCTCACATCTAAACTTTCAAACCATCACCAACCTTGCTCGACACAAACTAGTTGAAGGACTCCCACGATTCTGGTATTCTAAAGATCACCTTTGCTCAGCTTGTGAACAAGGGAAAAGCACTCGTGCTCATTTTCCTTCAAAGGTGGAACACAACTCTCTGCATGTGCTTCATCTTCTTCACATGGAATTTGTGTGGCCCGATCTTGGCGTGCAAGCGATCAATGGCAAACGCTACATCTTAGTAATTGTTGATGACTATTCAAGATGGACTTGGGTCTACTTTCTTCGAAGCAAAGATCAAGCTCCACAGATGATCATCACCTTTCTCACAAAAATACAAGTTGACTACGAAACACCGTTCGACAAATCGAGCAGACGAGAGGCACTGAATTTGTTAATCAAACTCTTCGTGAATTCTATGAGAAAGTGGGAATTCAGCATCGAGACATCTATTTCACGCACACGAACAAAACGGAGTTGTCGAAAGACGAAACCGAGCGTTAGTGGAAGCTGCAAGAACAATGTTAATCAATGCTAAACTTCCAGATTACTTATGGGCAGGCGTATCTCTTGCATGCTATACTCAAAACCGTTCTATGATTACAATACGCCACAACAAAACACCTTTCGAGCTTGTCCACAACAGAAAACCGAATCTCAATCACTTTCATGTATTTGGATCTCTTTGCTATCCGAATAATGACCGTGACGACTTTGGAAAGCTCAAAGCCAAAGCTGACATTGGAGTCTTTATTGGATATTGTGATAATTCTAAAGGTTTCGGAATCTGGAATCGTCGAACAAAGGAGGTTATGGAAACGATTCATGCTCAATTTTGATGAACTTACGGACATGGCTTACGAGTATAACTGACTTGGAACCGGTCACAACCGATTAAACTTCCCCAAACCCCATCATCAGGTGAACAAAGCCCCGACTCACTCGTCAACAAATGGAAAGCTATTTGCTCCTGTTCGTGGCGATATTGATGAGCGTGCTCGAGGTGTATCCGTTTCCTGCTCAACACGATAATACTCTTATACCTGATACACATGCTACAACAACAACGGTTGAAGAAGCACCACTAGTTGACTCTACGACTATAGTTGAACAAACCGCCTCCAACAATGATGAACCGGCTGATGATGTTCTGAATGAAGTACCCCCACTAGCAGATTTTGATCCAAATGCGTTCTTTAACCCGTTTGCTAATGAGAGCTGCGCACGGATGTCGCGGAATCTTCAACAAGCCATTTGAATCCTCAAAATCTGCACAATGTATTCCAACATCAACCCTCCACACATAGATGGACAAAAGACCATCCTCACGGAAAATATTATTTGCAACCCGAATCAACCGGTCGTTACGAGACAACGTCTTCACACGACGGTGAACATTGCATTTATGCACTCACTGTCTGCCAATCTGAACCTAAAACATTAAAGACGCAATGACAAAGGACAACTGGATTGAATCCATGCAGAAAGAACTCAACCAATTTAAACGTCTTGAAGTATGGGAGCTGGTTGAAAGACCAACAGGGGTCTTCGTCATTGGTCTAAAATAGACTTGGAAAAACAAATTGGATCTTTGAAGGGAAGCGTTATCGAAAACAAGTCACGTCACGGTGGCTAAGGGTTATCGTCGGGAAGAGGGTATTGACTTTGAAGAATCATTCGCTCGGTTGCTCGTCTTGAGGCATTGTTAGGATATTTCTGGCATTTGCGGCTCACATGAACATCACGGTCTTTCAGATGGATGTCAAAGCTGCTTTTCTCAATGGACAACTGAAAGAAACGGTTTATGTTAGTCAGCCAGAAGGATTCATTGATCCAGAGTTCCCTAATCATGTCTACAAACTGAACAAAGCTCTCTATGGTCTCAAACAAGCCCTCGGGCATTGGTATGATAAGCTATCATCTTTCCTCATTGCCAATACTTTCACCAAAGGTTCGGTTGACCCAACTCTTTTTATACAATATCACGGGAACATATTTTAATTGTTCAAATTTATGTGGATGACATCATTTTTGGGTCAACTCATAAAAAGTACTCAATCGCTTTTGCAAAACTAATGAAGAAACATTTTGAAATGTCAATGATGGGTGAACTTACGTTCTTTCTAGGACTACAAGTTCATCAATCACCCCATGGTATTTTCTTGAGTCAGTCCAAATATGCCCTTGAATTGTTAAACAAATTTGGAATGAATAGCTGTGACACTTATGCCACACCAATGGCACATACCAAGAAGCTGGACCCTGATTTGCATGGGAAATTGGTTGACCCTACCAAATACCGTAGTATTATTGGGTCTCTCATGTATCTAACAGCAAGCAGACCTGATATTGTCTTTGCCGTTTATCTTTGCTCCGTTATCGATCGCGACCAAGCTGATACCCACCTCTCAGGCCAAAGAATCCTCCGATACATCAAGGGAACCATTAACTTTGGGGATCTGGTATCCGAAGGATTCGGTTTTGAACTAATCGCTTTTGAGTGACCACGCGGATGCTTAGACTCACGGAAAAGTACTTGAGGAGCTTTACAATTTCTTGGTGATAAAGCGGTGTCATGGCAATCAAAGAAGCGAGGATTGTACATCGTTGTCATCAACGAAGCGAATATGTAGCCATGTTCGCGTGTTGTGCTCAAGTCATCTGGATGCGAACACAACTCAAAGACTATGGTTACGTATTTGAGAATCGATGTACTGCGACAATCGGAGTGCCATTGCGATATCGTGCAACTTCGGTTCAGCATTCGAAATCAAAGCACATCGATCTTCGATATCATTTCATCAAGGACCACGTGGAGCAGTGCTGTTGAATTATATTTTTTAGGTAGAGAATACCAATTGGCAGATCTTCTCACCAAAGCCTTGCCTCCCGCTAGGTTTAATGAATTGGTCCACCGGATTGGTATGAGGTGTTTGACTCAAGAGGAATTGGATGACCTCCTAAAACAATCTTAAAAACCTGTCAAACACCAAAATCTCTTTTGTAAATATTTTTTTCAAAAACAAAATACAAAAATATAAAACCTGATAAAACTACAAAAATATTCTTCTATCTATTTTTCTTTCAACATGGCAAGTACATTTCATCCGTCAACACTCTAATCTTTCAAAATTCAGTATTTTTCCAATCAAGTGTTGAGGGGGAGAAAATAAATACTTAACTGTTTCAAAAACATCCGTGTACTTGCATGTTACTCTATTCGGTTGTATATTTTATCAATGGTGGTAAACTTTTCTGGTTAAATGACACTCCTCGGACTAAAATTTATAACCTTTCATCATTTTCTTAAGTCGGAGGGGAGTGTCGTCAAAGTTATTTCCTAAAATCTTTTGTTTGGTAACCAAAATGGAAGTTAAAAGGCTTTAAATGAAAATGGAAAAGGTGGAGGGACCAAAACTGCCAAAAGGTTAAAGTCATTTTAATAAAAACACCCCACCTAACATTTCACTTCACATTTATTACTCCTAACTCAACAAATCCTACGCACAAAATTCATTCTTCAAATCTGTGTTTCTGATCATCAATTTGTAAGTTGTTTCATGATCTTAACGTGTTTACAAACATTGGTTTTGATTTTTACACGAATCCAACGGTCAAATTTTTGCATATGATTGATTTGGTGTTCTACGCATAAGCGTATGAACACCTAATCAAGAATGGGTGTTTGTGATTAAAAGGATAGTGTTAAAATGTTCTTCTTACATCAATAAACTCATTTTCATCACTTAAACGAACCGGATACACGAATTGAGTGAGTTTCAAATTTAGGGTTTATGCGTGGTTTTGGGTATTTTCAAATGTGATTGTATTTGGTCAAAAAGATTGTTGTGTGATGTTAATATCATGTTGAAATAATGATTTCCAGGCCTTATAACAACCCAGAAACACTAATTGATTCAAAATTGGAATTTAGGGTTTAATGTTCTTAGGTTTGGGTATTTTTGATTCAATGACTTTTGGATGTTAAAACTTGGTTGTTAGACTCTCACAACACCTGAGACCTACCAGAAAACGTTTGGTGCAATTCCTATGGCTAGAAATCATATGCGTAATTCTTAAACTCTAGGGTTTTGACTTACGCGTATGACTTTCTACGCGTAAACTGAGAAATGAGTTTCATGCCATAATCTGTCTTAAAATGAATATATGTGTTAAGATTGATGATATGATGATTTTATTTCAGGCTTGCTACGCATAAAACTCAGAATCAAGGTCTTTGTAACTCTACGCATAAGGATCACCTTACGTGTAGAAAGTTATGCGTAGGAGAAATCTTACGCGTAACTGCAGCGTAAGGTTCTACAAAGGGACTACGCGTATCCTGTGAAGGATATGCGTAAACAATGACCTCTACGCATAAGGTCTACTCTTACGAGTAAGCCTTACGCGTAAGGTTTATATACGCCTACGCGTAAGCTCTACGCTTAAGGTCCCCTTTTCTTACGCGTAACATGTCTTACGCGTAAGTAAGGATTCTACGCATAAGCTTGCGCCTACGCATATACCACTCCTGTTTACGCGTAACTTTGCCATATCTACGCCTAAGCCTTGATTGACCTTAATTATGAATTGTTACGTGTACATACTTGTAAATAAACATATCATATCATCACGAAACCAATAATGTCACTAATAAACTTAAACGTTCTATATGTTGTGATTAATAAGTGATAACATAAACTTTAAAATTTAAAGTTAACTAACTCACGAAACTTTTCACGACGTCATTGGACTATTAGACATTCAAGTGACCTTGGACTCGTAACAACCATTGACATTATACGTTCAATAATTAGACATTATAACCTTCTGTTGACTAACATTATGTCTTTTAATATGTTGGTTCTTTTGGCTAATGTTATTTCAGATCACGACATGGCTGCTCAAATGAATGTGGATGCACCTGAAGTTCTCACAATTGCCGATATCTTCCCTAATGGCTATCCAAGGAAGATTGGAAAGAACAATCTAAGAGTTGATTTTGAAACTCTCACATGCTCAGAGTCTTCTTGCTTGATTGCTGTGGATATTCTTAGGAATCATCCCTACCAGAACATGCTCTCACACTCTGCTTGTTCGAGGAGATCTACATTCAACAATTCGGAATTCAATGCAAAGGATCAAAGGTCAAAGTGCGGTGACGTGACGCTCAATCACAAACAGTCACCATCACACATGCAGATCTACGGTTCTTCTAATTCACGTGAAATCGAGCCAACTGACTTCTATGCCACACATCTGAAGAGACAGTTCTAAAATTCCTGATTGATATTGGCTATGATGAAGCTTCAGGAATAATCACTAAGCACTCTCATGTGGAGCTTAAGTACATTCCTCAACCGTGGAGAACCCTCTACATCATCATTACCAAATCTGTCTCTGGTCGTGATAGTGGGTATGAGCATCCCAAGCTCATAGAACTACAAATCTTATGGTCATTAATCAACAAAAAGGACATCGAAATTGAAGCACTGTTATGGGAAGACATGATGTCATTTCTCAAGAAACTTGGCTCAAAGATTCCCTATGTCGGATACACAAAACTGTTGATCCAGAGAGCACTTGGACTTCATCCTGATATTCCCAAGAGGCTCAATGACCCGACAATCACGATATGTTGACTGAGCCTACCCTATCAGTCAGAATCAAGGAATTGTCAACAAAGAAACAGGGTCTGTGTTACGATCACCTTCTGACTAATGAAATCAAAAAACTCGAGACATACAAAAGGTATCTGGTAGCAGTAAGAGAAGGCAAAGTTGGTCATCTCGATGATAAGTCTTCTGGTACACCTATAAGGAAAACCAGAAGAGGAAGTGGAGGAAGTGCTGCAAGCACTGAGAGTCATAGGATGTTCCCCAGAAGGAATCCTCCACGTAAGAGGACAGTTCCCGCCCAGGAAGCTGCTCCTATTCCCGTATCCAAGCCTGAACCGCATAGAAAGCTAATGGACGAGGACTCGGAAGGTACTGAATCAGATGAAGAGACTTTCTACTCTGAAACTGCTGAAGATGAAACTACAACGGTATCTAAACCTCCTAGTCCTCCAGCTGATCAAGGAAAAGGGAAGACTCCAGTCCTTGTGCCGTATGAAGAAATCTCAAGCTCTGATGAAGAGCAACTGGATAAATCATACAGGAAGAAGTTCAAATTCGTTAGACTCCAACACGTGGCACAAGAATTTGCTAAAGAACAAATGGGTGGCCTCGGAGGGTCGAGTGGTGGAGCTCAACCTTCACCAAATCCTGATGCGGTTAATCAACCCGATAAGGGATCTGGTGCCACCACCTTGGTACAACAACAAACACGTGTGGAGGACACTCTTGAAGAACCAGAATCTAAGAAGTTAGAGAAGGTAAAAGCTGATGAAGAAGCTGCAGCTAAAGCCAAAGCTGATGAAACAGCTAAGTCTGGAGATGAAGAAGATGTTGAGTATGATAAGTTTCTTCTCGATAGTCCTGCACGTTCAAAGGAAGAAACTTCTGAGCCACCAAAGGACCCGGAGTCTCCTCACATCTCATCATCATCGGATTCATCTTCTCACTCTTCACCACCACCATCAAAGAAATCAACCAAATCATCATCCAGATCAGTAAAGAAGCCAACTCCATCTTGGATCTCTCAATCAAAGAATCGAATCGTTAAAGCTGTCAAAAAAGTCAGAAAGAAAGACATGCTCTATAGAAAGCTGAATTTCATTGCTGATCAGATAACGTATCTTCACGATGAGACGGACAAGATGAAAGTCGAAAGGGAGTATGTACAGAAGCTTATGAAGGATGATCTTCAAGGAAGCATGGACGAGATGATAAAAGGATATTCTCACAAGTTCCTAATGGAGGTCGTTCCGAAACTGACAAAGGAGATGTATAACAGACAACTTTATCCGAATCTCTTACATTTAGCCAAGCAAGCCATGAAATCAACTCCGATGAATTTGAGCATCAATCCAGTTGAAACTACAATCTTCTCAGATGATGAATTGGTGAACCGGCTCGTAGCTCAAATGTCGAAACGCTCTGCAACGTTTGCCTCACATGAAGCTAAACTGTTTGAAGCTCTACTGGAATACCAACTCCGGTCCGCATTCCGAGAAGAAGCTGTAAGGCCCAAACGTTCAAGAGACGACGAAGACAAAGATCAAGATAAGGATAAGGAGCCTAAACGCACAAAGAAGTCTGGTGAATCATCTTCCATTCAGTACTCGATGCAACCTCCACCACAAAGGACTCTAGCTCAACAAAGATCATCTCCTCCCTCTTCTGCTGATAAACCTCAGGATTCTGAGACACCACCCCAGACTCAGAAAACCGGTGACCACTTTAAGTATATGGGGGTGACGATGAAGAATACCATGAGCCCCAAAAACAACCCGCCTCTCCCGACAAAGTACAAAAACCAAAACCCTCATCTAGGCCTAAGAAAAAGAAGAAGAAGGCGCCCAAGGCTGACGTCCTATCATGGCTAGATGGAGACACCACAGAGGAATTTGAATGGTTTTCTACACTTGTTAACTCCACTCCCTACCCTGCTGAAGGTCAAGATCTGGTAGACGGTAATACATTGGAGGATGCTAAATTACTGCAAGAAAAATTCCGAGTAAAGAAGATGACGAAATCTGAGTTGAAGCGAATCAAGAATGAAGCTTTTAAAATGTTCAAAGATAGCTCTGAAAGTGCCATTGAGGTCGAATATCACCTTGAAAACATTGCTAGAGCTATGTCTAACAACCTGGATTGGATCAACCCAGAAGCAAACATCGACTTTACAAAACGGGACAACCCTCCATATTACACCGACTGGTCTAAACCACTACCAACAATCGGCCAACCAAATAAGCCTCGAATTCCATTCCGATATTTCTTCAACAAGGACTTGGAGTTTCTTCTACACGGTGGCGATGGTTCTAGGAAATACGCTACATCTATGACATTTCCATTCCCGGCAGCAATATACTCTAACTGCATAGCTATCGAGGAAAGATCTAACCACTTGTTCTCCAACACAGTGGAAGAGTATGACCGTGATGCAATGTATGGGATTCATCATTGGCGAGCGCCGAAGAATCTACTACTGCTGCCAGGTTCAGAAATCTCAACATGAAGTGTTCATTCCTAAAAGCATCGTTGCCATCAAACACGTTGATCTTTCGTCCAAATGGGACTACACTTTTCTCAAGAATATTGTGGTAAAAAGGCAAGACGAAAGGGATTATGCATTCTCTGAAGATGACTTTGAGAATTTGTCTATCAACGACATCGAAGACATGTACCTTGCCAAAGTACAGGGTCGTATGAGACAATTCTCCACTGAAGTACAACGTGAATTCATCAAGTCAGTGCTCATCTTCATCAGGCGCATAGTTATCAAAGAGCGTGTAGAAGATCTTCAGCTTGCGTAGAATCTTATCGGACCCGTGTCAACTTCACTCCACCGCAGCTTGATCTTCTAGACATCAACCAGCTCTCACAATATACACTCATCAACAAACCATTCGTCGTTTACGCAGTGAACTTCAAATAAATTGCTTAATGGCGTGTAGAGATCTTCACAAGTTTGGAGATCACACTTTGAATATGGTTAGGGACGGATTGGCTTATCGGTTGAAGGATATACATCAGAAGATTGGGTCTCCTAAGCGATGGAATTCTCGGGATCGAAGGGATGTGAAGAGGATCATCACGATGATTGATGAACGGTTGTATCGAAGGGATCGATTCGAGAAGATTGGAAAGCTATGTTGGAGGTCAAACCAGGATTAACATCACCGGTTTTCAACGCCCGGTTCACACTCCTGGCAACATCTCTGGACTACCTGGTACCCCTTGAACTGCTTCTTTCATTATAAATCTGGATGTATGATTTATTATGACAGTGGCTTGTGCACACATTATAGTGTACAACCCGTACTTGTAAATAAAGGACCCTGTGGTACACTTCAGTGCCACAATCCT
The DNA here is from genome assembly GCA_910596185.1 of Chrysanthemum makinoi. NCBI lineage: Eukaryota > Viridiplantae > Streptophyta > Magnoliopsida > Asterales > Asteraceae > Chrysanthemum > Chrysanthemum makinoi. Next base: position 185,973,819 of record OU343221.1, read on the forward strand.
CATAAAAGGAGCGAAAGCTTCTTACCTTTGAGTAAAACCTATCAAACCTTTCACTTTTCAAGGTTTTGCTCAAAAAAACAAGTACTTTCTCTTATTATTTTCAAAACCTCAACCGTTTATATCACTCGTTGAGGGGGAGTACTTGACTTAAAACTTTGTTCAACTAATTGTTCTCAGTGGTCATTCTTCCCGCAACACTCGAAATGGTCATATTTATTCTCAACTTTTCAAAAATAACATTTTATATGCCATTTTTGAGGGGGAGAAAAATACGTGATAAGAAATATGTTGTGTTTTGCTATATGAACTCTCGTGTAAAAAGAATTCAACCCAAGAATTGACGAGATCTTAACTGTCAGTAACTCGAAAAGACTTGTCCGGGACGGGTAATAATTTCAAGCTAGTTCGCTAGTGATGTAAACGTGTTTCGCAAAGGACTTGTCCGAGTAGAATGTACCATTCGAGAAACTCTTGGTAGACATGAACCTTGACGGGTTTGACAACCTTTCGGGGTCGTCCACACCTTCAAGATAGTTATTAGAGCTAGTTGTCACCTAAAAGCTGACAATGCAACTCTTTAACTATGCCACGTAACCGTGTCTCTTGGGGGAATGTCTATCTTGAGTCGATCAATTCAAAAGTGCGCGCTCTTTCCTCACTGTGCAGATTTCTGTCTAAACTCTAAAGCACATGTGGAGGGGGAGTATTTCTGCTAAAAGATAAAACTCTCATAGTGGTTCAAACATGTTTTCATTTACAAACCCTTTGAGAGATTTTCTTGAAAATGGTTTTACGGCAATGGAGTTATAAGGAGATTAAGGCTAGGAATAACCGTCCTATGATCCGCCAGAGCCGGAGGGATCTACCCAAGGACACTACCAATAGTTAGAATTTAGAAGTCCTTAGGTATGATTGTAAAAAGGAGAAAATGAGAATCGGAGAAAGAAGGAGTTGAAGAATTAAAAAGAAATGCAAAGAAAAGGGTGAAAAGAAATAGCCCTCCAGATTATTCAACTTTGGGCAGACACCGGGTTCAATTCATATGCTATTGGTTGTCACTAGCTGACACCAGTATTGAAGATTAAAAGTCGTCATGGACCCAGTGACGCATGCACTAAACTTTCTTAGCCACTCAAGTTTCTCTCAACAGAAGCTTGTTTCATTCTCACAGGGAACCCTACGTAAACTATCGGATTTCTCTTAGAGATTGCTGATATTGAAAAAGGAGACCCTCTCCCTAGTCTCCGCTCAGGAAACCAAAACGCACTATTGAGTCTAGAGCCACGAGATTCATCAAAAGATCTCTTAGGTACACTTGACATTTCATCACTTGACGTTCAACAATAAGAATTTCAGAGGTACATTATCGAGTCCTTCACAGATCTTAGCAATCTGTCGAGAACATTTATGAGAGGTTCACATTTGTGATCCTCAGTGATTGAATGGAAACTCCTGCCAGGGTCAACATCAAACGACCACGGCAGGTCGCTTCGGTAACTCCTCGTGGATTACGCTTAGTGGTCTCAAACGTCTACAGTCGTGAGGTGATGCTTCGGTGTACCTCAGCGACTCATCTGAATTGTAGGTGTACTTCGGTACATCGTGTTATCTCACTTGTGGGACTCCGATTCAGGAACGACCTTTGTAAGAATTAGAGTTGTGTTTTCACACTATGCTGTTAACACTCTCGAAGTTCAAACTTGTAAGTGCCAGAATCCACTTATTACTAACCGTTTTAATGTTTACTTCTTATGGAAGCTCTGGAGCGGAATGATCGTGCAGATTCTTCTCATGCTCACGCCAACATCATCACTAATGGAAGTTCTATCTAAAAGCAACACAACAGTCAGAATGATTCTTCGTCAAATCAAAGAATCTACAAAGTTAAAGACTTAAAGAACTTCATCAGTACTAATTTCCAACGTCAAATGAGCGTGTGAGCATGTTGAAGAATGACGTGGAGACACTGGAGCAGCGAAGCAGACCTGAGGCAGACTTGATGTAGATAACAACATACTATGACTTTCATCACAAAGAACAATGATCAAAGAACAAAGTTAAAGATGACGTCAAAGCATAACTGTTCATAGAAAACTATCTCTCTACACTGGGGAGATTGTTCGAATCAAGGCAATTCTTCTCACAAGAAAGAAGAATGTCAGAAGACGTCAAAGCTTCTATTACATCAACGCCTTCACCGTTTTCATCACTAACACTTAGGGGGAGATTGTTGGAATCACTCCTAAACCATAATCAAGTGTTAGTAATTTATATGTAATAGTTAGCTTAATTATGGCCTTTATGTTTGTTATTAGCCTTAAGCTTATGTAGAAGGCCCATGAGCTTAGGCCCATGTCCAATAAGGAAAAGGGAAGGAGTGGGAGTGTTGCCATAGCTCCTTGCCTATAAATACCTTGTTATATCCTTCATTTGAAGGTTAGTTGTTCAATTTATTTCCTTTCACATACTCCTACGCATAACCGTTTACTTTCATACGTGTGTGTGTGTTTGGATAATTGTTCAATCGTCTCTCTATCTTTCTATTAAGCTTGTGTTGTAAATCTAGTGACCTAACATTATATCTTACTGTTTTTTCTTCAGCAGCAAAGAATTTTGGGTTTCAAAATTAAAGCAAATGGGTCATGTTTTTAAAACATGCAACTACATATTAACGCAATTCTTCTTGTTTGGTTTGCTGTTATAATCAAGTTAATAACTAAGTAGTCGGTATGTTTGTAAAGCTAAGCAGTTGACAACCACTATGGTTGCTCATTATGGCAATCACACATCAAACTTGCCACACGGAATAGACAATGCTTTTAGATTCATACATAGTTTATATTATCTTTTTGGGATTGACTCGTAGAATAACAATGTATTTTTTAAGTGTATCGTTTTGGTATGTGTACTTTTTTTAAGTTGTAGAATAGCAATATACTTTTTCAAGTGTCTCGTTTTGGTACGTGTAGTATTTTTAAATTATTGTAAAATAGCAATGTACTTTTAATAAGTGTTTCAATTTAGTACGTCATACTTTCATAAGTGTTCCAATTTGGTACGTCACTAACGTACCAAATTGGAACACTTATGAAAGTATATTGCTATTATACAACTTAAAAAAGTACACGTATCAAATTAAAAAAAAGATGAAAGTAGTGAAACGAAAAATAATACACGTACCAAAATAACATATTTAAAAAAAGATATAACTATTTAATGGCCAAAACCCTGTCTTTTTTCCTGAAAGGCCATAGTTTATATTATCAATTTATTAGATAACTTTATTATAGTATGAAAAACATGTACTTAAAAACTGTTGAGCATAAATGTGCATCGAACATGGTTTGTGTTCATTAAGATTTTGTGAGATGAAAATACGCATGCGCATACGTGTCTTAAGATCCAACACATGCAAATAAGTAATAGAAGTTATGTGAGAACACTTAAAATCAAGGCTGTCAAGATCGCGTGTAAACTCGTAGGATCGTACGAGTTAACGTGTTTACTAGCTAAAACCGTGTAGGATCGTGGTAGGATCGCATATGTGGTAGGATCGTAAGTAAGATCGTAGGATCGCACGTAAGTTCGAAGGATCGTCACGCGATCCGAGTTCACTTTTTTTTTTTTTTTTTTTTTTTAACTTTTTCTATCTTTTAAGTCCATCTCACTTGCTTAGGCAAAAAAACAAACGTGTGTTTTACTAATATCTAATAAGTAAACCACTGTTGTTTTATTTCTAAATAGATTATATTTATACCTAGTTTTCTACTTTCTAAATATATTATAGTCTAAAAGTGTTCAATAATTCAATTACTTTACTTCATTGCGATTAAACTAATCAAAGGGTATGTTTTGAAATGCCACTAATGACATGTTTGTTTCCTTGAAATCATGTAGATAGCTCTATATTTTGAGACATTTAGGACTCATGTTATGTTATATTATTTCGCTAAATCGTTAATTTAACGATTGAAACTTGATTTTTTTGTGTTTTATTATTACTTTGGTGTTTTCTTTGTCATTTTCAAGAGAATATTATATGAATTTATCTTTGACGTTGAGTAGAAATGTAAAATATTTTGACTCATTTATCATTTGTTTACAAGCTATGACAAATTGGTAGGATCGTAGGATCGCGATCCGATCCTACGATCTCGATCTTGCAAAGACAAAAACGATCCCACGTAAGATCGCGATCTTGACAGCCTTGCTTAAAATAAACTTTTATTATTAAGGCATTTGCATGCATATCCATCACATGCGTAAGTCATAACACAATACTCGCAAAATCACTATATAAAAAACTTGTACTGTGCACACTGATTTCTGCTCGTAGTTCCTCTCTTGTTTGTTTGTAACATAGTACTCGCCCAACAACGCTTACCCCTTATAGTTAATTCATAGAAAAGATTTGTTACCCTTACATAGATGGGATAAATGCAATTATTCTCGCGATTCCCCCTTACACTCTGTTCATAAGTTTTTGAGATGAAAGGAAAAAAGAGAAGAGTTAAAAATTGGTAGAAAAGAATATGACATGAATGGAATTTAATTTTTTATGTTATGTTCCCTAGTTAGGAGAGAAAAGAAGAGATAACCGATGATTTTACAATTATACCCTTTATTATATTCAAAAGTTATGTTTTATATTAGGTTATTTAAGTAATTACATTTATTAAAAGCTTTCAAATATAACTTCTCTCCGAAATATCCCGCTTTTGAGAAGAAAGTTTTGAAGAGAAGTTTAGCCAAATTTCCTTTCCTCTTCTTTTCTCTTCTCTCATAAAAAAAATTTAAGAACACGAATTTATTTTGTTTTCTTCCCGCTTCTTTTCTCTTCTTTCAAAAATAAAACTCGGGAATGCAACGTTATAGTTAATTCATAAAAAAGATTTGTTACCCTTACAAACAAGGGTGCAGAAAATACCAGTGTTGTAAATATCGGTCTTGGCGGCCGATATATCAGTGATATATCGCTTATCGGCGGTCCACCGATACGATATTTCACTTATCGGTCAAATTTATCGGTTGGTCAATATCGGTCAAATATCGGTCAAATATCGGTCAATATCGGTCAATATCGGTTATATCGGGCATATCTTGTAAATATCGGTTAAATATCGGTTAAATATCGGTCAAATATCGGTCAAATATCGGTCAAATATCGGAATATCGGTCAAATATCGGTTAAGAGTGGGAAATACATAACTAAATGCATATACAATGTAAAATTTGTAATATTTATATAAAATATATAATTAAAAATATTAAATATAACAATAAAACTAATAAATATTTATAAATATGTATATAAAATATATAAATACCTATAAAAAAAATTTATTTCTTTATAATTTAGGGTCTCCGTTATATCACTGATATATCGCCGCCAAGACTGATATGGCGCTTGGCGGTGGTCGACCGCCGAAGGACCGCCAAACGATATTTACAACACTGGAAAATACGCACCATATTTTTTTTCTTCTTTTTTTCAATTAATCAAGATAGGTAACATACTTTATTGTCATTATCACTAAAATATCTTCAAATTTTGAAAAAGACTCGCTAACTTTACAAGTGAAACGACTAAAATACCTTGTGTTTTTCCCTTTCGAATTTGTTCTTTAATTTACATTTATTTTTGAGTTCCAAAACTCCAATTTCCCCAACCCCATCTCATTCACCTTTTTTTTTTTAACAGCAGCGATATATTATATAAATTAAAAGAAAGGTACAACCTAGCAAGACGCTAGGGGCACAAATAAATGGGAAACAAAAGCAGAGGCAGAAAACATAGTTTGATAAAAATAAGTTCTTGTAAGCATCATAAATGCTTTCCCCTTCATTTGCGAAGAAAATCCAACAACGACTATTCGACAACACCACGTTCCCTTCTGATATAACATGCCGGCCGGGTACTTAAAGAATTATAAAGCACTAAAACTATGAAATATTAGGTGCTACTAAAAGTTATGGAATTTCTTTAATTCTCGAGTTTTAGAGACTGATATGCTAATTCTAAAAGGATGAATAATGATTCACCAAAAATTTCTTTGAACAAATTAGGTGCTCCTAAAAGTTATGGAACTTCTATTAGGAAATAAATGTAAATCAAAAACAAATTTAAAAGGTAAGAGGCGGTGGTGATGAATAGCTGGAAATTGGATTTTGAGCCAAATAGATGTAAATTCAAAAACAAATTTAAAGGGGAAGAACGTAAAGATATTTTAGTCGAATCACGTAGAGATAACCGGTTAAACCATATTAGCAATATGAACATACCTTTGAAAGTATTTTAACAATACTGACAACTATTAAAGTACGTTATATATTTCGGTAAATCTCAAAGCTTATATTACGTGTTTTCTGCTTTCCCTTACAAACAAAAAACATAAAGATGATTGTGTTCAAAAGATTTATTTTCTTTGTTTTTTGATAGAGACCCACGCGCAATATACATATTTGTATGCACTTGTATCTCAGTTGAGCATTAACCTAACCACATATCACTAAACCAAAGATTTGTCAGTTACCATCATAAGAAAGTTAGTTTTGTCAATACTTTAGCTTCCTGAGTTTTTCATCCACTACAACAGTAAGGAGGACGGGCGAGGAGCCTTTTGGCAAGGACGTCCGTGTCCCCGCCGAAAGTCACTAAACGACAGAAACCCTGCTGAGCTGGCACACAAACTCGTTGACCATTTAGTGAATTTTCAACACACACTTTTAGTGGGGACATTTGCCCGTCGAAAGTAGATTCGATATTTGGCAAAATTTGACCAAATTGTAACTCTTAATTATTCCCAGATTTTTTTTCCGCCACTACTTTTAGAGGGGACATGTCCCCGCCAATAGGTTAGTATTGTGTATCTAACCATTTGGCGGGGACAAGTCCCCGCTAAAAGAGTTATCCAACTTTCCCTCCTTGCAATTACTTTATCCCGCCAAAAATTTCTATTAATGATAACAACTTTTGGCGTAGACATGTCCCCGCCAAAAGTGTTGGCGCCAATTTATCCCGCCAAATTGTAACTTTATCCCGCCAAATTTTTACTTATATATAACCTAATCGATCATCCTCAATTCGGCAAAACACCAATAACCCAGTCGTTAATTCTCACAAAACACACATAACAATGGTTGGTTACACGCCGGAAGATGAGTGGTTAAAGGTTTTATCGAACCTACCACTCTTCGATGAAGTTCTTAATACATATGGCGATGAAATTATTGAGGAATATGGTTCTTATAAGAACATTAGCCCGTGGATGAGAGATGTCATTCTGAAATGATTAAGGAAAAGGCCATACTACGGACAGATGTTGGCCGAAGCTGATACTGAAAGAATAGAGGAAAAAGTCGATGAACTGAGAATGAGGATAACATATCTTTAAGCTTTGTTTAAACATTTCATCAAGAAAAAGAGTGCAAAGGAGAAAAAGGTTGTGCAAGTTCTAGCAAAGTGGGAAGTAGCATCCAAAAAAAAATTGAATGGGCGATGTTTGTTATGGTCTATGTCGTGTGTTTTGTTTGCCTGTCGAGCTGTTTTTTTTCTAGTTTTTTCGTTTGAGTTGTTTCGTTTGCTTGTCTAGTAGTTTTGTATGAGTCTGTATGAAATGTATGTGGTTGAGAACTCTTGCGTGTTTTGAATAAAAGGTTTACCTTCGTGTTTGTTAATTGTGATATTGTTCCTTCTATTCTAGTCTTTATGCATATGTAATTTAGTGTTTGAAAATTGCATATTTGAAATACCCTGATGTTTAAAGGGGTGTTTGGATATGGATTTAACAACGAGATGATTAATGTCAAAAACCAAGTTTAAATTATATACGAATTACATTACAAAGCGAATAACATTACAAATCGAATTACGTTATAAATATCTGATTGAGTCTGTTTAAAGAGGTGTTTGGATATGTTTAAAGGGTTCTTTAGGCATATGTAATTTAGTGTTAAAAAATTGCATATTTGAAATACCCTGTTGTTTAAAGGGGTGTTTGGATATGGATTTAACAAGCAGATGATTTATGTCAAATACCAAGTGTAAAATACATACGAATTACATTACAAAGTGGATTAAATTACAAATAGAAATGCATTGCAATTTTTTTATTGTGTTTATTTCTTTAGCGAGGACATGTTGCCGTCAAAAGTTGGGTTATTAATTTGTGTTTGTGTGTTTGCCGAGGACTACGTGCATGTCAATTAGACCAGCCGAGTAGTTCCACAGCAGTCTTGCAGTATGTTTTTTTTGTTTGCGTTTGTGTTTGGTTAATTACTTGTTTCGTAATATGCAGTCTTGTGTTTGTGTTTGCTTCTTAAGCTGCTAGGGTTTGTTTTTGGTTAGAATGCATTTGGAAAATAATCACTAGGACATGTTAGAATTCTTTTGGGATTGCTTCTTAAGCTGCTAGGGTGTTTGGTTTCAGCTTATATCAGTAGGGTGTTTGGTTTCGGCTTATGTCACTAGGACATGTTATGAGTTTATTTGATTTTGGCTTATATCACTAGGGTGTTTGGTTTCGGCTTAGTAAATTCATTTATACGCATTCATATATGAGACGAAACATTCAAAGAGTGGGTTAGGATTGCCTTCCATAGTTGGATTAGGTGAACAAAACGCACAACTCTTTATTCCACCTTTATGTGTTTATGTGTAGATTTTTGTGAACATGTTTAATTCTATATAATTATTTGTTTCATCATTGAAACGCAGTTATGCCAATTGATAAGAGTTGGGTCTCATTATCTCGTGCTAGCATCGAATATTTAAAAGGCCTTAAAGCTTTTTGCGTGTATTGCAAGTCCTTAGTGAATATTAATGGGAATTTAAAATGTCCATGTGCTCGTTGTTTAAACGTTGGCTGGATAAAGCACAAACAATTGTTTGATCACATACACGAAAATGGCTGGGACCGAAGTTATACGAAATGGTATAATCACAGTGAACCGGATGCCCGGACAGAGTACACAACACAAGACATCCTGGGATGAGTGACATGGTTGAGTTCCTTCATGATAATTGTCCAAATAACGAACAAAATAAGCTAACTAAAGGAAATATTGGCGAGACAAGTAACGAGCCAACTCAAGAAACGACACTTCCTCAACGTAACGAGTTTGAAGAGTTACTTGCCACTGCCAACAAACACATATACACAGCCTGTGATTGGATGTCTTCATTGGACTTTATGGCAAAGTTTACGTACATCAAGGTCAAAGGTAAAGTGAGTGACACTACATTTAATGAGTTCCTAAAACTTCTCAAGGAAAGTTTCCCGCCCATTCTTGGATACAAAATCCCATCAACATACTATGAAATAAAGAAGACATTTAAAAAGATTGCGTTAGGATACGAATCCATACATGCTTGTGTAAATGATTGTTTTTTATATCGGGGGGTGGGTAACGAAGATTTTCAAAATTGTCCCATCTGCGGCTCTAGTAGATGGAAAGACAAGAAGACACTCGAGAAGAAAATTCCTAACAATGTAATTTGCGTTACTTTCCTATCATTCCTAGACTATATTGTTTGTACAAGTCTAAACACACTGAAAATCATATGACTTGGCATGCTTTTGGGCAATCTACGGAGAATGGTAAGATGCAACATCCGGTTGATGGTCAACCATGGAAGAAATTTGACATGAAGTATTCGAAAGAATTTTCTTTTGAAAAAATAAACATCCAATTAGGTTTGAATTTTACTGGTTTTAATCTGTACGACAACCTTAGTCAGTCTTACAGCTTGTGGTCGGTCATATTAACAACATACAATACGCCTCCCTGGATATGTATGAGAGAGACTTCTCTTATGTTGACGTTGTTAAATCCGGGCCCTAAATCACCCGCGAAGGACATAGATATTTATTTGAGGCCTTTGATTGAAGACCTAAAGACTTTATAGAAAGATGAAGTCATGACTATGGATGCTGTTACTGGCACTGAATTTTGTATGAGAGCAGTGCTTTTATGGACTATCAATGACTTTCCCCGCTCAATGTAGTTTGTCTGGGTGGAGTGGGCAAGATTATAAGGCATGTTTGACCTGTAATATAGACACTCCAGCTATCCGCGTGTTAAGTAAAACCGCTTAATTTGGTCACAAAAGATTCTTAAATGCGACCAACAAATGGCAGAAAAATAAAAGGGCATAATATAGTCCGGTCGATGATAGACCACCTCCTAGAAAATTTTCCAGTGATGTCATCTGGACTCAACTTAGGAGATTTCCTAAACGTATCCTGGGGAAATATCCAAGTTTTGGGGGTACGAAGAAAAAGCGTGATCCTGATCGCGAATTGAATTCGACCAAAGTATCTATTTTCTACGAGCTAAAGTATTCGTCTTATCTTACACTAAAACACAATTTAGATGTCATGCATATCGAAAAAACGTGTGTGAGAGTGTGTTGGGTACTTTGTTAATGAATAACAAATCAAAAGATACCAACAAGGCAAGACAAGACATACAAAATTTGCAAATTCGTGATGAGTTGTGGCTCGTCAACAAAGGAAACGGGAAGTGCTCTAAGCTTCATCCCACGTACTCTTTCACAACTGAAGAAAGAAAACTTTTTTGTCAATTCATCAAAGGTACGCATTTTATTTCAAAATTTATTTTTTTAATTCAATTCGCGTATTCATTTCGACGAATTATTCTAATATCATGATTTTTTTTGTCAATTCATCAAAGGTGTCAAACTACCTGATGGGTTCCGATCCAACTTCAAGCATAAAGTGACCGACAATGATAGCAACATAACAGGCTTGAAGGCTCATGACTGCCATATAATGATGCAGCGGTTACTTCCTGCTGGACTTCAAAATTACTTGAAGGACCAAACCACCGCAACACCAATAATCGAGCTTTTTTCATTCTTCAAACAAATATGTGCTCAAAATTTGATGGTGGATGACATGTTGAAAGCTAAAGAACAACTGATCAATTTTTTTGTGCAGTTTCGAGAAAATATATCCTCCTGCTCTTTTTGACATTATGATTCACTTGTTTATTCATCTACCCGAAGAGGCTATTGAAGGCGGGCCTGTTTACATGAGGTGGATGTATCCATTTGAAAGATACATGAAAAAGCTCAACAATTATGTCAGAAATAAAGTTAAGCCTGAAGGTTCAATAGCGAAGGGTTATATTGCTGATTAAGCATTAACTTTATGTTCGCATTATTTCCGAGGTGTTGAGACGAGATTTAATCGTCCTGACCGGAATGAGGACAATCCAATCCCAACAATTCGATTTCATGTGTTTTGATCACTCTGTAAATTAAATGGTAGACAATCATTAATTCGGCTTCAACTAGACACAATGCAGAAAGTAGTATGGTATGTACTACACAACAGTCATGAAATCGACCTGTACATGAAGGAGTATAAGAGGTACGCGTTTATTTCAAAATTTGTTTTACGTAAGTTATTATTCGATGACTTATTCTAATATCATGAACATTTACAGGGCATTTCCTGGCAATGACATACAAGAAGGATTTCCTCGCTGGTTTATGAACAAGGTAGACTTATTGTATGTATTACCCTATAAAAATAACGACTATTACTCATCTATATCTATTCTTAACTTTTTCATAGATTCGTTAATTAAAAGTAAAGAATGACCCAAGTTGTACTTCTGAGTTATTTGCTTTGGCTTGTGGACCATTATGTACTGCAGTCTCAGTCGACTCTTGCTTAGTCAACGGTGTGAATTTTATCGTACACGACCGTGATTTACGTCGTTCAACTTAAAACAGCGGAATTTCAACTCCTAATCCTAGCGGAGGAATGTATTATGGCCAGCTTGAAGAAATTCTCGATTTTTTGTATATTCCTTTCAAGGTTGTGATGTTCAAAGTCGTATGGTTTGACACTAATAACAAGGGTCGCATAAAATGTTGTACCGATAGAAACAACATTACACAAATTATGACAGATAGTGTATCATTTCAAAATGAACCATACATTCTTGCAACACAAGCAACACAAGTCTTTTACCTTGATTTCCCGGTTAAACGTAGTAATGTGAAGGCCATCCAAGATTCTTATCATCGAAAGATTTGAAACCCGGATATCCACGTGGTAGAAGACAATCAGGATGTTGTACATGACAACAACTCATCACATGCCACACTCTCTGCTGAGTTAGATAAGTTGAATTATAACACCATAAATATAGATGTTCAGCCAGCGGAAGTTGATAACCACGTTCCTCATGATTTAGCATCTGATGGTGAAGACCACATCGATTGTGAAGATGAAGCTGACACTAATAATGAGGCTTTTTATCTTAGTGATGTAGGAGATTGATCTCAAATTGTAATTTGTTAAACGACACTTATTTGAATGAAATTTTTATCGAGTGGTTAAATGTGTTTATTTATTATTATTATCGTTTTTGGTATATATTGTTATTTATTTGAATGTGTGTGTATATATATATATATATATATATATATGCGTTTCTTCACTAGTTTCTATGTTCTTGTACTAGTACGTTTACAGATGGCAGATGTTGTTACTTGGATCCACGGTGGCGATGGATGTAATGAGCTACCCCGTGGTCCCCCGAGGAGGATAGGCACTAATTGTCAGCGTACGAATTTCTTGATTATTTTAATTAAACTCGATCATTGTTTGAAATAGATAACTTGTTATTTTATGTCATCATCACTTGAATTTGATTACTTGTAGGCTCTAAATCCAAAGCTCCCAAGCCCAATGCCAAAATTGGCAAAGGCGGAAAGGTCGTGCGTGGTCCTACAAACAACATGAAACTCCGCCAAATGAGGTCTGATACAGATCATCCGGTATCAATCAGATTCTTGAAGAATGCCAAAGGGATGTGGGAGCATGTGGTCGATCATCTCTTCGTGGTTCTCCAACATGGTCGGGGAGTTATTACGGGAATCAATTCCCATGCATTACGATTCGTGGGATGAGGTTCCCGAGATCTCCAAGGCCCACATCGATGACCAGCTACACGTCAGTTTTTTTATCTTTAATTTTTTATTTATTGTGTTTATTTATTTTAAATGTGTTTATTTATTTAAATTTTTCTGCTTATTTAAATTTGTATATTTATTTTAATTGTATTTTATTGCAGCATTTCTTTGATCTCGGCGAACACCTTGCCAATCCGGATGGAGAAGATATTGTCGGAAGTATCGAATCTTATCTCAGAAACCGATACGATGACAACAAGTACAAATTCAAATTGCAAAACATGGCAAGGTGGGGTTGAGAAAGTAGACGAGATGAAGAATAAGCGTCAGGCGAACAAGACGCCCGAGGATTGGGAAAAATAGGTAAATTATTGGATCGACACTTTATAATAATAATAATAATAACAATAATAATAATAATAATAATAATAATAATAATAATAATAATAATAATAATAATAATAATAATAATAATAATAATAATAATAATACATCCGTTGGTGTGTAAGATTACAGACTCCTTATGTCTCTATCTTCAAGCTTGGTACTTAGATGCTGGTACGATCATTTGAGATACTTTAACCGTTGGGAAGGTTTTGGAGCTTATTATGATTTATGGACCCCGCTAAGGTTTGCACCTTAATGTCGACAAAACTGAGATCTTCTAGCCAAAGGAAGATCCTAGAAGCAGGCTTGCAAGTGTTTTCCCGCCTAATATTGCCCGACCTTCTCGTGGGGTTAAATTGTTGGGTGGACCTGCTAGTGTAGACCTTGAGTTTAGTAGCGAGCTAGTTATGAAACGGGTCGCTAAATCCATTGTGCTTATGGACGCTGTTGCTAAGCTCAATGACCCTCAGTGTGAATTGCTGCTCCTTCGAGCTTGTGCCGGCATTTCCAAGTTATATTTTTTATGCGCACATGCTCCCCTCAGGTCTTTGAACGTGCTCAAATTTTATTTGATGCGGCACTTCGCTCTTCTCTGGAGCGTATTGTCACTGCTTCTGGACCTGGGTTTGGTGATTGGCAATGGAGACTGGACACACTGCCTTTTGATTTCGGGGGGCTCGGTGTATACTCTGTAGGGAATGTCTTGAACTTTGCTTTCCTTGCTTCTAGACTCCAATCTGCCAATTTACAGACTAAGCTCTTCCGACATTCTGACATTATAACTTCTGGATCTTCCTTTGATGATGCCCTATATACTTATAACGCGAAAATGGAGACAGACCTTTTGGACAACCCATATGAGATCGCTGCCCCCAAACTCATGAAGAAATTGGAAGATAAATATTTCACACGTGTTACCAAAACGGCCGAATCCATCTTTTGCTTATCTACTCGGCAGATAGCTTTATGGAGATCGCAAAAAGAGGACTACACTTCTAACTAGCTTAGGGTGGTTCTGATATCCGGGTTGGGACAGACCATGAATTCTAGAACTTACCGATGTGTGTTATGCTACCGGTTAGGTTTCCCCCTTTTTTTTGCTTAGATGCCACGCTCAGCTTCTTCCAAGGTATTTGCTAAAGACATTCATGGGGATCAATCGGTATCCTATGCTGGTATCATTGGCATTATCATCGACGCAATGTGGTGCGTGATACCCTTGGTAACATATGCTCTCGGTCAGGGATTTCGGCTCGTAAAGAGGTTGATATTGGGCTCTGCGGTGATAGGGACAAATCTTTACGTCCGGCTGATATATTGCTCTATTATTGGGACGGTGGGCAGGATTTATGTGTCGATTTGACAGGGTCGTCTCGCTTGACACAAACTAATATGGTTGACTTCACACTGGGTCGTGCGGTGGTTGAAGCAGCGCAACGTAAACATGTCAAGTACGAGGCTAAATATGCGGACATTGGATACAAGTTTCTCCCCTTCTCCTTCTCTTCCTTTGGAGAGCTCGAGAAGGATGCGGTAACCCTACTAAAGCGCATCCGAAGTTTCTCGTTGACTCAGGAGATTGGTGCACGTGCTGTTGAACATATTTTTAGTAGGATTGTATTTGCTATAGCTAGAGGAGTGGGGGCCCAATTAGTTTCTCGGCTCCCTACTAATTCTTGTAAATCCTATGATTTTCTAATGAAGTGATGTTTTATTATAATAATAATAATAATAATAATAATAATAATAATAATAATAATAATAATAATAGTTATTATTATTATTATTATTATTATTATTATTATTGTTAGCCTTAATAGTTTTTATTAGAAGTGATGGTCATTCACATTTAGGAACTTTGTAACGTGTGTTAGATATCGTGATAGAATAGTCAACGGGCTCGTGGATTGGGCTAAGCTAATTGGTTAATCTTTAGGGTATGTTAGCCGTTTATAAGCTTAAGTATCCCAAGCCCAATCCAAGTCCAACGAAGCCCATAGGAAAGCCTTTTAGGTTTTCATGTATTCCACTTATAAATACCCCTCAAGTATGTCATTTGAGGGGTGTGCTTGAAAGTGTGTGTGTGTGTGTGTATTTTCTCTCTCTAGGAATATACAACTTTATTGTGTTTATCTTATCTCCACATACACGGTTTTGTTTAAACATCAAGTCACCATCTTTCTCATCTTATTTCTAAGCTTTGTTTGTGTTTGTGTTTCACGTTTTATACGCGTAACTTGGGTTACGTGTGTTGGGTTTGCTTGGTAAAGTGATAAGGTTGATAAAAGTAAGGTCATAACAATTGGTATCAATCGCCTAACAATTGTTTAGGAGTGTTTGTGTTTGGTTTGTGGTATACGCGTAAAGCTCTCGGTATTCAAAAGTGAAACGCTTAAAACTTTACTTTTTGCACTTTAATCTTCAAGATTCTTATGGTTTGAGGTTATTATAGTGTTAAGGAGTCTAGTTTTTGGAAAAAGTTTGAAGCTTTACACGTTTTACATCATTTTTAAACTCGTATCTTTTGTGTTGTACGTTTCTACTCATAACTTTTCTAAGCACTTTGGGTGAAAAAGGTCAACATTTTTGGGTTATTCGAGTGTTTTTAAGACTATCTGTGCAAGTGAAATTGGTTGAATCACTGGAAATTTTTTACGCGTAGGTCAAAACCATAGTTCTACGCGTAAGAAAGTCAAAACCCTTTTTCTACGCGTAAGTTCCTACGCATAACTTTTTGGCTAAGAATCTTCGAGCATCAAAGGTTACTCAGTGCTTCCCTCACTTGGATAAGTGTGTGGAACACTCCGACTTGTGGATATCCCTTACGTTGTGACAGTGTAAAGGATTTTTGGTTCTTAACCATAGTTTACGCATAAGCTAAAAGCTTACGAGTAACTCTACGCATAACTTCACAATTACGGGTAAGGTTTACGAGTAACTTTTTGTCTACGCCTAAGCTGATTACGCATAAGATCCTACGCATAAGCACAATATCTTCGCCTAAGCCTCGTCTACTCGTAACTTCTGTTTCTACGCCTAAGCTCTTTCTACGCATAAAGGTTTAAAAAAAAAAATCAAACTTCTGTTTCTACGCCTAAGCTCTTGGCGGGAAAACTTGAGTAAAATTTAATTTTTTGAGGAGACTAAACGTTCAATTTTTACGCGAAATTCAAATTTTGGTTTAACTGTGAAAATTTTGGTCAAAAATTCAAATTTTTGGGCCTAAATTCAAATTTTCGGGTCAAATTTGGCGTCAAAATTGTCATAACTCAAATTTTTCATACGTCCTTAGAATTGATTTTTATAGTGAATTTCAAATTTTGGGCGAAATTTTTTAAGAACCAAGGTTACGAGTACGACTTTCAGAAAACCTCAAACGGCAATATCCTCTACAACTCAACTCCTTTATCGTTGAATCGATCCTACATCAACTTTATCATTCATACCTTCCTCAATGGCAACTCAACAAGACATTCATGCAGCCGGTGCTGAAAACCGTCCTCCTATGTTGGCAAAAGGTGGTTATCTTCAATGGACAAGTCGTATGCTCCGTTACATCAATACCAAACCTAATGGAAAACTCATGATTAAATCCATTCAGGATGGACCCTTCAAGCCTCGACAAGTTCATGTACCTGGAAATGCAGATGCAACACCTCCCGTCCCACCATCTTCTCGTCTTCAATACGAATCTGAATACACTGCAGAGGATCGAAACAAGTCAAGGCGAGATGACATGGCAATTCATATTATCCAACCGGGTTTACCAATAGACATCTTTGCTGCGGTAGACAGCTTGTGAAATGCTTTCGATATGTGGGAACGTGTTAGACGGCTTTGTCATGGAGCAGAAATTGGTCAACAAGACATGGAGAACAAGCTGCTAACTGAATGGGAAAAGTTTACTTCAAATCCAGGAGAATCCATTGAATCCTACTATGGAAGGTTTTGCACTTTGATGAATGAGCTAATCGTAAACAAGTGACACCCGAACTATCGTTCAAAACATCAAGTTCCTGAACAATCTTCCGGAAGAATGGGGACGATATGTAACTATTGTCAACCAAACAAAAGACCTTCATCAGGTAAACTTTGATCAACTGAATGATTTTTCTCAAACAAAACCAAGCCAAGTCAATGAAGTCGAAAGAAAGATTGGCAAAGAATCATGATCCCTTGGCACTTATTGCAAAGACTCAACCTTCAGTGAATACACAACAACAAGCTTCAACATCTTCCAACAACAACAACTTGCAGCAATACATTCCACAACCACAACAACAATTCTATCCGGATCAACAATACCGGGAACTAGGAATCACGATCCTGGCCCGAAGCGACTTTACAATGGATATACTCTTTATTGCGTAACGCACTAAAAAGTCGCTATTCCACACCAACTAACAACAACCAAAGGATTTCGTCAAACACTGCACAGCAAATTGCGCGGGTGTGAATATGGGTAATCAAGGTCAAATGGTTGGAGTTATTGGGAATCAGCGAGGATATACTACCGGATATCGCATGGGTAATCAGCGGTTCCGTATCGTGGTAATCGGTTTAGAATGTTGGAAATCGAGATGGGAGAATGTTGGGAATGAGCAGTGGGTAATCGAATGGGAATGTTGCAGCTCGATCGTTAAGGAATTATGGAAATGCGAATCAGGGGAATCAGGTTAAGTGTTATAACTGTCAAGGAATGGGTCACATGGCACGAAACTGTCCCACTAAGCCGCACAAGAAGAATGTTGGGGTGAAAGCGAAAGGTACGCAACGTACTTTTTCAGAATTACACATCTACGTAATATATTTTGTTAAGGGTCAAAGCTAGCTAACATACTTTCAAATTTTTTTCGATCTAGCTAATATGACCTGTTGGTAGTAGGTTACCAGGTCACCTTGGCGAAAAATTTATGCGATTAGTCCTCTAGGACTAACTAATCGCTAAAAAAATAATAAAAAAAAAAAAAAAAAAAAATTTAAAAAAAATTTTACGTTTTTTAAAAAAAAATGTACTTTTTTTTAAAAAAAAAAACGTAAAATTGTTTTAAAAAAAAAACGTAAAATTTTTTTAAAAAAAAGGTAAATTTTTTTTAAAAAATAAAACGAATTTTTTTTTTAAAAAAAAAACGTAAAATTTTTTTTTAATTTTTTTTTTTAAATGTTTTTTTTTTAAAACGTAAGATTTTTTTTATAAAAAAAACGTAAAATTTTTTTAAATTTTTTTTAAAAAAAATGTAAATTTTTTTGAAAAAAAAAGTAAAAAATTTTTTAAAAGTTTTTTTTTTTACTGCGTTATCGTCTAGCTAACGGTCGTTAGTCCTAAAGGACTAACTGCGCAAATTTTTCGCCAAGGTGACCTGGTAACCTACTACCAATAGGTCATATTAGCTAGATCGATAAAAATTTGAAAATATGTTAGCTAGCTTTGACCCTTAACAAAATATATTACGTAGATGTGTAATTCTGAAAAAGTACGTTGCGTACCTTTAGCTTTCACCCAAGAATGTTGAGTTTCTTCGGAAAGCTATGTTGTTAGCACAGAAGCAAGAAGCAGGGATGCAGTTGACTGCTGAGGAAAATGATTTTTTCGCTATTGTGAATGATTTGGAAGACCTCAAGGAAATCAATGCGAACTGCATATTCATGGCAAATCTTCAGGAGACTAAGTACGACACTGACTCTGACGCACTTCCTGTCTATGACGCCAACGCAGTATCTGAGGTACCAATCATTGATCCATGCTATAACAATGTCATATTTGATGTGTTTACTCATGATAAACAGCATTCTGGACGCCAAGGCACCTACTTATGATACATACCTGGACAATCCGAGTTGTAGCAATACTAACTCTGAAACTCCGGATGTGGATCCTAGTGGAGGTTGTGTGGCACAAAATACTTGAGACGATGAGGAAACACGTGCTTTTTTGAATCATTAATCAATCAGTGTGGCATTGAAATTGAAAAAGTGTGTAAGGTCAATCGCGAAGTTAAGGCCGCGAATGTTAAATTGACCACTGAGCTTGAGAGTTACAAGGAGCACGCCAAAGCTTTTGAATTTCATACTAACAAAATGTCCGAATTAGAAATTGGTTATCGAGATTCTGTTTTAAGAGAAAAACAATTGCAACTCAAATACGATACACTTGATGTGAATCTGAATTTGAAAATAAAATCTTTAAACAAGGAATTTTCTGATCTAAATGACCAACTTTCTAAACAAAAAGCAACGTATTCTGATCTTGAAAAAGAGAAAAAACAGTTGATTGCTGATTTTTCAAAACGAGAAGATTCTCTTCTTGATGAAATTCTTGATAAAATGGAAAAAATCAAAACATTGGACAATTTGCTTCTTACAACGGGTCATTCAGCTAAATCAAACAAGATGCTTTCTAATCAAGTAAATCCGATTTTTCATACTTCACATAAAATGGCTCTTGGTAACTCACCTCCTGGTTTCCTCAAGAAAGCTCAGAAATCTCAGAATGTGTTAAACAATGGAAAACCTTTGCATGAACCTATAATTGTGCATGATTCTCTTGAAACGTTGGAACTATCTGAGGAGAGTAGATCAAAAATGAAACAAAAACATCCGGAAATCAAACCAATTGATTATAACACATGGAACAAAATTAATGGTATTTCGTTTGTTTCTCAATCAACGTTTTCCACCAAACCAAGTGTTTCAAACAAAGTGTCAACACCTGTTTCAAAATCAGTTCCAAAACCAGTTGTTGTCTCCAAATCTCTTTTGAACATTGAACAAATGTCTTCAAACAATCCTTTTAACACAAGTGATGCCAGAAGTATTTTGGAAAATGTGAAAATGAGAATTGCAGATCTTCAAGAGACCGTTAAAACTAAAACCAATATTACAACAAACATCTGGTTTAATAGTTTTGATATTGAACAGAAAAAGTTTTTGAAACTCAAATTGCCCCTCAGTTGACTAACATCAACTCAAGGGTAATTCATTTTGAACAAGCCTTTTTGAAAGAAACAGTTGACTTTGTCAAGGACCATAAATCCCTGGTAAAGCAAGCTAATGAAAGTGTTGAACACATCAAAGTTTTGGAAAATCTAAATGATTCACTCTTCGAAGATGTTCTGACTAATGATATTATGTCCATCATTTTGCAAACATATTCTGTTGAAGATCATGAAAGACTCCAGATGAGACCTCGAAATTGTTTCAAAATATGAAAAGCTCTTGAAAAACTTGAAAATGAAAATGTCTCATATTTTAAACAACTTGATCGAAAAACTGAGGAATGCAAGTATGACAAACTGTCGTATGAGTGTGCCTACAATGACATGAAAGCGAAAAATGATCTTTTGAGGGCTCAGCTGGAAAGTCAAAAAGGAAAGGCGGTGGATACTGTGATTAAAAAACCATTGACTGCGGAGAAAGCAAATGTTCCCAAACCGGTTTCCAAACCAAAATTGTCTGTTTCTATGCCTCCTCCAAAAGTCAATGAGAAAAATGTTTCATCAAAACCAGTCCACTCCACCGCCCTACCTAAACAAAATGTTGATAAAGGAAAAGCGATTATCGAGAAACCAAAAGTTTTAGCACTTGGCCTTTTTAAGATGAGTACCACTAATGCGTCTGCCTCCACATCTAAACCATATGGAACAAACGACATAAGTTTAGAAAAGCACTCTAAAGAGACTAGGAAAGCTGAAACCACCTCCCTTGATAAAAATGTGAATCCTAATGCGTGTGCCTTACCTTCTATAGGACTAGAAAGCACCTCTATGAGCAGCAGACTAAAGCCTAAGAGCAATACAAGGAACAATAGAGTCTGGACTGCCTCTAGGAGTAGTAGCTTGAATAAAGAGAAGAAAGTAGAAGAACACCCTAGGAATTTACAGCTTTTGAATAAGAAAGACATTTCATCTGAATGTACTGAACCTATGAAATCTGCTAAGTTTAATGAATCTGTTGAATCTGTTTGTTTAACTTGCAAGAAATCTTTATCTAATGTTCATGATGATTGTGTTTCTAAGAATGAGATTGTTAAGCCTGTTCAGAAGAATGTTCCTAAAAGATCTTACGCTAAACAAGTAGGAAGACTAGTTGCAAAACTTAGGCTTTACACTACTGACAGGAACTATAGTGTATACTTTAGGGATGATATTTGGAAACCCACAGGTAGAACCTTCCCACTCCAGAATGGTAAAATGAGTGATAAACCAGAATTCCCTGTAGAAAACCTATTCGCGTGTGATAAGGATTTTACCTCTAACCTAAAGGAACCAAAATCAAAACGGTTTCCACAATATTCTTTTTCTCTTACTGGCAGGTTATCGAAATTTGTCTTTGGATCGTCGACTCGGGTTGCTCCAAGCACATGACCGGGAATCTGAAGGTGCTGATCAATTTCGTCTGGAAATTCATGGGAACCGTGACGTTTGGAAATGATCATCTAGAAGCTATCATGGGTTATGGAGATCTACCTTTTGGAAATTATTTGATCACTCGGGTTTACTATGTCGAAGGGTTGGGACACAATTTGTTTTCACGGGCGTTCGTGATGCGATTTAGAGGTTGCTTATAGGAAAAATGCTTGCTTCGTTAGAAACTTGGATGGCACTGATCTCTTAACTGGGAATCGTGATACAAACTTGTATGCTATCGACATCAATCAAATGGCCTCTTCATCACCAATATGTCTTATGACACGAGCATCTGGAACACAGTCCTGGTTGTGGCATGACGGTTATCCCATCTCAATTTTGACACCTTCAACAAAATTTCCAAAGACAACATCGTCAACGGACTTCCAAAGTTCAAATACACCAAGGATCACTTATGTCCATCATGCGAACAAGGAAAAAGCAAAAGAGCATCATATAAACCCAAAACCGTACCTAGTTCGGAAGCAAAGTTACATATGTTGCACATGGACTTATGTGGCCCAATGAGAGTTGAAAGCATTAACGGGAAAAAGTATATTCTTGTTATCGTCGATGATTATTCGAGATATACATGGGTTAAGTTCCTGAGATCAAAAGACGAAGCACCAAGCATCATCATCACCTTTCTGAAACGAATTCAAGTACTTCTTCAAACTCAAGTAAGGGTTGTAAGAACAGACAACGGCACAGAATTCACTAATCGGGAGTTAAGAGCTTATTTTGAAGATGTTGGAATCACACATCAGACATCAGTTGTTAGAACTCCACAGCAGAATGGGGTAGTTGAAAGAAGAAATAGAACTCTTGTGGAAGCCGCTCGCACAATGCTAATCTATTCTAGTGCACCGTTATTTCTATGGGCTCGATGTTGTTGCCCTGCTTGTTTCACTCAGCACCGATCCCTCATCCATCCAAGATTCAATAAAACCCCATATGAGCTTGTGAACAACAGAAAACCGGATATCTCTTACTTTCACGTGTTTGGCTCTTTGTGCTATCCTACGAATGACAGAGAAGATCTTGGAAAACTGAAAGCAAAAGGTGATATTGGAATCTTCATTGGATATTCAGATAACTCGAGGGCATTCAGGGTGTATAACAGGAGAACTAGGAGGATCATGGAGACGATGAATGTGAAGTTTGTCGAACTGTCACATATGGCTTTTGAGAGACTCGCTCTAGAACCCGCACTAAACCAACAGACTTCTGGACACATCAGTTCAGGACTCGTACCTCAAAGAGCTCAATCAACTTCGATTGACAATCCTAAAGAACAAGAATGGGAGAATTTCTTTGAGTTAATGTTCGATGAATACTATGGTGGAACTTCGACAAATGCATCCAATCATCATTCCGCTGCACCCGCTCAAAATCATCCTCCACCACCAACAGAAGATGCATCTACTACGGTCGAAACCAATGCACCAATTCCATCTACATCATCTACATCTACTACAGTTATTGCACCCGTTCTACCAGCAGTTGATGAGCAAAATCAAAACCAGAACGATGCAACGTTAGATGAAGACTTATTTGAAAACCCGTTTGCTACGGAATCAGCTGAATCATCTTCTAGCTTACGAGAACCATCTAATTCGCATACGTTTAACCAACGGTATCCTTCTACTCTGAAGTGGACTAAAGACCATCCGATTGAACAAGTTATTGGTGAACCTTCAAGGCCAATTCAGACGAGACGCCAACTTGCCTCCGATTGCGACTTATGCATTTACCTTTGCTCAATTAGCAATATCGAGCCAAAAAACATTCGTGAGGCAATGGCAGAACCCGCATGGATAGAAGCGATGCAGGAGGAACTTCTCCAATACCGTCTACATGACTCTTGGGATATGGTTCCAAGACCAATTGACATTCGCGTCATTGATCTCAAATGGTTATGGAAGAACAAAAGGGATGAAGAAATGACTGTAATTCGCAACAAAGCTCGTCTTGTGGCCAAAGGATACAGACAAGAGGAAGGGATAGACTTTGAAGAGTCATTCGCCGGTAGCTAGACTAGAAGCAGTCAGGATTTTCTTAGCCTATGACGCTCACAAAAACATCACGGTTTATCAGATGGACATTAAGACCGCGTTCTTGAATGGAACTCGGAAAGAAGAAGTGTACGTGAGTCAGCCAGAAGGCTTCATAGACATGAATCATCCGGACTACGTCTACAAACTCAAAAAGGCAATCTATGGATTGAAACAAGCTCCGAGAGCGTGGTATGACGAACCGTCCTCTTTCCTTATCCAAAACAATTTCACCAAAGGCACATTTGATCCTACCTTGTTTACACAAAAATGCAAAAACGACATTTTGATTGTTAAGATTTACGTGGACGACATCATCTTTGGGTCCACTAATCCGAATCTTTCAAAACATTTTGAAAATCTCATGAAAAGCAAATTTGAAATGTCCATGATGGGGAACTAAAATTCTTTCTTGGTTTACAAATACATCAATCCCCTCGTGGAATTTTTATAAATCAAGCTAAATACACAACCGAGATTTTGAAAAATCATGGTATGGATAATTGTGACTCGGTCGGAACACCAATGGTAACTTCACCAAAAATTGGAGCCGATTTGTTTGGGAAACCTATTGATCCTAAGAAATATCGGAGCATGATTGCTTCTCTCATGTACCTCCGCTAGTCGACCGATATTCATTTTGCTGTTTGCTTATTAGCACGGTTTCAGGCAAAGCCTACCGAACTGCACCTCAAAGAGGTTAAACGGATCTTTCGGTACTTGAAGACATCCATTCACATGGGACTTTGGTATCCGAAGGAATCCGGATTTGATCTAATTGCTTTTCAGATGCGGACCACGCAGGTGATCAAGTTACAACAAAAAGTACATCCGGAGGAGCACAATTTTTGGGTGAAAAGTTAGTAAGTTGGTCTTCAAAGAAACAAGATTGCACTGCACTTTCAACCGTGAAGCTGAGTATGTGTCTCTATCTGCGTGTTGTGCTCAAGTTCTGTGGATGAGAACACAACTCACAGATTATGGCTTTACTTTCGATAAAATACCTATGTATTGTGACTCGAAAAGTGCCATAGCCATATCATGCAATCCTGTTCATCACTCAAAGACTAAGCATATCCGTGTCCGCTATCACTTCATCAAAGAGTACGTCGAAAATGGTACTGTTGAATTATTCTTCGTGAAGACAGATTACCAACTCGCCGATCTATTTACTAAAGCCCTTCCAAAAGAAAGGTTTGACGATTTAGTTCGACGACTTGGAATGCGAAGCCTAACCCCTGAGGAGTTAGAACGTCTTCTCGAATCTTCTTGAAAATGATTTTTCCAAATCTCAGTTGTGTATAAAAATATAAAACTTTCAAAAAATTCAAAAACAATATAAAATCAAAAATCCAAAAATATTCTTCTCACGACATGTCTCTCGTATAATCGATATTCATGACGTTTCTAGAAATGTAATTCAACAATGATACGGGTATGTACAGATGCTTGAGCGAGAGTTATTTATTTGTTTTCTAAAACATGTCGTCTTTCAAAATTTCTTCAAATAATGGCTTTCGTATACTTCAAGCGATTTAACCGGACTAAATGATGACTTTTGATTATTTTTCAAATCAAAACTCGTGCTTTTATAGAAAAAACAAGTGTACGCGATTGCACTACATTTAAAAAAAAATGGTGAGAAATCATCATCATCTTGAGCACCTTTTCAAGATTGTTCAAAAAGATTTTTCAAAATCTTTCAAAATACTTTGTGCTCAAGATAACTCCCTCTAAAACCCTTTAATTGATTATGCTTTATTAAAGGGGGAGTATAAAACTAAAATGTTCCAAATTCATGCTTAAATCAAATCCGTTTGTCTCCCCAAAAGATTCTAAAATGTTGTTTAATCCGTTGATATAAAAATATCACGAATATGCTATTTTTGAGGGGGAGGAGACGTGATTAAAATGTGATCAAAAAGTTTAATGATCGTTGTTTGAATCTCAAAATGAGCTTGACTCAGACGGAACCAACGAATTGACGGGAATCAATGTTAGTAAATGTACCATCTCGAGAAACTTGTGATAGATATGCACTTTCATGGGTCTAACCTCCTTTTCAAGGAGTGTTTACAACTTCAAGTTAGTTATTAGAGCTAGTTGTCACCTAAAAACTGACAATGGAACTCTTTAACTAGGCAACGCAACTGTGTCTCGTGGGGAATTGTCTATCATGAGCCGATCAATTCAAAAAGTGCAAACTCTACCCTCGATGTGCATATTTTTGTCAAAACTTATAAGCACATATGAAGGGGGAGTGTTTCTGAAAATATAAAACTCTCAGAGTGTTCCAAACATGTTTTCTATCATAAACACTTTGAGAGATTTTCAAGAAAAATGGTTTTATGGCAACAATAGGACAGTCATGGAGTTATAAGGTGACTATGGATAGGAAATTCGTCCTATGATCCGCCAGAGCCGGAGGGATCTACCCAAGGACATCACAAATAGTTAGTATTAGAAGTCCTTAGGAATGATTGAAAAAGGAGTAATGTGAGAAAGGAGAAAGAAGGGGTTGAAGAATTAAAAAGAAATGTAATGAAAGGGTGAAAAGAAATAGCCCTCCATATTCAACCTTAGGGCAGAAACCGGGTTCAATACATATGCTACTGGTTGTCACTAGATGACGCACTGCACTAAACCTTCTAGCCACTCAATTCCTCTCAAAAGGATTTGTTTCATTCTCACTAGGAACCCTACATAATCTATCGACTTTCTCTTAGAGATTGTTGATATTGAAGAAGGAGACCCTCTCCCTAGTCTCCGCTTAGGAAAATCATAATGCACTTATTGAGTCTAGAGCCACGAGATTCATCAAAAGATCTCATAGGAACACATGACATTTCATCACTTGTTGTTCATCAATAAGGGCACAAGTGATACATTCTAGAGTCCTACGCAGGTCTTAGCAATCTGCCAGAACATTTATGAGAAGTTTCACATATGTGATCTTCAGTGATTGAATGGAAACTCTTGCCAGGGTCAACATCAAGCGACCGACAGCAGGTCACTTCGGTAACTCCCGTGGATTACGCTTAGTGTGTCTCAAACGGTCTACAGTCGTGGGGTGATGCTTCGGTGTACCTCAGCGACTCATCCGAACTGTAGATGTACTTCGGTCTATCGCGTTATCTCACTTGTGGGACTCCAGTTCAGGAACGGCCTTTGTGAGAATTAGAGATGTGTTTTCACACTATGCTGTTAACACCCTCGAAATTCAAACTTGTAAGTGCCGGAATCCGCTTATTACTAACTGTTTTTATGTTTTCTTCTTATGGAAGCTCCGGAGCGGATGGATCGTGCAGACTCGCCACATGCTCATACCAACGACACATGAAAGTTCTCATCACAATCAAAGGCTACACAAAGTTTAAAGACTCGAGAACTACATCATTGGCAACCAAAAGTCAAATAGAAGTGTGAGCATGGTGGAGAAAGACGTGGAGACACCTAACCAACGAAGTTGACAACGGCAGAATACCACATTAATTGATCACAAAGCATGAAGGAACAAAGAATCAAGACTATTCTATATCTACGCACAAAGTTCAAGCTCAAGGAGAGTAAAGACCTAATCAAGTGGAGCATCATTTGAATGACCACCCCTTAGGGGGAGATTGTTAGCCTTAATAGTTTTATTAGAAGTGATGGTCATTCACGTTTAGGAACTTTGTAACGTGTGTTAGATATCGTGATAGAATAGTCAACGGGCTCGTGGATTGGGCTAAGCTAATTGGTTAATCTTTAGGGTATGTTAGCCGTTTATAAGCTTAAGTATCCCAAGCCCAATCCAAGTCCAACGAAGCCCATAGGAACGCCTTTTAGGTTTTCATGTATTCCACCTATAGATACCCCTCAAATGGTCATTTGAGGGGCGTGCTTGAAAGTGTGTGTGTGTGTGTGTGTGTATTTTCTCTCTCAAGGAATATACAAATTTATTGTGTTTATCTTACCTCCACATACACGGTTTTGTATAAACATCAAGTCACCATCTTTCTCATCTTATTTCTAAGCTTTGTTTGTGTTTGTGTTTCACGTTTTATATGCGTAACTTGGGTTACGTGTGTTGGGTTTTCTTGGTAAAGTGATAAGGTTGATAAAAGTAAGGTCCTACAATTATTATTATTATTATTATTATTTAAACATCACTTTATTAGAAAAGCAAAGGATTTACAAGAAGTTAGTGGGAAGCCGAGATACTAACTGGGCTCCCACTCCTCTAGCTATAGAAAAGCTAATCCTACTAAAGATTTGAGAAGCAGCACGTGCTCCAATGTCTTGGGTCATCGAGAATTTTCAGATACGCTTTAGTAAGGTCACAACATCCGATGTTTAATACCAATAATACCAGCACAAGATACCGCATGGTCCCCAAAAATGTCTCCCGCAAATACCCTGGAACAAGCGGAGCACGACATCTGTGTGGAAAGAAGGGGGATACCAAGCCGATAACATAACACGCAGCGATAAGTTCTAGCATTCATGGTCTGTACCAACCCAGATATCGGGACCACTTTGAGCCAGTCTGAAGTGTGGTCCTTTTGTGATCTCCAAAAAGCCATATGTCTAGAAGATAAGCAGAAGGTGGCTTCGGCCTTCCTGGAAACACGTGTGAAATATACATCTGCCAATTTCTGCATGAGTTTGGGGGCAGCGATCTCACGTAGGTTGCCCAAAAGGCCAGTTTCCATTTTCTCACTGAAAGCACACATGGCATTGTCAAAGGAAGATCCAGGAGTTACAATGCCAAAATATCGGAGGAGCTGAGTCTGTAAGCAGGCAGATTGGAGCTGAGATGCAAGGAAGACATAGTTCAAGATATCACCTGCATCTTATACACCAAGCCCCCCAAATTCAAAAGGTAGAGTAGCCAATCTCCATTTCCAATCACCAAAACCAGGTCCAGAGGCAGTGACAATATGCTCCAGAGAAGAACGAAGTGTCGCATCAAAAGAAATCTGAGCACGTTCAAAGACCTGAGGGGAACATGTGCGCATAGAAAAATATAACTTGGAAATATTGGCACAATCCCGAAGGAGCAACAACTCACATTGAGGATCATTAAGCTTAGCAACGGCATCAATAAGTTCAATGGTTTTAGCAACCCGTTTCAAAACAAGCTCTCTGCTGAACTCAAGATTTGCACTAGCAGGTCCACCTAACAATTTAACACCATGTAAAGGCCGGGAAATGTTAGGCGGTAAAACACCTGCAAGCCTGATTCTAGGATCTTCTTTTGGCAAAAAAAACCTCAGTTTTATCAACATTAAGGTGTAAACCGTAATGAGGTCCATCCATCATAATAACTCCAAAACGTCCCCGACAGACAAAGTATCTCCGATGATCGTGCCATCATCCAGGTACCAAGCTTGAAACGAGAGATCAAAGGAGTCTCTAATCTTGCATGCCAAGGGATGTAACACTAAGGCAAAAAGGAGAGATCCAAGCGGATCACCCTGCTGCACGCCTTGGTGCGACCAGAAAGTGTGTTCCCCATAATATAATCTAGCAGGGCTGGAGTAACAAAGCTCAACCCAACAAGATATAGCGGGGCAATGGAGGCGGACCTCTTGAAAAATAACCTCGCGGTCCACCAAATTGAAAGCGTTTTTGAAGTCCACCAACAACATCGAGAGACCCACCTCATCCCCTCGGTCTTCAATAAATCGATTCACAACATGAAGAATAGCTTCGCCTCCTCCAAAAACCCCAACACCGAACTGTAGGTCATTCAAGTAACCATCTAAGGAATGGCCAATCATAGAATCACCAACCTTGGAGACTAAATGCCTCTAAAAAATCCCAACAGGAATCGGGAAGATACCTCCGCCTGGTTTAATCAGCGGTGTGAGAGGGGCACTAGCGATATACTTGCCCAACGCCCTGGGGCATTTGCCATCAAGGAAAAGATTTACCACTTAAGTGATAGAAGCGATAAACTCATCAGAAATGGCAGCAGCAGCACCACTCAAACAATCCAACAGGTATTGGGCATGCAAACCATCTCTACCACATGACGTACCACGAGGAAAACTCTTAATCATGTAGAGAACCATAGCCGGAGATGCAATAAGGTTATGATGATCAATGGGTATGTTTGGCAAGGTCGGAGAAGACTTGAAGGGGTGTTTAGTCTTTAAATCGTCAAGAGTAGCATTAGTATAAGGAGCAACACCAGATGAAGAGAGAACCCTGACGGCCATAGTGTAATGTCCATCACCGATTTTCCTCCTACATTGCTTGACATTACGCTCACCCAAGTCTGAAATTTCTTTGTCAATATCAGACCATGATGGGGGTGGTTCAGCTAAAACCTCTCTAACAAGTAAGGAACTACCAGGCATACCCTAGGAATGGTTAGCCTTGGCAATTTGCTCCTCTTGGCACTAACTCTAAATAGCAGACCTACACTCCATATTACTCCTTGGGAAAAAGGTTCTTAGAAGACAGAGAGGTAGTACTAATAAACTGACCCAGCAAGAAATATCATCAAGTGTGCAGATCACCTTATCAAAATCCCCTTTCAAAGCGCGAGAAAAACCCAAGCGACATCTGGGAAGAATGGACTTGACCGTGCGCAGCCCTTTAGAAAGCAAGGTGTCTGATGAGTGTCTAAATACTCATCATTTTTGTACCATTTAAACTGCAAAAACATCTGAAAACACTCAGAAATGTATCAAAATGATAAAAAAATCACAAATAAGTGTTTTATGTGTTTTAAATGCAAAAATATCAAAATCTGGTGAAAACGTATCAAGTTTGCATAATTGGCGAGTTTAGTCCCCAAGTTTCAAAAGTTGTCAAATCTGGTCCCTGGTCATTCCAAAACTTATAAAAAGTCATTTAAGGTCCATAAGATTCAAAAGTTGTCAAAATAAACCCTTCAAAGTTTAAAAATCACAAATTGACAACTTTAGTCCTTTAACTTTGAAAATTGTCAAATATAGTCCTTAGTTAATTTAAAAAGTGAAAGTTATCAAATTTTAACCTTGTGCTATTTATAAATGGCAATATTGGTCCTTATGATAAACTTTTGGAAAATTACAAGTTTAACCCTTCAAATTTCAGAAAATTACATAATAGGTCCTTAAGGTTTAAAAAATGGAAAAATATTCATATATGGTCCTTGTACTAACCATATTTGGCAGGGTTAGTCCTTATTTTAACTTTGGAAATGTTACAGGATCAGTCCCTTGTATTTTCAGAAAATTACAATTATGGTCCTTGTGCTTATCTTAATACCAAACGGACCTAACTTTAATATACTAAACCCTTTAACCCAATCCATTACCCAGGCCCAATTCACAACCCGACCCAGTGTTTAAACAGAAAAACGCGCTCAACTGTTCACCTTCCCTTCAACCCCCACCTGTTACCACTACTTCCAAGCCACCTGCTCACTACCACCTGTCCACTCCTTTCCACATCACTCCCCACTTGTATACCAACCCCCCTCCACCTCCACATCCATCCAAGAGGCATTAATTGTAAAAACCTGCTTAATCCACTTTTCCCGCCAAAAATTCCACATGGACAGTCTTGATGAATTGGAAGGATTCAATGGTTGGATTAAGGTGGGATTTAATCAGAGGTCGACATAGACACCTTTTGGATAGCTATAAAGAAGAAAGAAGGCAGAAGAAGGAAGTGTCGACTGTTTTTAGACCATTTTGTAGTGTAAACTCTTAATTTCTGTTGTAAACCTTTAAATTCAGTTTTATTTTCAAGTTGTATTATGTTTTATGGTTAATGAAAGTTCTTTGCAGTTTCAATTTCAGTTATTGTGTACAAATTCAGTTTTATGCAAATTTCCATGTTCAAATTCCCAAAAATCTCAAAGGTTGTTATTAGTTGTTGTTCTTGCTTCTTAAGCTCCTATAAGCTCTTGACAAAGCTTATAAGCTTTTAGGAACCTTTAAATTCCAGTTTTATTCAACAAAACAGAAAAACAAGAAAAATAAAGAAAAATTAGTTAAAAATATAAAAAACAATGGAGATGGTGATCACAGCTTGGAGCAGGGTTGCTCATGGATTGCCCTGGTTTAGAAGCTTAGTGGTAAGCTATTAGGGTGGATACTTGATCTTTATTATCTGTTTTCAGCTGGACACCATTTGTAAGCTAATTTCTCATATTTTGCATTTATTAGTATAGGTGTTATAATCTAGTTAATATTAGCTTAAATCTGTTTAAATATAGTAATTATAAGTTAATAAATAGATTTTTCAGTTTAAAAGTTTGTTTTAGCATATTAAGCTTTATAACTGCCTTTTAAGGTGATGTTTGAATTTGCTTATTAAACTGTGTTAAAGGTTGTTGCAGTCTTAGTTCTTGGTTGCTATCAGTCATTTTAGGTTAATATAGCTCAGTTAATCCATAAAAACCAGTGGTCATTTGTGGTAAAGTCAAAATAGCTTTTAAATTTAACTTGCAAGTTCACTGTTAAGAGTTAGGATTACCAATTGCATCATAGTTGCTCATAACCTATTACTCTAGCTTAAATCCACTTTATAACAGCTTAATATAACATAATTAGTGAGTAAAATCAATCTTAATTTCTCAATAGTCAAACTAGTTCATAAAATTGAAAAGTCAAATTTCTCAAATAGCTGTTTTTGAATAAAATCTAGAATTTTATTGTGTGTTCATTATTGAGATTTAGATTATAAGCCTCTAGGATATTAAAGATCAGTTGCTCAAAAAAATTAGAAAAATGTTAGTTTACTTATTATCAGCTTATATAGTGCTTATTTTATAGCTTGTTGTGAGTACCTTGTGCGAAAAGCTCCCCTGTGCACAGAATTGGTAGCCTAGTTCATAAGCTCTCAGAGAGCTTATTAGTGATCATTAGCTTATGTAATTTAGCTTTTTGAGAAGCTCACCTAGCTGTCTCAAGGTGCCAAGTCTAGTTTTTCATTTCCTAGCTTATTTAAATAGCCTGCTAGTTGTTTTTAGTTCTGTTCATTTCATGTAGTTCAAACCAATCAGTGTTTTCATAGACTTTTTCATAAGCTCATTAAAAGCCCTCTAGTGAACTCTACAGTTAGCTTTTTAGCTTTTTGGATAGCTTATCTAATGTATTTGTTAGTTCCAGTATCCTTTTTCAGAGCCTAGCTTATTTAGGAGCTTAAAAATAGACTAGAAAGTACTTAGTAAACCAAATGAGTGTCCTGTGCAATCAGTCATAGCTTATGCTTATTTGGATTTTGAAGTGCTTATTTCTTATTATTATTGCTTTTTCAGTTGTGATATTAGCTTATTATAAGCTATTTAGTTTATTCTCAGTTAACTTAGCTTATTTCATTAGCTTATTAAGCCATTGGCTTAAAATCTTGTGCTTATTCAAAATTCTAGTTAACTGTTAAGAAAATTCAGCTTATTCTTAGCTTATTAATAGTTTTTATAAAAAGTTCTAGTTATAAAATGTGCTCATTTTATTGTGCTTATTAAGTTTGTAAAAGAAAATTGAAAAAAAATATGTTTAGCAAAAAGGTGGGGAGGCAGGCTCGAACCTGAGACCTCCCACCTCAAGAGAGTGATAGTGAGTGTACCGGATAGACTGCGCCTTGGGTCTTTCTTGTCATGGTTTACACAATTAAATACATATCCACTCTTTGTCTCATTTAGCTTATACGACTATTTTAGCTTATTACTAGCTTATTCGAACAAGCTTTTGCAACTTTTCTATTTTTCATAGATTTGTATTAGTGTTAAGTATTTTATAAAAAAGTTTCAGATTTTTCCCATTAGTTTTAGTATTTTTAATCATTTAATTAGTATAAAAACTTAATTAATTCATAATAAAAAATATAAAAGTCTAAAAAATATAAATCTTTTTTGTAAAATTTTCTTTTATCATATAGTAAGTAAGAAAATTGATTTTACATTCATAGGCCTTTTATTTCATAAAATTTACGTTTTATCTTGCGCTCCAGCGCCATTTTCGTAAATAACGCTCGTTTCCGTTTTAAATAAGGTTTTAAGTTTATTTAGGTTTACGTTTTAATTAAAATAGTTTATTTAAGTTATTTTGTTTTAGGTTTTAAACGTTCATCATTGTAAAAATAGTGATAGCGTTTATTTAATATATTTTATCTTTTATTTCTTTTAATTTGCATTTAAGTCACTGTAATTTGTTAATCTTTTCTTTAGGTAATTATTTCTCAAAAACCTTATTGATCACTATCCTTAGTGATTATTCGACATCTGAAGTTGTTTAACACCAATTCATCCTCCGTGGGACTTAACGACCCAGGAATCCCCTATATTCCTCTGATCTTCATTGCATTCGTGCTTGAGCAGTTTTAAGCTGATTACGGTCTGCCATTCACAAGTGGCAGGTTTGAGTGATTTAGCTTGACTGTTTGGCACGCATCAAATTTTGGCGCCGCTGCCGGGGAGGCTGTAAGCGTGTTTTAAGCATTTCCAGATCCATTCTTGCACATATACCACCTTTTTGTAAACAATTTTTAAAAAATCAAAAAGTTCATTAACACTTTTTCTAAAGTGTTAACAACGCCAAAAATATTTTCATTCTTTGTTTTTACATCATGTTTTTCAAAAATACCAAAAATATCCATCTTACCCTCTTACCCTTTTGATTCTTCATTTCTTACCCTCTAGAACCATTTGATTCTTTCTATGTCTTATCCTCACCCTCTTGGTTGTCAATGGTGTGGTGGTCCTTATAATGGTGGCAATTGCCCCAGTTGTAGCATGGTGGAATCAGGAAACGGGTCTGTCTATAACCAGGATCCCTATTCCTACCATAACACAACTGATATATTCCATCAGCTACCACACTGTGAGACTCAGCAGTTATACTGTTGTGAGTACTGTGGTGGTTCACACTACAGTTCTGATTGTCAATCAGGAAACACGCTTGTCTATGAGTAGGTTCCTGATAACAATTATGACTACAACACATACCACTCACAGCCACATCAGTTTTACTGTTGTGAGTATTGTGGAGGTTCTCATCCTAGCTCAGATTGTCAAACAGGGAACCCATTTCCTTGTAACAATTACGACTCTTCATATCAAGACCAACCTCCACAGTACCAAATGATTCAAGCGACTCCTCATGAAACTACGACAGACCTTCTACTGAAGACTCTGGAGTTATTAAAAGAACTTAAGGAGGAGTCGGCTATGTCGTCCCAAAATAATCCAAATGAAAAATCCATGGAAGTTTTGTTAGCCGAAGAGCGGGCTGCTAAATTAGATTCTCAGATTGCCTTTGAAAAATCTGTTAGGGAATCTATTGCAAAAGAAAAATCAGCCAGATCTAGCTCTCGATTCCGTTTCATTCCTGATGACGATGATGATGAAGATATCCTTGATATCCTACAATTTTATAACAGTTCATCAAGTTCATCAGTTGAGATTCCTTCCATGAAAAGTCAGGGAGAAAAGACTATGATGGAATTACTAGCAGAAGAACAAATGGAAAGTATTAAACATATGTATGCTAGTCCTTCTAAACTCCCTCAGTCTGTTGTTATCACACCCGATATTCCCACTCACTCTCTAAACATGGGGGATGAGCTTCTTAGCACTATTCCAGAAATGGAATCGTCTAGTGTTGAGAGCCTTGTCTCAATCCCAAGAGAGTCACAGGGAATTCTCGAGCATCTGTGTGATATCCCTTTCCCTCTTGAGTGTTCTAATGATCATTTTGAGACTTTCTCCGATTTTAGCGATGATTGTAAATCTTATGGAGACATCGAGTACGTTGAGGCATCACTCCCACAGTCTGATCCTCTTCTTGAGGAGTTCTCCGATGAACTCACTCACATCACTCCACTTTCATCAGAAAGTGACGATGATCTCTTTGATTTCGAAGCCGATCTTGGAGAAACTAGAAATCTCCTATATAATGATCATCCACTCGTTTCTTGTCCCATTTCCGACTCTTCCATTCCTTCTCTCACTCCAGATGAGGAAGATGACAAATTTTGGAAGGAGGTCGATGATTTTCTTAGTGATGAGTCGATTCCAACAGGAATTGACAATACTTACTTTGATTCGGAGGGAGACATCCTTTTTCTTAAAAATCTATTGATTGAAGAACCGTTTCCAGCTCTCCCTCCCGGTAATTTTGTTACCAATCACCATAAAAGCTTCAAATTTAAGCTTAAAAATGTCAAAAATGGTGATTTGCTTCTTTCTAATGAGGAATGGACATGCATTGTGATGCACATATTTATTCCATTCTTCACTAATGGTGTGGTTGCTCTTTCCCTTTTCTCCTTCTGGAATGAGGACACTATTTTTGATCCCGGCATTTTCAATTATCATTTTTGAGCCGGTTCTATGTATATCTCTTCGGTGTGGAACTTTCGCGTGCTTCAAATGTTTGTCCAAACATCTTGAACGAAAGTCCGATGGAGATTGTTTCTTCCACTTTGCTTCCCCATGAACCAATGAATTCGGGGTCGAGTCAAGCTAGCGACTCGGTAACCAAAAACAGTAGCACACGCCATATGGGTTTTCACCCATATTTCTGTCTTCTTACCCCCTTTCTACCACCTAAGTGTGGGGGTGATGCCCCACATGTTATATATATATATATATATATTTTTTCTAAAAAAAAAAAAAAAAAATCCTTTTAAAATAATGGCCGTAATATTTCCCTTTTACGTTCTTTGTTTCGGCATAACCGCCGGTACTTTGAATATTGAGGGCAATATTCATTCTAAGTGTGGGGGGGAATTCTCACGAATTTCATATATTATCTACCCAATTCCCCCGTTTTTGGCCAAATTTTTTTTTTTTGGAGTAAGTGTTCTACACTTACTCATTTGGTTATCAGTCCGCCATGTCTGTAAGACAAAAGGATTGGCTAATCCAGGAGCAAACGGCTCTTGGTAAAGATATCTCAAATCCGTTTATGGCTTGCAATTTGCCCAAAATTTTATGGTATTCAGCTCACCATATCCTTAAAAGTGAAGAGTTGGCTAGCCCGCAAGTTTATGGCTTGTGGTAAAGGCAGTGGAAAAACCATAATTGGTAATCGACTCACCAAAGATAATATTGATAATTTATCTAAGAGTTGGCTAGTCCAGAAGCAAACGGCTTCTGGTAAAGACAAATCAAATACGTTGAAAGCTTATGATTTGCTTAAAATCATTTGGTTATCATTGTACCAAGGTTCTTACTTGAACTAAAACAATTGGCTACTCCAGAAGTAATGGCTTTTGGTAAAGAGATTAAAATCCATTATGTTTTCTCAAATCATTGTTAGGGACTAGCAATATCTTAGTGTGGGGGATTGATGAGTGTCTAAATACTCATCATTTTTGTACCATTTAAACTGCAAAAACATCTGAAAACACTCAGAAATGTATCAAAATGATAAAAATATCACAAATAAGTGTTTTATGTGTTTTAAATGCAAAAATATCAAAATCTGGTGAAAAACGTATCAAGTTTGCATAATTGGCAGTTTTAGTCCCCCAAGTTTCAAAAGTTGTCAAATCTGGTCCCTGGTCATTCCAAAACTTATAAAAAGTCATTTAAGGTCCATAAGATTCAAAAGTTGTCAAAATAAACCCTTCAAAGTTTAAAAATCACAAATTGACAACTTTAGTCCTTTAACTTTGAAAATTGTCAAATATAGTCCTTGGTTAATTTAAAAAGTGAAAGTTATCAAATTTTAACCTTGTGCTATTTATAAATGGCAATATTGGTCCTTATGATAAACTTTTGGAAAATTACAAGTTTAACCCTTCAAATTTCAGAAAATTACATAATAGGTCCTTAAGGTTTAAAAAATGGAAAAATATTCATATATGGTCCTTGTACTAACCATATTTGGCAGGGTTAGTCCTTATTTTAACTTTGGAAATGTTACAGGATCAGTCCCTTGTATTTTCAGAAAATTACAATTATGGTCCTTGTGCTTATCTTAATACCAAACGGACCTAACTTTAATATACTAAACCCTTTAACCCAATCCATTACCCAGGCCCAATTCACAACCCGACCCAGTGTTTAAACAGAAAAACGCGCTCAACTGTTCACCTTCCCTTCAACCCCCACCTGTTACCACTACTTCCAAGCCACCTGCTCACTACCACCTGTCCACTCCTTTCCACATCACTCCCCACTTGTATACCAACCCCCCTCCACCTCCACATCCATCCAAGAGGCATTAATTGTAAAAACCTGCTTAATCCACTTTTCCCGCCAAAAATTCCACATGGACAGTCTTGATGAATTGGAAGGATTCAATGGTTGGATTAAGGTGGGATTTAATCAGAGGTCGACATAGACACCTTTTGGATAGCTATAAAGAAGAAAGAAGGCAGAAGAAGGAAGTGTCGACTGTTTTTTAGACCATTTTGTAGTGTAAACTCTTAATTTCTGTTGTAAACCTTTAAATTCAGTTTTATTTTCAAGTTGTATTATGTTTTATGGTTAATGAAAGTTCTTTGCAATTTCAATTTCAGTTATTGTGTACAAATTCAGTTTTATGCAAATTTCCATGTTCAAATTCCCAAAAATCTCAAAGGTTGTTATTAGTTGTTGTTCTTGCTTCTTAAGCTCCTATAATCTCTTGACAAAGCTTATAAGCTTTTAGGAACCTTTAAATTCCAGTTTTATTCAACAAAACAGAAAAACAAGAAAAATAAAGAAAAATTAGTTAAAAATATAAAAAACAATGGAGATGGTGATCACAGACTTGGAGCGAGGGTTGCTCATGGATTGCCCTGGTTTAGAAGCTTAGTGGTAAGCTATTAGGGTGGATACTTGATCTTTATTATCTGTTTTCAGCTGGACACCATTTGTAAGCTAATTTCTCATATTTTGCATTTATTAGTATAGGTGTTATAATATAGTTAATATTAGCTTAAATCTGTTTAAATATAGTAATTATAAGTTAATAAATAGATTTTTCAGTTTAAAAGTTTGTTTTAGCATATTAAGCTTTATAACTGCCTTTTAAGGTGATGTTTGGATTTGCTTATTAAACTGTGTTAAAGGTTGTTGCAGTCTTAGTTCTTGGTTGCTATCAGTCATTTTAGGTTAATATAGCTCAGTTAATCCATAAAAACCAGTGGTCATTTGTGGTAAAGTCAAAATAGCTTTTAAATTTAACTTGCAAGTTCACTGTTAAGAGTTAGGATTACCAATTGCATCATAGTTGCTCATAACCTATTACTCTAGCTTAAATCCACTTTATAACAGCTTAATATAACATAATTAGTGAGTAAAATCAATCTTAATTTCTCAATAGTCAAACTAGTTCATAAAATTGAAAAGTCAAATTTCTCAAATAGCTGTTTTTGAATAAAATCTAGAATTTTATTGTGTGTTCATTATTGAGATTTAGATTATAAGCCTCTAGGATATTAAAGATCAGTTGCTCAACAAAATTAGAAAAATGTTAGTTTACTTATTATCAGCTTATATAGTGCTTATTTTATAGCTTGTTGTGAGTACCTTGTCTGAAAAGCTCCCCTGTGCACAGAATTGGTAGCCTAGTTCATAAGCTCTCAGAGAGCTTATTAGTGATCATTAGCTTATGTAATTTAGCTTTTTGAGAAGCTCACCTAGCTGTCTCAAGGTGCCAAGTCTAGTTTTTCATTTCCTAGCTTATTTAAATAGCCTGCTAGTTGTTTTTAGTTCTGTTCATTTCATGTAGTTCAAACCAATCAGTGTTTTCATAGACTTTTTCATAAGCTCATTAAAAGCCCTCTAGTGAACTCTACAGTTAGCTTTTTAGCTTTTTGGATAGCTTATCTAATGTATTTGTTAGTTCCAGTATCCTTTTTCAGAGCCTAGCTTATTTAGGAGCTTAAAAATAGACTAGAAAGTACTTAGTAAACCAAATGAGTGTCCTGTGCAATCAGTCATAGCTTATGCTTATTTGGATTTTGAAGTGCTTATTTCTTATTATTATTGCTTTTTCAGTTGTGATATTAGCTTATTATAAGCTATTTAGTTTATTCTCAGTTAACTTAGCTTATTTCATTAGCTTATTAAGCCATTGGCTTAAAATCTTGTGCTTATTCAAAATTCTAGTTAACTGTTAAGAAAATTCAGCTTATTCTTAGCTTATTAATAGTTTTTATAAAAAGTTCTAGTTATAAAATGTGCTCATTTTATTGTGCTTATTAAGTTTGTAAAAAGAAAATTGAAAAAAAAATGTTTAGCAAAAAGGTGGGGAGGCAGGCTCGAACCTGAGACCTCCCACCTCAAGAGAGTGATAGTGAGTGTACCTGGATAGACTGCGCCCTTGGGTCTTTCTTGTCATGGTTTACACAATTAAATACATATCCACTCTTTGTCTCATTTAGCTTATACGACTATTTTAGCTTATTACTAGCTTATTCGAACAAGCTTTTGCAACTTTTCTATTTTTCATAGATTTGTATTAGTGTTAAGTATTTTATAAAAAAGTTTCAGATTTTTCCCATTAGTTTTAGTATTTTTAATCATTTAATTAGTATAAAAACTTAATTAATTCATAATAAAAAATATAAAAGTCTAAAAAATATAAATCTTTTTTGTAAAATTTTCTTTTATCATATAGTAAGTAAGAAAATTGATTTTACATTCATAGGCCTTTTATTTCATAAAATTTACGTTTTATCTTGCGCTCCAGCGCCATTTTCGTAAATAACGCTCGTTTCCGTTTTAAATAACGTTTTAAGTTTATTTAGGTTTACGTTTTAATTAAAATAGTTTATTTAAGTTATTTTGTTTTAGGTTTTAAACGTTCATCATTGTAAAAATAGTGATAGCGTTTATTTAATATATTTTATCTTTTATTTCTTTTAATTTGCATTTAAGTCACTGTAATTTGTTAATCTTTTCTTTAGGTAATTATTTCTCAAAAACCTTATTGATCACTATCCTTAGTGATTATTCGACATCTGAAATTGTTTAACACCAATTCATCCTCCGTGGGACTTAACGACCCAGGAATCCCCTATATTCCTCTGATCTTCATTGCATTCGTGCTTGAGCAGTTTTAAGCTGATTACGGTCTGCCATTCACAAGTGGCAGGTTTGAGTGATTTAGCTTGACTGTTTGGCACGCATCAGTGTCAAGAAGAGATAAAACAAAACCATGACCCTCTTCCAAAACCAATTCCTCAACCTGATCTGGAAGAACAGAGTAAGGAACATGTGGTTTGACGAGATCAAACAGTACGAATCTAACAAAACCATCGCCACAGTAAGGGGGCACAAAGTCATAACCGTGCATGCACTTAGAACGGAGGGTATGTGTCTTAAAACAAACCCCACATAACCAGAGACCTATACGTTTCAAAGTAACTTCAGCCGCCTAAAAAACGGCAGGATTAATAGTCAGAGAATGTTTGGTGGTAGCTATCGCGTCCTCATTGAAATGACGATCACGTGAGTGATCAACGAGGTTTTGGTGAGTCCATTTCCACTGCCATCCTGACAACCACTTAACCCCGCGACAAGACAATGAAATCACACGATAGCCATAATAACTAAAATCAAAGCACCACAAGCTAAACCGCAAGACAAACCGCTAGTCAAACCGCATGCCAAAAAGTAATTGTTCAAAACGTAATTTTCCTTGGGGAAAACCGCAATTACTCAAAACGCAAGTAATGCTTGAGGCAAACCACAATATCGTAAAAGGCAGGAAGTTATCCATTCAAAATGCAAGAAGTAAATATCCTTTCTATTTACTATTTTTTAACAAAAAAAGGCAAAACAAATTAAAGCAAAAACGCAGGCCCACAAGTCAAAACATGGTGAAACTACAAATCTCATCAAAACGCAAATAAGGAACATACCCTTTACTCCTTTTCTTTTGTTATATCAAATCGCAAAACAGACAAGGGCAAACCGCTGCCCCCAAAATCAAAACGTATGATGACGTATCGTATGTATAACGGGCCCACTAGGCCCAATACACACTATACACATACTGGGACCAGGCCCAATAATGATAAAATAACTACGAGCTCTGGACCAACAGTAAGCCCAATGACGAATTTGGCTATAGTCCAGACCTAAAGACGCACGCAAGATACATAGCAGGCTGAGCCATCAACCGCTGAAGGTATCCTGTGTCCGCATCCATGATTGGCACGGAACCTTGTCCGACAAAGTTCCGGCTCCGGCGACCAACCACTATATGCGAGTAACTAGGAAACCCTAGCGGTAAGCCTCACCTATAAAAGGGGCTCTAATCCCCATACAAGGTACAACTTTCTCTCTCATAATTACACACACATATTCTTACTTTTTCTGACAAGGTTGTGTACTTACTCTCACGCCGGAGTCTAATCGTGGGGTCCGTCCCCACG
Source organism: Chrysanthemum makinoi (assembly GCA_910596185.1). Taxonomy (NCBI): domain Eukaryota; kingdom Viridiplantae; phylum Streptophyta; class Magnoliopsida; order Asterales; family Asteraceae; genus Chrysanthemum; species Chrysanthemum makinoi. The sequence goes on from OU343221.1 coordinate 186,015,920, forward strand.
GTAAGGTAACAGTTTACTCTTCTTATGCAGGGAAACCAATCAAACTACTTGGATTAGTACAAGATCAGCCCATTAGTGGCTTATTGGCCCAGTCCGGCAAGCTACACTCACGCCCATTACAACCAGTCACACTTTTTGTACTAACAAGTTGGCGCCATTCGTGGGACTCAGTACACAACTTGGTTTCCAAAAAAATGCTCACCAAAAGAGCTCGCTCTGATCCAACACCCGCTCCCGTGTCTGCGGTGCGGAACAAGGTGGGATAGAAAAACATAATAGATCTGGAAGGATCTGATGGGCCCGTATCTAGCGCATCTGTCAAAAAGTACTGCGACAAGTACTACGACCAGATCTTACCCATTATGATAGAGAAAGTTCGGAAACAGGAAGGGAGAATCAAGGCTAGAGAAACGCTAAAAACTCGGTTATATTTCCGCGAAGCATCACAACAATCTGAATATGGGAGGCAGATGCAAAGGAAGGATCTGAGAAAGAATACCGAATCTCGAAATCACCGGAACATAAGAGAAAACTCCGAGCCAAGGCGCAGCCGGTCCGGATCACCGTGAAAGAAAGTCGCTGAAAAAGAGGAGGTGTTTAGAAGGCTGCACAAGAGCGCGTTCCATAGGCTTGGGGATAGAGAAAAAAGCATCTCCGTGTGCTCCGGGAGCCAAAGGAGAGCCAGTCATCGCGGATATGAAAAAGAGGACGGAGGCACCCACCACCACTCTTATTCGCAAAGAACGAAACCCTACTCCGGAGAATACGAAAATAGCCGAACATACTCGCGGAAGACCGATCAAATTTCTAGAAGACTTAGCTAGGCCATGGGTGAGCAAGGATACTGACCCGTTCACTCCACGCATTTGCTATTTCGACATGCCTAAGAAGACACGAATGCCTACCAATGTGAAGACATACGATGGAAGTGAAGATCCTGAAGACCACCTTAAGATCTTTCAAGCAGCGAAAAAAGTAGAACACTGGGCCATGCCAACATGGTGCCACATGTTCAACTCCACACTCACTGGATTCGCTAGGGTGTGGTTTGAAGATCTCCCGCCAGAATCGGTAGACAGTTATGATGAGCTAAAAGAGATCTTCCTATCAAATTTCCTTTAGCAAAAGAAGTGCATAAAGGACCCTGTGGAACTCCATCACATCAAACAGAAAGAAGGAGAAACCACAGAAGACTTTGTGATAAGGTTCAAGGTGGAAAGCAAAGATGTCAAAGGAGCCCCAAAAGTCATGAAGGTCTCCAGTTTCATGCATGGGATTACTAACCCCGAGTTAATTAAAAGGTTGCATGATAATATACCTAAGTTGGTAGATGAGATGATGAAGGTAACCGCATCTTTCCTCCGAGGGGAAGTAGCCGCAGGAAACCACGAAAATAAGAGATCGCTACCCCAAGTACAATGGAAATCGCATGAATCTGGGTAGAAGCAAGGTGTCAAAAGAGGTTATAGAAATCAACTCTGGTCGAAAAGGAAGCAAGATAGGTTTACCCTCCTTTCCAAGACACCCAAGGAAATATTGGCATTGGAAAAGGAAAATTTTAAAAGTCCTCCACCGATACTCACACCGGTCGAGAAAAGGAACGCCAACAAATATTGCAAGTTCCATGGAGAGGTGGGACACAACACGGATGAATGCATGTACCTGAAAAGGCAGATAGAAGAACTGCTGAGAACCGGGAAGCTGTCAAACGTAATAAAGGAACTCAAACAAAATAGTGGAAAGGACCAGTCTAAAGCACCCAAAAAAGGGGAAAAGCCAGGAAAGATAAACCTCTCGCAATCCTGATGGTGCAATCTCAGCAGTGAGTGATACGACAAAAAATTACACAGAGCTTTTCCCCAAACCAGAATATCTCATTCCCATCACTTGCTGAAGAAGAAGGAAATGACGGGCCAATGGTCATCGAAGCAGAGATAGGTGGGCACTTCATACACCGCATGTACATTGACGGAGGTTCCGCGTCAGAAATACTATACGAGCATTGCTTCGAAAGACTCTGGACCTAAATAAGAAGGCAAATGATGCCTGACACAACTCCCCTTATTGGATTTAGCAGAGAAGTAATATGGCCGATTGTGCAGATATCATTGTTAACTAAAATTCGCGATGATGAACATACAACATCAGCATGGATGAACTTCATGATTGTAAGGTCTCAATCGCCATATAACGGAATTATAGGAAGGCCGGGGGTGCAAAAATTACATGCCGTACCTTCAACACCACATGGAATGATAAAAATCCTGGTAGAAGGTAGAGTGCTCACGATTCGCAGTAGCAGGATGGTCTCATTGGAATGCACTATGGTTTCCGAACCAATGCCACAAGCTACAACAGAAAAACCAATGGAAAAATGAATACACGTAGCAATACATCCAGAGCAGACAATAGCCATTGGATCAACCTTGTCAATCGAAGGACGTAAGAAGCTGTGCGAACTGCTGAAGCAGAACTTAGATATATTCGCCTGATGTTCGGCGGATATGACAGGCATCCCAAGACACATAGCAGAGCACAACTTAAACATACGTGAAGGGTACACTCCCATAAGGAAAAAGAAAAGAGGACAGGCACCGGAGAGAAAAAAGGCAATCCAAGAAGAGGTAGAAAAGCTCATGGATGCGGGAATCATGAAAGATGTACATTACCATAGTTGGTTAGCTAACCCTGTGATGGTAACAAAGCACGATGGAAGCTGGAGAATGTGTGTTGACTTCAAAGACCTCAACAAAGCATGTCCAAAAGACGGTTACCCATTACCAGAGATATATTGGAAGGTTGAATCACTCTGCGGATACCCTTTCAAAGGTTTCCTGGATGCATACTGATAACATCAAATTATATGGATTTATGCTTGTTTTCCATTATATTCCACATTCAGGTAAATTACGAGCATTGGAGCTAAAGAGACGCGGAATTGGAGAGTTTATTGAAGATTTATCATAGTATGCTCACTTTGAAGAAGTTACGGCGTAACTCCTCTCTCACATTATGCCGTAACTAAAGCGTGACTCAGAAAACCAACTTATCAGAAGATTACGGCGTAACTCTCCCAAAAGATTACGACGTAACCATACTAGGTCAAATGAGGTTCCGCGCCGTTGATAATTACGCCATAACTCGTGCATAAACTACGACGTAACCAAGAATTATTGAAGATACGGTGTAACCCCTTCTAAGGTTACACCGTAACCAACAGATCTAGTGCAATTTACGAACAATTAGATGATTACGGCGTAACTATTTTATTAGTTATGCCGTAACCAAGATATGGCCTATAAATACCCCACGATTTCCAGCATTTCAAAGCATCCCATTTCACACACAAAAATCAGAGAACGTGGGAAGAAGCCAAAGGCAGGTCTAGAGGAGCATACAGAGCTATCTCCAAGGGAGAAATCACTCCCCTACGATAAGCATTAGCTTTTTATCTTTTCTTTACTTTCGATTCATGTATTTCGTAACATTAAATATTGAATTGATTTGTATGGTTAATATGAGCGGCTAAGAACCTCTTGGTGCTGGCGTAGTTATGATTCCTTATTGTTTTGTTTGCGTTTACATTGCTTCCGTATAATTATTTCTAAGTGTATGCATACATAGTTTATTGGTAGCTATCCTTGTTTCGGTAGTTTTGAATGGCGGTAGAGGCTAGTTGCTTAGGAGATATGACCAACTGACCCTAAGTGAGTAGACTGGGACGGGAAGGGTAAGATATGACCAACTGACGACCCTTTATACTTGTGCGATTTGACCAACTGATCACCTACCGTTTGGATGAACTTAAGAATTAGGGGGTGAGTGTCTAAGATGCTAGTGCCCGGGCACTCACTATCATAATTCTAGCATGTAGCGGAACTTAATGACTCGACTTAGGGGACCAGGAACAACTGGACTCATGAGGGGACACCTGGCTTCTCCAGTGGTGGCATCTTCGATGATAGGTTAGGGCGAACTGACCAAATGTTGTCCTCTCGACTTTGACCCCACCTGAAGTAATTGGAAGTAATTAGGTGTAAACATTACTAGCTAGGATGAATAACTAGGTTAGCACCACTCTCCTCTATTTGATCACACCCTTTGCCTTTATTTGCTTTAGTAGTTAATTAATTAAATCATATAAAAATCCGTGACACCTAGACTTAGTATTAATCCAACACACATAGCTCTTGGGACGACCTCGGTTTTATCGAATACTACACTACACACGACCGGGTACACTGCATGTTAGTGCATTAGGGTAGACCATAGGTATAACGAGACATTATAAATATTAAAACCTGGTCAGTAAAACCTGCATCAAGTTTTTGGCGCCACTGCCGGGGAGTTATTTTAGGATTTTTTATTAAGTCTATTTTTAATTTTCTTTCTTCTCTTAAATGTCAGGATACAAGACTAGAAGCTCGAGGCCATTTCTGGCCACCCCATTCGATGATCCGGAGAAACAATTTCGGACAAAAAAAGTTTACTCTCCGGTTCCTATTCATAACATCTTTTCGTTTTATGAATCTGACCAATCTGATGCAGAACCGGAAGTCATTGATGAAAATAATATCGAAGAATTAACCATGGAGCAGTATTTGGAGCGACCAAATGAGAACTGCCAACGAACCTTCACACAGGATTCTAGTATGGAAAAATACTCTATTCCGGACCAATTTATTCGAGAGTTACACGAGCTTAAGTTTTCAGGAGATGAAAATGAGGATGTTCAGAATCATGTAGAAGAAGTACTCTACTTATCATCTCTTTTCAGCGTCCGGAGCATCCCGAGCTATTCGGTTACCGCAAGAATTTTTCCTATGACTCTTACAGGAACTGCGAAAAGATGGTACAATAAACTCCCTAACGAATGTAAAGGAGCATGGGATAATTAAGAAGAGAATTCGTCCAACAATTTTGCCCTCCTTCAAAAATGGCTAAACTTCTTAGTAAGATCCATCAATTTGTTCAAGTAGGAGAAGAAACACTTTATCAGGCATGGGAAAGATTTAATGAGCTACTTTATCGATGTCCCACTCATGATTTGAACAAACATCAAATCGTCTATGTCTTCTACAGGGGAATTAATGCGCTAACACGGGAATTACTCGATTCTCCTAGACCTATTCCTAGCATGACCCCTGACCAAGCCTTGGAATGTATTCAATGGATTTCTGAACATTGCTACAAATGGCATATGGAGACAGGGTACGGACCAAGAGACAATTTTGATCATAAGGTAATGAAAACATTGACGAAGCAAGAATACAATTATGGTGAAATTTTTGAAAAGCGAAGGCTGGAAAGGGCAAAAGAAGCTGAAGCTTGTAGGATTGAGAAGGTTAAGAGTGTATTTGGGACCAAAACCGGAAACAACCTTGAAAAAAAGATTCTTGACCACATCAAGGAATCGAGGGAACGAGATGAGGGAATTGAAAAAATGATGAAGACATTCGTGGAAAACACAGTCTCTTCTCTCAAAACTCATGAAGATCGGATTAAGGGATTGGAGAAAAGTGTGAGCTCATGTTCGCAAGCCATCACAGATTACCTAGCTGTTCGGGAAGAGGAAGTTGTCAATTCGGTGGAAACAATCTTTGAAGAGCCCACTACCTTTTCGAAGAAGGTTAAGCGACGAATCAGCATGGAGAAACTCTCGCTTCTGGACAAAGCTCTACGGGTAAATGTCCCTTTTATTAATTCCATTAAAACTGATCATAATAATATTTTGCAGGAATTAAGCAACGATTCCGATGAGATGGTTCAACTTAACGAAAGATGTTCACCAGTTTTAAGAAATGAACTGCCACAGAAGGAAAAAGATCCTGGTTGTTTCACTTTCCCTTGCTTGATCGGGAGTCTCAATATGTGTAATGCCCTAGCTGATCTTGGAGCGAGCATAAGTATAATGCCTCGTTCAATGTTCCTACGTATAGGTATTGAGGACCTAAAGCCGACCAAAATGAAGACTGAAATGGCCGATCGATCGATGCAGTCACCATTGGGTATCGTCGAAAACGTTTTGGTGAAAATAGAGAAATTTTTCTTAGGAAGACCAATGCTTGCTACTGCCCATGCAAAAGTGGATGTCTTCGCCCGAAAATTAACACTCGAGGCTAACGGGGAAATTGACACATTTAGACCTAATGAACTTCTATCCACTCAAATAGTTTGTGCAATTGACCCCATTGGTGATTTTGGCGATGCATTAGAGGATTTTCTTAGTGACTCTCCGAAAACTCCTACAAATCTTGGCGAGATAGCTTCGGGAAAGGATTTCGATGTGTTCGTAAATTTTGAAGAAGAAGACCTAGGGGTTAGTGCCGATGATTTCTCTAGCGACAGCGTTTTATGAGATGGGAGCTCGAATCCATCATAGAAACCCTCATTATCTGAAAATTTCCTGCAAAATTAGGTTCATTGATTTCCATCCATTCATCGACACAGAGTCCCCAGTTAACATCATTTCTAAGGAATGCTACAACAAGGTTATGTAAAAAGAACTCGAATATAGAGGAAACAATTTCCTAGGTATTGCAACAAACATCAGTGTCTTTGTTGGGACTCAGTCATTTCTGGTAGACTTTGTGGTTTTGGATGACGTTAGCGAATTCATAGAAGATGGGCTAACCGGAGTAATTTTTGGGAAACCTTTTAAAGAACTATCTAGGCTAGACAAAAATGAGAAAGAAGGGCTGGTATGGTTAAAGATTGGGGACGATAAAATGGTTTTTAAAATGCCACGGACTGTTACAAATTTTAAAAAATGGACAAAAAGGCAGTTAAGCCATGCTCAGCCACTACTCGACATTAATGATAAAGATAAGGTCAAGGGTATTGACCACCCTTACCAGAATATCAAGAATTTTTACTCGGGATGTTTAGAACTAGGGATGGACTACAAACGGGATGAGAATCTGATAAGTTGGATCCAACGTGGAGATTGCCATATCCACGAAATGACCAACAAGCACTGGTAGCCTCGAGGGTTTGAGTCTAACTTAAAGACTCATAAATAAAGAAAAGTGCTCTTTCGGGAAACAGCCCGAATTATCCTTTTCTTTTGTTTTATTTCCATTTCTGTTGGGTTTTATGTTTTTAACCATTTTTGCAGGTAACGAAGAAAAATTGCTTCTGCATCATGCTGATCTGACTATAGTTACGGCGGAACCCATTATCATGGTTACGCCGTAACAAGCCCATTGCAGCAAAATTTCGGATGCAGTACCAATTACGGCGTAATTCCATCTCAGTGGTTACGCCGTAGCTACACTCTTACAGCATATGCCAGGTTTTGCCTAGTTACTGCGTAACTCCTTCTAAGAGTTACTACATAACTATCCTCTACATTACTTCTTTCATTTTAAACACAATAACCTTGTATTAGTATTTTAAATGAACTTTGTGGGTGGTGTGTTCACTGTAAACCCTCACGAGACTTCACTCGTCCACTTGGGACACCAAGTGGTTTAAAAGGCTTGTTGCATTTGCTAAATTAAACCGTGATTCCTACGAAAGTGAGTTAGGTTTATTTTTCATTTTTCTTTTTTAGAATTATGCTTGTCGGTAGTGTGATTTCAGGGATTGAAGTTTGCTTGTGGATGCTTATACGAAGGCACGACTCTTTCTCGTAGGCCTTCTTTCTTTTTGGAGCAAATTTTAGGGAAGTTCTCGCTCTAATTCTACTTTTCTCTTCACCTTTATTTAACGCTTAGTACAAAAGGGACTTTGTACAATTCAAGTGGGGGGACGGGAGTAGAATTGTCTCTTGAACTTTATTTTGCCCTCGTTTTTCTAGTTTATTTTGAAAAAATATGCCATTTTTAAAATTTTGACATGTTTTTCTTAACCTAACTAGATTAGACCTTAGCCGAGCACATACAACCCTTGATATTATATGGTGAGATTAGCCTTATCCGTTTTCAATATTTTAACCCAAATCCACCAAATTATGAGTGTGTCGGTAGCTTGTAAACTTTAAAACTTGGCCTTTGCATCATTTCGAGATCATAGACGAGGTATGTTGAGTTAGCTCGATGTATTTGGACTTTTCAGTTTAAGAAGGCAGTATTATAGGATTATCACCCAAATAGCCTACCATTGTGTGTCTATCGATTAGTCACCTCGACTTCTCGACTCCCATATGAAACCCTTTTGTTGCACTCACATTTAGTGTAAGATACCCCTAGATACACCCATCTGAGCCATTCCTTTCATTTTGTTAACCCAATATATTGTTTCGATACACCTATACACCTTAGCCTACCCTGTAGTCTTTATTTGTGATTGGGAAGTCATCATTTGCCTAAGTTCAAGGTTCAAGTGGAAAGGTTCGGGAATCACGCTTTCGTCGACGACATATTTTTAAAGATCATTGAAGACCCCCCCGAATTCCCATTGTTCGTCTCAAGTGGGGGGATGTTATGTTTAGTTGTTATGTTTATGTTTAAAAAAAAGTTATGTTATTTAGTTTATTGTAAAGTGCGATGTTATAAGCACTATGTTATTAGCTTTATAAAGATTTAGTATCGAGGAGGCCACCTCAGTCACATTTGAAGATTAGAGTTGGTAATTACGCCAACAGTTGAAGAAAAGGTAGTGTGCCCATCATGACGTTCTCTAATGACACATCTATCAAGTATTTCATGATCCGGTTTCTTAACTTCAAAGCTTGAACTTTGGGCGGACGGTAAGTGGTGATGACTTGGTTATAGATTTAGACTATCTGCTTGATTTTTATTTTACACCATTTATATATCTCATGTCTTATCCTACCCTTTAGTCATGAAACGTGTCTAAGTGATGCAGCGAGCAATCTTTGGTGTCTTGGCCATGGATTTGGTCATGTATCATTGATTTTGTCCACTTCGTCGTGACATGTTAGTAATGACAAATCACCCTTAACCCGTGTCGTATCTACCCATATTGCCTTCAAGAATTGTTTTGTCCTTAACTCTAGTGGTGGAGATTTTTGTAACTGCCAAGCTTATGATATAATACATGCTATGACTGTGCGATTGAGTGATCACCCCGAAATTGACACTTAGAATAGTTGAGAGATTTGAGTGTTTCGTTCCCATTTCGTGAGGTGTTCGTCTTTGTTTTATTCTAGCATAAGGGATTTGTAAACTTATATTTTCCAGGTAATGGGAGATATCTTTTTAGGATTCTATCTAATAAGGTCTACTTGATGGTAAGTAGAGTTCAAGTGGGGGGATATTTGATAACATCAAATTATCCTGAATATTAAGTGTCAATTTCCCCCGATAATACTTGTAATTTATATCATTTATATGGATTTACGCTTGTTTTCCATTATATTCCACTTTCTGGTAAATTACAAGCATTGGAGCTAAAGAGACGCGGAATTGGAGAGTTTATTGAATATTTATCATAGTACGCTCACTTTGAATAGGTTACGGCGTAACTCCTCTCTCAAATTACGCCGTAACTAAAGCGTGTCTCAGAAAACCAACTTATCAGAAGATTATGGCGTAACTCTCCCAAAAGATTACGACGTAACCATATTAGGTCAAATGAGGTTCCGCGACGCTGATAATTACGCCGTAACTCGTGCATAAACTACAGCGTAACCAAGAATTATTGAAGATACGGCGTAACCCCTTCTAAGGTTACGTCGTAACCATCAGATCTAGTGCAATTTACGAAGAAATAAGATGATTACGGTGTAACTATTTTATTAGTTACGCCGTAACCAAGATCTGGCCTATAAATACCCCACGATTTCTAGCATTTCAAAGCATCCCATTTTACACACAACAATCAGAGAACGTGGGTGATGTAGGTTTTACTGACCAGGTCTTAAATTTATAGTGTCTCGCAATACCTATGGTCTACCCTAGTGCACTAACGGGCAGTGTACCCGGTCGTGAGTAGTGTAGTAAACGGTAAAGCCGAGGTCGTCCCAAGAGCTATGTGTGTTGGATTATTACTAAGTCTAGTGTCACAGAATAATAATGGTTTCGATAGGAATTTAATTAATTAAACTACTAATGCAGAATAAAGTAAATAAAAGCAGATAAATGGCAAATAGAAATCAATAGAGAAAAGTGGTGCTAACCTAGTTAATCATCCTAGCTAGTTATGTCTACGTCTACTTACTTCCAATTACTTCAGGTGGGGTCAAATTCGAGAGGACAGCATTTGGTCAATTCGCCCTAACCTATCAGCAAAGATGCTACCACAGGAGAAATCATGCGCACCGTCGTAAGTCCTGTTGTTCCTGGTCCCCTAAGCCAAGTCATTAAGTACCGCTACATGCTAGATTCATAATAGTGAGTGCCCGGCCGTTAAGAACTTAGACACTACACCCCCAATTCTTATGTCCAAACGATAGGTGATCAGTTGGTTAAATCGCATAAGTAGAAAGGGTCGTCAGTTGGTCATATCTTACCCTTCCCGTCTCAGTCCGCTCACCTAGGGTCAGTTGGTCATATCTCCTAGTAAATTGGCCTCTACCGCCATTCAAAACTACCAAACCAAGGGTGGCTACCAATGAACTATGCATGCATACACTTAGAAATAATTGTACGGAAGTAAAGGTAAACATAAACAAAACAATTAAGGAATCATAACTAGGCTAGCACCAAAAGGTGCTTAGCCGCTCATCTTAATCATGCAAATCAATTCAATATTCAAAGGTACGAAATACATGAATTGAAAGTGAAAGAAATATAAAACGCTAATGCTTATCGTAATGGAGTGACTTCTCCCTTGGAAACAACTCTGTATGCTCCTCTAGACCTGCCTTGAGCTTTTTCCCACGTTCTCAGAGTGTTGTGTATGGAATGGGATGATTAGAAATGTTGGAATTCGTGGGGTATTTATAGGCCAAATCTGGGTTACGGCGTAACCAATATAGGAGTTACGCCGTAACCTTCAATTTCTTCGTAAAATGCACTAGATCTGCTGGTTGCGGCGTAACCTAATGAGTGGTTACGCCGTAGTCTCCAATAAACTTGGTTACGTCGTAAGAGATGCAGTGGTTACGGCGTAAGTATCAGCGGCGTGGAACCTCTTTTGACCTAATGTAGTTATGTCGTAACCTCTGGAAGGAGTTACGCCGTAACCTACTGATAAGTTGGCATACTGAGTCACGCAATAGTTACGGCGTAATGTGAGAGATGAGTTACGCCGTAACTTCTTCAAAATAGCATACTGTGATAAATCTTTAGATAAGTTTCTAGTTCCGCGTCTCTTTAGCTTCAATGCTCGTAATTTACCTGAAAGTAGAAAACAATGAAAAACAAGCGTAAATCCATAAAAATGATATAAATAACGAGCATTAATGGGGGAAATTGACACTTAATATTCAGGACTATTTGATGTTATAAAATATCCCCCACTTGAACTCTACTTGCCCTCAAGTAGACCTTATTAGATAGATTCCTAAAAAGATATCTCCCATAACCTGAAAAATATGAGTTTACAAATCCCTTATGCTAGAATAAAACAAAGCCAAACACCTCACGAAAGGGGAACAAACACTCAAATCTCTCAACTATTCTAAGTGTCAATTTCGAGGTGATCACTCAATCGCACAGTCATAGCATGTATTCTATCATAAGCTTGGCGGTAACACAAATCTCCACCACTAGAGTTAAGGGCTAAACAATTCTCGAAGGCAATATGGGTAGACACGACAAAGGTTAAAGGGTGACTCGTCATTACTAACATGTCACGGCGAAGTGGACAAAATCAATGATACATGACCAAATCCATGGCCAAGACACCAAAGATTGCTCGCTGCATCACCTAGACACGCTTCATGACTAAAAGGGTAGGATAAGACATGGGATATAATTGGTGTAAAATAAAAAACAAGCAGGTAGTCTAAACCTATAACCAAGTCATCACCACTTACCGTCCGCCCAAAGTTCAAGTTTAGAAGTCAAGAAACCGGATCATGAAATGCAAGGTAGATGTGTCATTAGAGGACGTCGTGATGGGCACACTACCTTTTCTCCAACTATTGGCATAACTACCAACTCCAATCTTCAAATGTGACCGAAGTGGCCTCCTCGATACTAAATCAATAAAGCTCATACTACAGTGCTTATAACAACGCACTTTATAATAACAATTTTTTTTTTAACATAACACTCAATACTAAGATAATATCCCCCCACTTGAGATGAACAATGGGAATTCGGGGTCTTCAATGATCTTCAGAAATGTTGTCGATGAAAGCATGATTTCCGAACCTTTCCACTCGAACCTTGAACTTAGGCAAATGATGACTTCCCAATTACAAATAAAGACTACAGGGTAGGCTAAGGTGTATAGGTGTATCGAAACAACATATTGGGTGAACAAAATGAAAGGAATGGCTCAGAAGGGTGCATCTAGGGGTATCTTGCACTAAAGATGAGTGCAACAAAAAGGGTTTCACATGGGGGTCGAAAAGTCGAGGTGACTAATCGATAGACTCACAATGGTAGGCTGTTTTGGTGATAATCCTATAATATTGCCTTCTAAAACTGAAAAGTCCAAATACATCGAGCTAACTCAACATACCTCGTCTATGGTCTCGAAATGATGCAAAGGCCAAGTTCTAAAGTTTACAAGCTACCGGCACACTCATAATTTGGTGGATTTTGGGTAAAATATTGGAAACGGATAAGGCTAATCTCACCATATAATATCAAGGGTTGTATGTGCTCGACTAAGGTCTAATCTAGTTGGGCTAAGAAAAACATGTCAAAATTTTAAAAATGGCATAATTTTTCAAAATAAACTAGAAAAATGAGGGCGAAATAAAGTTCAAGAGATAATTCTACTCCCGTCCCCCCACTTGAATTGTACAAAGTCCCTTTTGTACTAGGCATTAAAATAAAGGTGAAGAGAAAGGTAGAATTAGAGCGAGAACTTCCCTGAAATTTGCTCCATAAAGAAGAAGGCCCACGAAAAAGAAACGTGCCTTCGTATAAGCGTCATGAACAAACTTCAATCCCTGAAATCACAATACCGACAAGCATAATTCTAAAAAGAAAAATGAAAAATGAAAAACAAACCTAACTCACTTTCGTAGGAATCACGGTTGCATTTAGCAAATGCAACAAGCCTTTTAAACCACTTGGTGTCCCAAGTGGACGAGTGAAGTCTCGTGAGGGTTTACAGGGAACACACCCACAAAGTTCATTTAAAAACTAATACAAGGTTACTGTGTTTTAAAATGAAAGAATTAAAGCAGAGGAAAGTTACGTCGTAACTCTTTTGAGAGAGTTACGCCGTAACTGGCAAAACCTGGAATGAGCTGCAAAGCGAGTAGTTACGGCGTAACCACTGAGATGGTATTACGCCGTAATAGGTGATGCGTCAAGAATTCTGCTGCTAAAAGGTTGGTTACGGCGTAATCACCAAGATGAGTTACGCCGTAACTCTGTTCAGATCAGCAACTGCAGCATCAATTAATTCCTCGTTTCCTGCAAAAATAGTTAGAAAACACAAAACCCAACAGCAAAGGAAATAAAACAAAAGAAAGGGATAATTCGGGTTGTCTCCCGAAAGAGCACTTTTCTTAATTTACGAGTCTTTAAGTTAGACACGAAACCGCGGGGCTTCTATGGGGGCCTTTGGACTTGGCCCACTTCCACCATTCGTTGGCACTCATTCATCCAATTGTCAAGCCTTTTTTTCCTTGTAGAATTATTGATGCCATCTGTTCCAAACTTATGTGAAAGCCATTTATCACATGATTTTCCTCGTTCATCAACTTTAGTAATAATACTATTAGTAATGTTGATGTTGGATCTTGTACCGTCTATTGTGTCAGTGAGATGATTGCACTTATACTGCTTAACCAGTCCCTTAATGATTTTTGAGTTTCCAAATTTTATTTTGTACCAATCTTCCAATGCTAACTCAACATCATGTTTCTCTCCCTTATGAGGGTATATCCATTCATTAGCCTTTCTTTCACATTTTTGAGGATGAGTAAACGGTGGCCATGTTGTCACTGATTCGCTATCTTTAGTTGACATCGAGTTGCAAAAATGTTTGTTTGGATCCGGAGTTTCCTCAATGCTTTGGACAACTTCATCCTGTTTCTGCTTACAATTATCAATATTCTCTCTACTATCATTAGTAATAGGATTAGAGTGTAGAGTGGGATCTAGCGATTGAACATTAACAACGTCGACGTTATTAGAAATTTCAATTTTTGGTTTTAAATGTTCTTTCATACTAAAAGTTATTCGTTCATTTTCAGTTCCCAAAGAAATTTGTTTTTCAAAAACCTTAATCTGAGCCCTACAAGTGGCCAGAAAAGGTCTTCCAACAATTAAGTTGTAAGCCTCCCGCTTTCCCATGTCAATAACCACAAAATCGGTAGGGAAGAAATTTTTTCTAATTTTTAAAAGCACATTGTTCACAATTCCCCTTGGTACAGCCTTAGAGGAATCAACCATTTCAATCATAATAGTTGTTTCTTTTAAATTGGTAAGTTTGATTTTTTCAAATAAAGTGGTAGAGATAAGGCTTACCCCGGCCCCTAAATCAGCTAATGCGGGAATCTTAATGTTACCAATAGTGCATGGGAGAAGAAAACTTTCCTGGTATTGCTGTTTTTCAGGAAGTTGGCTAGGCAGGACCTCGTCGTCTTCTGATTTATCATCCTCTCTTAGGTAGTTAATCCCGAAAAGATCATTAGTGATAGAGGAAGTGCACTGCTCTTTCTTTGCTTTATCTTGCGCAAATACGGCCTTGCAGGCAATGTCTTTAGCATTACTTGTTTTAAGGTTTTTAGCCAATTGCCCAATTTGTGTTTCGAGGTTCTTAATCGCAGCATCTTGGTTAAGTAGGTTCATATTGGTGTCCTCCTTTACTTTTACCATCCACTCCTTGAGTCTATCTCCCTTTTTTGTAGATTCTTCGATGTGCCGGTGCATTATTTCCTCAAGGCCAGGTTTAGGAGGATTATTGTTGATTCTCGTGTAGTACCCAGGGGATTTTTCTTGATATCTGGGTCCGTTATTATTGTAGCTGTTGAAAGGGAATTCTCTTCCATAGTTAACTTCTCCGATCCTTTTAACTTCTTCGTTGGAGGAACATTCTTTAGAAGGTGGAGTCCCGTTTCGCTCAACTTGAATGGAATGCACATTTTCCTTGAGCTTCTTCATTTCTCTTCCAAGGCTTTCTAATTTGTTGTTTATTGCTGCAAGGCCTTCCATATCATCATTCTTACTTCGGTTGCTTCCTCCATTGTGCCATTTGTGAGAGTGGTCTGCCATTTTTTGAATAGTTTCTAAAGCCAGAGTGGGTGTCACACTAGGAATCGGCCCTTGATAATCAATCATTTGTCTTGATGAGATGTTCAGTCCCTTGTAGAAGACATTCACCTTTTGTTGGCTGTTGAGATCATGAGTAGGGCCTTTGTATAACAATTCGTTATATCTTTCCCAAGCTTGGTATAACGTTTCATCACCCTCATGCTTGAAGTTATGAATTTCTTCCAATTTCTTAGCCGTCTTAGATGGAGGACAGTATCTCTGAATGAAATACTTTTTTAAGATAGGCCAAGTGTTGACAGTCCCAGCAGGTAATCGATCAACCCATCTTTTTGCAGCTCTCGTAAGAGAAATAGGGAATACTCGTAACATTATAGCATCGTGTGAGACTCTGGGAATCTTGAATAGGCTGACAATGTATTCGACATTGTCTACATGTTCATGGGCATCATCGGTGATGCTTCCAGAGAAGGGATTTGCACGCAATTCCCTCATGAATTGAGGTTTGATTTCGAATTGAGCATCTTCTGCTATAGCCGGCCTAACAATTCCTGGTCCTTGTTCATCTCTTGTCAATGCCAAATACTCCTCAAGAGTGAGGTCATCGATGTTAACAGCTTCCATGGTACCTGAAAACTTGAATTATGATCGTGAGAAAAGTTTTAAAACGAAATTAAAGACTTAATATTAATCCTAATATAACTCCCCAGCAGCGGCGCCAAAAACTTGATGCAGGTTTTACTGAACAGGTCTTAAATTTATAGTGTCTCGTAATACCTATGGTCTACCCTAGTGCACTAACGGGCAGTGTACCCGGTCGTGTGTAGTGTAGTAAACGGTAAAGCCGAGGTCGTCCCAAGAGCTATGTGTGTTGGATTATTACTAAGTCTAGTGTCACAGAATAATAATGGTTTCGATAGGAATTTAATTAATTAAACTACTAATGCAGAATAAAGTAAATAAAAGCAGATAAATGGCAAAGAGAAATCAATAGAGAAAAGTGGTGCTAACCTAGTTAATCATCCTATCTAGTTATGTCTACGTCTACTTACTTCCAATTACTTCAGGTGGGGTCAAATTAGAGAGGACAGCATTTGGTCAATTCGCCCTAACCTATCAGCAAAGATGCCACCACAGGAGAAATCAGGCGCACCGTCATAAGTCATGTTGTTCCTGGTCCCCTAAGACAAGTCATTAAGTACCGCTACATGCTAGATTCATAATAGTGAGTGCCCAGTAGTTAGGAACTTAGACACTACACCCCCCAATTCTTAAGTTCATCCAAACGATAGGTGATCAGTTGGTCAAATCGCACAAGTAGAAAGGGTCGTCAGTTGGTCATATCTTACCCTTCCCGTCTCAGTCCGCTCACCTAGGGTCAGTTGGTCATATCTCCTAGGCAATTGGCCTCTACCGCCATTCAAAACTACCGAACCAAGGGTGGCTACCAATGAACTATGCATGCATACACTTAGAAATAATTGTACGGAACTAAAGGTAAACGTAAACAAAACAATTAAGGAATCATAACTAGGCTAGCACCAAAAGGTGCTTAGCCGCTCATCTTAATCATGCAAATCAATTCAATATTCAAAGGTACGAAATACATGAATTGAAAGTGAAAGAAATATAAAACGCTAATGCTTATCGTAATGGAGTGACTTCTCCCTTGGAAACAGCTCCGTATGCTCCTCTAGACGTGCCTTGAGATTTTTCCCACGTTCTCAGAGTGTTGTGTGTGGAATGGGATGATTAGAAATACTGGAATTCGTGGGGTATTTATAGGCCAGATCTGGGTTACGGCGTAACCAATATAGGAGTTACGCCGTAACCTTCAATTTCTTCGTAAAATTCACTAGATCTGCTGGTTACGGCGTAACCTAATGAGTGGTTACGCCGTAGTCTTCAATAAACTTGGTTACGTCGTAAGAGATGCAGTAGTTACGGCGTAAGTATCAGCGGCGTGGAACCTCTTTTGACCTAATGTAGTTACGTCGTAACCTCTGGAAGGAGTTAGGCCGTAACCTACTGATAAGTTGGCATACTGAGTCACGCAATAGTTACGGCATAATGTGAGAGATGAGTTATACCGTAACTTCTTCAAAATAGCATACTGTGATAAATCTTTAGATAAGTTTCCAGTTCTGAGTCTCTTTAGCTCCAATGCTCGTAATTTACCTGAAAGTGGAAAACAATGGAAAACAAGCGTAAATCCATATAAATGATATAAAAAACGAGCATTAATGGGGGAAATTGACACTTAATATTCAGGACTATTTGATGTTATCAGTGGGAAGAAGCCAAAGGCAGGTCTAGAGGAGCATACGGAGCTATCTCCAAGGGAGAAATCACTCCCCTATTATACGCATTAGCTTTTTATCTTTTCTTTACTTTCGATTCATGTATTTTGTAACATTAAACATTGAATTGATTTATATGGTTAATATGAGCGGCTAAGCACCTCTTGGTGCTGGCCTAGTTATGATTCCTTAATTGTTTTGTTTGCGTTTACATTACTTCCGTATAATTATTTCTAAGTGTATGCATGCATAGTTTATTGATAGCTACCCTTGTTTTGGTAGTTTTGAATGGCGGTAGAGGCTAGTTGCTTAGGAGATATGACCAACTGACCCTAAGTGAGTAGACTAAGACGGGAAGGGTAAGATATGACCAACTGACGACCCTTTCTACTTGTGCGATTTGACCAACTAATCACCTACCGTTTGGATGAACTTAAGAATTAGGGGGTGAGTGTCTAAGATGCTAGCGCCCGGGCACTCACTATTATAAGTCTAGCATGTAGCGGAACTTAATGACTCAGCTTAGGGGACCAGGAACAACTGGACTTATGAGGGGACACCTGACTTCTCCAGTAGTGGCATCTTTGCTGATAGGTTAGGGCGAACTGACCAAATGCTGTCCTCTCGACTTTGACCCCACCTGAAGTAATTGGAAGTAATTAGACGTAAACATTACTAGCTAGGATGAATAACTAGGTTAGCACCACTCTCCTCTATTTGATCACACCCTTTGCCTTTATTTGCTTTAGTAGTTAATTAATTAAATCATATTAAAATCCGTGACACCTAGACTTAGTATTAATCCAACACACATAGCTCTTGGGACGACCTCGGTTTTACCGAATACTACACTACACACGACCGGGTACACTGCCCGTTAGTGCATTAGGGTAGACCATAGGTATAACGAGAAATTATAAATATTAAAACCTGGTCAGTAAAACCTGCATCACATACAAAGGTTACCACCAAATTCAAATGGCAAAGGAAGATGAGGAAAAAACAGCCTTCATCACAAGTCAAGGAATATTCTGTTACACCAAAATGCCATTTGGACTCAAAAACGCAGGAGCGACGTACCAGCGGCTAGTAGATAAAGCTTTCTACAAGCAAATTGGCAGAAATCTAGAAGTCTATGTCGATGACCTGGTGATCAAAAGCCGTTCGGAGGAAGAAATACTAAGGGACATAGCGGAAACCTTCAAAACATTAAGAGAAATAAACATACTTTCGGAATGGAAGAGGGAATGTTCCTAGGGTAAACCGTGAACACTAAAGGAATCAAGGTATGCCCAGACAAAGCGGAAGCCGTACTAAACCTTCCATCTCCAAAATGCCTCAAGGACGTTCAAAGACTAAATGGGAAGCTAGCAAGTTTCAATTGATTCTTGGCTAAATCTGCTGAAAAGTCACTACCCTTCTTTAAAACACTCAAGAAGTGTACAAAAAAGAGTGATTTTCAGTGGACAAAAGAGGCGGAGGAAGCTTTTAAGCAGATGAAGAAAATGATAGCAAATCTCCCCACCCTCACCGCACCTCAGGAAAAAGAGGAACTCATAATATACCTTGCAGCAACTAAAGAAGCAGTCAGTGCAGTCTTGATGACAGAAAGGGAAGGCAAGCAAACACCGATATACTTTGTGAGCCGAGCCCTGCGAGGACCGGAAATAAACTACACACCAATGGAGAAGCTGGTATTATCTTTGGTACACGCTACGAAACGCCTGAAGAGATACTTTCAAGCACATACAGTAGTAGTCATCACGGACCAGCCAATAAAACAAATATTGTCAAAACAGAAGTTGCAGGCAGATTGCAAAAATGGAGCATTGAGTTAGGGGAGTATGATATACAATAAAGGCCAAGAACATCCATCAAAGGACAAATTCTAGTAGATTTCATAGTAGAACGCCCAAAAACGATGAAGAAGACGAGCCAATGGAAGAAGAGGAACTTCCACAACTATGGATCCTATTCACAGATGGCTAATCTTGCATAGACGGATGCGAAGCGGGGCTAATACTGACAGACCCTCAGGGGATGGAGTTCACTTATGCTTTAAGGTTCGATTTCAAAACAATAAACAATGAAGCTGAATATGAAGCCTTAATAGTTGGGTTAAGGATAGCAGAACAAATGGGAGTCAAGAATTTGCAAGCAAACGTAGACTCAAAACTGGTGGCAAACCAAGTCAATGGAACGTACATCGTAAAAGAATCAGGGATGATCCAATACCTAGAAAAGGTAAAGGAACTCCTAAAAAACTTCCAGATGTTCTCAATCAAGCAAGTACCCAGAAGTGAAAACAAAAAGGCGGACGCCCTGAGCAAAATGGCTTCTACCAGCTTCACGCACCTGAAAAAGCAAGTACTGGTAGAAGGACTCAGCCAAAAGTCAATAGAGGAGACACCGCTCGTAGCAATCACGAAAGAAGAAGGGTACACATGGATGACCCCGATATATGAATACCTGGCAAAAGAAATACTCCCAGCTGAGGAAAAGAAAGCACGGGAAATTAAAAGAAAATCACAAAGATTTGCAGTAATCAATGAGACACTTTACAAGAAGTCTTTTCTCGGACCATGGCTACGGTGTGTAGGACCCCTCCAAGCTAATTATGTGTTAAAGGAAATTCATGAAGGGTCTTGCAGCATGCATGCTGGACCAAGGTCCGTAGTGGTCAGAGCCCTACGTACCGGATACTACTAGCCCACCATGCATGAAGATTCTCGGAAGCTAATCCAAGCATGCAAAAACTGTCAGGTACACAGGCCAGTCCCGAAGCACCCACAAGAAAAGCTAACACCTATCACTTCCCCATGGCCATTCTACAAATGGGGAATTGACATCGCAGGACCTCTACCGAAAGGACCTGGAAAAGTCATATTCCACATAGGAGCAATAGACTACTTCACGAAATGGATAGAAGCAAAGCCGGTCGCCACCATCACAGGAAACCAGATCAAAAAATTCATATGGGAAAACATTGTATGTAGATTCGGACTCCCTGGAGAAATAATATCCGATAACGGAAAACAATTCCGAGACAACCCATTCAAAGAATGGTGTGAAAAAATTAATATAAGGCAACACTTTGCTTCAGTTAAACATCCATAAGCAAACGGACAGGTAGAAAGAGCAAACAGGAGCCTAGTGGAAGGAATAAAGGCCCGGTTGGAAGAAAGAAGCAAGAATTGGGTGGATGAGCTGTCGAATGTCCTATGTGCACACCGCACAATCATTAAATCCAGCAACGGAGACACTCCATTCTCATTGACATATGGAACAGAAGCTGTCATCCCGACTGAGATAGGAATGCCAACATGGAGGACAGCGGAAGCTAACATAGAAGAAAATGATGAAGCGTTGGAAATGAACTTGGATCTCCTTGAAGAAAGAAGGGAACAAGTGGCAATACGTGAAGCAAAAAGCAAGGCGCAAATGG
Organism: Chrysanthemum makinoi; assembly: GCA_910596185.1. Classification (NCBI taxonomy): domain Eukaryota; kingdom Viridiplantae; phylum Streptophyta; class Magnoliopsida; order Asterales; family Asteraceae; genus Chrysanthemum; species Chrysanthemum makinoi. Next base: position 186,036,916 of record OU343221.1, read on the forward strand.
AGAAATATTATAACTCAAGAGTTCACAATACAAGTTTCAACCCAGGAGACTTAGTTTACCGCAACAATGTCGTAAGCCACGCCGAAGAAGGAGGGAAATTAGGACCCAAATGGGAAGGACCCTACGAGGTCACGGAAGCATTAGGAAAAGGCGCATACAAGCTGAAAGATCATGCGGGAAATCCAATTCCACGGACATGGAACGTTTGCAATCTTAAGAGATCTTACATACATCAAGTGTAAGCAACCCGTCCCTCGCGGACATCGCGGAGGAGGGTCAATGTCATAATCTATCTTTTTATATTGTAATATTTTTATGTTGAATGAAAAAAGGTGAAGCTTAGCTACCTTCACCAGCTTTTACTTTAAAATTTTCTGATCATTTGCTTTAAAAAGAAATATTAACTTATGTAAGTAAGACGCGCATACATTTGGGAAAGACCCATACAACGTTATTCCGAATAACAAAAGGCTGAGTAACCTCCAAATTAAATCAAGTTACGTAGGAGATGTTGCAAGTCCAGTATCGGGCGAATAACCCACAAGTATTCAGAAAAGACTATTATAATAGGCACATCAGTGTGAAGATTAAAAATAGCAAACATTAAAATGTTTCAAAACAACAAAATATGCATACGATAGACAGTCTAAAGAAACAAAAGTGCCGCGCTTCGGCAGGCCAAAAAATAGGAAACACAAAAAGTATCATAACAACAAACTCTACTTGGTCGGAAGGGTCTGTAAGCGGGTCCGTCCCAGACTACCCACAAGCATCCGCACCAAGGCCACTTGCATCACCACCATGCTCTAGTAGGTTTGATGCTCCGGAACTAGACACACAAGCTGAATCCACCAAAGTTTCCACAGATAAAGAGCTAACCCAGGAATACCAAATATCTGCAAGAGCTAACCAATCGTGCAGAGAACCTTCCCTTTCCGTTCCCGATCTATCGAAGCAATCTTTGATCGCAGCGGAAAGAGGAGACTCACTTACCGCAGGGCCCCCAGAATTACCAACAGGAACGGTCAGCTGCTCCAAGAAAAACTGAAGGTTAATAGCGGACGAGTCAGCAGAGGACACCCCAGGAGGAAGTAAATGCATAACATCCTCAACAGCAGAATCCTTAAGAGCCTCCAATGAGGACAGCAAGGGGAATTGGACACCACGGAGCACTTGAAGAGCGTTCTCATAGTCAGCCTCGGCAGAAGGGTTAAAAGCCTCAACACGGGAAAGAGACGTACTGGCCACACCATGACAGTGTCCGGCGAGAAGCCCATCTTGCATCCCCTTGTCAATAGCACAACTAATGGCCACACTCAAAGCATCAAGGTAATCTTGTGAATGCCAGCACCTGGACACGACAAGCTTAAAACCTTCGGATAACAACCAACGAAAAACCGACATAGCAGCAAGAAAACATGGGTGGAGCCTCTCCTCCAAATAAAGGACAACCTTCATAAAGAACTCCCTTAAACAAATAAGTTCCAAAGCACGGGGGCGGAGGTCCGAACATTCACCCTCCAAAACATGTACCTGAAAATAACAAACGTTGTAGGTAATATAAAAAAAGGGGGGAGAGCGGAAGGAAGAAGAAAGAAAACAAAAAAGAAAAACCTGCTTAACAAGTTCAGCGTTGCGGGATGCAAAAGAAGAGTTCGCACACCTTAACTGCTCAAGCTCGATATCTTTGCCAGAAATGGAAGACTCAAGCTCTTTAATCCTGGCACGCAATACCTCATTTTCTTTGCCAGCTGCTCCCAAAGATGATACATGGCCACGAAGAGATAGCATCTCAGAAGTTTCAGATTCAGCCCGTGCCAACTGGGACTCCAGCCTATGAATCATGTCAACTTGGATACCACACCTGGTAGATAACCTCTCTTTCTCTTGCAAATAGCGTTCCGCACGCATCCGCACCTCAGAACCAAAGCACAAGTGACGAGCTGACAGGACGTCGAAACCTTAAAGCAATTGATCAAGGCTCATCTCGCGAAGTGGAGAAAAAAGCCTAGGAGGGGAAACCCCATCAACAGCTTCGCGACAGTCTGAGGGATTGTCAAGAAGAGATCCATTGGACACTTTCCAATCCGGAAGATAACGCTGCTGTGACCGCAGAGGATCAAACCCAATAGCAATCCGAGCATCACTAGCAAAAGGCTGACTAGCGGAAGGACCATCAAGATCTTCAACATTCTGATCGGCCCCTCCGCCGGAGGGCGAACTAAAGAAAGAAGAAACATTCTTCAATACTGGAACAGCAGCTGAAACAGTCGCAGCAACGGTGGTAGCAACAACACCCAAAATATTTTCGGACCTGGTACAAGAGGTAACCTCAGCCCCAGCAGCAGAGGTACTAGAATCAGAAGAAGAATCAACCAACCTTTGAGGAGGACCAATAAAGGGCTCACGCCTGATGGAGGAGCCGACAGAAAACTCAACCTCGCGCTCAAGAGTAGTTGAGATAGAAGAGGATTCCCGCTAAATTGTTCCCCGCGTATAGTTTTGGACCATTTTGCAGATAGCTAGCTTATGTGTAGTTTTGTAGATGATTATGTGATCATGGTTTTTTAACCGTTTTTGGTGAATTTGGATACTATGATTATGTTTAGCGAATTTGGATATGTATGATATTATGTTTAGCGAATTTGTGATGTGAGAGTATTTTGTGGTGTTGTAGCATTTGGATATACATGTTGTGATGTTGTAGAATTTTTCTGAAAACATTTCGTAAAAAATCTGGAAATTACCCATTTTGCAGCAATACGCAGCAAAATGGGTGATAGGCTTTTGGCGGGGACATGTCCCGCCAAAAGCAAGAAACAACTTTATATGGTTTATGCTTTTCGTAGGGACACGTCCCCGCCAAAAGTGCTGATATCAACAGTGGATAACACTTTTTGGCAGAGACGTGTCCCCACTGATCTCAACAGTGGATAACCCTTTTGGCGGGGACATGTCCCCGCCAAAAGAGTTTATCTCAACAGTGGATACCTCTTTTGGGATTAATTAACTTAATCACTATGTTAGTGATTTTTTGAGTTAATTTAGTAAGCTTTTGGCGGGGACATGTCTCCGCCAAAAAGTTGTCACACTGGACAATATTTGACCAGACCAAAAGTCGCGGGTCCTACAAGTCCCTACCAAAAGACGCACTTAGTCCCCGTAAAAAGTATCAGCGATGAGCCGTTAGCGGAGACGTTTCGGCGGAGACATGTCCCCACTGAAACTTATTGATGGGGACATGTCTTCGCCGAAAGCTTCAAATCTTCCCCTCCAATTGTGTCAGAATGTTGTAGTGATCATGTATCATGTAAGCATTTACCATGACCCAAAAAAAATTATTGTCAAAAAGAGAATTAACAAAAAACAACACTTAACCAATTGTTTTCACTCAACCAATTTCAATTGCATACATTTAAGCATTTATATTCTTATGCCGCCATATGTCACCGTGAATTTAGTTTGAATTTCAACGTCGAAGCATATATGGTTTGAGCGTAATGGGACTGGGGAGGGTAGTTTGATCGGCCTACAAATCAGTAAATCCTAGTTTTAATAGCTAGAGTGGTCTGATTGTTTCTACCAAAGTACGTACAACCGAACACCAAAAACTTTGAGCAACCGCATGGTCAATTAAGAAATAGTGAGTTGATTCACTGATTCGGTAGCATTATCACAAATTGAGCATCTAGGCAAATCAAATCATGATATATAGTTATACCACGATTATGAAGTTTCCAACGGGTAAATTTAATTCATAATATGCTTCCACTATGTTATAGTAAAAAACGGTTTCTACTTATAAAATTCAGACGTAAGTTTAACACAACTAAAACAATGTTTCCAAGCTGCACGCACTTTGCTTTTGTTCTATAGTATTTTTTTTTTTTTCAATCTTCTACATAAGATATTTAATCAACTTGATTATTTCTTACCTTAATATATATAATATTTTGTTTGATCATCATTCCCTCTCACTCTCTATATGGTATGTGTATATATAAAGCTTGTGCAGAGTCAGAAACAAGAGGAGGTAGAGTGGGGCATGTGCCCTTAGCAAATAATATTGTAGTGTAAATTTTTTAAAATACCTTGCTATTTTTGTAATTTACTTTTCTAACGAACCAATTTATAGTGTAGTTTCTAAAAATTATCAAAGTTTGTCCATTCGACCATAACTTTTTGGCTCTGTGTATGCGCATGTAGACTATTGAGGTTGTCATGTATGCGTTTTTTTATGCCTCTTCTTGCTTGTTTGTATATTGATGTTTCACATAAATCATCATTGTGGATATTGTATAGATCGATAAATTAAATGCATGACTATAAGATATGGTTTTATAAGAAATTAGATAGTGTTAAAATGTCGATGAGCATGAAAGAGTAGACGGATTAATATGACTTTTGGCATCCCTCATCTAGCTGTTCTGAGTTGTAACATTGTGGCACAATAAAGACTTTCCTTCTTAACATAATGGGCTTAAGGGGATATCTTTGTTGATGCAGTATATACTTATAAAGCATTTAAGCCATTTTTATTAATCCTTAAACTTGAAAAGTTAAAAAAAAAAAAAAATAAATAAATAAATAAATAAAATAAAATCACTAAATATCCTTGATTAAAAATAGTAATAACATTCACTATTAAATTAATATTTTAAATATTGTTTAATCCTTAAACTTTTATTATTTCATTTATAACTCATAATTTTTTTTCTTGCAATGATTGCATATTAAACATGTAAGTTGCATCAAGGGTCATCCCAAAACACAATATAAGCCTCTCTTCCTGATGCGAAAAGGATAAAACGATCATTAATGTGGATGCATATCAAACTCGTAAATTGCATCAAGGGTCATCCCAAAACACAATATAAGCCTTTCTTCCTGATGCAAAAACGATAAAGCGATCAGTAATGTGGATGTTTCATTGTGTGAGTTACAAGTGGACCATAGCGCGCTGTACGTCTCGTTTAAAGATGTGGATTAGTTTCCAACAAAGATCAATGACGTATGTTTTGCACAAAATCATAACAACGAACTATATGATGGAATGCAGTAGGATATGCTATACTAGCTAGTATAAAGTTACACTTTGATAAAAGTTTTTAAAGTGAGTGTAGATATGACGATTAACTATTAACTGGGAGGCTAACATCATATTTAATTTGAATTGACTATATGATTGATTAGCCATAACTCTGAAAGCAACTTACCACCAAGTGTTGTCCACTAAACCCATGTTCTTGCAGATTGATATTTAGAGTGTGAATGGGAACATTATTGGAAACTTGCATTTATTTTCTTTGTACACCTAAATGAGAAAATTCATTCAATGCAAATCAATTTAAATCTTTTATTTATGATAACATGTATTGCAAATGTAAAAAGCAATTGAATACAGGTTGCAATAATATATCCTTTTACTCGCATCATGAACCTGACTTGGTTTGCTACGACAAAACAAAATAAATGTAGACCGTATCATATGGCCAAGATGTTGGTGACTTTAGTGTCATCAACTATTTTAGGTACTTACGATTTACTAAAGATCAGTGAAAAACGTATTAAGCTCGGACACGAGTTAGGGAAGTGTGGAGTACACACTCATTGAGCTAATATGTTTTCGCCCAGACAAAAATGCAGAGGTCAAGGGGCAGAGCCCCAAAACCTAAACGGTCTTTTACTAATCGGTATTAAAGGATTTAATAGTTTTCCCGCCAAAACCCAACCAACATGTCTGTTGGTGAAGGGTTGTGACCCTTCGGTTTTAACAAAAAATAACTGTAATTAACTGCCATTTAACTGTCATAGATGTCTGTTATTTAACACACATATGTGGTCTCACAAGAACATACAAATTCACACAATTCTCTTTGTCTTGCTTCGTTCTCTTATGCCTAGAAACGAAGTGTTCTTCTCGAATTATCCCGATAAGGATTTCATGATACCCAGGCACCAATAGGGTCGAAATACTTTGTACGGAAAGTGAACTTACACAATTCGTGAAGATATCCAAGATTATCATCACCTTAACCCGATTTCTAACAAATGTATAAAGAATTATGTGATAATCATGGCTGGAGGAAATACTGTAAAGGAGATGACTACAAACTTTGGGAAACTCGATAAGTTTGAAACGCATGATTTTAGACGATGGTAGAAGAAGATGCACTTCCTTTTGACAACATTAAAGGTTGTGTATGTTGTGTCTACCCTATGCAAGAGTTGTTGGAAGATGATACGATGGAAGCTGTCAGACGCAGATCGAAGTGGGAGAACGACGACTACATCTACAGAGGACACATACTAAGCGGCATGTCTGATCCCCTATTTGATATTTATCAGAATGTAGAATCTGCAAAGGAGTTGTGGGATTCTCTTGAATCCAAGTACATGGCAGAGGATGCTTTTAGTAAGAAGTTCCTTGTAAGTAATTTCAATAATTACAAGATGGTCGACTCAAGGCCTGTCATGGAACAATTCAACGAACTCCTCAGAATCCTTGGACAATATACACAACACGGTCTGAAAATGGATGAATCAATATCTGTTTCAAGTGTGATAGACAAGTTGCCTCCTTCCTGAAAGGATTTCAAACACAGTTTGAAACATGGTAAAGACGATCTGTCTTTGGTTCAACTTGGTAGTCACTTGCGTATAGAAGAATCTCTAATGGCGCAAGAAAGTGACAAGGGCAAAGGAAAAGAAGTTGTTGGACCCTCGATTAATATGATGGATGAGGGTGGAAAGAATAAAAACAACAAACAAAACAAAGGAAAGAAACGTGGTTCCAACAAGAAGCCTAAATTGGCATGTTGGAAGTGTGGCAAATCTGGTCACTTTAAGAAGGATTGCCATATTAAAAACACGAAGGATGGCGCAAGCACTAGTGGTTCGGGAAAGGGGTCTAAGGACCATTCCCAAGACCCAGGTCAGAATTTAGTACATGGTTGGAACAGATTTATTAAATATTTTGTTTCTCTAAATTCTAAAGCATTTTATGTACAGGTTGATGCAATTGCGTGGTGGATTGATTACGGTGCCACAACTCATGTTTGTAAAGATCGTTGCTGGTTTAAGACATATCAACCGGTGGAAGACGGATCTGTTCTTTACATGGGTGATGATCATTTCACTCCTATTCATGGAAAAGGAAGTGTGGTGTTGGAATTCAGTTCTGGAAAATCTATTACTTTGTTTAATGTGTTGTATGTACCAAAACTTTGTAAGAATTTAATTTCTGATCCTGTATTAAATAAGTGTGGATACAAACAAGTGTATGAATCCGATAAGTATATCTTATCGAAGTCTGGTGTATTTGTAGGATTTGGTTATTATAATAATGGAATGTTTATGTTAAATTTGAATAAAGTTCCTGATGATTCTAGTTCTGTTTATATGTCTAGTTTTGATGTTGTTAATTCCTCATTATGACATGCTCGTTTAGGACATGTGCACTATAAAAGAATGCTTGAAATGTCTAAAGATGATTTAATTCCTGCTATTGATGGAAATACAGAAAAATGTTATACTTGCATGTTAACAAAAATCACTGGACAACCATTTAAGGTATAACAAGGAAATCTGTAATACTTGAATTAATACATAGTGATTTATGTGATTTTCATGCAACTCCATCTTTAGGAAATAAAAAGTAGGTTATCACTTTTATAGATGATGCCTCTAGGTTCTGCTTTGTTTACTTGCTACATGAAAAAGATGAAGCCCTAGATAAATTTAGAATTTATAAAATAGAAATTGAATTACAACAAAATGACTTGATTAAAACCTTACGCACGGATAGAGGTGGTGAATATTATGATCATGTATTTTTCCAATCCGTAGGAATCATTCATGAAACTACGGCTCCTTATACACCACAACAAAATGGTGTAGTCGAAAGGAAAAATAGAGCTCTTAAGGAAATGGTTAATGCCATGTTATTTTACTCAGGTTTGAGTGACGGGTTCTAGGGAGAAGCCATGTTGACGGCTTGCTATTTATTAAATAGGGTTCCAAATAAAAGGAACAAGACTACCCCATATGAACTTTGGTATAAAAAACGACCCAACTTGACATTTTTGCGAGTTTGGGGGTGTAGGGCTGTTGTTAGACTTTCGGACCCTAAAAGAAAAACTTTGGGTGAAAAGGGTATTGATTCCATCTTTGTTGGATATGCTGAGCATTCCAAGGCATATAGGTTCTATGTTATAGAACCTAATGACTTCGTTTCTATTAACACAATTATAGAATCAAGAGATGCAATATTTGATGAGAATCGTTTCTCTTCAATACCTAGACTAAAGGATATTATACCAAATTCGGATGAATCTCAAAAGGATGATCACTCAAATGATTTACCAAGTGAGACACCTGAACCTCGTAGAAGTAAAAGAGCTAGGAAAGCTAAATCATATGGTTCTGATTTTCAACTATATCTAGTTGAGGGATCAAGAGATCAAATTGAATCTCAATACTCTTACTGTTATAGTATAGAGGAGGATCCAAAAACCTATGATGAAGCTATGAAATCTCGAGATGTTGCTTTTTGGAAAGAAGCAATTGATTATGAGATTGGTTCTATTATGGAAAATAATACATGGGTTTTATCTGATTTACCACCAGGTTGCAAACCTTTAGGTTGCATATGGATCTTCAAAAGGAAGATGAAAGTCGATGGAACAATTGACAAGTTTAAGGCTCGATTGGTAATCCAAGGCTTTAGAAAAAAGGAAGGGATCAATTAATTTGATACCTACGCACCAATTGCTCGTATCACTACTATTAGATTGTTGACAACTTTGGAAGCTATTTACAATCTGGTGATCCATCAATGGATGTCAAAACAGCATTTTTAAATGGTGATTTGGAGGAAGAAGTGTGTATGAAGAAACCGGAAGGATTTGTTATGCCAGGTAAAGAGCATAAGATGTGTAAGTTAGTTAAGTCATTGTATGGGCTGAAACAAGCACCTAAGCAGTAGCATCAAAAGTTTGATGAGGTTGTGTTGTCAAGTGGTTTTCTCGTAAATCAATCTGAAAAATGTGTATATAGAAAATTTAATGGATCCGGTAATGGAGTTATCATTTGTATATATGTTGATGACATGTTGATTTTTGGCACTAACCAAAATCAAGTTGATAAAACTAAGAAGTTTTTGTCATCAAAGTTTTCCATGAAAGATATGGGAGAAGCATATGTTATTCTTGGTATTAAGATTAAACATCAACATAGAGGGATTGTAATTACACGATCTCACTATATTGAGAAAATACTCAAGAAGTTCAATTGTGAAGATTGTTCTCTGGTGAGTACTCATATGGATCCGATGGAGAAACTTATGCCTAATACAGGTAAACCTGTGGCTCAGCTCGATTACTCAAAAGCCATCGGTTGTTTGATGTATGCTATAACGAGCACTAGACCTGATTTTGCTTATGTAGTTGGTAGATTGATCAAGTTTACTAGTAATCCTATTAGACATCATTGGCATGCAATAACAAGGGTATTCAAGTACTTGAAAGGTACTATGAATTATGGTTTATCATATGTAGGATATCCTTCGATGTTAGAAGGTTATTCAGATGCTAGTTGGATAAATCATGTTGAAGATTCATCTTCTACTAGTGGATAGGTGTTCTTGCTTGGGGGAGGTGCCATTTCATGGGCTTCCAAGAAGCAAACATGCATAACTAGTTCTACCATGGAATCTAAGTTTGTATCTTTGGTTGCTGCTAGTAAAGAAGCATAATGGCTAAGAAACTTGATACATGAGATTCCAATATGGCCGAAACCGATAGCACCAATATCTATCCATTGTGATAGTGCCGCCACTTTGGCTAGAGCTTATAGTTAAATATATAATGGCAAGTCTAGATACTTAGGTGTTAGACATAGTATGATTAGGGCGCTAATCATGAATGGTGTGATATCTATAGATTTTGTTCGGTCTCAACATAATTTAGTTGACCACTTGACGAAGGGGTTAGCTAGAGACTTGGTGTTTAAGTCTGTGATAGGGATGGGATTAAAGTCCATCTAAATATACTAGCTATGAGATACCCAATCCCTTCTAATACAACGTTAGAAGCTGAATTCAATGTGGAAAGCTCATAGTTAGAGATTGGAGCACATGTGTTTATTTTCCCGAGGTATGTGTTCAGACCTGCAAGTGATGATTAGGTTGAAGAATATCTTCTTAATGGTTCTTTTGAAAAATTGAAAATGCAGGTGCAAGACTAAAAGGACCACCTATGTGAGCATGAAGTTTTGCCGCTTCAAGAAGCTTGGACTTGGCTTCCTATATGTTCATTAATGGATAAGGACGCATGGCTTGTATAGTGTCAAGTATATACAGTAGAATGTTGTAAAAACTTATGTGTATAGTATCTTCAGGTATTCAAATGAGTTGACGGGTTAAATCGTTACGACACCCCAATTCTCGAGTATTCGAAATGTGTATTATACTAAGATGAAAATTCAATCGTAAGACATTTTCATTTATGCATTTGTTTGTTTCGTTATGTTTGTTATTTATTCTTGTATATATTATTATATATAATTAGTAAATCGAGGATTACACTAAAATGGGGGGATATGTTGGTGATTTTAGTGTCATCAATTATTTTAGGTAATTGCGATTTACTAGAGACCAGTGGAAAACGTATTAAGCTCAGATACGAGTTAGGTAAGTGTGGAGTACACACTCGTTGAGCTAATATGTTTTTGCCCAGACAAAGATGCATGGGTCAAGGGGTAGAGCCCCAAAACCTAAACGGTTTTTACTAATCGGTATTAAAGGATTTAATAGTTTTCCCGCCAAAATCCAACCAACGTGTCTGTTAGTGAAGGGTTGTGACCCTTCGGTTTTAACCGAAAATAACTGTAATTAGCTGCCATTTAATTGTCATAGATGTCATATTTAACAGACATATCTTGTCTCACAAGAACATATAAATTCACACAATTCTCTCTATCTTGATTCGTTCTCTTGTGCCTAGAAACGAAGTGTTCTTCTCCAATTATCCCGATAAAGATTTCGTGATACCCAAGCACCAACAGAGTCGAAATACCTTATACGAAAAGTGAACTTACACGATTCGTGAAGATATCCAAAATTACCATTGCCCTAACCTGATTTCTAACACAAGAAAGGGTGCGGTGAGCTCATGTTTCAAATCCTTGCCTAAAAGCTAGTTACGATAACAACTTGTATAGTCGTCTATAAAAAAATTGTCATGTTTATCGTGACCAATATTTCGTTTCATCACGGATGCAGTCTATAAAAGGATGTTAATTAAGAATCGACATACGTCATAGTTTTTTAGCATCAACATCACTGAAAGTATTTTACATATATGATAATGACCGATTAAAAGCTAATTAAATGTCCGGATGTCTATAAATTGGTAGCAAATCAAGAGTGTAAAAACATTGGCGGTTTAAACTTTTTTGCTGTCAAGGTCCTTGTCATTAAACTTCTTTCAAAGATCTAATTTTATATTTGATCCTACATGTTCAAGTTCATAAGTCTATACATAAGTCATGGTGTGTATTTAGTTTTTAATAATGTGAGATAAATCACATGATAACTCGTTATAATGTCTATGAAAGTATATTTAACATTGCCTAAACAACTAAACGTGTTTAGAAGTCGTACATAAATCTGTGTCATCATAAATGATATTTTTTAGATTTTAAGCTGCATGCATTTTATTTTTTTCTTTCTAATTTAAAAATATTTATAATTAAATAACAGCAAGGCCCTCACCATTTGACTTATGAGTTTGAAGGAGTTAATTCCATTTATCACTAAATAATGTAATAATTTATTTTGTATGAATGACTCTTCCGGCTCGACAAATTGACCTTATAGTTTTTAAGCCTTAGGACTGAATGAGCATTATTTGTACCTGTGAAAGTGAACGATTTCCTAATTTACTTTTTCTTAATCGATTTGTATAATGGCTAAAGAGCTACGACCGGCCAGTTATACTTTAAAAATAATTAACTGTCAAGATACAAACTAATAATAAGTTTGGTAGAATTTAATTGCAAAACTAGGAGCCGTTTAATTGGTGAAAAATTTTCTTATTTTTTCGTTTCTAAATTCCTAGAGAAGGGATTGATATTTCTTCTCTAAAAAAGAGTTCAGAATTTTGAAAACCCGTTTAGATGGATTTATATTTTTCCCATTTTAAAAAATGAAAAGATGTTTAGATGAAGCTATTTTCAAACACTTTTTCTTTTATAAATCAACTTTTTGTTCCATATTGGATCTTTGTACATTTTTATCCATTTTATACATTTTTTACGGTTTTATACGTTTCATCTGCTTTTATACGTTATCATTTGTTTTTATCCATTTTTATACCTTTCATCCGATTTTATTACGTTTTTTACGTTTTCGTCTGTTCTTTTGTGTTTTCGTATGTTTTTTACGTTTTCGTCCGTTATTTTACGTTTTCGTCTATTATTTTACGATTTCATATGTTTTTTTACGTTTTCATCATTTTTCTACATTTTCGTCTGTTTTTTTACGTTTTTGTCTGTTTTTTACGTTTTTGTCCTTTTTTATACGGTTTTGTCCATTTTTTACGTTTTCGTCTGTTATTTACGTTTTCGTCTATTTTACGTTTTCAACCATTTTTTAGGTTTTCGTCTGTTTTTTTACGTTTTCGTCTATTTTTTACGTTTTCTTCCGTTTTTTTTTGTTTTCATCTGTTTTTTACGCTTTCTTTCGTTTTTTACGTTTTAGTCCATTTTTGTTTTTTTTACATTTTCGTCTCTTATTTTATCTCTTTCGTCTAAATTTTTACGTTTTCGTCTGTTTTTTACGTTTTCGTCCATTTTTTACGTTTCGTCTGTTTTTCTTCTTTTTCGTCCGTTTTCTTACATTTACGTCCATTTCTTAAATTATCGTCTCTTTTTCATGTTTTCGTCCTTTTTTACCATTTAATCCCTTTTCTTACGTTTTTGTCCACATTTTTACGTTTTCGCCTGTTTTCTTACGTTTCGTTCATTTTTACGTAAAAAATAGACGAAAACGTAAAAAATGGACGAAAACGTAAAAAAATGGGCGAAAACGTAAAAAAATGGACGAAAACATAAGAAAACGGGCGAAATGTAAAAACGGACAAAAATATGAAAAACAAATGGAAACATAAAACAACGGACGAAAACGTAAAAAAACGGCGAAAACGTAAAATAAATGACGAAAACATAAAATAACAGACAAAAACGTAAAGAAGCGGACGAAAACGTTAAAAACCGACAAAAACATTAAAAAGCGAACGAAAACGTAAAAAAGGGACGACAACGTAGGAAAACGGAAGACAATGTAAGGAAATGGATTAAAACATTAAAAAAAAACTAACGAAAACGTATTAAAACGGTCGTATAAAAAGTGAGAACGAAAAAAGTTAGAAGAGTAAAATTAGCTTTTCAAATTTGTGGTTAAAATTTGAGAATGAGAATTTCACATTTTTTGGAAATTTGTTGGAAAAAAGTTTAACTAAACGGAATTTCAATTTTTTCCTTTTCAAATGAAAAATTTTCTGAAAAAATGAGAAATTTTTCACCAACTAAACGGCCCCTAAATGTTTTGAATAATGTGTGTATATATGCGTTTGTCTAATGCTCACAAACAATCACATATGAACTTATTTTTCCTTCTAAACTTAACCGAGTTAGTAAGCATTAAACAAATTGAACAAAAATTGTGGGTTATACTTAGTATTGTTTGTTTATTAAAAGATTTTGAGTCTAAATTTGATTCGTACATTTGAATTGATATTTGTGGTTGAAAAGTTTGGATATGATTTTTATCATAATTCAAGTAAGTTATTGAAAAATCTGAATCTGACTCAAATAAAGTTGATTGTTTTGATTAAAATGTCTAAATGTTAAACTATCATTTTTTACAATTTAAATAGTAAACGATTGCATTGCACAAGAAAGAAACTTAAAAAAAAAAAAAAAAAAAAAAAAAAAAAAAAACTTAATTTATAATATAATCAAGGAATTATATATTTGGAGGCCGCTCAACTATAAACTTTCTACTTTTAGGTCACTAATCTAATTAAATTTACTTATAGGTCACCCAAATATGTGTTTGTTTCGTTTATATCAGTCTCATTCAAATTCTTGCTAAAAAATTATATATTTTCAATAATAAAGCTAACTTTAACATATCAAAACAATAAATTAAAAAATTTAAACTTAAAACATTAGTTAAATTATCATAAATCACATTTGAATATATTAGTTGCACTTAAATAATGGCCAAAACTGGTATTTTACATTTCAAAAATTATTTGTTTTGTTCTAACATGTTATATGTACCTTTATTCTCGTTGTTTTAAAGATTTTCAAGAAAAGCTTATTCGTAATTGGTATAAATGAAAACAAATAGATAAATAGGTAGCTTATAACTTAGTTTTGATAAATGAGTGACCTATAAGTAAAAAGTTTAAGAGTAGGTGGCCTCCCAATACATAATATCATGTTTATTTGAAAAAAATAAATGTGTTCGGAGTATAAATTGCACTTTTTAAACCGATTAACTAAAACATGATTTATACTAAAGGTTTATGAAAAATTTATACAAAATGTTAATCTAAAACATGATTGGTATGTTTGGTAGCGAGCGTTAAAGAGCATTTAGAAGCAAATAGCGTTTAGCATTTTGTGCACAATACTTGTTTGGCAACAAGTAACTAGCATTCATAATTTTTCTAAACGACCTAAATCAAATGCTACTTGAAGGAGAATTTACTAGCAATTAGCGTTTACACATAAAAATTACAAACATACAACTATGTTACCAAATGCATTATCAAAACAAACAACTAATGCTTCCTGATACTACTTACCAGTTACCACTATTGTTTGTCGCTATTACTAACTGCTACTGCTATTTTCGACAAACATGCCAGATATCAATAGTTAACTTTAAACAATAGCAACATGAACACCATATCAGTTAAAAAAGTCAAATCTTCGTCCAACAAAATATATACAAAATATTAATCGATATCAATGCATAATCAAACATTTATGTAAAAACTCATGTGCAAGCGTATTATAACTATATAAGTATAAACAATTTCACATGATGTTATAAAAAAAATCTTTTTTAACAACTTCGTATACGCACACAGACAAACCATTGAGTGTTGTGCTGAAGAGAAAAAAAAACGAAAAAAGTTCCCCACATTGGGAGAGCCACACTTCCATTCTTGTAAGGAAGGCTAACTGCTTGCTGGCTGTGAGTTGTATGAGCAGTAACGTCCACGTATGGCTCCGTGAGAAGGGCGGTGGACTAAAATGGCCTTGTTGTACCTCACTCTCATCTTCAATAGGGTCTGCTCTTTCATTCTTGGGAGAGTATGCCAATATGATCATAATGAGGTGCGGGGCTTTGCATATGACATTCATTGGGCTTTTTAGGAAAGTTGGCATTCTTAGATGAAAGGAAAGGACTTCTACCATGAACGGGCTATTTGCCGTGAGGAAATCACTTCCTTGGCTTACTAATGACCATTTCAAGAAGAACCTATTTGAAGTCTAATGCCACATATAACTCAACAGCTCCTTCTTCCTCTAAGAACTCTACGTTGATTCCTGCTGTAAGACCCCAAGAAATTATTCAAATGATTTATCAATGTAAATTGTACTCAACAATAACTACGGGTTATCTTTAACCTTATAATGAAATAAATTTCGGCACATTCTTATTTGACATAGTATTCATATAACACGAAACGTTTTTCCAAATTCACAAATCAAACTCAAGTTAACTCGACTCGACCAAAATCATACACCGAGTACCAAATGTTTATTTTTACCAACAAATATAAATATTTAACTTAAAAATTAAATTTAATTAATCAACTTAGGCCATTAGGCCGGATAACCGACCCAAAACCAACCGGACTTCCTTTTTAACCTTGATGGACTCGTGGCCCAACAACACTACATCTTTCCCTTGGGCTCGACCCTCCCTAGCCCAACATCACATAAACTCTTGCCTAGCCTAATTAATTTGTGTCTTGTGAAATGAAATTGTAAAACCTTGTCTTGCTTTTTCTTGTCTGCCCGATCACACACCCAAACACAACACCTTCTCTTTTTTTTAAAAAAAACTCATCCAACATACAACCAAAGTTGACTAACGTCTCTCTTTCCCTCTCTTGCGTGTGTTATCACACAAAGCACAAAACACAAAAACCGCTTAAGCTACCCTACATAATAAAATAATACACTAACCCTCACCTTGCCACTTTGACTTGGTTAACTGAAGGTTATTGTGTCACCATTGATTTGACAAAACCCCCATGCTCCTTTAAACAACGCCGGACCATACCATGCTTCCAAACACATTCCATTTTCCTCTCATGTACTTGTACGAATGCAATTAGAAAAGTCAAGGAGCCATGCATGGTCTTGGCTATTTAAGCCTTAGCACTTAGCACTCCTCATTACCCTCACAACTCACAAAACACTCACTCTCTCTCGCTCTCAGTTGCATAAAGGAAAGAAGGGAAAAACATTTTCGGGTTAAGAAGTTTAAGGGTACAAGCAACGAGTAAACTTTGAAAACGAGTTAAGGAATCTCTTAGGTTTATTCTTTTTTCAACCATTGTTCATCACTATATCACTTAGCGTTGTAAGATTTCTTATCCGATTTCATACATTTTACTCATTCGTTTGATATGTATATCACACGTTAAAAAGTCTCTAGGCACATTCACGCATACACTTATTTCATACCTATAATTTAGGGAAGAGAATAGGTCGTAGAGTTTGTGTGAAATGCAAAAGTACGTTTTACAACGACATGAGTCATGACAACATGCTTTATACACTCACATGTTAGTTTGGTTATGCCTCGCTATACTTTTAACCATATGACGCGTCTACTAGATTTTCCAAGACCCATGTAACACATGCTTTCACTTAAACATAACGAACCAAACCTAAACTAGTTACTAAGCTGTTGATCAGCAACTAAGTCATGAAGAAAACACATAGAACCTTTGGCATATCGTGTTTCAATTTAACAACCAAATGGACTCTTAATGGGCCTCGTAAGCTCAATAAACGAACCAAACAGCCCTTTTATGAATAAGCTAAGAAAATAAGCTTATAATAAGTCGTATAAGGTGAAAAGAGAAAAAGAAGTTTACGTTTTACAAAAATTTGCGTTTTAGGACCAAGTTCGAAATTATGTTGGAACGTAGGGGTATAAACCGTCAACTTTGGGAACTAGGGGTTTTAAAATGAAAAAGGTAATGTATGCATGGGGTTAAAAAGGGAAATTACAGGAAACTTTAAGGTTTGGTGTGTAAAAATGCGTTTTGGACTTATTTAGTAAAAGGTGCGAGACCTAGGGGTAGAAAATGAAAATTTTGTATTTTGGACTAAAAGTTAAAAACTATTTGATCAAGGGGAAAAACTGTAAAACATAGAAAGTTTAGGTTTAAAAAGTAATTTTAATTAGTTTAGGATTATTTTTACCAAAAATGCTTTATGAAGGGTATAAAGGGTAACTTTTTAAACTTAAGGGTTAAAAATGTAATTTTAAGAAAAACTTTTGAAAATCTTATATCTTTTATAAGCATGGGTAAATATTTATAAAAATGTCTTAAGCAAGTATTTTGAAGACTATACATTTATATATATATACATACATACATACATACATATATATATATATATATATATATATATATATATATTAATTAATGTAAACTATTTCTACATAGCGTTTAATTAAAAAGTTATACACTTTTATATATTAAAACGCGATACTAAAACCAATAAGGTAAATAATCATTTGACATCTAAAACCATTCGGATAACATTATATTAAATCAACCATTTACGAGAACCTTTTCGATTATACAAAATAGACTTTTCTGAGGAATAAATAACTTAAGTAACGTAAATGATATTTTGATTTTGAACTTTAAGCATTTTCACATAAGTAGAAACGATGCTAGTACTTCACCGCCAAACTATTTCTCAACCATTGCCATTTTGGTCGTGAACCAAATGTTTACCACAAATTCTGAGACTTGCCATATTATATCTAGGTTCTGTGTTGGAGCCGATATCATTTCACATTTGATCTTCCATATCTTGCTACTGAATCACTGAGGTGAGTTCATAGCCCCACTTTTACTTGTTTTAAATAAATCCCATGGGGGAGATACATGCTATAAAACTGAACAAAAGTCTTTTGCAAACTGATGTTGTGCCTGATTATATTATTGCCTAAGTAGCATTAGCCAAAAGACCCGTGTATCATGGACCACTAGTTACTTGCGAGTGAGCGCGAATATTGTGGATAAATCTATTGGGGTTGACCAACCCGTTAGTGCTGACCAGTTAGGCACAAAAGCGCACTATATATGAGTACTAAGTAGAAGTGGCATCCTACCTCCCGGCGGGCACTTTATTATTTCTTTTGCATCATATTTATGATGTACAGTTAACGTTTTGCGTGTCATGAGCTTAGTGCCACAATATCTGATGATTTTCTGAATAATTGACTTCGAAGCAATTATTAACTTATACTTGTGGTTCAACTGATTTAACTTAAACCTATGGATTCACTCAACATATTGTTGACTTTTTAGCATGTTTTATCTCAGGTTTATTTATTTTTTAGCATGTTTTATAAACATATTGTTGACTTTTTATCATGTTTTATCTCAGGAAACTAATTAAAAATGCATGGGGGCATAGAGTGGGCATCAAAACCTTTCTAAGTGGTGTATAATAAAGTTGTCATTTTTCGCAAACTTGATGAAATTCCCTTTTGTACCCAAACTATGTTGTGTCTCTTTTGTATCAAACTTTCGAGTTTTCTTTGAATGACAACACTTATTTCATAAACGTCTTTTTTACAGTCGTTTTCTATGATTATTGACTGTGATCTTTGAAGTAACACCCAAATTAACCTTCCGCTGCTATGTTGTGATTTTGGGGGTGTTACACCTGCCTCCACTACTGGTGTGTCTTATGACGTTTTCTCACTGCTTCCCTAGTGGCACCTCACTCATCCACTTTATTATGTCAAAATAGAAATTTTTATTTTTAACCAATTGTTTTATTAAAATCAGATCATATATAATTTGTATGCATAAATAGTAAAAATTTAAATATATTATGATTTATATCCAAACATATTAATTAACATTTATAACAAAGCTTTGTGGGTGTACGAGAGTATATAACTAATATGTTTAAAAGTAATATGTTAATGTCGAAATTGTATAAATAAGAAATTTCACCTTTGGTTATTTATAACCATATCAAACAATATTATTTCATGTACCTTTATTACATAAAAACATTAGAGCGCAAAAAAAGGTGTCGAATTAAGTACATCTCATCCTCTATTCATAGAATGTCACTCAATAAGCCTTGAAAAATGTAAAAACTGAAAATATGAGTAATGATGTAAAACATATAAATGCATGGTTAAACATGATGTCCATTATTGGCAAAAAGAATAAACAACTTTCCCAGACCCATACTCTCTGTCAAACATTCCTGACTACAGTTCAATGAAATAACTCAGGAAATACACATATTCATGTGATTCTGTATAGTACGAGTAATTGCATTTTTCTTATAATTTTGTTTTTTTTTTAAATATGACACTTCATTCCAACAATATTATTTATGTCAGAACATGCATCATTCGTTATCCATTGTCTTCAAACTTGTAAAAAAGAACTTTCACGTCAATTCCCTTTTTTTCTTTTTTTTTTCTTTTTATTTTTTATTTTTCTTTTTTTGCCCTATAAGTTGGAAGTTGGAACCATTATACTATCTTTATCAACAATCTATCACAACCCAATCTTTTAATAAAATATTATTTCTCTTTCATCCACTTACACAACCAGTATATACAACCAATCTATATGTTTTTACTATTTATCAACAACCCAACTTAACATATAATATTATTTCTTTATTTATAATTTTTTATATATATATTTTTTAATTTTTGATATATATATTTTTTTAATTTTTGATAACAATATAAAATACTAAATATTAAAATAATAAATAATAAATAAAAAGTGGCCAAAAATGCAAATCGTTGGTTGGGGAGTTGGGTTGCCAAGTGACTTTGGTTGTGGAAGTTGATTGTATACATTGTTATAAAAATAATATATTTGTATGTATTTTGATAACATTGGGTTGCCAACCCACCGAATAAACATAGCCTTATCTTAAACAATTTTGATCGAATTCTAAAGTAGTAGTGGTAAGCATTGAGTAAGACGTATAGCCAAGTGTAAAAACGATGAAGTACTTAAAATTCGATCTACATTTTTCTAGTGAAAAAGCATTTCTCTTTCGTGAAAAACTTTAAACTTAGTTGGTAGATATATTGCATTCCGATCACATGTTAGCTTAAATAAATATTACTTAGTTTTGTAGCCTTTGACGGTTCGATAAAATGCCTAGGTTGTTGTTTTTGTGTAAAATTTACAGAAATGTCAAATGGGTACGTTGCTAGAAATCATTGATATATTGAGAATGGGAAAATTAAGGTATTTATGAGAAACTTTTAGTTAGTTGGTGGTGGTATTGCCTTCACATGCAATTAAGCTAAGCTAAAATATACGTGATGCAGTTGAGACCTCATTAAATGACTTATGATGGGTTGGCATATAGCCTTTTTCATCCATCTCTATGCTCTCGCTATTGATACTTGGGTAGGTCCCTAATCTTCATGTGAGGTTATTTACTGAGCCAACTTAACCCCATAACTTACTTCAATAAGCTCTCACTATATATACACAAGTAGCAACTGCTTCAAGTGCTCACTCCAACACCAGGGCTTTTAGAAGCTACATAAGTTCATCTTATATGCTTATTATATTATTATTGACCCTTTAATTAGTTTTTGTTTTTTCACGCTAGCTTCTCGATGAGGGGTTTTCCCGGGCTTTTGCTGATTTTATTGTTATCTAGTGGTTTGTGTTATGGCAGTGCCGAAACTGTTGAGGTAGTTGGTTTTGGAGAATGTGCTGATTGTAAGGAGAATAATATCAAAACAAGCCAAGCATTGTCAGGTACTATGAGTTATTTCGCCTATGATTTCATGCATTTTTTTCATTGTATGTTTGTTTCATGGGACAATACGTATAATGTGTTTCATATAATAGATGGTGTTTGGGAAACATATTTCCACACACACGTTAAAACAACGTAACCCAAGTATGCAGTCTTGGTACCGACACTGATAAACACCTGATTTTGGAATCAGGGGAATTCAATACACGAAATGATAGATGTTGAGTAGCGAAAATGGTGAATAAATTAAAGCTTAATCACACAAGGCCCACATGAACTTTGTGTGACGAGCTATTTTTGTTTAGAATTGTTGATCGTCTCTCGGATGTCTTAACTATTACTTTCCCATGATTCCCTGCGGTATATGGTTGGCTAGGCCATACGTAACTTATATTCAAATTTTTGCCAACAGATATACATAAAATCATAAACATAACATGAATACCTTTAAGCATTAATAACTGATATTAATACCTAATCAGTGTTTTAAAGTATATACGTACCACATAGTAATAAATCAGAAGATATGGTGCCCATGTGTTTTTCTTACTGTCGGTACCAAAAATCGCATTCTTTTTAGTTCTATTTTCAGGGTAAGCTAGCTACTAATTAGATACACGTACATGATCAAGTTTAAAATTTGTATCTACTCCTCCATGAATCATATTCATTTTCTCATATGATATGTTTTATCCGTTACAGGGCTAAAAGTAACCATTGACTGCAAGCTTGAAAACGGCCACTTCCAAAGAAGAGGTGTTGGAAAGCTGAATGAGGAAGGACTATTCAAGGTGTCACTTCCGGAAAAGATCTTGAAAGATGGAAAGTTGGCTGAAGAATGCTATGTACAATTGCACAATGCAGCAAATGCACCTTGTGCAGTTCACAACGGATTAGAAGCCGCTAAGATCGCTTTCGTTGCAAAGTCAAACGAAAAACACACATTTGGAACCAAAGGAAAACTCAAGTTCTCGTCTGCAATTTGCACATCCACCACCTTTTTGCCTCATCTTCCAAAACCATATTTCCCTAAAGTACACCCTTGGTTAAAAAAGTTTGGCCACGTCCTTCCTCATTATCCATTACCACCCAAACCTTCGTTCAAAAAGCCATTTGGCCACGTCTTCCCTCATTATCCATTGCCACCCAAACCTTCGTTCAAAAAACCATGCCCACCTCCAGTGGTTCCTGTACCAAAACCCGAGCCTAAGCCTGAGCCCAAACCCGAGCCTAAGCCAGAGCCTAAACCCGAGCCTAAGCCTGAGCCCAAACCCGAGCCCAAACCAGAGCCAAAGCCAAAGCCAGAGCCAAAACCTAAGCCCGAGCCTAAGCCAAAGCCTCAGCCAAAGCCCAAGCCCGAGCCAAAGCCTCAGCCAAAGCCCCAACCAAAGCCTGAGCCAAAGCCCGAGCCAAAGCCTCAGCCAAAGCCACTACCACCAGTCAAAAAGCCATGCCCTCCACCAGTGTTTGTTAAGCCCGAGCCAAAGCCGATACCAAAACCAACCATTCCAATCTATAAGCCGCATCCAAAAATTCTTCCACCAATTCCGGTTTACAAGCCACAACCAAAAATATTGTCACCACCTTTTCCAACTTACAAGCCACATCCAAAAATCTTGCCATCAATCCCACCATTTTATAAGAAACCATGCCCACCATTTTCACTCCCTAAGCTTCCTCCTCTTCCTACCATCCCTAAAAAAGATTTCCATCATCCCCTTATACCCGTGCCACCTCATCCTTAAAATTAAGTTTTAAACTGTTTAAATTTCGTGAGTACGTCGTTTGCATGCATGTAGGGTTAAGTGATTATTCGTGTACCAGCATTTCAAGAAAGTAATAAAGATTTGATGGTATGATGCATGATAGAATATCAAGTGATTAATGATACATAGAGATGGATAGATGTATCGCCAAGGATGAGATTTGTTTATGATATGAAGATTTGGTGTGTGAATTTGAGGTATTTAATGAACTTTGTAAATGTATTCAAGGTTTGATATGTTTTTGTGACAATTTGAATTACAGTATTTATGTTCAGTACTCTTTTATATTTATATGATTTATAATCATTTGTGATTTGTTGAAATAAAATAAGTCGTCATTGTTGTTCTCATTTTTCATCTACGATCGGGTTCTTTCTATCTGGTCACCTTGTTTTTTGATAGAGTGGTTCTAAAACCCATGTAATGCTCTAACCCAAGTTTTGTAATCTGTTGTTTGCTTTGGCCTAGCTTCTTGCCATGTCCAGCTCTTATACAAGTCCGTCTAATGTATTTAAGTGGCCCCCTTGCATATGTATAAGTGGTGCATGAACTAATCAGACCCTATATATATATATATATATATATATAGGATCAAATAAGAATAAAAATTAAAATAAGAATGATAAGAAGAAACCACAACCACACATTTCAGATGCACCTTTTCACAAAATAGATGATCTCCCCTTAAATTTCTCCCTATATATTTGAAATGTGTGGCTAAAAATCATTCTTATTCTTCTTATTTTAGTTTTTCTTCTTACTGGATCCCTTCCCTATATATATATATATATATATATATATATATATATATATATATATATATATATATATATATATATATATATATATATATATAGTTGAGGTTATTGTCGTAACCAAATAAATTCATGGAATCGCTAACCACCTTTGTACACCTAATAATGCATGATGTATATTAGATTAATGCAAGATGGCATTTTAGAAAATATTTGTAACTTATTTTGAAAAAAAAAATTAAATTAGGGGCAAATTAGGTATTTATATTCTCCATAAAAATAGCTTTAATATGTAGATAATCTGTGAATGAATCAGTTACATATCAAAACCGCTCATCACCAGTTCACCACATTTCACGTTTTTATCTCAACCCTAATTATCCATAGCCGCCGGCGATCTTAACCCTAATTATCCATAGCCGCCGGCGATCTTAACCCTTCGGTCATCAAGATCTAATTAAATGTGTCTGGTTTTATTAGTTTTTGAAACAAAAAGGTAACACGTACACACTCGTAAAAGCAGATTGGATGACGAGCCTCTATAACCGAAGACGAATGAAATCTAAGTGATGCATAGCAGTCGTTGATTTTAACCAATCGAAGATCTTACCTGTTGAAAATGATGATGAGTCAAGATTGAAACGACAACGTTCTGGTCCTATTAAATTATTGTGTTTTGATGATGAGTCAAGATCTTACCTGTTGAAAATAGAAGGTTCGGTTTTAATGATTTGTGACGTGTCTTGTTGGTAAGTAATTGTTTGATGCTTCGCTGGTCCTATTAAATTATTGTGTTTTGAAAAGAAAAATATGTTCTAATTTGATGCTAAAATGGGTTGATATTATGTTGTTTATAGCAAAAACATCACGTAAGCACAAATTAATACATGTTTGGTTTTGAGATATAAATATGATTTCCACTACGAGTACACATGTGCGTTTCAGGTAAGCTATAATATATGTTTAGTTTTGATGTAAAGGTGCACTACGAGTACACACTACGAGTACACATGTGCGTTTCAGGTAAGCTATAATATATGTTTAGTTTTGGTATAAATTCAATGAAAATACATGTGCACAATGGTTGAAAGTATATGTGCAAAAAGCATATGTTTAGGATATTAGATGTAATCAAACATATATAATATTTCTCATTTATCAAGATCATGCGATATTTGTTTACATATGTGTTTTAAAGAGGATGCATATTTGTCTTCAAAGGGAATGCATATTTGTTTTATAGTTGGTATAAATTCAATGAAAATACATGTGCACAAGGGTTGAAAGTACATGTGCAAAAAGCATATGTTTAAGATATTAGATGTAGTCATGCGATACTTGTTTACATATGTGTTTTAAAGAGGATGCATTTTTTTCTTCAAAGGGAATGCATATTTGTTTTATAGCTGGTAAAAATTCAATGAAAATACATGTGCACAATGGTTGAAAGTACATGTGCAAAAAGCATATGTTTAGGATATTAGATGTAGTCATGCGATATTTGTTTACATATGTGTTTTAAAGAGGATGCATATTTGTCTTCAAAGGGAATGCATATTTGTTTTATAGTTGGTAAAAATTCAATGAAAATACATGTGCACAATGGTTGAAAATACATGTGCAAAAAACATATTGTTAAGATATCAGATGTAGTCAAACATATATGATGTTTCTCATTTATCTAGATCATGCCATTAGATTTATCTAACAACATATAGTAACTACATTCTATATGCAGAAAAGATTGAAGACAATTTGTCGAGTGGAGAAGAACAATGACGTCTGCAACAAAACACATGTACACGAAAGTATTGGAGAATAAATTGGAATATACATTTACCCAACAAGAAAATACATGTGCACAAGACTAATCATGATGTCGAGTGGAAGGCGTCTACAAATGCATGCCCAGAAAAATACATGTGCACGCCCTTAAAGAAAATAGTTGCTTAATGGAGTAGGACTTCGAGGGAGCACGGGAAAACACATTTAGACGAAAATACATGTGCACATTAAGAAAATACATGTGCAACAAAGAAAATACTATGTACCCAAATGGCATTTGCGACGAAGTTGAATGTCGTATAACTAGAGTAATACAGTTCGTACATTTTGAAATTGCATAAATCTATTAATAAAGTTTTGTTGTTTGTATTTATATTTATGTTATATTTCATAAAAATACACGTGCAAATACAATAAACCTATGCGTAAACGAAAAATATAATTGTCATAATGTAGTTTGTAGTTAACTTTTTTTTACAAAACACATGTGCACATATCGCATTTTTAAATATGATAAATGCAAAAAAAAAAAAAAAAAAAAAAAAAAAACCCTAAAATTTAGGAGTTAAAAAAACGTTTTTACTAAAAAAAATCAAAAAGAAAATAAAAAGTTAATTTTACCATTATACCCTTTTGGAATTAAATAATAAAAAATAATATTCAAAAAAATCTGATTGGTTGATACTGGTTCTCGCAGTTCTCGCATTTTATTTGGTTCTGAAAATAACCCTTCCCTATATATATATATATATATATAGAGTGAGGATCAGGTGCGGATTTTTTTAATTCGTGCGGATGTGCGGATGGATCCGGAACGCCCATTCCAGATCTGATCTTGACTTTTTGTAAAAAAGTCAAGATCTGCGCTAATTTCACGGTAGCAATTGACCATGTAAACGATTTTTTTAATTTTTTTTCCTTTTGAGGGATCGTTACTATTGTTATCTTCTTTCATTTTTTTATTTTTTGATTTTTCTCGAGCAATTTTTGTTTTTTTGATTATGAGTTCTATCATGATATTAACGATATTATGAGTCCTACTGTGATATTAACAATTTTACTTAATATCACTGCCTTTTTATTACGATATTAAGAAAACTTACGGTGATATTAAAAAATTAACTTTGATATTAAGAAAACATGTAAAAGTAACTGTGATATTAACAATTTTACTTAAAAAGTTACTTTGATATTAGAAAAAACTTAATATCACTGCAGTTTAGAAACTACTTTTAGTGAAACTGCTAGCCTTAGTTAAACTACTGCTAGCCTTAGTGAAACTACTGCTAGCCTTAGTTAGTAGTGATATTAAGAAAGCTTGATAATTACGATGATATTAACAAAATTCATAATATCATTGTACCTTTTAACCATGAAAATGATTTTTTTTTGAATTTTTTTTTCAGCGATTCTTAATAAATTGTTGTCCTCTTTCTTTTTTTAATTTTTTTCAGATTTTTTTGATTTTTTCTTAATGTTACTGTGATATTATCCGCACCATCCCTTCTTAAAATGTAATCCGACCCTATCCCTTCCCTATATATATATATATATATATATATATATATATATATATATATATTTATATATATATATATATAAAAGCGTGCTATGCTGACAATTGCTTAAAATAAAAACAATAGGAACTAATCTGGACCGTTAGATTTATCATTTTAGATGAGAATTAGTTTTAATTAGATAATTAATACATAATGGCAATTCTGTAAATAAATAAATTATATGTGGCATTTGATGAAAATGAGTTGGATGGCATTTTTGTAATTAAGTTGTTTAGATGGTAAATTTGGTAGAGCTAAACTCACGTGATTCAGTCCACTTTTTTTTCCTGTTTCCTTTTTAACACCATTTTTTTAATTTTTTCTTACATTCGATATTTGTTGTAGTTTCGTTTATATAGGCTTTTCATCTTTCTCTTATATAACCTCATTTTTTGCACATATTTTATTGATACACCTTTAGTCAGGCAACCATGAACATCAATATCATACTGATAGTTTGATACACGATACCAAATTAATTTAATATGACACACTATTTTTATTTACACACTATTTTTTATGACACACTAAGTTTCTTAATAAATATATTATGACACATAATTTTTTATTGATACATTTGCAGTGTCAAACTGAATTTGATAATACATATATAGTGACACACCAATCTTTTTTTATTACACACTTGTAGTGTCATTGCTAAATTCTCAATACAAAATTAAATTGTGGTGACAAACTAAGAGCATCAACAATGCATAAAGTGATAGTAAGCTTTTTACTATTTTATGAATTCTTTTTAGTGAGTTTTTGGCATTGCAACCAAAACTTTTTGAAAAACTTTTATACAAAGACTTGTTAAAGCTCAAGTACTTGCTCCAAGCTTTGGTTACTAAATGTTTAATGCATTAAATGCATCAAGCCTTAAAGACTTGATGCATTGTAGATGCTCTAAGTTTTAAAAAAAATTGTGACACACTTGATCTTTTGATATTTTTGTAGTGACGCACTAATTTCTTTACCCACTTCTATTAACAAACTAAGTTTATGAAGCACTTATTTACATGATACATTTTTAATGACACATTAACTTTTTTTTTCTACATTTCATTTTAAGCACTTGGTATTCTGACACCAAAATTATTGTCTGGATACGTAACTAACCACTTTGACACACCATTGTATTACGAGTAATAAATATATATACCAATAAAAAAAACATTATATGGTGATCGTTAATATAAATATTATATATATATATATATATATATATATATATATATATATATATATATATATATATAAAGTTGAAACCATATTGATACAAATACTTGCCCAAATCAACTATAAACTCATTATCCAACTGATTAAAAAAATAGGGGGAATTTCATATATACCCAAGGAAACTTCAAAAATTACATATTTCCCCAAAATACAAGTTTCTAATGCATGATGTACAATGCTATTAAAGCATGCTTTGGGGAAATATGTAATTATTGAAGTTTGGGTGGGGATGTATGTAAATGCCCCAAAAAAATAAGAAAAGGACAAATATGCAAGATTTACCAGATCATCAAAAATTAGATCATAACCTCACGGAAAACTAGTAGATTCAGGCTTCATAAAAAACTAACAAACAAACAAATAGATCTTAACCTGTGTGTCGGACAAGGTGCGACTAAAATCAAATCTGTCGATGACTAATTAATATAGACAAACAAACCCGGATCTGTAACTATGGCTAATCAAACGTTAGATGAAAATGCTAATAACGAATGGATTGGGTTTATATCCATGAAACAAAGAACAATGGTTAGTGTCTACCGGTTGTGTCCATATTTTCGTGAAGAAACTAAGAACAACGGTTATAACTATTTTCGTGAAGTATGATCAGCGAAAGTGGGGGTTAGCGGATGCGTGAGTTAGGGTTTGTGACTAAATTAAATCTAGATATCTTGAAAGATTTTGTTAAGATGGGAAAGAAAGAATGTTAAAGAAAATGGAGAGAGAATGATGAAGAAGATGCAAATGAAGGCAATTCGTTTAAGTTATGGGAAAATAGAGATAAGCAACGAAATGTAAATTTTCTATATTGCCCTTTTGTTTATTTCATAATTAAAAATGTAATTGAATTTGATTTTACACGTGTCAGTTTTTTATTGGTTCCTATTGTTTTTATTTTAAAAGTGGTCATCACATGAACGCAAATCTATATATATATATATATATATATATATATATATATATATATATATATATATATATATATATATATATATATATATATATATATATATATATATATATATATATATATAGGATCAAATAAGAAGATTACTTAAAATAAGAAGGAATAAGAAGAACTATAACCGCAAATCCGAGATGCACCGATCTAAATTAGATGCATTCTTATAATCTTAGATGCATTATATCGCACCATAGTGTGTTTACTAGCTTTTAATCAGATGCATATACGTATATTAAATGCATTTCATGATTTCTCTTGTTTTTTGTTCCTCTGCACGTGCCGAAGTCATCAAAATCAATTTGCACCATCTATACATCAAATTAATTTTCGAAACCCAAGATGTTGCATCTATATGAATAGAATTCCATCTAATGCAAGTCGTTGCATCTCAAATGCGTGGTTTTGGTCACTTCTCACCACTTCTTATTTTAATTTACTTCTCACTGAATCCCTACTATAGAGGTTGGTTATTGTAAAATGTAGATTAGTGTAAAAAGGATAAGAAGTATTTTTGATCATTGGATCTAGCTAGCTAAAATTGATCAATGGATGAGGTTAGTAATGGTATTGTAATAAATATTTGAAAGTTAATAGCATAACTCTTCATTAATTAAGGGCAAATATGGTAAACTAAATTTTAGTATTTGACCACATTTTAAAACGTTTTTTTTTTTCTTTTTCTGCTTGCCAAACGATTAGTTCATAACAGGGTATAGGAACATTAATTTCATCTTTATTATACTAATGATGACACATTATAGGAACATTAATTTCATCTTTATTATACTAATGATGACACATTAATTTGTATAATTGGACACTTGTGTTTCTTGAGAAATATATAATGACACACATTTTACTTTTCGTATCTATACTTTTGTAGTTGCATACATCATTTTTTTTACACATTCCATAAGTTTTATTTTTCTTCCTTACTCTAACTTTGTTATACATTTTTATGGCACACTAAGTTTTATAATACATTTATAGTGACACACTAAAAATTTTGACACATTACCTATTCTATAGTATAAAAGTGACAAATTAAATTTGTAATAGTGATGATATTGAATTGATATTAAATGACAATCCATCACCTTTAAAAAAAAAAAAAAAAAAAAAAACTGTTTTGAAAGTTACAACTCAAAATCGTGAAGCACTGTATTACATGTTATTCAAAAATAGGCAAGAAGTGTTACAGGCATCTTTGAGAATATGATTTCTATTTTTAACCTAACTTTGTCCTTTTTAGATAACCTTAAGTGTGCATTTGTTACTTGTGCAATATAACATGTATATTTCATCTTGTTTAAAACACACACCTTGACATCTGAATATTGAACTTCCATCCATCTAGACCAACCCAAGTAGCAAAATGCCTTACGTGAAAAAAGGAAAGAAAAACAAAGGAGATGAAGCTCCAACTAAACGTTCCTCTAGTGGTTACATCAATTTGAAAGTAGTTAGTCCTTTGGAGACATTGAATCCATATTTCAGGGTGAACCGTGATGCTCCGCTACGACAGCTTATGATTGAATGGGGTGCTCGTGCGAATGTGGACTACACTGTTTGTAGATTCACGCTGAGGCAAGAGGATTCAAGAACATGCCTAATGAGCCTTAAGGTTTCTTTTCTAGAAAACTCGATGATTGATCAACTTTGATAGCAGGTGGTCATTAAAGAAAAATGATTTAACCATTTATTTAGAGTAGTTGTCTTAAATTAAGTTATGTGTGCTTTGTTAGTTTGAGTAGAACAAGAATGTCTACTTGCTAGTCGATCTTGTTGAGTTTTTCTTTAATATGTGGAAGTTGGAATTTTTAATTTTGATGTTTTACGCTTGGCTTGAATGATGATGATTACTGTTAAGAATGTAAATATGAAGTTTTTATCATAG
Source organism: Chrysanthemum makinoi (assembly GCA_910596185.1). NCBI lineage: Eukaryota > Viridiplantae > Streptophyta > Magnoliopsida > Asterales > Asteraceae > Chrysanthemum > Chrysanthemum makinoi. The sequence continues at coordinate 186,067,986 of OU343221.1, forward strand.
CCTTTGGCCGTTCATTTGGCTGTTTTGGGTCTCCTCAGTTCGTGGTCTCGGCCGTTTTTATAAATTATAATGGGACCAAAACGGCCGAGACCACGAACTGAGGAGACCCAAAACAGCCAAGACGGTGATATGGCCCAAAACGGCCAAGGCTATGACTAAAAACTTCATCAAGTTCCCTTCTAAACATTCTTAACAGTAATCATCATCAAAATTCAAGAAAAGCATCTGTAAAACTACATAAACATTAAATTAAAACATCCAAATAACTCAAAATTAACTTCCATTACTTAAAGCATTACAGACAAACATAAACCCTAAAACAAACTGAAGATCGACTAGCAAGTAGACATTCTTGAAAACTAACAAAGCACACTTAACTTAATATTAAGACAACTACTAAAATAAATGGTTAAATCATCTAATGACCACCTAGTTGATCAATCCACGCATCGATACAGTCATCATCCTCCATTTCGAAGTCATTAGGCGTGTTATATTCTTGAATCCTCTTTGTTAATACAAATAAGCCGTAAAAACGTTTATTTATATTTTACGATCTTCTAATGTTTTGTCGATAACAAACGTAAAATCATTTTAACGAAACAAATAAAATACGTAAATGGTTTGAGCCAATAGTTTTCTAACACACTTACGTTTTCACATAAAACACTAAAACAAGTATAAGTGATTTTATGATTTAATAATACATATGTACAACAACTAGTGTTTACATATTGGGCAAATATATACATAACTAGTATGTATTATAATGGGTAAAACTACAACCCATGGAGCATATCCATAACCCATGGTATTGACCCATATTCATTTGACTAGATGCATTGCATCTATTAGATACATTGTATCTAAGAAAATACCCATTGACCAACCCATAACCCATGACCCATGACCCATAACCAAAAAACCCATGGGCAAAGAGGAGCGTCCCACG
>OU343221.1:186069037-186087783 GCA_910596185.1 Chrysanthemum makinoi
GATCAAGCTCAATATATGGCCCTGCGATCCGACACCATCCGGTTGGTGCAAAACGAATGTGCATTCCATGAACTTCGTTCCGAAGATCGTAATCAGCATCTTAAGGATTTCCTTAAAATAGTCGATTCCATCGACCTTGATGCTACTACTCGGAGACCAAGCTTGCGTCTCTTCCAATTCTCTCTACGGACCAAGCTAGTAATTGGCTTGAGCTTCCCTCCCGCTCCATCACAAGGTGGGATGATCTCACCGCTTGTTTCTTGCCCAATTTTTCCCACCGGGGAGAACTACTAAGCTTAGAAGGGACATCTTGACGTTCCAAAACTTCAAGGCGAAGTCCCTCTACGAGGCATGGACCCGATTCAAGGACTTGCTCCATAAAGTCCTTCATCATGGCATTGATCTTTGGCTTCAAGTCCAAATCTTCTATGACCATACCAACTTCATCACGAGGCATCCATTGATCGAGCCGCCGGTGGAAGGCTTAGCAACTTCAACGCAGAAGAATCATGGGATGTTATAAAAGAGCTTGCCGATCAAAGCTACGGAAATTGGAGTGAATCCCATGAAACCCCCGTTAAAATGGTTAATGCCATCGGGCCTCATGAGCCTTCCAAAGACATGAAGAGCAAGTTAGTGCTCTTGAGAGAAGGATCGATTATCTAATTTGTTAATACAAATAAGCCGTAAAAACGTTTATTTATATTCTACGATCCTCTATTGTTTTGTCGATAACAAAAGTAAAATCATTTTAAAGAAACAAATAAAATAAGTAAATGGTTTGAACTAATAGTTTTTCTAATAACACTTACGCTTTCACATAAAACACTAAAAAAAGTATAAGTGATTTTATGATTTAGATACATATGTACAAACAATTAGTGTTTACATAATTGGGTTAAACATATACTTAAACTAAGTATGCTAAAATGGGTAAACACAAGTATATACTAAATGGGTAAATACTAGCAAATGGTTTTGACCCATAACCCATGGTTTTATATATATACCACTTAACCAAGTTCATTGTATCCTTAAGATACATTGTATCTAAAAAGAAAACCATGGATCAACCCATAACCAATGACCCATGACCCATAACCAAAAATACCCATGGGCAAAGAGAGCCGGACCACCGGATCCCTAGCTTTGTGCTAGCCGGATCCCTTGTGGTAGGGATCCGTGGGATCCGGAGAAATAGGAGGATTTTTCCTCTATAAATAGTGAGCCATTTCTTCATTGTTTCTCACCCTTTCCAATAATATACTTTCTCCCCTGTGTTAAATCTCACTAACCTTAGATCCAAGAGATCTATGTTTGTAGTTTTGTTTTGTGTGATCTTTTAGGTTCCTCTTAAAGGCAAGATCACCACCTTTGAAGTCGAGCAAGCTCAAGTCCATGAGTTGCCATGCTTCCTCATCATCAAGGCTACTGAAGTCTTTTTTGTTGATGATTCCTTTCTTTCTTCAAAGAAGTGTAGTGTTGAAGACATTAGTGAAAGATGTCTCAAGAGTCAAGACGAAAATATTAGTGAAGGGTATCTATCGTCTATATGATAAAGCACTTGTGGTAGGTGCTTAGAAGTCAAGACAAGAAGCATTAGTGAAAGGTGCTTAGAAGTCAAGACAAAAAAGCATTAGTGAAAGGTGCTTAGAAGTGAAGACACAAGACATTAGTGAAAGGTGTCTGTAGATCTAGTCAAAGGCATTAGTGAAAGGTGCCTTAGATGTACAATCGATATGGTGTGTTTTGATGTACAAGATAGACTAGTATTAGATCCAAGGATATTGATATCCTTGATGATGTTGTAAAGGAGTAGATCTCCTTTGGGATTAGTCGTTGGTGTAGTGTGGTAGTAGTTCCTCCATTGCAATGGAACTAGGTGCTTAGCCTAGTACCTAATAAAGGGTAGGCGACGTTGTGAAGGTGTATGTTCACCTAAGGTGTGAAAGAACTAGGTACTTAGCCTACTACCTTATAAAGGGTAGGCTTGACGTGTGTGTATGGGGTTCTACTTGGGTGTGAAAGAACTGCGATTATTTAGCTTTGTACATGAAAAAGGTTAAGCGACGTTGTGAAGGCTTCTCCGCCATAAGGAGATTGGTGTAGTGATTACTGAACTCGAGTAGGTGACTCGAGGAGTGGAGTAAGGCAAGGAAGGTGACCTTGTAGCCGAACCACTATAAATACTTGCATTGTGGTTTTGTGCTTCTTACTCTTATCTTTTCATTACTTACCTTTATATGTTTGTTTATCAACATCCAACACACACATCCAAATAGATTGACATAAGTCGATCTAAATACATTAAAAATGAAGTTTTAATTGGTAAAACTATTCAACCCCCTTCTAGTTTTCCACAATTGGCATCAGAGCTTCGTTACCAAGTTCCTTGAAGTATATTGTACTTTAAAACTTGATACGATCCATGGTTAATTGAAAACTACAAAGAAGGTTTTTCATAAAAGCAAACACCATGTATTTCAAAACTATATGTTTGGATGTTGAGTTGATAACAACATTTTTTCTTTTCATTTAAATGCACTAATCTTCTTTGTCATGTTGATTAGTCAAAGCTCATACCCACCAAGCTTTAGGAGTTAAACGCTGGTAACAAGAATACCTTCCTTAAGAAGGTATCTTAAACGCAAAGGAGCGGAAATAGTCTAAGTGACATTTGATGTGTCATTTGTAAAGACATTCCTAAGTGCGCTAGAGGTATGACTTTCTTTTTACTTTGCTTGATAATTAAGTATACTTTTTTTTAGGTATTTATATGATTATCTTTTTTGCAAATTACATGGTTTACATGAAGCTTCATTATGAAGCCTTTTTCTCACATAAGCGTGCTATATTTCTCGTCTATAGTCATAGTATATTAAACTTATGTTTTATTTCTTTTTCATCCAATAATAAAACATAACACGAATTTCAAAAATTCCTCCTTCCCTATAAAAACTCCCACCGCCGACCTATCTATCAAATCCTCACCTTTTTCAAATCATCCAATTTCAAACATTTCCTCTCACTTAAAAACTTCATCTTCCTCCTCATTCCATCTCAACCAAAACCAAGAAGATCCGTCATCAACATTGTTTACATCGCACTCGTGCTCATCGCCATAACACTCATCGCACTTGTGTTCCCTATGATGAAGTTCACATACGAAGACATTTACTTTGTGTTGTTAATCTATATTGGGGTCATATACCCAATCCTTTGTATCATCCTTAGTATTGAAATGCAATACTATTAATAATCTAGTTTATCTAGGTTACTTTTATCATAATGTGTTTGTCACTTATTTTGATTTATATGTTTTATATTTCTTTCGTGATACATTAGAAGTCATGTATGCATGCTAAAAGAAAAATGTAGGATAAAACATATTTTCGTGGTATATAAAAGCTGTAAAATCTATGTTTTTATAAAATCATTTCTGTTACTACTGAGATCCACGGATCCGGAAGTTATACTAGCCGATCCCTTTTGAAAAGGAACCGTAGGATCCGTCCCTACGGAAAACAGTTTTTCATGCAAATCAAAAAACTCTTTTCTTCTAAGAGTAATACCCTACTTGTATGTCAAAACCATAAGTGAGTTAAGTGTATTTCTTGTTAAAAAACCATTGTTAATAAAAATCTAGTAAAAACATTAGATTATCATAAGTTGACCACAAACATCTCCGTTTATCAACTTGTCATTTCTATAGGTTCAACTATGACGCATGAATATGAGTTTGATTTTTCACTCACTAGCGTCTACACTCTGAACATCTCTCTCGAACCCAACACGCCTGGCAATCATGTCCATGGGTTCAATAATCTCGAAAAATTTCACTTCCATGAAGGACGTATTGTAGACACCTCTCTACAATTCGAAGAAGGTATCCAAGGACTAGAATGCCTTCTTGAAATCAACGAGAAGATATGTCCAAGGTTCATAATGGAATTCTTCCGTCAAGTCGAACTCGTTCGTAACGAGGATCACTCTCTATCTCTTTGGTTTTATATCAAAAACCAAAAGTTCACTCTAACCCTTGGGCATTTTGCTCACATCCTCCGGATTTCAAATCATGGACAATGTGCCTTCACCGAAGATTGGTCTCTTGATTCTCTCTTCAACTTTCGTGAAGAAAATAGTCCATATTGTTCACACATACCCTCTTTGGAAGATTTAAATCGCATAATATGCAAACCTCGACCATATTACTCCGATCCAAACATTATCTTTACAAGGGATATCCGAGAAGAGTACAAGCCTCTTGCACTCATCTTACGTGAAAATGTTTGGAGTCTTGGGGAAATCGAAGAAATCCTTCCCGCTTGTTGTGCTCACATGTTCTACTGTTTGCTAACACAACAACCATACAATCTCGCCTACTTCTTCAGAAGGCGAATTGCAAATCTTCAAGGCTCCAAGAATAAACTCATCCCTTATGGAATGTTCCTGACACGCCTCTATCATAATGTTATGCACTTCCATCCTCAATTTCAAAGTCCGTTTGTATGTACTTGTGAACAAAATGATGGAACCGCTAAACATATCCCTCATGAAGACTTTCTTCATTCTTGACTCCACCAACACTCATCAATCACTTAATGATCCTCCTAGCGAAAACACTCAAGGAAACCAATAGTATTCCAAAATAGGATCAAATCTCTTGTACTCGTGCTTTATCAATGTAATCCATTTCCTTCATGAAATAAAACATTTGATACCTTAGTATTAGAACTTTCTTTAGACTATCCTTGAGATATAATGCATTGTCAAGATCATTACATACCTTTACTAAAGGTCTGTGAGCGAGATAGGCGGATCCCAAAAATTACACTAGACGGATCCCTACTCTTAGGGAACCGTAGGATCCGTCGAACAGAAAATGCAATTACAAGCATTGTATTTCAAACACATTCTTAGAACACCTCACACTAAGCTAAACATAGTGTCTTAAGGCAAATTAAGTCTTTATCAAGATAGGTTAATCTTTCCCATTCATACATAACTCACCGAGGTCACACTCCAAAAAAGCTTGTAGATCTACCGTTTCGTTTTAATCCATTACTCTTCCGCTCTTAAACTCACACCTCATTTTCTACTAGATCCCTCACATCTAGTCTTAGAAATCTTTCAATTATGGCAAAATTGATCATAAATCATCCTCACCTCCAAGTTGATCAAAGTTGATCAAAATCTAGTTTTCTCATCTCAAAGCTTCTAGGATATTTCCAAAACACTATCCAAAGACACAACCTGATCTCTAGGATCATTTAGCTTCAATTGACACTCTAAATCTTTAGTGTCATTCTTGCTTATCCATTGGTACTCTTGAAAGTTCCAAATCCTTCCATAAATGACAATCATTAGCTACATCACTCATTACCTTCAAGTACTCAAGCATCCCTTCATTTAAAACACTTAAGAGGACTGAAACACTCAAGATGATATAGGTCTTAGATCTTAGAAACATCATTTCCACTCTTTCATAGCTGCTGAGAGCAGGATCCCTAGGATTAGCTAGACGGATCCCTCCGAGGAGGGAACCGCGGGATCCGGGATGACGATAGGTCAAATCTTGCTAAAACAATCATTTCAACTCATCTTCCTAAATCAAACACTCCATCTCATCTTAAATGAGTCCTAGATCGAGCAACCTCGAAGTTGACTCTTGTCCATGTCAATCATCACATTCCAATGAATCCTAGTGGCTTAAAGCTTAAATGCACTTGCCAAATCTCTTAGTTTATAAACCACCTTGTTAGGACCTCCATAGTCATCACTCTCATCCTAACTTTCAGCTTTTGCAAACTCTTGAAATCATCTCATCATGAGGAAAACCCCAAGTAGTAACTTATCCACCAAAGAACCACCCATGAAAAGAGCTCGTGTTATACATGAAATTTCTTCAACCGAATCATCTCCGGTCAAGCCAACAAATGATAGAATCCTTCATCATCCAATCAAACCAATTCCTAAAAGGATAGTACCCACAAAACTACCTTTGGCAAACACCACCATACCTCCTAGGCCAAACAATATCATCTCTACTAAACCATCACCATTGGTTCCTAGAGCTATTTCATTTACATCTCCACTATCATCACCATACCTCTACAATTTAGAGGACTTGCCTCCTAGGCCGTCTCATCCGCTTCCACTGACAACATTCTCCTCATTAGGAGGAATAATGGTTCAAAATCAAGGTGTTGAGTCAACACTTGCTCCGGCTTCCTTCTCGGCGTTTTCATCATATAATCCCATTTGGATTATGATAAATCATCAAAGTCAACCACCCGACCATATGGAAGTTGACACTTCTCTACCACCAACATCATTCTTGGTTGAGTCATTATTAAATGCACATCCACCAATCCATCCATCGTTTGAAGCTCCACAAGCCACTTCACTTGATCCTTCGCATCAAGCCATTTCATTTCCTCCACCACCACTACCTAGCCATGACAAAGATTGCTATCATTGTCAACATGTTGAAAGTTTGATACATGAAGTACGGAAAGATCAACGTTTCATGTTCTATCATCTCCTCGAACGTTTTGACGAGATCAAACCTAAACAAAACTTGACCTAGAAGATTTTAGTGGTGTCCTAGCATCAAGCGATAGTTGGTTTAGAAATTCCTAGTAATGTATTTTCTTATTTTCTTAGTTTTTAGAGTCATGTGTATCATATCATAACTCTAGTTTTATTAAATGGAATTACATGCTACTTGCTATTTTTTTGAGAATATGATTACCTTGTATTCATATCTCATTTTTGTGATAACATTACTTGTTATATCACCCTTGCTGAATTTAAATTCGGTAAAGCTAAAACGGATCCCTCGATTGCCTAGACGGATCCCTACTAGGAGGGAACCAAGCGGGATCCGTGAGACAAAAAGCTTTCTTTCTACTAACTTGAATCACATTTGCAGGAAATTGTGAATTATACTTGATTTCTAACCTTTGTTTTGTAGTTATTCAATTTACATATGAAGACTTTGACATCATAAAGCTAGGGAGAGCTTTATGTCAAAGCAATACATTGCAAATTACTTGCAATACTATGTTTACATTTCGTGACATCCCTTTGCAAAATTTGCAATCATCAAGGGGGAGCACATTCGTCTCGTAGACGATATCTTTTGCAAACAAACTAGATTAGTATCATTTACTTGACGCCTTTACATAGGGATGGACTCGTCAAGGAGGAGTAAAGACGAGATCCTTTCCCGTTATTTGCTCTCTATCTTTTTTACTTTAATTTTTCACATGTTTTTCTTAAAACAATGTGTTCCCTTCCATCAAACACTTTTTGTTTCGACAAAAGGGGGAGAAGAAAGTAAAAACTACAAATTCAAACTTTTACGACTTTTAGCTTTTCCTTAAAATAATTTTATGTTTTGTCATCAACAAAAAGGGGGAGATTGTTAATACAAATAAGCCGTAAAACACGTTTATATATTTTACGATCTTCTAATGTTTTGTCGATAACAAAAGTAAAATCATTTTAAAGAAACAAATAAAATAAGTAAATGGTTTGAACTAATAGTTTTCTAACACACTTACGCTTTCACATAAAACACTAAAACAAGTATAGGTGATTTTATGATTTAGATACATATGTACAAACAACTAGTGTTTACATAATTGGGTTAAACATATACTTAAACTAAGTATGCTAAAATGGGTAAACACAAGTATATACTAAATGGGTAAATACTAGCAAATGGTTTTGACCCATAACCCATGGTTTTATATATACCACTTAACCAAGTTTATTGTATCCTTAACATACATTGTATCTAGAAAGAAAACCATGGATCAACCCATAACCCATGACCCATGACCCATGACCCATAACCAAAATACCCATGGCAAGAGGAGACGGACCAGGATCCCTAGCTTTGTGCTAGCGGATCCCTTGGTAAGGATCCGTGGGATCGAGGAGCATGAGATTTTTCCTCTATAAATAGTGAGCCATTTCTTCATTGTTTCCCACCCCCTTTCAATATACTTTCTCCCAGGTTAAATCTCACTAACCTCAGATCCAAGAGATCTATGTTTGTAGTTTTGTTTTGTGTGATCTTTTAGGTTCCTCTTAAAGGCAAGATCACCACCTTTGAAGTCGAGCAAGCTCAAGTCCATGAGTTGCCATGCTTCCTCATCATCAAGGCTCCTGAAGTCTTCTTGTTGATGATTCCTTTCTTTCTTCAAAGAAGTGTAGTGTTGAAGACATTAGTGAAAGATGTCTCAAGAGTCAAGAGGAAGATATTAGTGAAGGGTATTATAGGTCTATAGGATAAAGCACTTGTGGTAGGTGCTTATAAGAAGAAAAGAAGCACTAGTGAAAGGTGCTTAGAAGTCAAGACTAAAAGCATTAGTGAAAGGTGCTTAGAAGTGAAGACACAAGACATTAGTGAAAGGTGTCTTGTAGATCTAGTCAAAGGCATTAGTGAAGGTGCCTTAGATGTACATTGATATGATGTGTTTAGATGTACAAGATAGACTAGTATTAGATCAAGGATATTGATATCCTTGATGATGTTGTAAAGGAGTAGATCTCCTTTGGGATTAGTCGTTGGTGTAGTGTGGTAGTAGTAGTTCCTCCATTGCAATGGAACTAGGTGCTTAGCCTAGTACCTAAAAAGGGTAGGCGACGTTGTGAAGGTGTAGTTCACCTAAGGTGTGAAAGAACTAGGTACTTAGCCTAGTACCTTATAAAGGATAGGCGACGTTGTGTAGGTGTGGTTAAGCCTTGGTGTGAAAGAGCTCGGTATTTAGCTTGTCCGGAAAAGGTTAAGCGGCGTTGTGAAGGCTTCTCGCCCAAGGAGATTGGTGTAGTGATTCACGAACTCGAGTAGGTGACTTTGGGAGTGGAGTAGGGCAAGGAAGGTGACCTTGTAGCCGAACCACTATAAATACTTGCGTTGTGGTTTTGTGCTTCTTACTCTTATCTTTTCATTACTTACCTTTATATGTTTGTTTATCAACATCCAACACACACATCCAAATAGATTGACATAAGTCGATCTAAATAGATTAAAATGAAGTTTTAAGTAGTAAAACTATTCAACCCCCCTTCTAGTTTTCCACATTTATGAGTAGCACAAAAGCGAAGTTAAATAAGTGGTTTTACTGGCTCCTCGACATCGTCGAGATTTGCAATCTTAACTGGCCAGATTAGGTTATCGGCCAGCTGATTACAGCTGGCGTTTTTACGGAAAAATTACATCTTTAGAATCTGGATAAATTCCTGCAAAACATCCATTATGACTCGATACAAGCATTTAACTCTAACAAACACACATATATATCTTTTTCAAGAATTGTAATCCTCATGTTCGTTCTTTTTGAAAATGTGTGTAATTTTCCTACACTTATCCTTTTGTAAAACCTTTATATGTAATTAAAGGCGATGTTAAAGACAAAATAAAGCATTTTCACAAATTCAAACATGAGAATAAACAATAAATGAAAAGATATATGACACCTGAAACAAGAAAACAATTAAGCATAGGTTGCCTTCCATGAAGCGCTTTTCTTTATTTATGAGTCTTGTAGCTAGACTCGAAGTCGTACCCCTACGTGACTTCATTACCGTCACCTTCTTCCAAAACAACATCCTCATAGTGGACCATTTCATTATTGTCCAACTGGTAATGTTTTACACATTATCCATTCACGGTAAATTCCCTTCCATCATGGTCTAGTAGCACCACGACCCCATTGCTCATTTTCCTCATCACCGAAAAGGGCCCATACCATATTGATTTGAGTTTTCCCGGAAATAATGTCAACCTTGAATTACACAAGAGAACCTTATCTCCTTCTACAAACTCTTTAGGATTCTTTATTCATTGATCATGCCATTTTTTCACCCTTTCTTTATATGTGATTGACGATTCATAAGCTTCAAGTCTTAGTTCATCCAGCTCTTGAAGGTTTGAGGGAACCTATTTGACCTTGCCTCGGGAATAATCCATATTCAGAATTGCAAGAGATTGCCCAATTATGCCTTTGCTCAAGTTCAATGGGGAGGTGGCATGATTTCCCTTATACCAAATGGGGTGGTGGGCTGTTTTATAATCAGTTCTGAATATAATCCTTCAATATGGAGGACGTTTTCATGTATCGGCTTTAGTGCTCTATTTGTGTTCTCTACTTGCCCATTAGTTTGGGGATGATATGTAGTAGAGAACCTATGCGAGGGGCTTTCTCATACTTCTTCATTACCTTCTCCATTTGAGCATTGCAAAAGTGGGTTCTCTATCAGCGATCAATGCCTTGGGAATCCCGAATCATGTGAAAGACTCTTTTCGAGGAAAATAAATGACCACCATTGCATACGTTAGTCCTAGGGCTTGTGCCTCCACCCATTTGGACACATAGTCGATAGCAACGGGAATATTCATTTCCTCGGATGATGGAAAAGGTCCCATAAAATCGATACCCCAAACATGAATATTTAGCGGACTTGGATATAGTTACAGGTGCTTCATCCCTCCTTGAGATGTTTCCGTCGTTGGCAGCATGCATACATCAGCGTTGAACTAATTTCTTGACTTCCGCGAGGAAATAGTAGGCCAATAGAATCGGTATCGAAAACTTTTCATCTTGTGACATTTACAATCGTGATGCCTCGGATGGTCCTCATGACACTCTCATAATCCGATCAATCTCCCTCCCGGCAACACAACGTCGAATTATCCGATGGGGCATATCTTGAATAAGAAGGGCTAATCCCAAAAATAATATTTTAGCCCTTGATGAACAATTTCTTTTTATCTTGCCTAGTCATGTAATTTTCAAAACCCTCTTTGAATGATAGTTAGCATAATCCATACCATGCTCAATATCCTAATGTCCATTAGTCGTTCCTGAGGAAAAAGTCACGGCCGGTATGGTCTAATTTAAGCTAGATCCGGGTTCTCTAATCGTAATAGATGATGACAACAAGATTTTCATCTCCCTTTTTATCTCCAAATTTCAATGTCGAATTCTTGAAGCAATAGAATCCACCTAATAAGTGCTGGTTTTGCATCTTGTTTGGAAAACAAGTATCGTAAAGTAGTGTCTGTGAAGGCGGCTTAAGTTTTGGAAAGGGCGAGATATTGCAGAATTTATCAAAGGCATCCAAAACCACGACCAAAAGCTCTTTCGATGGTTGTGTAATTCTCTCGTGCCACATTCATGGTTTTGCTAGCATAGTAAATTAGTTGAAAATGCTTATCCTTTCTTTGGCCTATACGGCCTCTGACATAATCACTAGCATAGCACATGATCTCGAATGGTTGGGACCAATCGGGGTAACCATTATCGAACACGAGTAAGATCTTTGTTCGAGGCACGATTGAATGCTCCACATTCTTTCGAAAAGTCAAAGTCAAAGGGCGTCCTTGACTAGAATCTTGAAGTGACATTGGTAGGGCAATTTTAGAAGTCTTAATAAACCTTCATAAGCCGCATGACCAAAAGCTTGAGAATGGCCTTAGCGGTAGAGTAGGATAGGGTAGTTAGATATCGCTTTGATTTTACCTATGGACCTCGATTCTATTTCGAGAGACTTTATGTCCAGACAATTCCTTCTCTCACCATGAAATGGCATTTTTCCCAATTCAGGACTAAATTGGTTTCTTCAGTTTGACATCTTCCTAGGTTGGATAGACAAAGTCGAAAGAACTTCCAAATACAATCATCCATGAAGACTTCCATGCTATCTTCAATTAATTCATGAAATATGGCCATCATACATCGTTGAAGGTAGGCGGAAGTTGCATAACCCGAGAAGGGAATTCATTATAAGCAAAAGTCAGGCGGTACGTATAAGCGTGGATTTTTCTTGATCTTGAGGGCAATGGAGATTTGGAAGTATCCCGAGAAACGTTAAGAAAAGCGGTAGTACTCATGCACGGCCTAACTAACATCCCGAGCATTTGATGTCGATGAATGGTAGGGTAAAATGATCTTGTGTGGCATCATTTAATTTCTGTAGTCGTCTGAACCACGCCAACCAATGACCGTTCTCTGCGGCACTAAATCACCCTTCTCATTCTTCACAACCATCATTCCTCCCTTTTTTTGGAACCACTTGGTGAGGGGTACCCAAGGGGTATCCCAAAATGGGGTAGATTTGGCCAGCATTGAGAAGCTTGACGACCTCCTTTTTCACTACCTCCTTAATATTAGGGTTAACCCTCCTCTGAGGCTGAACGGTGGGTTTGTAATCCTCCTCCATAATAATTTTATGAGTGCAAAAAGTAGAATCAATTCCTTTAATGTCAGCAACACTCCATGCGATCGCTCCTTTGTATTCTCTTAGAACTTCTAAGAGTTTCCCTTTTTGTTCAGTGGTTAGTGAGGAGCTTATGATGACTGGGATTTGATCCTCTCCTTGAAGGAAGGCATATTCTAAATGACTCAGGAGATCTTTCAGTTCTAAGGTAGAAGGTTCCTTGATCGATGGTTTTAGCTTTTTTTTGGCTTTTGAAGTTCAAGAGGTTCAATTTCTTCCCTTCGTGGGTAAAAGGAAACCGCTCCAACTATCTCAGTCACTTCATCATCGTACATTATGTTCTTGTCATCATTCATGAATTCATTTACTAGATATTCATCAATACAGCTATCTATATCATCAACAAACTCATCAACTTCTTCAACAAAATAAATAGGATGATTGTAAGAGTAGGGATGACTCATAGAATCCTTGATGTAGAAGGTAAAGCTTTGGATCCTACTGCGTAAAAAGTGAGTTTACCATCATGAACATCGATGATGGCACGATCAAGTAGCCAAGAATGGTCTTCAAGGATTATGGGGTGGGTTATCTTCCTCCATTTCCAAAATCCGCGAAATCAACCAAAAATTTGAACTCCCCTACCTTCACAAGAACATTTTCACAAACTCCAATGGGATATTTGATTGATCGTCCGATAGCTGAATACTCATTACATTTGGTTTTAATACTGAATAGCCGAGTTTGAGAAATAAGGAATGAGGCATCAAGTTAATCTTGCCCCAAGATGCCTTGAGGCGTTTTTCATAGAGAGTGCCCTTATAGAGAGGATGGTGAAGCTGCCGAATCTTCTTTCTTATTGGGTAGACTCTTTTGGATGATAGCCTAACATTCTTCTCTAATGATATCAACCTTCAAGAAGCTTCTTCCGATTGAGAGTAACCTCTTGAAGTATTTTCTATGTTGGGGATATGATAAAATACATCAAAATTGGTATGTTGGCCGGGTCCTTTTAAAGTAAGACAACAACCTCTCATTGTCTTCTTGACCTTTTGATTCTTTAAGCGCGAGGGTAGGAATCCGTGTGAGAGTCGGGACGTTGGACGGAATTGATGCTTGTGGAGGGAGGGTCGGTGAGGAGTTGGAGGGTCCATGAACTTCTCCTTATCCACTCGAGGCTCCACGGTAGTGGGATTTTGACCAAGGTATGGTGGATCCTTGGTAGTGGTTCCTGTCGAAGAGTAATGGCATAGAAATTGGATCATCTTGAGTTGGACCAGTTCACTACTCTTGTGTAGAGGATTCAATCCCGGCGTTCTAATTCAACTTGTTGCTCTTGAATGAATCCTTGAGACCCTTTAAAAGAATTCCCTTTCCATGGCGAATTGCAGAGCTCTTCCTCAAAGGTATCACGGATGGTGTATTGAACTCTCTTCTCCTGAGTCTTCCATTTTAGATTACCCCAAGGAGTGTATTCATCATATTGATAGAATACTAGGAGGGAAGGGTCATCATAAATGTCATGGATGGAAAGGAAGGCATGCTCTTGGCGTGTGTTATCATCACACTCATCGCACTCATGTGACCCTACACAAATGTCGCATATAAGGTATGGGTTAATCAACCTCTTAGGTTCTTGTGACTTTGTGAGGTATGCAATCTTCTCTTGCGCCCTCTTCATCCGGTCATCGAGAGATAATGGGCTATTATTATTAGAGGTAGCGAGATACTCATTCTGATTCTGGGGCACCGTTCCAAGTATTGTCTTGGTCCCGGACATACTCCTTAATGGTCCCATCCTTAACTACCTTTGAGATTGGAAATTTAGGCTGATCGATAAGTCAATCCTTTTGATCATTCTTGGAGACATTTTCAGAAAAGATATGAACAAGCAACCAAAGGTGGATACCATGGTGTAGGGCTAGTTGAAGGAGATCTTTGTAACGAGTCCAGGAGTTAACGATAGATTCTCCATACGATTTGATGGAAGTGAAGGATTTGGCTCGATGGATCAGATTCTCTCGAGAACAAGAACTTTTAGTAAATTTGGTAGTGATTTGTTCCCAAGTGAAGATGGACCTTGGAGGTAGCTTATCGAGCCACTCTTTGGCCTTCCCTTGAAGAAAATGGAAAAAACGAGTCTAGATGTCTCCTTGGATGCTCATCATTATAGATAGTATCCACAATTTTTAAATTATTTGATGTGATGAATTGGGTTTTATTTGGAGGATCCATGAAATTGACATGCATTCTGGATAAGCCAAATGTCGGTGGCGTGCAACACCTCGTTGACCTCGTTGAAGAAGGGTAGACAATGGCTGTAGTAAATCGGTCGCGAGGAGGGAGAAAGTACTCAGGACTTTTGCCTTTGGTTTATTGATAAGGTCCATTGAGGGAATAGTGGGGATTTCCTCGCTATGTTAGCTCGAGATTATCAATGTTGATGATTTGAGGGAGACTTGGGGAATGTGTGGACTCTTAAGTGGGTTAAAGCCATCAAATCGATGGTGGTGCCTTGAGGTTCACTCATGGAGAGCTCTTCTTAAACATACAACTCTCTTTACGGTTGACAAAGGGGTTCAATAAGGGTTTTGGTGGAACTCTGGGTCCTAAGTTGTCTAAGGAGATTAGCGGAAATAAAATTTTGGTTTAGTGGCGGGTTATCATTTTCCATGATGAAAAGTGATGGGATTACGAACAAATTCAAGAAGAAGGAGGATAGACTACGAGGAAGCTAAAAATGAGAAAAAATCTTACTTGATAGGAATCAAGCAAGGGAGCCTAAACGAGATAGACTCATAACTAGTTATTCTATTCCCGGCGGTAAAAACTTGATACCCATACAGCGTTTGGGGTCAAAGGAAACTTCCTTTCTTCGAGAAAGTTTTCAACCACCTGGCGATGAACCTAATCATTGTTGTGTAGTATTAGGGTAAGCCTCGGGATTGATATCGTTCTCTAGGGGAATAGAAATACTAGTGAGAAATTACTACGCTAAGGTTGGGGTTGAAGAAGATTATTTTTATCTTTTATATTTTTAAGAAAATTGAAAGATGCGATCACCGAGGGGTATTGGATTTGGGGGGTGGTACTTCTACCAATTACTCTACTATCCTAATTATCTAATTAACTAAGCTAAGGGGTAGTCTATGTCTAATTGATGTGTGATTGTATGATGATTAAAAATGTGTCTACCTAGATACTATTACTCCCTAGTTATCTTTTATTGATGGTTGAATAATCACGTCCTTATTCTTAGCAGCGTTGTGTCTTCTAAGGTCGTGAGGAATGATTTTTACCTAACTCTTTGAGGATACCTTAAGGTTATACTACAAAAATCTCTAGGATTCATAAAATAACTCTAAGGTTATCTTTGGATTTTTAGCCTACAATAACTCTAGGCGATTAAAAATTACTAATGTTCACAAAGATTAATCAAGCATTAAAAACACAACGATGGCCTATTGCAATCCTAAGCAAATTACAATTAAGGTAAGAGACAACCAATCAATAATTAATAACTAAGTTTCATAGATCTAGGCAAACACATAAGTAAATTAGCCGGACATGGTAAACATGCAAGCATACACACATACAATTGAAGACATAATGAAATCAATAAAGTAGATTACTCATCTTGATGTAAAATAGTGTATGAGAACCCTAAGATACTTCCCAAGACAAACCAAAATAGTTTTAGGTTTTTACTCAACAATTCTACCTCTCTCAAAGTCTGAAAATTCGAATTCTATATATAGAGTTACAAAGCTGCGAGGCGAGCATCCTCTTTAGTGGGGCGCTTGGTGCCGCCATTAGGGTTTCATCTTGACCAAGTCAGCTTTGTGGCGGCGTCCCTTTGTGGTTGATGAAACATTCGACCCCATCTTACGGCCAGCCGTGCAGTCTTTGGATCTAGGCCGATGCGAGTTGTGACGCCCTACTTTTAAAAGCACGGCGTGCGTCAAGTACAAAATAGAAATTTCACTCTGAGCGTCGCAATTAGAGGGGCGGCGATAAGCCCTTTATCCCACGGCCCGTCATCGGTGCACTTCAATGAGGTTGAGTGTCTTGATCTTGACTTTAGCCATTTTCTTCACATATTCATGCCTTTTCGTCCAAATAAGTGTCATTCCAGCATTTTACCTTCAAGAGACCTAAAAAGTGAAAAGGAACAAAATTAAGAAGTAACGGATATAAAAGTGGTCGATTAAGGGCTTAAATGACCCCTTGAAAGTGTACCTTTAAAATCCTTATCAAAGGTTGAATCACTCTGCGGATACCCTTTCAAATATTTCCTGGATGCATACAAAGGTTACCACCAAATTCAAATGGCAAAGGAAGATGAGGAAAAAACAGCCTTCATCACAAGTCAAGGAATATTACGGTACACACCAAAATGCCATTTGGACTCAAAAGCGGGAAGCGACATACCGTGACTAGTAGATAAAGCTTTCTACAAGCAAATTGGCGAAATCTAAGAAGTCTATGTCGATGACCAGTGATCAAAAGCCGTTCGGAGGAAGAAATACTAAGGGACATAGTGGAAACCTCAAAACATTAAAATAAACATGAAGCTAAACTCAACAAATGCACCTTGAATGGAAGGGAATGTTCTAGGATACACGTGAACACTAAAGGTCAAGGTATACTTGAACAAAGCGGAAGAGCATGCTAACCTCATATCCAAATTGCCTCAAGGGCGTTCAAGACTAAATGGGAAGCTAGCAAGTTTAGATAGATTCTTGGCTAAATCCATTTGAAAAGTCTACCCTTCTTTAAAACACTTAAGAAGTGTACAAAAAGAGTGATTTAAGTGACAAAAGGAGAGGAAGCTTTTATGCGTGAATGAAGAAATGATGTAAATCTCTCCCTCACCACCTCAGGAAAAAGGAACTCATAATATACCTTCACGAGAAGCTAAAGAAGCGGTCGGTCGCAGTCTTGATGTGAGAAAAGAAGGCAAGCAAACACCCATATACTTTGTGAGCGAGCCCTGCGAGGTTCGAGAAATAAAATACACACCAATGGAAAGTTGGTATCTTTGGTACTGCTTGTGAAACACACGAGAGATACTTTCAAGCACATACGGTAGTAGTCATCCGCAGACCGACCAATCAAACAAATATTGTCAAAAAGAAGTTCTTGAGCGGTGCAAAATGGAGCATTGAGTTGGGGGAGTATGATATACAATACATGCCAAGAACATCCATCAAAGGAAAAATTCTAGCATATTTCATAGTAGAACGCCCAAAGGCCAATGAAAGGCGAGCCAATGGAAGAAGAGGAACACACAACCATGGATCCTATTCGCAGAGATGGCTCATCTTGCATAGGCAGTGAGGCTGGGCTATCTTGTGAGACCCTCGGGGGATGGAGTTCACTTATGCTTTAAGGTTCGGTTTCAAAACAACAAACAATGAAGCTAAATATGAAGCCTTAATAGTTGGGTTAAGGATAGCGTAGACAAATGGGGTCAAGAATTTGCAGAAAACTCCAAAGCGGTGGCAAACCAAGTTAATGGAGGCATTACATCGCGAAAAGAATGGGGATGATCAATACCTAGAAAGGTAAAGGAACTCCTGAAAAACTTTCAGATGTTCTCAATCAAACAAGTACCTAGAAATGAAAACAAAAAGGCGGACACCCTGAGAATGACGTCTGCCAGCTTCGCGCATCTAAAAAAACAAGTACTGGTAGAAGAACTCAGTCAAAACTCAATAGAGAGACAGCGGTAGCAATCCGCGGAAGAAGGAAGGGTACACATGGATGACCTCGATATATGAATACGGCAAAGAAATACTCCCAGCTAAAGAAAAGAGAGCACGGGAAATTAAAAGAAAATCACAAAGATTTACAGTAATCAACAGGACACTTTACAAGAAATCTTTTCTCGGACCATGGCTATGAATGCATTAAGGACCTCAAGCTAATTGTATGTGTTAAGCGAAATTCATGAAGAGGTCTTTTTAACATGGATCTTTGGAACAAGATACTGTAATGGCGAGCCACAGCGTCTTTGAATACTCTTGGCCTACATGCATGAAGATGCACGGGAAGCTAATCAAGCATGCAAAAGCGTAATGGGAATTACCTGAGGCGGTCCCATGCACCCGCCAAGAAAGCTGCCTATCACTTCCCTATAGCGTTCTACAAATGGGTAATTAACATCGCCGGGACCTCTAGCGGAAGGACACGGAAAAGTCGAGATACTCATAGTAGCAATGACTACTTCTACAAAATTGATAGAAACAAAGCGGTCATACCATCACAGAAACCCGGATCAAAAATTCGTATGGGAAAGCATGGTATGTAGACTTCGGACTCCTTGGAAAATATCCAGGCTGCTTGAAAGCAATTAAGAACAACCCATTCAAATAATGGTGTGAAAAATGATATAAGGCAACACTTTGCCGGTTAAGCATCCACATGCAAATGGACATGTAGAAAGAGCAAGCGAGAGCCTAGGGAAGGAATAAGGCCGATTGGAAGAAAAAAAAAGCAAGAATTATTTG
>OU343221.1:186087883-186260383 GCA_910596185.1 Chrysanthemum makinoi
ATGAAACATGCACAATGTATTAATTAAATAGAAAAATCAACCACAAGTCTTGTTAGATATAAGTTTTCACATACACATCAAACCATTAACACAAGTGGGCGTATAAGTGGAATTCTAGAGAGAGAAAGTTAGAGGTTTAGGGAACTTAGTGAGAGAAAGTGAAAGATATTATTATGAGCTCCAACTCTCTACCTTGGGAGGTAGAGAGTATTTATAGTCTTACATAAATCGCCACACAACGGGCTGTGGATCAGGCATACAGTGGGTAAAGACCCGTCCGTCCTCCACGGTGTTACTTAACTAAATACTACTAACCTAAATATAACTACGACTACGAGCATTCTAACGATTACATATACTTGAGGTGACCGACTCTTTAATACCGGGAATTTCTAATTCCTAACAATCTCCCCCTAAGGGAGGTCACCTCAAACATATACTAAAATGACATTGAATACAATCAGATATTACATTAACAATTGATCTTGCATTCTTGATGTAGTACTTTGCTCCGAAGCTCGTAGTCATTGATTCCACTCATTGCATGTTTGGTTAATCCAAGTGGAGGTCTTTTACTGATCCACGTGATAATAATGTTGAGCCAGCTTTTGAGATCATCAGCTAGTAGAAAATCTCTGATACATCCATTGTGGTGTTGGTATTATGTGATGATGTGACTTTCGGACCGACATGCTCACATTCTGGATCATGATATCTTCTTAGAAGTAGCGGAAGCATTTAGTAGATTCATGATATTGGCAGCAGCGTAGCAGAAGCATGGAGTTAGAATATCAGAGTCATTGATGCACTAATCATGATATCTTTTGATATGAATGTGTTGTGTGAGCATGCGGTTATGGATTGACCGCGTCATTCTGATCAGCTGCAAACGTCGGGGTGTACCTGCATAAGACAGTTAGCAATAAAGCGCACGAAAGTGTCTTTGATCACTTTCGATGAATTGAGGTACACGGCCCACGGTTCCCCGTTGATCAGTACAAACGCCTGCCTGTGATCAGGTATAATTCCGAAGATTTCCTTGACAGGGTTTCGCAGCTGCTCTAGCTGTTCTCAAACCGGAACGTCTCAAAGAAGACAACACGGAGTGAGTGAACCAGCGAATTTACGTCCACTGATTGATGAAAAGAGTTTTGAAAAACAATCGTGTATTGCTCAATAGAAATTGTTTTTGCAATATAACGAAGGTTTTAATGAAAATCAATTATCAATCATAAAACACCTTTTGATTTGAAAAATTAGTACACGGTCGACGTGCTAATGAAAAGAGTTTTAAAGCACAAAGACCGGTTTTTCAAAGGTATCCGTCAATCCATAACCTGAACCAGGATTGATTCAAAAGAATGAATCGCCCCATTGTTTCTGTTCAGTTGTCACATGGTTGATCTGTATAATAGATCTCACATGCCACCTACCAGGAGCTTGATAGATGTTGGCTCCAGAAGGCTTTCCATCTTCATTGTGAGTATGTTGCATATCACTCAGATGTTCTGGCAATACCACAAGGATAATGCGTAGGACTCAAGATATAATCTCTCTTTCCACATTGTGTGAAACAGAGAGTCTTCATTGAAAGTGTGCTAATGAGATTAATTGATGATCTCGTGGCTCTAGACTCAATTTGTGCATATTTGGATCCTATATCGGAGACTAGGGAGAGGGTCTCCTTCTTCAATATCAACAATCTCTAAGAGAGAGTTGATAGATAATGTCGGTTCCCCGTGAGAATGAAACAAGTCCTTTTAAGAGGAACTTGAGTGGTTTGGAAAGTTGAAGTGCAGTGCGTCACTGGGTCCATGACGTCTTGTCTTCAATACCGATGTTACCATCAGTAGCATATGAATTGAACCCGTTTTTCTGCCTAAGGTTGAATAAATGGAGGGCTATTTGTTTTCACCCTTTTCTCATTCAATTCTTTTTATTCTTCAACCCCTTCAGTGCTTACCGAGACTTCATAGCTAGAACCTTGTTGGGTTTATTCCAGTACTAGCTCAGTCTCAGTCCGCACTCTTCCCATATCTCATTTTTCTCCTTTTATCATCATACCTAAGAACTCTACACTAACTAGTGGATAGTCCCTGGGTAGATCCCTCCGGTTCTGGCGGATCATGGGAACACATACCTAACCTTATCGTCCTTATATCACCATTCATAATGTAAAGTTGGTCGGTCTTTTTGGTATTGTTCATCTGCCATAGGAACCAATTGAAAACCATTTGAAAATCAATCCAGATACTTATGATATTTTATCAAAGCATTTTGTACCTGAATTATTTTTGATATTTTTTTGAAGAAGAACTCCCCCTCAACATGTGAATCAAGTATTTGAAATAGTTTTCCAAACGGAGGCAAGAGAAAGAATTAACTTCTTTGATTACCATTTTCTAAAAATATCAACATCACTTCCCTAATCGAATCAAGTAGATAAAGCATTTTGGGGAAGGATGAGGTTTTCATGATTTTGCTCCCCCTCAATATGTGCCTCGAGATTTGAAAATAGTTTTGCACATACTAGAGGGAACCTGCACATTGAGATAAGTGATCACGTTTCAAATCATTGTGGTTTAAGATAGATGCTCCCCCTCAACGTGTGCATGGAAAATTTGAAATCGTTTGTCACTTACAGGGAGGCAAACATGCTAATCACTTAAGAAACCATTTATCGAATTATCAGTTTAAATCCTATTTAAATCACAACTTCTCCCCCGATCACAATTATCAAAACATTTGAGATTTGTGATCTCTGTAGATTTAAAT
This sequence comes from Chrysanthemum makinoi, assembly GCA_910596185.1. NCBI lineage: Eukaryota > Viridiplantae > Streptophyta > Magnoliopsida > Asterales > Asteraceae > Chrysanthemum > Chrysanthemum makinoi. Next base: position 186,090,659 of record OU343221.1, read on the forward strand.
TGATTTTGAAAGCTTTTAAGGAGAATTGTGACTTGATTATGAAAGCGTTTTAACTGATAAGGATCGGATTTTGAGACTTTAAACTCCATTGATTAAACATGCATGATTATCTTTTGAAAACAATTGAATGCCAAATAACTTTTTAATTTAATTGAAATCATTCTCCCCCTCAATCAATGACATAGGTTGTTGATTGAGAGATAGAGATTTTGACAAATAAGTCCTGATGATTATCAAAAATAGAGACCGAGTTATTTTTCAAAGCATTTAGTTTTCAGCAGATAAATGTTTATAGAATCAGAGCATGGAATTTTGTAAGCATGATAAAACATGGCTCTGTTCTTTCTTTTAAAAACCGGGTTATTGCCTGAAAATGACAATAAACCATTTTTTTTTCTCTTTCTCCCAAAAATAATTTTTGATTTTTTGATTTTTTTTTTTTTTTTTTTTTTTTTTTTTTTTTTTTTTTTTTAAAAAATTCGAACAACATCTAAAGTCCCGTGTCATTCTTTGAATGACAACATCAAGACCGTAGATATTATCGAATCGAGAGAAACATGACAAAAAGACAATATTTTTTTTGAAGATTTATCGAATTTTTCAAATTTTTATGGATTTTGAAAGTTTTATATTTTTCTATTTGATTTTTTTTGAAGGTTTTATAATTTTGTATTTTGTTTTTCGAATAAGTATTTACAAGAGATAAATTAGTTTAAGAGAATGATGAAATGAGTACCGAGATAAAGATATCGTTCAGCACGTTGTAGAAGAAAGGAATCAACATCTCTTAAACTTTCACCACCAAAGCATTCGAGGCTTCTAAGAAAATCGTCTGGACATGAGCCTTCTCAATTTGAATCTTTGGTAGCTTCCCCCCAAACCGAAAAACATCGAATAAAGACCATTTCCCTAAGAAGTAGAGTTGAATACAAAGCGGTCTCATTGATTGAAGCTCAGCACCCTGAAGAACACGAGAACACCGAAGTAACAAGTTGAAACATTGATCGTCTCAGTGGTTATCAAATCCGGATTAACTGATTACGACCGATCACATGAACCTGCTGTGCATCCCCGATGTACACCTTACTCTTCGAGATTGACCAATTGTCTATTTAGGGGAACAATATATCAACATCTTCATTTTACCAAGTGCATTCCACTTATATAACATATAACCAATCAGCACATAATGTACACATGTACCCAACAAGAGTAGAGACGACGACATCCATGTAACATGTTGAGTCACTAATATCTCTTGGATGTCTCTGAAATAACTGAAATAGCTCGATCAAGTGAACATGTTGTGCATATAACCGGAAGCACTTTATCATAAACCGTATATAAGATGTGGATAGGCAGTATCATCTCACGTTCAAATATTCTTCCACATTTCTTTCCAACTGAACACTAAAGTAACATAATATATCCATAAACTTGAAATCTTGTGAGAAGAACTCAAATAGCCCAAATGAATCTTGTGAGAATCAACTGCTACATAAACTCTCTCTGACTATCTTTATCAACCCATATGTAGACAATTTGAAGTGACCACTTGTTGAAGAAAAACCCAATATACCAAACTTGAAACTGAAGTCGAATTCCCCGCATTTGTGTTTTAAGCTTGCACTTAAAGATGGAAGAACGGTGTCGAGAATCTATGCTTCAAGCAAATCTCTAAGTACTCACACTCAAACAAGTATGAGATATAACACCTCTTGATATTATCCACATCGTCATTTGCATGTGACACTGAGTAAAACAACGTAACTCCTAATAGTGATAGTTAACCAGGTCTTCAACCATCCACTCCGACTGCTGGTAACTAGATAAACCAAGCCTTCACCTCAAATTCTTAAGCCCGAGCAAGTTATCAATAAGAACACGCCTTGTGAGGTCACTTCAATCTCAAATAAGTGATAAATGATTAACTCTGAAGTAATCAACTTGTGTCAAATGCCCAACATGTGAATAAACATACAACCGGATGTACATTCACCCACTGAATGAACCGGAACAAATGATACCTCAACATCAATGTATTCTTCCTAAAAGTATTCATGTAGAGACTGATCTGGAGGATACACCAATAACTTCGAGCGGATGAGGTAGACATTTTCCTTGAAGTTCATGTGGTTGATTTATAGCATGCACGATGTGAGGAACAATAATCCATGAAGATTTGGCAAAGGAATACCAAAGAGTGGATCATTATTCATGAACAATAATCCGTGAAGATTTGGCAAAGGAATACCAAAGAGCGGATCATTATTCATGAGTGCAACTGCAATATTATGATAATCATTATCAACGCCTTGAGGAATAACTGGAGATAGGGCTTTTGAGTAGTCTGAGTTGTACTTCTTTGATGATCATCAAACATATCTTGACCTCATGAATCACATATTCTTTGATGATCATCAATATTCGCTAGCTAAGGTTGTAAATACTCAACAAACATATCTTGAACCAATGAATCCCAAACAATAAATCCCATTTATCCTTAGTAGTGAAACATTAGGCATTGGAGGAGAGTCATCAAACATTAAGTCGTATAACCATTATTCAAACATCCATCATCATTTAGTATATTCACTCTTCTCCCCCTCAAAAATTGCATCCGAAGTTGCCATTTTTGATTTAGCAAGTGAATAAAAATTATACATTAATGAATGTAGATCCACTTGATGACTGAATGAGCATGGGAGAAACATGAAGCTTGTTGATGAAGAATTTCGATGAGAATGGTCATAAACATGAAGATTTCTCTTCTTCTGAAGATAAAGCGCACTGAACGTACACCTTTCTTTTCTTTGAAGAACGGGGCCTGAAGTGTTATCTGCAGACGCCATAATGATGAAGAACGAGGCTTGAACTGATGTGAACACGTCATTGTTTTAGAGCCCAGTTATATGTTTAGAGCCGACCGAATCCAAATACCAAGGGACGACTTGTACGACCTGCTTTGGACACAACGAAGACAGAGAATTCGAAACATTGGATCCCCACGTGCTCATGGGGTCCTTTTGGTTAGTACAAACAATCTTTGAATCAGCAGAAACCCTAGGTGCAATGTCATTGTCACTAGGAGCTGAACTAGTAGAAGCATCAGACTTAGTCGAGGGACATTTTGTGCTTAATGGGATTATTCTACCAGTTGGCTTCCAAACCTTAACAGGCACTACTCTAGGCATAGTGGGTCTAGTTGGGCAGGTTTGCCATTCGTGAATATTCGACCTGTTGGCTTCCACTGAAATCCTACATTGGAAAAAACCTTCCCTGTAGGTTTCCAGGATTGCTTAATCTGTTTTGCTCTCCAAACTTTCTTAACTGGTTTATGAATCTTAGACCTCAGAAATAACACATCACATTTATCATGATTACCAGAAATTAAACATTTTTGGCATGTTTTGCAGACAGCATAAGGCCTCGAATTAATTTTAGTAAGCTTAGAGCTAATACTAGAACTAACACGATTCTTTTTTGTTCAAATCAAACTTCTTGTCCCTATGGTGTTCTTTCACTTCCTTATCATGATCACTTATAGTTTGCGTAATCCTATCCTTCTTTGCATAGCTTCTAGGTTTTGACCCGCTAACTTTAGTGTCAATCTTAACATCGGTAGAAGTAACGATGGGAACATTACATGGCTTCACTACTTTCTCATTCTGGTCTAGAAGTGTTGGGATTTGAAATTCTAGGAGGCAACATCAGGTTGCTTGCTTGAATTTAATATGGAACAAGGCATATCAAGGGTCACATGCTTTGGCTTTAGGCTAGAACGGATTTCCTGCTTGGCACTAGGCATAGAACAAGGCTTCACAGCTTTGCTTTTTTCACCTAAGGGTTTTGGACATGTTGCAATTACACATTCAAGCAGCTCTTGAGATCGTTTGGCCTGGAGGCAAGCAAACCTAATTTCACTATCAAGAGGTTTGTTAATGAAATCCTCTTCGACAATCTCACGGAGACATTCTAGACTAACCTTAAGGTGAGCACAGTAGTCATGAAAAGCATGTTCATTATTCCTAAGATGAGGAAGAATATATTTAACTGTCACAGTGTATTTGCAATCTAAGGGTGACTTTGAGACAACATTCTTATTGAAAACAAGTGGTAGTTTTCCATTTCCCTGACTTCTCAGATTCTCAATTTCCTTTTGTAAAGACGTTACTTTTTTGTTATTTTGGTCACGGGTGACTTTTGTTGAATCATATAACTCTTTAAAATGTCTTTTAACTTTTTCATTTTCTTCTAGAAAACTCTCGTTTTCTTTTTGTAAGGCATTAACTAAGTTTTGAAGATGAAAAGTTTGAGAATTCTGAGAATCTAAAGGAGGAGGCATTTGGGGGCCTGTCATATTGTTCTTTTGACCCTTTAATTGAGAGATTTGGGCTTTCAACTTGGATCGTGTTCCTTGAGCTTGAATCTGTTCATCGTTTGTTAATTTGAAAACTGCATCAACTCTGGAGCATTTGATGATGTCTTGATATTTGAAGTTTTTACATTTTCTTTAAGATGTTGATATTTTAGTTGTAAATTAAAATGCTCAGCCTCTAGTTTAGACAAATGTTTAACCAAATTTCGTGATCATCCATTCAATTTTCTCAGATAGTTTGAATTAGTTTTTTCAAGCTCAATGACACGATCAGGGAGACTTTCAGAGCACAGATAATTCATGAAATTTGAGAAGCATTAGGAATAATTCTAGCATTGTAAAACACATCTTGAGTAACATTCAGAAATAAGATTCTCATATGCAAGTTCTTCCTCTCAATCTCATTATATTTTAATGCTCGCTCATAGTCACTAACCTCACCTATCATTGCATCAAATTCCTTTTCCATTCCTTTAATATCTGATTTTATCCCCATTTTAAGACTCTCAAAATGATCTTTTAGTTGTTTAAAAAAAGGCATGACCTCAGTTAATAACATTCTTTCTTTGCTCAAACCCCTTTCCCCTTTCATCCCAGTGGGTGTGATCCTTTTCTTACAAGTTTTCTCAATCGCAAATAGTTGAAGAATAACATATTTACTGATTAAGGTCTTGCTCTTAGTGGCAATAGTTCTAGGAACTAAATGCATTGGTGTATTTGGAGGATACACAATCGCTTTAGGGAATTTCCTACAAGGGGGATTCTTTTCAACAAGATTTCAGCTTTTTGCAAGTCCATATCCTTTTTTCCAGACACTTGTTCATGGGTCAATAGAGTCTGAGGCTTAAACATGTTTAAGGATATCCAATTTTCCTTAGTGTAATCATGGGGTTATATCGTTATCTTGTTCTTTTTACACTCAGGATCTTCTAGCTTCTTATTCTGTTAGGTCACTAGTTTTACAAACACAAGTTATATAGAAAGGAGATGAGGCGATTGAACAAGATCTAACACACATACAAACAATAATAAGACCGGCGTGTAGGTATATGTGAAAGAAAGAAAACTTGAACAACCAACCTTCAAATGAAGTTTATTACATGGTTTATATAGGCAAGGAGCTAGGGCAACACTCCCTCTCCTTCCCTATTCCTTATTTGGGTCAAGCTTATTGGCCTTCTACATAAGCTTGACCTTAAACAAACATAAAGGCCATAATAAAGCTACCTATTACATATGAAATATAAATACTTGAAATACTGTTTAGGAGTGATTCCAACAATCTCCCCTCAAGTATATATGAATGAAAACGGTGAAGGCGTTGATGTAATAGTAGCAGAGACGTCTTCTGACATTCTTCTTTCTTGTGAGAAGAATTGCCTTGATTCGAACAATCTCCCAGTGTAGAGAGATAGTTATCTTTGAACAGTTATGCTTTGACGTCATCTTTAACTTTGTTCTTTGATCATTGTTCTTTGTGGTGAGAGTGATAGTATGTTGTTGTATGCATCGGTCTGCCTCAGGTCTGCTTCGTTGCTCCAGTGTCTCCACGTCATTCTTCAACATGCTCACACGCTCTTTGACGTTGGAATTCAATACTGATGAAGTTCTTTAAGTCTTTAACTTTGTAGATTCTTTGGCTTGACGAAGAATCATTCTGACGGTTGTGTTGCTTTTGGATAGAACTTCCATTAGTGATGATGTTGGCGTGAGCATGAGAAGAATCAGCACGATCATCCCGCTCCGGAGCTTCCATAAGAAGAAAACATTTCAAACGGTTAGTAATAAGCGGTTTCCGGCACTTACAAGTTTGAACTTCGAGAGTGTCAACAGCATAGTGTGAGGACACAACTCTAATTCTTACAAAGGCCGTTCCTGAACTGGAGTCCCACAAGTGAGATAAGTCGCTGAGGTACACCGAAGCATCACCTCACGACTGTAGACCGTTTGAGACACACTCCGCGTAATCCACGGGGAGTTACCGAAGTGACCTGCTGACAGGGCTGTTTGATGTTGACCAGGCGGAGTTTCCATTCAATCATTAAGGATCACAGATGTGAACCTCTCATAAATGTTCTCGACAGATTGCTAAGATCTGTGAAGGACTCGATATGAACCACTGATGATCTTATTAGTTGATCATCAAGTGATTAAATGTCAAGTGTTCCTAAGAGATCTTTTGATGAATCTCGTGGCTCTAGACTCAATAGTGCGTTTTGGTTTTCCTGAGCGGAGACTAGGGAGAGGGTCTCCTTCTTCAATACCAGCAATCTCTAGGAGAAAGCCGATAGTTTACGTAGGGTTCCCTGTGAGAATGAAACAAGCTTCTGTTGAGAGAAACTTGAGTGGATAAGAAGGTTTAGTGCATGCGTCACTGGGTCCATGACGACTTTTAATCTTCAATACCGGCGTCACTAAGTGACAACCAGTAGCATATGAATTGAACCCGATGTCTGCCCTAAGTTGAATAATCTGGAGGGCTATTTCTTTTCACCCTTTTCTTTGCATTTCTTTTTAATTCTTCAACTCCTTCTTTCTCCGATTCTCATTTTCTCCTTTTTACAATCATACCTAAGGACTTCTAAATACTAACTATTTGTAGTGTCCTTGGGTAGATCCCTCCGGCTCTGGCGGATCATAGGACGGTTATTCCTAACCTTAGTCACCTTATAACTCCATGACTAACCTATGTTTGCCATTAAAACCACTGTATGAAAAAATGTCTCTCAAAGGGTTTGTTAATGAAAAAACATGTTTGAACCATTGTGAGAGATGATGTTTTGCATAAATACTCCCCCTCAACATGTGCTTAATAGTTTTAATGGTTAAATGCACAGTGAGGAAAGAGCGCGCACTTTTGAATTGATCCACTGAAGATAGACAATCCCCGCGAGACACGGTTACGTTGCATAGTTAAAGAGTTACATTGTCAGCTTTTAGGTGACAACTAGCTCTAATAACTACCTTGAAGGTGTAGACAAACCTTGGAAGGTTGTCAAACCCGTCAGAGTTCATGTCTATCAAAAGTTTCTCGAATGGTACATTCTACTCTGACAAGTCCTTTGCGAGACACGTTTACATCACTAGCGAACTAGCTTGAAATTATTACCCGTCGGACAAGTCTTTTCGAGTTACTAACAGTTAAGTATCGTCAATTCGTTGGTTAAGTCCGAGGTACACAGATTCATTTGCATTTTGTACAACATATTTCTTATCACACAATTTTCTCCCCTCAAAAATGGCATATTAAAGTGTTATTTTTGAAACGTTTGAGAATAAATATGACCATTTCGAGTGTTGCGGGAAGAATGACCACTGTGAACAATTTGTGAACAAAGTTTCAAATACTCCCCTCAACAAGTGATATAAACGGTTGAGGTTTTGAAAGTCTTAAGGGAAAGTACTTGTTCTTTTGAGCAAAACCTTGAAAAATGAAAGGTTTGAAAGGTTTTACTCAAAAGTAAGAAGCTTTCGCTTCTTTTCTAAGGATTGTGGCACTGAAGCGTACCACAGGGTCCTTTCTTGACCATTACGGGTTGTACACTGTTATGTGTGCACAAGCCATAGACATATATAATCACACATCCAAAATTATATGAAGGAAACAATTCAAGGGGTACCAGGAGTGCATGATGTTCCAGAGTGCGCATGGGCGTTGAAAGCCGTTGATGTTTCTCCTGGGTCGACCACCAACATAGCTCTCCAATCGTCTGAACTGATCCCTTCTGAACAACCGTTCATCAATCATGGTGATGATCCTTCTCACATCCCTCCTTTCTGAGAATTCCAGCGCTTACGAGACCCAACTTTCAGGCGTATATCCTTCAACCTGTATGCTAATCCATCCCTAACCAGCTTCAAAGTATGATCCCCGAATTTCTGAAGATCACTACACGCCATTAAGCGGTTTCTTTGAAGTTCACTGCGGTAAACAACTCCGAAAGGTTTGCTGATGAGCGTATATTGAGGTAGCTGATTGAGATCGGGAAGAGTAAGCGTTGGAGGAGTGAGGTTGACACGCGTCGATAAGATTCAACGCCATCGGATATCTTCAACACGCTCTTTGATCACGATGCGTCTAATGAAGATGAGAACTGACTTGATAAATTCACGTTGAACTTCAGTCGAGAATTGTCTCATACGACCCTGTACTTTGGCAAGGTACATGTCTTCGATGTCGTTGAGGGACAAGTTCTCAAAGTCACCCTCGGAGAATCCATAGTCCTGTTCATCTTGTCGTTTGACTATGATATTCTTTAAGAATGTGTAGTCCCACTTAGACTTGAGATCAATGTGTTTGATGGCCACGATGTCCTTAGAACTATACACTGCATGTTGAGACTTCTGAACCAGGCAGCTTCGGTAGTAGATTCTTCGGCGTTCAGGCCAATGATGAATCCCATACAATGCATCTTGGTCGTATGCTTGCACGTTGTCAGAAACCAAGTGATTTGCACGTTCCTCGATAGCTATGCAGTTTGAGTAAATAGCCGCTGGGAATGGAAGAGTCAATGATGTAGCGTATTTTCGCGAACCATCGCTACCGTGTAAGAGAAAATCCAGGTCTCTGTTAAAGAAGTATCGGAAGGGAATCCGTGGTTCGTCTGTTTGGCCAATGGTCGGTAGGGGTTTGGTCCAATCGGTGTAGTATGGAGGGTTGTCCCTTTGTGTGAAGTCAATGTTTGCTTCCGGATTGAGCCAATCCATGTCGTTAGACATAGCTCGGTCGATGTTCTCAAGATGATATTCGACCTCGACGCGCTTTGAGCTGTCTTTAAGAAGTTGGAATGCTTCATTCTTGATTCGCTTCACTTCAGATTTCGTCATTTTCTTCACATGGAACTTTTCTTGCAAAAGTTTTGCGTGCTCCAATGTAGAACCGTCTACCAATTCTTGACCTTCATCAGGGTAGGGAGTTTGATTGACAAGTGTGGAGAACCATTCAAACTCTTGGGTTTTATCGTCATCTAGCCATGAGACGACTCCAGGCTGAGTCGTCTTCTTCTTCTTTTTGGAAGGCCTTGATGATGATACTGGTTTCTGCACTTGTTTGGGTGAGGTGGGTTGTTGTCGGGGCTCAAGGACCTCTTCATCGTCACCACCCGTATACTCAAAGTAATCACCTGTTTTATGAGTCAGGGGTGGTAACTCGGAATCGTCCCGAGGTTTATCAGTAGAAGACCGAGGTGGAGGAGACTTTTGTTGAGAAGAAGTTCGTGGTGGAGGAGGTGGCATAGAGGTAGATTTACACTGATGCTTCGACGTTTAGGTGCAGATACCTTATCCTTATCATCGTCATCTCTTGGTCGTTTGGGTTGATCGGCTGACTCCTTGCATGATGATCTGAGTTGAAAATCAAGTAGATTTTCGAAAAATTTAGCTTCATCCGAAGTAAACGTTCCAGATCGCTTTGACATTTGTATCACAAGTTTAGCGATTAACTCAGATTCAGAGAGATCAGCTTCTTTGGCCATTGTATTTTTAACCAATGCTACGATGTTAGGGGTGAGTTGTCTGAAAATATTTCTCTAGTCACACCGGGACAGTGTCGAGAAGAAACTTGTGAGTATGATCTCTTGCTGTCTTTTCCAGTTCCTTTAGGACTTTAGGAACGATATCCTGAAGGTACTTGTTAGTGTAACCTTCGATCATTTCGTTCAGTTCCTCTTTACGATGACTCTTCATGAACTTCTGAACAAATTCCCTTTCTTTCTCCATCTTGTCATGCTCGTCATACATATGCTGTATGTGATCAGCAAAGAAATTTAGCTTTTTGTAGAGCACGTTTTTCTTTCTGACTTGTTTGACAGCTTTGTGAATTCGTTTATGAGCTTGAGAAATCCAAGATCGAGGTGGTTTCTTCACAGATTTGGATGATGATTTTGTTGATCTTTTGATGGTGGTGGTGATGAGTGAGATGAAGAATCTGATGAGGATGGGACATGAGGAGATTCGGGGTCCTTTGGAGGTGCAGAAGTATCCTCCTTGGAACGAGTTGGACTGCTGAGAAGAAAGTCATCATAATCTTCTTCGTCATCATGTCCAGTTTTAGCCTTTTCTTCCGTCTGTTCCTTAGCTTCTTCATCAGTTATCTCTTTCTCGTCTTATTCTTTTCTGTTTCCTCAATGTTAAGATCAGTAGACTCCTTCACAAGCGTTTGTTGTTGCACAAGAGTGGTGGCACCAGATCCCTTATCGGGTTGATTAACCGCATCAGGACCTGGTGAAGAGTGGACAGCACCACTCGATCCTCCGGGGCCACCCATTTGATCTTTTGCAAATTCTTCAGCTTTTTGAATTTGTCTAACTAATTTAAACTTCTTCCTGTAGGATTGATTCAGTTGCTCTTCTTCTTCTTCAGAGCTTTCATCATGAGACTCAAGTACAGGAGTCTTTCCTTTTCCATGTTCGGCTATTGGACTTGTAGATTTAGCTGCTGGAGGAGGGGTTACGGTTGCAGATTCAGAGAAGGTAATCTCTTCATCTGTATCAGTACCTTCAGAGCTTTCGTCCACAAGCTTTCTTTGCGGTTCGGGTTTGGGAATTGGGATGGGAGCAGCTTCCTTAGATGGAACAATCCTCTTTGAAGGAGGGTTCCTCTTGGGAACTTCCTTTGACTCACGCATACTTGCCGTACTTCCTGAACTTCCTCTTTTGGTTCTCCTTACAGGTGTTCCAGAAGATTTTTCGTCGAGATGACCAACTTTGCCTTGTCTAACTGCTTCCGGATACCTTTTGTACGTTTCGAGCTTTCTGACATCTTCAGTTAGAAGGAAATCTGGTAGCACAGCACCTTGTTTCTTTGTAGACGTTTCCTTGATTCTAACAGATAGAATGGGTTCCGTCAACATGTCGTGATTGTTGGGGTCATTGAGCCTCTTGGGAATGTCAGGATGAAGTCCAAGTGCTCTCTGGATCAACAATTTAGTATATCTGATGTAGGGAATCTTTGAGCCAAGTTTGTTGAGAAATGACATCATGTCATCCCAAATCAGAGCTTCGATAGCGATGTGTTTCTTGTTGACCAATGCCCAGAATATTTGCAGTTCCATGAGCTTAGGGTGCTCATAGCCGCTGTCACGACCAGAAACAGACTTGGTGATGATCATGTAGAGAGTTCTCCAGGGTTGAGGAATACTCTTAAGCTCTACGTGAGAATGCTTGGTGATTACTCCGGTAGCCTCGTCATAACCGATATTGATTAAGAATTGGAGAGTGAGCTCTTCAGCAGGTGTGGCATATAGTTTGGTTGGATCGACATCAGAATTAGGAGAACAGCCCTTAAGTCTGCAGGTGTAATGGTGACTTGTTTGTGATTCAGAGTCACCGTCACAGCAGTTTGTCCTTTGACCCTTTCCATAGTGTTCCAGAACTGTTGGATGTAGATCTCAGGAACAGTTGCAGAGTGTGAAAGCATGTTCTGATACGGATGAGTCCTCAGAATGTCAATAGCAATTAAACACGAAGATTCAGAGCAAGTGAGGTTGTCAAAGTCAACACGGAGATTATTCTTTCCTATCTTCATTGGATAGCCATGAGGATAGATATCAGCAATGGAGAGAACTTCAGGTGCATCCATATTCATTTGTTCAGCCATGTCGTGATCTGAAATAACATTAGCCAAAGAACCAACATATCGAAAGACATAATGTTTGTCAACAGAAGGTCTTATTGTCTAGTTATTGAATGTGAACGTGTCAATGATTGTTAAGAGTCCTAAGTCACTTGTATATTCAATAGTCCAATGACGTCGTGAAATGTTTCGTGAGTTAGTTAACTTTAAGTTTTAAAGTTTATTTTATCACTTATTGTTCACAACATATCAAACGATTTCAGTTTATTAGTGACATTTTAGGATTCGTGATGATATGATTAGTTTATTTACAAGTTTGTACAAGTAACAATTCATCATGAAGGTATGATCAGGCTTATGCGTAGGATTGGCAAAGTTATGCGTAGACAGGAATGATATATGCGTAAGCGTAAACTTACGCGTAGGGTCTTAACTTACGCGTAAGAAGTGTTACGCGTAGGAAAAGAATGACCTTATGCGTAAAGCTTATGCGTAGGCATATATTAACCTTATGCGTAAGGCTACTCGTAAGAGTTGACCTTATGCGTAGAGGTCACTGTTTACGCATATCCTTCACAGGATACGCGTAGTCCCATATGTAGAACCTTATGTAGACGCTAAGGCGTAAGATCTTACGCATAACAAGACTACGCGTAAGGTGATCCTTATGCGTAGAGTGCATATGACCTTGATTCTGAATATTAAGTGTTGCAAGCCTGAAATAAAGCATCATATCATCAATGTTAAACACATAACATTCATATTATCACAGATCAAAACACATTTTAACAGTTACGCGTAGAATACATACGCGTAGCCTAAACCCTAAATCTACGCGTAAGAGATCTAGCCATGGAATATGCACCAAACATTTTCTGGTAGTTTAAGAGTGTTGAGGAAGTCTATATACCGAGTTATAACACCCAATTCATGGTGAATCAAAAATACCCAAACTTATGAACGTTAAACCCTAATTCCAAATTGTTGATGATTTAGAGTTTCTGGGTGGTTATAAAGCAAGGAAATCATCAATTCATCACCATAAGACCATAACCCAACAATCTTTTGACCAAAAACACTTCACATTTGAAAAATACCCAATTCGACATAAGAACCCTAATTTTCAAAAGTCATTGATACGTGTTTCTGGGTGGATTTTGATGGATAAAATGATATCATTGATGTATTTAAAACGTTTTGACACAATCCATTTAACCACAAACGTTCACACAATGATTGTGTGTTCATACGCTTATGCGTAGAACACATAATCACGCCAGAAAAACGTTTTAACCGTTGGATTTCAATGAAATTCAAGACCTTATCTTAAAAACATGTTTAGATCACAAAAACACTTACAAATGATGATCAAAACACGATATCTTGAGTGAATTTTAGCGTAGGATGGTTTGGTTTAGTGTAATAAATGTGAAGAATAAAAGTAGGTGGGAAGGTGTTATATTAAAAGTGAGTTTAACCTTTAAGGTTTTGACAGTTTTGGTCCCTCCACCTTTCCTTTTCAAACCAAAGCCATTTAACTTCCATTTTGGTTACCAAATGAAGATTTTAAGAAAGAAACTTGACGACACTCCCCCTTGACTTGAGAAAATAATGAAAGGTTATTAATTAAAGTCCGAGGAGTGTCTTTGAACCAGAAAATGTACCACCATTTGTAAAAGAGTCAACCGAGATATGATAACATGCAAGTACACAGATGTTTTGAAGCAGTTAAAAGATTATTTTCTCCCCCTCAACACTTGATCGGAAAAATACTGAATTTTGAAAGATTAAAGTGTTGACGGAAGAAATGTACTTGCAATGTTGAAAGAAATGTAGATTAGGAGAATATTTTTGTTGTTTTTATCAGGTTTTATAATTTTGTATTTTGTTTTGAAAAATTATTTACAAAAGAGAATTTGGTGTTTGACAGGTTTTTAAGACTGTTTTAGGAGATCATCCAATTCCTCTTGAGTCAAACACCTCATACCAATCCGGTGGACCAACTCATTAAACCTAGCGGGAGGCAAGGCTTTGGTGAGAAGATCTGCCAATTGGTATTCTGTACCCACAAAATATAATTCAACAGTACCCTGTTCCACGTGATCCTTGATGAAATGATATCGAAGATCGATGTGCTTTGATTTCGAGTGCTGAACTGAGTTGCACGAGATTGCAATGGCACTCCGATTGTCGCAATACATCGGGATTCTGTCAAATACGTAACCATAGTCTTTGAGTTGTGTTCTCATCCATATGACTTGAGCACAACATGCGGACATGGCTACATATTCTGCTTCGGTTGATGACAGCGATGTACAATCCTGCTTCTTCGATTGCCAAGACACCAGTTTATCACCAAGAAATTGTAAAGCTCCTGAAGTGCTTTTCCGTGAGTCTAAGCATCCTGCGTGGTCAGCGTCTGAAAAAGCGATTAGTTCAAAACCAGAATCCTTCGGATACCATATCCCCAAGTTAATGGTTCCCTTTATGTATCGGAGGATTCTTTTAGCCTCAGAGAGGTGGGTTTCAGTTGGTCGCGACTGATAACGGGAGCATAGATAAACGGCAAAGACAATATCAGGTCTGCTAGCTGTTAGATACATGAGAGACCCAATAATACTACGGTATTTTGTAGGGTCCACCAATTTCCCATGTAAATCAGCGTCTAGCTTCTTGGTATGAGCCATTGGTGTGGCATAGGTGTCACAGGTTTTCATTCCAAATTTGTTTAACAATTCAAGGCATATTTGGACTGACTCAAGAAAATACCACGGGGTGATTGATGAACTTGCAGTCCGAGAAAGAATGTAAGTTCACCCATCATGGACATTTCAAAATTTTTCTTCATTAGTTTTGCAAAAGCGATTGAAAACTTTTTATGTGTAGACCCAAAAATGATGTCATCCACGTAAATTTGAACAATTAAGATGTGTGCCCCGTGATATTGTATAAAAAGAGTTGGGTCAACCGAACCTTTGGTGAAATTATTGGCAATGAGGAAAGATGATAGCTTATCGTACCATGCCCGAGGAGCTTGTTTGAGACCATAAGAGCTTTGTTCAGTTTGTAGACATGGTTCGGAAACTCAGGATCAACGAATCCATCTGGTTAGGTGACATAAACCGTTTCTTTAAGTTGTCCATTGAGAAACGCAGTTTTGACATCCATCCGATAGACCGTTATATTCATATGAGCTGCGAACGCTAGAAATATCCGAACAGCCTCAAGACGAGCAACCGGAGCAAAAGATTCTTCAAAGTCTAATCCCTCTTCCTGACGATAACCCTTAGCCACCAGACGTGACTTGTTTCGGATGACGTTCCCTTCAACATCCAATTTGTTTTTCCAAATCCATTTTAGACCAATGACGTAGACTCCTGTTGGTCTTTCAACCAGTTCCCATACTTCAAGACGTTTGAATTGGTTGAGTTCTTCTTGCATGGATTCAATCCAGTTGTCTTTTGTCATTGCGTCTTTGATGTTTTTAGGTTCAGATTGGCAGACAGTGAGTGCATAAATGCAATGTTCACCGTCTGTGTGAAGACGTTGTCTCGTAACGACTGGTTGATTCGGGTTGCCAATAATGTTTTCCAGAGGATGGTCTTTCGTCCATCTATGTGTGGAGGGTTGATGTTGGTATACATTGTGCAGATTCTGAGGATTCAAATGGTTTGTGGAAGATTCCGCGACATCTGGTGCAGCAGTCTCATTAGCAAACGGGTTAAAGAACGCATTTGGATCAAAATCTGCAGGTGGGGGTAATTCATTCAGAATATCATCAGCCGGTTCATCATTGTTGGAAGCGGTGTGTTCAACTGTTGTGTTGGAGTCAACTGGTGTAGGTGCATCTTCAACAGTAGTTGTTGTAGCAGGTGTATCAGGTATAGGAATATTATCAGGTTGTGCAGCGGAAACAGCGGATACACCTGGAGCACGTTCATCAATATCGTCACTGAACAGCGGAGCAAATAACCTTTCCATTTGTTGACGAGTAAGCTGGGGGCTTTCTTCAGCTGATGATGGGGGTTGAGGGAAGTTTAAGCGGTTGTGACCGGGTTCTAAGCTGTTATACTCAGAAGCCATTTCAGTAAGTTCATCGAAATGAGCATGAATCGTTTCCATCACCTGTTTTGTACGACGATTCCAGATTCGAAACCTTTGGAATTATCACTGTATCCGATAAAGACTCCAATGTCAGCTTTGGCTTTGAGCTTTCCAAAGTCATCACGATCATTATTCGGATAGCAAAGAGATCCAAATACATGAAAGTGTTTTAGATTCGGTTTTCTGTTATGGACAAGCTCGAAAGGTGTTTTGTTGTGGCGTTTGGTAATCATAGAACGGTTTTGAGTATAGCATGCAGTAGATACAGCTTCTGCCCATAAGTAATCTGGAAGTTTAGCATTTATTAACATTGTTCTTGCAGCTTCCACTAACGTTCGGTTTCGTCTTTCAACAACTCCGTTTTGTTCAGGTGTACGTGCAATAGATGTTTGATGCTGAATTCCCACTTTCTCATAGAATTCACGAAGGGTTTTGTTAACAAATTCAGTTCCTTTGTCTGTTCTGATGATTCTGACGGTGTTGCGGAGCTGAACCTGTATTTTGTGAGAAAGGTGATGATCATTTGTGGAGCTTGGTCTTTGCTACGAAGAAAGTAGACCCAAGTCCATCGAGAGTAGTCATCAACAATTACTAAGATGTAGCGTTTGCCATTGATCGTTTGCACGCGCATCGGGCCACACAAATCCATGTGAAGAAGATGAAGCACATGCTGAGAGCTGTGTTCCACCTTTGAAGGAAAATGAGCACGAGTGCTTTTCCCTTGTTCACAAGCTGAGCAAAGGTGATCTTTTGAATACCGGAATCGTGGGAGTCCTTCAACTAGTTTGTGTCGAGCAAGGTTGGTGATGGTTTGAAAGTTTAGATGTGAGAGACGACGGTGCCATAGCCAGGATTTTGTTGATGTTGCCTTAGAAAGTAAGCAAATGGGAGAGGAAGCAACCATGTCTTGCATAGAGATAGTGTAGAGACTAGAATTACGCGAGCCAGACATAAGGTCATTTCCTTGTAGATCACGAATGAAACAAGTTTTCTCCCTGAAAGCAACCTCCAAATCTCCATCACAAAATTGACCTACTGAAAACAGATTGTGACCGAGGCCTTCCACATAGTAAACCCTGCTAATTTCGATGTTCCCATTGACATAATCTCCGTAGCCCATGATAGGTGCGAAGTGATCATTCCCGAACCTGACAGTGCCAATGAACTTTGCAATAAAGTTTGATAACAGTTTAAGATTGCCTGTCATGTGTCGGGAACATCCGCTATCAACAATCCAGAGAATGATCTGTATCACCCGCATTACACACAGACGACACAGATGGAATAGAAGTAGATGTGGAACCCGAAATGTTAGAGGGTTCCATAGCAGTTTTAGTAGATATACACACATCAATAGCTTTAGGTATCCATTTAAATCCTAGTGTGTTATATATCCATTTCTGCCATCTATAACTACTCTTTGCTTTAGTCTTAGTGAATTCACTAGGTGGTACTACATTCCTAGGAGGTGAAACTGGAGCTACAGGGACAGCAATGCGTTTCTTAGAATCTAAAGATGGCGGTCTACCAAGCACAGACTTAGAAAGATTAGTTGGCCTAGAGGTATTCCGGTTCTTAGGATTCCTTAAACGAGAGATTATAGCTTTAGCAACACATTTATCATGGCAATCAGAATTCATACTTTTACCACAAATAACACAAGGTGCATCGGACTGAATATCAAAAGTACTTAACGGTTTAGCATTCGTTACATCACTATTTCTATTACATTTGCTAGACGCAATATCTATAGTGGAGGCAACGTGTGTCTTATTCAGAGTCCTAGGGTGTTCTTCTACTTTAGCATTCTTGATTGATCTTTTCTTAGGTCGCAACTTCCTATTCTTCGATTGAGTGCTCTTAGGCTGTGAAGTGCGGACGTTTGGAAAAGGCTCAACTATTCCTGTTTCAGTAGAAGGAAGCACGTTAGCTACTTGTGATTTGGCAGTAGAGATTCTAGGTGCATGAGTACTAAGTGTTACGGGGCTAATCTCTTAATGATTGTTGGCGGAAGTTGTTCATACTTTCCTAACATTTCTCTTAACTTGATGATAGTGTGAATCAGATCTTGATTTTCAGACCGAACATTTCCAGCAAAATGCATAACTTCTTTAGTGTGTGCAAGATAATGATCAAGTTCATTTGATGCTTCATCACGAGTCTTTTAGAGTAAATCAAATATGACACCATATTCCTTTTTAACTTTTACAAGTTCTTGTTCATATTTTGAGATTTGACACTTGAAAGACACGTTTTGATCATCCAGTTGCTCAATTTTAGAATCAGAAGGTTTTGCACGCAACTGGTTGATTTTGTTTTGAAAACAATTTGTTGATCGTGAATATCTTTTTGACACCAATTAAGACGACGTATTGCATTTGAAAGTTCGTTTGACAATCGTTTGTTTTCAACAGTTAAGGACTCGATCTGAAGCACATTATCGGTGTTCTCAACATTTACCACAGAAGCAACAGTATCAGCAGAGATATTATCAAATGCATATGACAACGAATTCAATAACACAACATTTTGAACATCCGCACAGATAACATCTTCCAAGAGTCGATCAACATCTTTTCTTAACATTTTCTTTTACGTTTAGTATTTGAAATAGATGTTTCTGTTTTCTCGAAAACGTTTTTCATGACCCCAAGTTCCTTATGAAAATCCTTTCCCAGGCAATTGCACAACTTTTCAAGTTTTTAACATTAGGTAAAAGATTTTTCTGAAAAATGTCTCTTTGTTCTCGCGCCAGAGGCGATTGAAAATGTTCAACTTTGATTTCAGATCGATATTCTATCTCATGTTGTAAAATTTGAGGTCAGCCATGAAAATGTCAAAATATCGAAGAATTTTTCGATTTTCAGGTTGTGAGTTTACTTCACTAATGGAAGGTAAAGGACCATAAGTTTGTGCAAAGTCTGTTTTGGGATTAACAATAGAAGACTCAGGTGTTCTGATGATAACTCTTGGTGTGTTAGAAGACTCCGTTGGTGTGACGAAAGTGACCGGTTTAGAATAATTAAAAGGTTTGTTGTAAACAATAGTTTTTAATTTTGATCGACTCTCGTCTTCTGCATCTAATTCCTCTTGACGATGATATTCAACAACATTCATAACAGAATTATCAATTTTATATTCTGCACTGGAAACTTCAGGATTTGGTTTGAATGTTTTGGTTGAAAGCTTAGGTTTGTAATCAGCAAGATTCGGTCCATATCCATTTGGATTTGGTTTTAAAGTAAACTTTTCAATGGTTGTGACCGACTCGCCATGTTTGTAAACAACAGTTTTAAACTCTTTAAGTTTGTTTTGCAAGCCGATGATTTCTTCAAGATGATCATCTATTCGTTTCGTTGAATGCTTTTTGTATGCAGAGAACTGTTTTTGACAAGTTAACAACTCAGCCTTAGCTTTTTGATTTTCCAAGGTGAGAGCGTTAATTTGCTTTTTATGTTCATGTTTCAGTTGTTCTATTTCAGACAACAAAGCATTCTTCGAAGCGGCTAGATCACGCATCTGTCGTTCTAAATATTTTTCGTTTTGATAAGATTTGGCAAAGGCTGCTTCAAAACCGTTTTCACGTTTTTCTTGAGTTTTGAAAAAGTTGAGTTGCTTTTGTAAACATTCAAAATCCTTTGTTAACAGTGCATTTTTACTTTTCAAGTCCTGATTTAATGCAACACATGCAGCAATTTGGGATTGTTGGTCTTGAAGTAACAGAACAAGATCTGGATGGGGCAAAGGTTCATCTTGTTCAACGTGAGTCACAACATGATCATTATTTAGATCTTCAAGTATGACCACGGAGTCAATTTGATTATCAAGGGAAACCGGTTGGTCATCTTGATCGCCAAATATAACTACGGGGTCTAGTTGAAAATCGTCGGAATGAGATGTGGATGACTCATTTTGAACATTCTGAGCCTTGCCGGGTGCAGATGTTGGCGGAGATATGAGATCAGAGATAAATATGGTTTGTTCGGTACCTGAGACAAGCCATCAGTGTCATACACTGGGCCTGTGTCACTCATGTGTAACGCCTGCATATTAGCCATCAACATAACAGCTGCATTGGCCTGCAAGTCCTCCATATCATCATCTGAGTCAGCATTTGCCATAAAGCTCTGTTCTTTGTCTGTGAGAGTTCCACCAGCTTCATCCTTAAGAGCCAAAAGAAGAGCCTCTTTGAAATAAGCACTGCCCTTAGTCCTTGGCTTTGGGCATGCATTAGCCAGGTGTCCCTTCTCATTGCAGTTGTAGCATCGAAGACCATTCAACCCATGCTGAGCATTTCCCTGTTCCACCACTTGAGCTCTGTTGTTATTCCTACCCACAGCATTAAACCCTTGACCACCGCCCATCTGACGACCATAATCACGATTCTGAACTTCAACACGTCCATTGTTCACAACAGCTTGAGTCCGTGTGTTAGATGAGGAACGAATACGATTGTTGGATTTGTTGGTATAACGGCTAAAGGCATTAGCAATCATAGCAAATCCTTGTTGCAATGCTTCGAACGGATCGGATTCCTCAGTCGCTTCACTGACATATGCTTGAGCATTGTTGTTGTATGGAACCAATTGATTTTGTTGAGGTTGTTGTTGTGAAGGTGTGTTTGAAGCATTTGGTTGAGTTGCTGGTTGAGGAGAATAACGGTTTTGAGCATATAAGGCAAGTTGTTGTGGATTTTCCGGATGTGTTGGTGGAGCAATTTGAGCACGGAGAATCCTTTCCGGATCAACTTCCTTTTCATGAGGTTTCAAGTAATCGTACAACAATCCGTAGGTAGAATGATGCATGTTCTTCGCTTGACGGAGAAAAATGACATACTTCTCCCATTCAGGACCAAGACTACTCAGGAACTTAGTATTCACTGCAATTCTTGGCATGATGATGTTGTGTTTATCCAAATCATTGATGATGTCTGAAAATCTATGATGATAGGACTCTAGTGTCTCTCCAGGTTCAATCATGAAGTGTTCATAAGCCAAGTAAATTTTGGATTCCAAATCCTCCTGATTGAGTACAGATCCTTCCATAAGAAGACGAATATGATCTCACATCTTTTGTGCAGTCTTTTGAGCATCAACACTACGAAGAATTGGGTTTGGTAATCCTAAGAGGATGTATTCCATTGCAAGTTCATCAGCTTCATAATGTAGAAGTTCTGTGGGATTTAAATATGTAACAGTAGCAATGTTGGTTTGTTCATCTCTTGGTGGAATGGCATTTGGATCTCCGGGTACAATGATAGTAGGCATCTCAAATGGACCTTCTAAGATCACCTTCTTTAAGAACTTTCCATGTGGCTTCTTCAGATCACAAAACCTAAAGAACCTTATCACCCATTGATCATAGTTTCCTGGAGTGAGCATTGGAGGTCTATCAAGTGATCCAGCCTCATGAATTGATTGTTGGCTGCTTAAAGCTTCACACATCTTTGCAAACCAAGTGGGTTCCTTCATAGTGTTCCTTGATGGATGTTGATTGAATTCATTTGTGTACGGTTGAACTTGAGGACATGGTGGTGGTTGAACCATTTGAGGTTGTGGATTTGCAGCAAGTTGTGGAGTATGTTGTTGATTAAATTGTTGTTGATAAATTGCTTGTTGTTGATTCCATTGCTGATGTTGTGGACTTAGTTGTTGTTGTCGTTGAGGATAAGTGTAAGGGAAATAGTTAGAGTATGGTGGTTGTGACATGTTGAAAAACTTGTGTGGTAAAAATGGATCTTTGTAGTCGAATGAACCTTTGTTGATGAAGTGTCCTTAGGCGTAGAAAAGACAAGAACCAAGTAGCACTTATGCGTAAAAACACCAAAAGTTACGCGTAACAATGAGGAGTTACGCGTAGGTTTTAGCTTACGCGTAAGTAGGATAAAAGTACTAAAGTTATGCGTAGACAAAAGTTAGGCGTATAAACTTAGGCGTAGGATTACATTATGCGTAGACCTAAGTTTACGCGTAAAGTGAATCTTATGCGTAGGATTTCTACGCGTAAGCTTATGCTTATGCGTAATTTTAGGGTTTTGCCCAAATGATCTTTTACACTTCACAGTGCAAAAGATATCCAAAGTCGACGTATTTTCAGACTTATCCAAGTAAGAAAACACGGAATAAACCAGGAAAATGAAGATCAAACCAAGGAAAATCTTACGCGTAATTTTAGGGTTTTGATACGCGTAGGATTACTCGTAACTTTGATTTTGCCCAAATGTGTTTCTAAACCAGATTTTTGTTATGGAATAGCTTCAATAGTACCAAAAGAACACAAAAGTGTGAATTTTGATGTACCAAAACTGCTAAACGGGTTACGCGTAGAACGACACCCACGAACAAAAACAAGCTTAAAAATGTAAATCCACGCGTAAAGTTTGAAACTTTTTGCCAAAAACAAGTATTTTAACACCTCAAAACATTGAAAGTACAAGAATCTTGGATTAAAAGTGTAAAAAACGAGTTTTTAAGATAACCAAAGATTGCGTTATCTTTACGCGTAAGACCCAAAACCAAAACTTCAAAAACAAACGAGTACACCCAACTATTTGGCGATTGATACCACTGTTAGGTCACTAGTTTTACAAACACAAGTTATATAGAAAGGAGATGAGGCGATTGAACAAGATCTAACACATATACAAACAATAATAAGACCGGTTATGCGTAGGCATATGTGAAAGAAAGAAAACTTGAACAACCAACCTTCAAATGAAGGTTATTACATGGTTTATATAGGCAAGGAGCTAGGGCAACACTCCCTCTCCTTCCCTATTCCTTATTGGGCTTGGGTCAAGCTTATGGGCCTTCTACATAAGCTTGACCTTAAACAAACATAAAGGCCATAATAAAACTACCTATTACATATGAAATATAAATACTTGAAATACTGTTTAGGAGTGATTCCAACAAGACGGATCCCTTAAGGGAGGGATCCGTGGGATCCGTGGAACAGTAGTTGTTTTTCTTCTATAAATAGTGAGCCATTTCTTCCTTTTGGGTTGCCACTCCCACACATACTTTCCCCAAGTATTATAACTCTCTAACCACTGATCCTAAGGGATCTTTCTATGTAGTTTGTCTTTTGTTTTTGTGTGATTCTCTAGGTTCCTCTTAAAGGTGAGATCACCACTTCTTGAAGTCGAGCAAGCTCAAGTCCATGAGTTGCCATGCTTCGTCATCATCAAGACTACTGAGGTTCTCTTGTTGATACTTCTTTCTTCCTCCATAGAAGTTTTGTGTCCAAGGCATTAGTGAAGGATGCCGAAAGAGTCATGACGAAAGCATTAGTGAAAGGTGCTTAACGTCTGTGTCAAAAGCATTAGTGAAGAATGCTAAATGAGACAAGACGAAGGCATTAGAGAAAGGTGCCAAGCGTTCTTGTCAAGGGCATTAGCAAAAGATGTCTAGGAGTCAAATCAAGTGGCATTAGTGAAGGATGCCAAGGTTGTATAATCGATGAGGTGCATCGTTATACAAATAGTGATAGTTTGTTTCCAAATATGTTGATATCCTTGATGGTGTTGTAATAAGGAGTGGGTCTTCTTTGGGGTTAGGTGTTGTGTAGTGTTGGGTAGTAGTTCCTCTATTGTAATGGAACTCGGTATTTAGCCTAGTACCGGATAAAGGGTAGGCGACGTTGTGGTAGGTGTGGTTCTCCTTGGTGAAAGAACCCGATGGTTGGCCTAGTACCGGAAAAAGAGTAGGCGACGTTGTGAAGGATTCTCCGCCATAATGATTTGGTGTCGTGTAGTGATTACGAACTCTCGAGTAGGTGACTCGGGGAGTGGAGTAGGGCAAGGAAGGTGTCCTTGTAGCCGAACCACTATAAATACTCGTGTCGTGGTTATGTGCTTCTTACTCTTTATCTTTCATTACACTTTTATATATCTATCTATCAATGTCCAACATACACATCTAAATAGATTGACATAAGTCGATCTAAATATTTTAAAACCAAGATTTAATTGGTAAAACTATTCAACCCCCCTTCTAGTTTTCCACATTGGCATCAGAGCTTCGTTACCAAGTTTCTTAGAGTATGCTGTACTTTAAAAACTTGATAGGATCTGTAGGACCTTAAATCTATCAACCTTATCACAAACCCAACACGTATATCACGTTAACACAAACACAAACTATGCGTGAATATGAAAGAAATAAAGATGAGAAAGATGGTGACTTGTTGTTAAAACCGTGTATGTTGTGAGAGAAAGATGTAAACAATAAGTTGTATATTCCAAAGAAAGCACACACACACACACACTCAAGCACACACCACAAATGACTCATTTGAGGTGTATTTATAGTACAAATACTAGATGCCCTAATGGGCTTTCCATGGGCCACGATTGGACTTGGGTTGGACATTGACTTATACAAGGCTAGCTTAACACAGCTTCTAGCCATTTAGCTTAACCCAATCCACGAGCCCGATGACTATTTTATCACGATATCTAACACACGTTACAAAGTTCCTAAACGTGAATGACCATCACTTCTAATAAAAACTAGAGTGAATTACATAAATCGTCCTTGTGGTTTAGTAAAAATTACGGATCTTGTCCTTGTGGTTTTTTTTAGCGGGTTTCGTCCCTGTGGTTTACAAAAGTTACGGATCTTGTCCCTCGTCTTACCCGGTCCCAAAAAAAGGACTTCCCTTGCAAATACTTTCTAACGTGAGGGGTTAACGTCATATTTTGGTTTTAACGATCGGAGTTAATTACATAAATCGTCCTTGTGGTTTGGTAAAAGTTACGAATCTTGTCCCTGTGGTTTATTATAATATTTTTTTTTTTAAAAAAAACTGTTTTTTCTTTTAAAAAAATTAATTTTATTAAAAAAAAATTAAATTTAAAAAAAAAAAAAAAAAAAATTAATTTTATTATAAAACGAATGAAGGCGTATAAAAAAACGTTTTTATACGGATTTCTCTATTTTTACGTTTCATTTGTTTTTATACGGTTTCGTTCGTTTTTGTATGAAAATGTATGAAAACATTTTTGTACAAAAATGTACGTTTTTGTATGGAAATGTATGAAAACATTTTTTCATACAAAAACGAACGAAAAAATGTACGTTTTTGAATGAAAATGTATGAAAACATTTTCGTACGTTTTTGTATGAAAAAACGTACATTTTCATACAAAAACGTACATTTTAAACAAAAAAAAAACGTACGGTTTTGTTTAAAATGTACGTTTTTGTATGAAAAACGTACATTATAAAAAAAACGTATGAATTAAATACAGATGGCTTTTTTTTTCATGGTGCAAGTTTCAATACATGCATTAGAGTGCTTGGAACAGGGTTTATTCGTACGGTTTTGTTTAAAATGTACGTTTTTGTATGAAAAACGTACATTTTAAACAAAAAAAAAACGTATGTATGTAATTAACTCTTATTATTATTTTTTGATTAAGTTGGTGGGGTACTTTGTGAAACTAATAAAATGTTATTAGTTTTATTGTTGAATATTATGTTTTAGTTATTGATGTGTTATTAAGATGATGAGATGACGCTAATGTAACATACGAATAAACCCTGTTCCAAGCACTCTAATGCATGTATTGAAACTTGCACCATGAAAAAAAAAGCCATCTGTATTTAATTCATACGTTTTTTTTTATAATGTACGTTTTTCATACAAAAACGTACATTTTAAACAAAACCGTACGTTTTTTTTTTGTTTAAAATGTACGTTTTTGTATGAAAATGTACGTTTTTTCATACAAAAACGTACGAAAATGTTTTCATACATTTTCATTCAAAAACGTACATTTTTTCGTTCGTTTTTGTATGAAAAAATGTTTTCATACATTTTCATACAAAAACGTACATTTTTGTACAAAAATGTTTTCATACATTTTCATACAAAAACGAACGAAACCGTATAAAAACAAATGAAACGTAAAAATAGAGAAATCCGTATAAAAACGTTTTTTTATACGCCTTCATTCGTTTTATAATAAAATTAAAAAAAGTTTTTTTTTTTTTTTTTTTTTTTTATTTAATTTAATTTTTTTTAATAAAATTAATTTTTTTAAAAGAAAAAACAGTTTTTTTTTAAAAAATATTATAATAAACCACAGGGACAAGATTCGTAACTTTTACCAAACCACAAGGACGATTTATGTAATTAACTCCGATCGTTAAAACCAAAATATGACGTTAGCCCCTCACGTTAGAAAGTATTTGCAAGGGAAGTCCTTTTTTTGGGACCGGGTCAGACGAGGGACAAGATCCGTAACTTTTGTAAACCACAGGGACGAAACCCGCTAAAAAAAACCACAGGGACAAGATCCGTAATTTTTACTAAACCACAAGGATGATTTATGTAATTCACTCTAAAAACTATTAAGGCTAACAATCTCCCCCTAAGGGGTGGTGATTCAAATGATGCTCCACTTGATTAGGTCTTTACTTTTCTCGAGCTTGAACTTTGTGTGTAGATATAGAATAGTCTCGAATCTTTATTCCTTCATGCTTTGTGATCAGATAATGTGGTTGTCTGCCATTGTCAACTTCGTTGGTTTGGTGTATCCACGTCTTTCTCCACCATGCTCACACTTCTATTTGTCTTTTGGTTACCAATGATGTAGTTCTCGAGTCTTTAAACTTTGTAGATTCTTTGACATTGACGAAGAATCATCTTTAACTTTGAGTAGCCTTTGATTATGATGAGAACTTTCATGTGTTGTTGGTATGAGCATGTGTAGAATCTGCACGATCAATCCGCTCCGGAGCTTCCATAAGAAGAAAACATAAAAACTGGTTAGTAATAAGCGGATTCCGGCACTTACAAGTTTGAATTTCGAGTGTGTTAACAGCATAGTGTGAAAACACGTCTCTAATTCTCACAAGGGCCGTTCCTGAACTGGAGTCCCACAAGTGAGATAACACGATATACCGAAGTACACCTACAGTTCAGATGAGTCGCTGAGGTACACCGAAGCATCACCCCACGACTGTAGACCGTTTGAGACACACTAAGCGTAATCCACGAAGAATTACCGAAGTGACCTGCTGTCAGGGCTGCTTGATGTTGACCCTGGCAGGAATTTCCATTCAATCACTGAAGATCACAGATGTGAAACTTCTCATAAATGTTCTGGCAGATTGCTAAGATCTGCGTAGGACTCTAGAATATATCACTTGTGTCCTTATTGATGAACAACAAGCGATGTCATGTCATGTGTTCCTATGAGATCTTTTGATGAATCTCGTGGTTCTAGACTCAATAGTGCATTTTGGTTTTCCTGAGCGGAGACTAGGGAGACTCCTTCTTCAATATCAACAATCTCTAAGAGAAAGTCGATAGATTATGTAGGGTTCCCAGTGAGAATGAAACAAATCCTTTTAAGAGGAATTGAGTGGCTAGAAGGTTTAGTGCAGTGCGTCACTGGGTCCATGACGTCTTTGTCTTCAATACCAGTGTCATCTAGTGACAACCAGTAGCAGATGAATTGAACCCGGTTTCTGCCCTAAGGTTGAATATGGAGGGCTATTTCTTTTCACCCTTTCTTTTACTTTTATTTTTAATTCTTCACCCCCTTCTTTCTCCTTTATCACATTACTCCTTTTTTTTAATCATTCCTAAGGACTTCTTATACTAACTATTTGTGATGTCCTTGGGTAGATCCCTCCGGCTCTGGCGGATCATAGGACGAATTTCCTATCCTTAGTCACCTTATAACTCCATGACTGTCCCATGTTGCCATAAAACCATTTCTCTTGAAAATCTCACAGAGTGTTTATGATAGAAAACATGTTTGAGACACTCCGAGAGTTTTATATAGGGTAGAGTTTGCACTTTTTGAATTGATCGGCTCATGATAGACAATTCCCCACGAGACACAGTTACGTTGCCTAGTTAAAGAGTTCCATTGTCAGATTTTAGGTGACAACTAGCACTAATAACTAACTTGAAGTTGTAAACACTCCTTGAAAAGGAGGTTAGACCCATGAAGGTGCATATCTATCACAAGTTTCTCGAGATGGTACATATACTGACTTAGATTCCCGTCAATTCATTGGTTTCGTCTGAGTCGAGCTCATTTTGAGATTCAAACACCGATCATTAAACATTTTGATCACATTTTAATCACGTCTCCTCCCCTTCAAAAATAGCATATTCGTGATATTTTTGATATCAACGGATTAAACAACATTTTAGAATCTTTTGGGGAGACAAACGGATTTGATTTAAGCATGAATTTGGAACATTTTAGTTTTATACTCCCCCTTTAATAAAGCATAATCAATTAAAGGGTTTTAGAGGGAGTTATCTTGAGCACAAAATATTTTGAAAGATTTTGAAAATCTTTTTGAACAATCTTGAAAAGGTGCTCAAGATGATGATGATTTCTCACCATTTTTAAATGTAGTGCACTGAAGCGTACACTAGTGATTTTCATTAAAAAGCACGAGTTTTGATTTGAAAATAATCAAAAGTCATCATTTTGGTCCGGGTTTCGTACTGAAGTATACGAAAGCCATAGTTTAAGAAGAAATTTTTAGAAACGACATGTTTTGGAAAACATTAAAGAACTCTCGCTCAAGCATCTGTACATACCCGTATCATTGTTGAATGACATTTCTAGAAACGTACAGAATATCGATTATACGAGAGACATGTCGTGAGAAGAATATTTTTGGATTTTTGATTTTATATTGTTTTTGAATTTTTTGAAAGTTTTATATTTTTATATTTTTTTTTGTTGGTTTTTCAAATTTTGTATTTTGTTTTTCAAAAAATATTTACAGCGAAGCTTGTTGGAAAATCATTTTCAAGAAGATTCGAGAAGAAATTCTAACTCCTCAAGGGTTAGGCTTCGCATTCCAATTCGTCGAACTAAATCGTCAAACCTTTCTTTTGAAAGGACTTTAGTAAATAGATCGGCGAGTTGGTAATCAGTCTTCACGAAGAATAATTCAATAGTACCATTTTTGACGTACTCTTTGATGAAGTGATAGCGGACACGGATGTGCTTAGTCTTTGAGTGATGAACAGGATTGCATGATATGGCTATGGCACTTTTCGAGTCACAATACATAGGTATTTTATCGAAAGTAAAGCCATAATCTGTGAGTTGTGTTCTCATCCATAGAACTTGAGCACAACACACAGATAGAGACACATACTCAGCTTCAGCGGTTGAAAGTGCAGTGCAATCTTGTTTCTTTGAAGACCAGCTTACTAACTTTTCACCCAAAAATTGTGCTCCGCCTGATGTACTTTTTGTTGTAACTTGATCACCTGCGTAGCCCGCATCTGAAAAGGCAATTAGATCAAATCCGGATTCCTTCGGATACCAAAGTCCCATGTGAATGGATGTCTTCAGGTACCGAAAGATCCGTTTAACCTCTTTGAGGTGCAGTTCGGTAGGCTTTGCCTGAAACCGTGCTAATAAGCAAACAGCAAAATGAATATCGGGTCGACTAGCAGTAAGGTACATGAGAGAACCAATCATGCTCCGATATTTCTTCGGATCAATAGGTTTCCCAAACAAATCGGCTCCAATTTTTGGTGAAGTTACCATTGGTGTTCCGACCGAATCACAATTATCCATACCATGATTTTTCAAAATCTCAGTTGTATATTTAGCTTGATTTATAAAAATTCCACGAGGGGATTGATGTATTTGTAAACCAAGAAAGAATTTTAGTTCCCCCATCATGGACATTTCAAATTTACTTTTCATGAGATTTTCAAAATGTTTTGAAAGATTCGGATTAGTGGACCCAAAGATGATGTCGTCCACGTAAATCTGAACAATCAAAATGTCGTTTTTGCATTTTTGTGTAAACAAGGTAGGATCAACTGTTCCTTTGGTGAAATTGTTTTGGATAAGGAAAGAGGACAGTTCGTCATACCACGCTCTCGGAGCTTGTTTCAAACCATAGATTGCCTTTTTGAGTTTGTAGACGTAGTCTGGATGTTCCAAGTCGATGAAGCCTTCTGGCTGACTCACGTACACTTCTTCTTTCAGAGTTCCATTCAAGAACGCGGTCTTAATGTCCATTTGATAAACCGTGATGTTTTTGTGAGCGGCGTAGGCTAAGAAAATCCTGACTGCTTCTAGTCTAGCTACCGGCGCGAATGACTCTTCAAAGTCTATCCCTTCCTCTTGTCTGTATCCTTTGGCCACAAGACGAGCTTTGTTGCGAATGACAGTCATTTCTTCATCCCGTTTGTTCTTCCATAACCATTTAAGATCAATGACGCGAACGTCAATGGGTCTTGGAACCATTTCCCAAGATTCATGTAGACGGTATTGGAGAAGTTCCTCCTGCATTGCTTCTATCCATGCGGGATCTGCCATTGCCTCGCGAATGTTTTTTGGCTCTATATTTCTAATTGAGCAAAGATAAATGCACAAGTCGCAATCGGTGGTAAGTTGACGTCTCGTCTGAATTGGCCTTGAAGGTTCACCAATAACTTGTTCAATTGGGTGGTATTTTGTCCACTTCAGAGTAGAAGGATACCGTTGGTTAAACGAATGCGAATTAGATGGTTCTCGCAAGCTAGAAGATGATTCAGCTGATTCCGTAGCAAACGGGTTTTCAAATAAGTCTTCATCTAACGCTGCATCGTTCTGGTTTTGGTTTTGCTCATCAACTGCTGGTAGTACGGGTGCAATAACTGTAGTAGATGTAGATGATGTAGATGGAATTGGTGCATTGGTTTCGACCGTTGTAGATGCATCTTCTGTTGGTGGTGGAGGATGATTTTGAGTGGGTGCAGCGGAATGATGGTTTGATGCATTTGTCGAAGTTCCACCATAGTATTCATCGAACATTAACTCAAAGAAATTCTCCCATTCTTGTTCTTTAGGATTGTCAAACGAAGTTGATTGAGCTCTTTGAGGTACGAGTCCTGAACTGATGTGTCCATAAGTCTGATGGTTTAGTGCGGGTTCTAGAGCGAGTCTCTCAGAAGCCATTCGTGAAAGTTCATCAAATTTCACATTCATCGTCTCCATGATCCTCCTAGTTCTTCTGTTATACACCCTGAATGCCCTCAAGTTATCTGAATATCCAATGAAGATTCCAATATCACCTTTTGCTTTCAGTTTTCCAAGATCTTCTCTGTCATTCGTAGGATAGCACAAAGCGCCAAACACGTGAAAGTAAGAGATATCAGGTTTTCTGTTGTTCACAAGCTCATATGGGGTTTTATTGAATCTTGGATGGATAAGGGATCGGTTCTGAGTGAAACAAGCAGTGGCAACAGCATCAGCCCATAGAAATAACGGTGCACTAGAATAGATTAGCATTGTGCGAGCAGCTTCCACAAAAGTATGATTTCTTCTTTCAACTACCCCATTCTGCTGTGGAGTTCTAACAACTGATGTCTGATGTGTAATTCCAACATCTTCAAAATAAGTTCTTAACTCCTGATTTGTGAATTCAGTGTCGTTGTCTGTTCTTACAACCCTTACTGGAGTTTGAAGAAGTACTTGAATTCGTTTCAGAAAGGTGATGATGATGCCTGGTGCTTCGTCTTTTGATCTCAGAAACTTAACCCATGTATATCTCGAATAATCATCGACGATGACAAGAATATACTGTTTCCCATTAAGGCTTTCAACTCTCATTGTGCCACATAAGTCCATGTGCAACATATGCAACTTTGCTTTCGAACTAGGTACGGATTTGGGTTTATATGATGCTCTTTTGCTTTTTCCTTGTTCGCATGATGGACATAAGTGATCCTTGGTGTATTTGAACTTTGGAAGTCCGTTGACGATGTTGTCTTTGGCAATTTTGTTGATAGTGTCGAAATTGAGATGGGATAACCGTCTGTGCCACAACCAGGACTGTGTTCCAGATGCTCGTGTCATAAGACATATTGGTGATGAAGAGGTCATTTGATTGATGTCGATAGCATACAAGTTTGTATCACGATTCCCAGTTAAGAGATCAGTGCCATCCAAGTTTCTAACGAAGCAAGCATTTTTCCTAAAAGCAACCTCTAAATCTGCATCACAGAACTGCCCGACTGAAAACAAATTATGTCCCAACCCTTCGACATAGTAAACCCGAGTGATCAAATAATTTCCAAAAGGTAGATCTCCATAACCCATGATAGCTACTACATGATCATTTCCGAAACGTACGGTTCCCATGAATTTCCAGACGAAATTGATCAGCAGCTTCAGATTCCCGGTCATGTGCTTGGAGCAACCCGAGTCGACAATCCAAAGACATATTTCGATAACCTGCCAATAACAGAAGAAGAAGATTTTGGAAACCGTTTTGATTTTCGTTCCGTTGGGTTAGAGGTAAAATCCGAATCACACTCAAAGAAGTTTTCAACTGGGTATTCTGGTTGGTCACTCATTTTACCATTCTGGAGTGTGAAAGTTCTACCTGTGGGTTTCCAAATATCATCCCTAAAGTATACACTATAGTTCTGTCAGTACTGTAAAGCCTAAGTTTTGCAACTAGTCTTCCTACTCGTTTAGCGTAAGATCTTTTTGGAACGTTCTTCTTAACAGGCTTATCATTCACATTCTTATAAACACAATCATCTTGATCTTTAATTAAAGATTTCTTGCAAGTTAAACAAAGAGATTCAACACATGCATTAGACTTCGCAAGTTTCATAGGTTCAGTACATTCAGATGAAATGTCTTTCTTATTCAAAAGCGGTAGATTCCTAGGGTGTTCTTCTACTTTCTTCTCTTTATTCAAGCTACTACTCTTAGAGGCATGCGAGACTCTATTGTTCCTTGTATTGCTCTTAGGCTTTAGTCTGCTGCTCCTAGAGGTGCTTTCTAGTCCTGTAGAAGGTAAGGCACACGCATTAGGATTCACATTTTTATGAAGGGAGGTGGTTTCAGCTTTCCTAGTCTCTTTAGAGTGCTTTTCTAAACTTATGTCGTTTGTTCCATATGTTTTAGATATGGAGGCAGACGCATTAGTGGTACTCATCTTAAAAAGGCCAGGTGCTAAAACTTTTTTTGTCGATAGCCGCTTTTCCTTTGTCAACATGTTGTTTAGGTAGGGCAGGTGGAGTGACTGGTTTTGATGAAACATTTTTCTCATTGACTTTTGGAGGAGGCATAGAAACAGACATTTTTGGTTTAGAAACCGGTTTGGGAACATTTGTTTTCTCCTCAGTCAATGGTTTTGCAAACTTAGTATCCACAGCCTTTCCTTTTTGACATTCCAGCTGAGCCCTCAAAAGATCATTTTTCGCTTTCATGTCATTGTAGGCATGCTCATACGACAGTTTGTCATACTTGCATTCCTCAGTTTTTCGATCAAGTTGTTTAAAATATGACACATTTTCTTTTTCAAGTTTTTCAAGAGCTTTTTCATATTTTGAAACAATTTTGGAGGTTTCAGACTGGAGTCTTTCATGATCTTCAACAGAATATGTTTGAAAAATGATGGACATAATATCAGTAGTCAGAACATCTTCGAAGAGAGAGTCATTTAAATTTTCCAAAACTTTGATTTGTTCAACACAGTCATTAGCTTGCTTTACAAGGGATTTATGGTCCTTGACAAAGTCAGTTGTTTCTTTCAAAAATGCTTGTTCAAATTGAATTACCCTAGAGTTGATGGCATTCAGCTGAGGGGCAATTTGAGTTTCAAAAAACTTTCTTTGTTCGATGTCAAAACTAGAGAACCAGTTGTTTGGAGTAATAGTGGTTTTAGTTTTAACAGTGTCTTGTAGATCCGCAATTCTAGTTTTCACATTGTCTAAAATACTTCTCGCATCACTTGTGTTCAAAGGATTGTTTGAAGACATTTGTTCAATGTTCAAAAGAGATTTTGAGACAACGACTGGTTTTGAAACAGATTTTGAAACAGGTGTTGAATCTTTGTTTGAAACACTTGGTGTGATGGAAAACTTTGACTTTTCTTTTTGATTAACAAAAGTAATTCCGTTAATTTTGTTCCATTTGTTATAATCAATTGGTTTGATTTCCAAATTCTTTTGTTTCATTTTTGATCTACTCTCCTCAGATAGTTCTAACGTTTCAAGAGAATCACGAACAATTATGGGTTCATGCAAGGGTTTTCCATTGTTCAACACATTCCGTTCTTTCTGAGCTTTAATGAGGAACGAAGAGGGGTCGTTACCAAGTGCCATTCTATTATTAGTATGAAAACGTAGATTTACTTGATTAGAAAGCATCTTGATTGTTTGAGCAGAATGACCCGTTGTAAGAAGCAAATTTTCCAAAGTTTTTATCTTTTCATTCTTATCAAGAATTTCATCAAGAAGAGAATCTTCTCGTTTTGAAAAATCAGTAATCAACTGCTTCTTCTCTTTTTCAAGATTAGAAAACATTTCTTTTTGTTTGGAAAGTTGGTTATTTAAATCAGAAATTTCCTTGTTTAAAGATTTAATTTTCAAGTTCGAATTCACATCAAGTGTGTTATACTTGATTTGCAATTCTTTTTCTTTAGAAACCAAATTTCGATAACCAATTTCTAATTCTGATTCTTTGTTTTTTTGAAATTCAAAGGCTTTTGCGTTCTCCTTGTAACTCTCAAGCTTAGCAGTCAATTTAGCATTTGCGGCCTTAACTTCGCGATTGTCCGTTCTAACTTTCTCAATTTTAATGCCACAGTTGTTGATTAATGATTCAAAATAAGCACGTGTTTCCTCATCAGTCTCAGTATTTTGTGCCACACATTCTCCACTAGGATCCACATCTGGAGTCTCAGAGTTAGTATTGCTACAACTCGGATTGTCTAGGTATGTATCATAAGTAGGTGCTGATGTCACAGAATGTTGTTCGTCATGAGTAAACACATCAAATATGACAGTGTTATAGCATGGATCAATGATTGGTACCTCAGATACTGCGTTGGCGTCATAGACAGGAGGTGCGTCAGAATCAGTGTCGTACTTAGTCTCCTGAAGATTTGCCATGAAGATGCAGTTTGCATTGAGTTCCTCGAGGTCTTCCAAATCATCCATAATAGCCATGAAGTCATGTTCCTCAGCACTCAACTGAAGTCCTGCATTTTCCTTTTGTACCAACAAGATAGCTTTCTGAAGATACGCAAGATCCTTCTTTTTCGGTTTAGTAGGACAATTCCGTGCCATGTGACCCAATCCTTGACAGTTATAACACTTAACTTGATTACCCTGATTCACATTTCCATAATTCCCAACGACTGGAGCTGCAACATTCCCATTCTGATTACCCACTGCTCTATTCCCAACATTCTGACCCATCTGATTACCCTGATTCGGAACCGTCTGATTACCCATGCGAAATCCAGTAGCATATCCCTGCTGATTCCCAATAACTCCAACCATTTGTCCTTGATTACCCATGTTCACACCCGGCTGTGCAATTTGCCTGTTGCGAGTGTTTGATGAAATCCTTTGGTTGTTGTTAGTTGGTGTGGAATAGCGACCTCTGAATGCTTTACCCAAGAATGCAAATGCTTGTGACAAAGCTTCTTCTGGTTCCATTTCAAGATCAGTGATTCCTTGTTCCTGGTAATGTTGTTGTTCATGTGGATAGTTTTGTTGTTGAGGGATGTATTGCTGCAAGTTGTTGTTAGTGGAAGATGATGAAGCTTGTTGTTGTGTATTCACTGGAGTTTGAGTCTTTGCAATGAGTGCCAATGGATCATGATTCTTTGCTAATCTTTCTTGCCTGACTTCATTCACTTCATTTTGGTTTTGTTTCAGAAAATCGTTGAGTTGATCAAAGTTCACTTGATGTAAGTCTTTTGTTTGGTTGACAATAGTGACATATCGTCCCCATTCTTCTGGTAGATTGTTCAAGAACTTGATGTTGCTCACGATAGTTCTGGGTGTCAACTTGTTTCTGATCAGCTCATTCATTAAAGTGCAGAACCTTCCATAGTAGGATTCAATGGATTCTCCTGGAGTAGATGTAAACTTCTCCCATGCAGTTAGCAACTTGTTCTCCGTGTCTTGTTGACCAATTTCAGTTCCATGACAAAGTCGTCTAACACGTTCCCACATATCGAAAGCAGTTTCACAACTGTCTACAGCAGCAAAGATGTCTCTTGGTAAACCCAGTTGGACAATATGAATTGCCATGTCATCTGCTTCGACTTGCTTCTGATCCTCTTCAGAGTATTCCGATTCTTTTTGAAGACGAAAAAATGGTGGGACGGGAGGTGTTGCATCAGCATTTCCAGGGTCTTGGACTTGTCGAGGTATGAAGGGTCCATTCTGAATGGATTTGATCATCAATTTCCCATTAGGTTTTGTCTTGATGTAACGAAGCATACGACTTGTCCATTGAAGATAACCACCTTTTTCCAACATAGGAGGACGGTTTTCGGCACCGGCTGCATGAATGTCTTGTTGAGTTGCCATTGATGAAGATATGATTTGATAAAGTTGATGTAGGATCGATTCAACGATAAAGGAGTTGTGTTTGAAAAGATATTGTCGTTTGAAGTTTTTCTGAAAGTCGTACTCGTGAACTTGGTTCTTTGGCCTAAAAATTTTTCTCCCAAAATTTGAAATTCACTATAAAAATCAATTCTAAGGTCGTATGAAAAATTTGATTTATGACAATTTTGACGCCAAATTTGACCGAAAGAATTTGAATTTGGGTCCAAAAATTTGAATTTTTGACCAAAATTTTTCAAGTTATACCAAAATTTGAATTTCGCGTAAAAATTGAACGCTTAGTCTCCTCAAAAATTTAAATTTTACTCAAATTTTCCCGCCAAGAGCTTAGGCGTAGACCCACGAAGTTACGAGTAGACGATGCTTAGGCGTAGGATTCCTTAGGTGTAGGAAATGCTTATGCGTAAGTTTAAAGTTAGGCGTAGAAAAACTTATGCGTAAGATTTAGCTTATGCGTAAGACAAGGCTTAGGCGTAAGAAAAATACTTAAGCGTAAAGTGTTCTACGCGTAAGTCTAAGCTTATGCGTAAGATTAGGGTTTTGCCCAAAAAATCCTTTACACTATCACAGTGTAAAAGATATCCAAAGTCGAAGTGTTCTACAAACTTATCCAAGTGAGGGAAGCACTGAGTAACCGTTATAGCTCGAAGAAACTGCACAAAACTCTTATGCGTAGAAAGTTATGCGTAGAAAAAGGGTGTTGACTTTTCTTACGCGTAGAACTAGGGTTTTGACCTACGCGTAAAAAATTTACAGTGATTCAATCAATTTCTCTTGCACAAACAGCCTTAAAAACACTCGAATAACACAAAAATGTTGACCTTTTTCACCCAAAGTGCTTAGATAGCTTATGCGTAGAAATGACCTACCCAATTCGTACGAGTTTAAAACTGAAGAAAAACACGTAAAGCTTCGAACTTTTTGCAAAAAACTGAAACTTTAACACCAAATAAACCTTAAACTACAAGAATCTTGAATTTTTAAGTGTAAAAATCAAAGCTTTAAGCGTGGCAAAGATAACGTGAGCTTTACGCGTATGGTACCAAAACTTCAAAACAAACACAAACACTCCTAAACCATTGTTAGGCGATTGATACCAATTGTAGGACCTTAAATCTATCAACCTTATCACAAACCCAACACGTATATCAGGTTAACACAAACACAAACTATGCGTGAAGATGAAAGAAATAAAGATGAGAAAGATGGTGACTTGATGTTAAAACCGTGTATGTTGTGAGAGAAAGATGTAAACAATAAGTTGTATATTCCAAAGAAAAAACACACACACACACACTCAAGCACACACCTCAAATGACTCATTTGAGGTGTATTTATAGTACAAATACTAGATGCCCTAATGGGCTTTCCATGGGCCACGATTGGACTTGGGTTGGACATTGACTTATACAAGGCTAGCTTAACACAGCTTCTAGCCATTTAGCTTAACCCAATCCACGAGCCCGATGACTATTTTATCACGATATCTAACACACGTTACAAAGTTCCTAAACGTGAATGACCATCACTTCTAATAAAAACTATTAAGGCTAACAGGATCCGTGTATGTTTGAAAACTACAAAGAAGGAAATCTTTTAAAACATTTTTTTCTCTCTTCCATGTTGGATATTGATAGATTATTCTAACATATTCTTTTCAAGAAATCTTCATGCTAGGATCTCTCCAAAACCTTCATTTCTATTCAAAGAATAATGAAGTCAACTTTCAAGAAAGAATCTAAAAGTAATCACAACCTACTTATTCTAAGTACAACAGATTACTTTAAGAGCTCATGAAGTACTTTTGGTCTTATGTCTTCACAAACCAAAATGAAGAGCATAGAGGTATGTTTACTCTTCATTGGCTAGCTTATATCTACATGAATATGTTAATACCATTTTTTTTATAATTGCTAGTCTTTCAAAAGTCTCCTTTCGCCACTTTCCCGACTTACTCATCATCGGGAATAGTATTCCTTTTGATCTCGTCAAACTAACGCCGTCGTCACAAATGGATTCTCGATAATTAATACATCAAATCCCGTTGACCAAACATTATTTATTTTATTTTTTTAAACCCCAAAACTATTTTTGTTCCATAAGCTATTTTATAACTTATAACAAAAATATTGTCAAACACTCTTTTTCTGTCTACAGTAGCCGGATCCCTCTAGTTGTACTAGCCGGATCCCTTATATAAGGGATCCGGGGGAACCGTGGGACAGAAACCAGCTATACGCTTTTCAAAACCAACCCTGCTCATTTTCCTTCTCCCCACAAAACACAAAAACGACCCAAGAGCTGGTTTCATCTTCATAGGACTTCTTAGCCTCAAGCATTCTTCTCTAGAACATCATTGTAAGTAATTACACTAACATATTCTAATTTTCATTATCCTCATCCTAGGGTTTATGGTTTCTCAATCTTTTAATTAATTGATAAAATAAGGTTTTCCAAAATTGATAATTAGAAAGGGTTTTCACATAACTAAGATTACATTGTGTTCACAACATTGTTAATACAAATCAAAACCATAAACCCATCTCAACAAATTTTGCCTAATTGGAATATTTTTGTTTCTAGGGCCAACCATGCCTAAAGCCACCCAACAAGACCACCATGATACCGTCCATTACCTCACCCATTACTATCGGAAAGAGGGATTGTCAAAATCCGATCGCAAAGTCTTCAAAAGACTTGAAAAATGACTTATCCACGAAGGTCGTGTGGTCAAGGAATGTTTCCTTGAAGATACCGACATTCGTCAAGTCTTCTCGGCAATCAACTTTGATTGTCTTCTTGACATTGATGAACAAATTTGTCCGGTTTTCATCTTTGAATTCTACAAAAGCATTAGAATCATTCGAAACACCGATGATAGCATTTCAATCGCCTTCATCATCAATAAACGAAGCTTC
Organism: Chrysanthemum makinoi; assembly: GCA_910596185.1. NCBI lineage: Eukaryota > Viridiplantae > Streptophyta > Magnoliopsida > Asterales > Asteraceae > Chrysanthemum > Chrysanthemum makinoi. Next base: position 186,130,004 of record OU343221.1, read on the forward strand.
ACTCTACCTCTCAACACATTCGCTCAAATCCTTCGCATTCCTTGTGAAGGAATTTGTATGTACTCTCAAGATTGGGCAATATCCACTCAATCTTTTGCTCTTGATCCCAAACCAATATACCATACTCCTCTTGATGAACCCGAAACCATTCGAGACACCATTTTCAAAATTAGAGCCGACCAATCCCGTCTCAACCGAAACAAAAAGCTCATTCACCGTGATCCCTTTCAAATGGAACTCTTCAAAATGCACCCCATTTTAAGAAAATGGGAAGAAATTCTTAGGGAAAATGTCATTAGCTTAGTCGGTAACAAGGATCATCCAAATGCATGTCTTATGCAAATGATTTATTGCCTTATTCACCAAAAGCCATTTAATCTCGCCTATTACATGGTGAAGAGAATGGTCGGGGTATTCAAAGTTGCCAACATGGTACTTCCGTATGGTATGCTCCTAACACGACTTTGTAAGTATGTTAGTGCATTGCAACCATCTCCTATCAACGATGATCATTTCCTTTCCGATCACGTTATGGTACCTCTTACCAAACAACCCCCTAAACGGTTCATGGTCAATGGAAGAAAACCTAAAGCTCTCTCGGACTCCTCGGATGGAGAAGAAAAAGAAGAAGAAGAAGAAGAAGAAGTAAATGTCAACCCCGAAGTTAACATCGACTTGGACCCCTTTGACTACTATCAACAACTTCCAACTCTTCCAAAAGAGACCGCGGAATTCAAACAATTAAGGGGTATGATTCAAAACCTAGCTAACTACGTCATGAAGTCAGGAAAGAGGAAAATAAAGGATTGACGAAAGAGACTTTAGGACTATGCTTGTTTTTAGATATTTGATTTGTGTATGAATGATTATGTTTTAGCACACTTGTTTGTGTTATCTTGGATATTATCATTACTGCTACTATCTATGATATGATTTATGTGATAACATGTTTTTGTTGCTGTTAAGTTTAATGGTTACTAGTGCATATAGGTTGGTGCAAATACTGCATTACCTTCTGTGATGGTTCTGATCTGCAGATGTCGGATCCCTAGGATTAGCCTAGACGGATCCCTCCTTTGAGGGAACCGTGGGATCCGTGACAACAGATCAGCAATACAGATTCCCATACATTAAAACAGCTCACTAGATCACTTCACACTAGCTAAACATAAGACCTTAGCACCAACTAAGTCTTCTTTAAGCATTTGAAAGCTTCAAACTCACCCATAGCTTACCTAGGATCTAATTCAAAGTGCTTTTGATTTATCAACTCATCAAAACTCACCATATTTCTGCTTCAATACTCACACATTGTTTCTCACGTCTCAAAACTCTTAGGTGGATATATTTATCAATTTTAGGAAATTTTTTCTCGCCATCCTTATCTCAAAATGGGTCAAAAACTAGTTTTTCAATTCTTTTATTTTTTGAGGATTTTTCAAACTTCATCTCAAGCTTACATCTGATCTCTAGGATCATTTATTATGACTTGACACCATAAAAATTCCTAGTGTCATCCTTGAACACCCATTGGTGATCATAAAGTCTCATTTTCCTTCCATAAAAGGCAATCATTAGCTACATCACTCATTGCCCTTGATCATTCAAGTACACTTTCATTCAAGACACTTAGATGGACTGAAACACTCAAGAAGGTATAGGTATTAGACTTTACAAACATCATTGTTATCTTTTCGTAGCTGCTGAGAGACGGATCCCTCATTGGAGGGAACCGTGGGATCCGTATGACAGATTCATGTCAACTCTAGCTAAAACAATCATTTCAAGCTCATCTTGCTAACTTGAACACTCCATCTCATCTTAATTAAGTTCCTAGATCAGTACAACTCTGAATTTGAATCTTGTGCATGCTAATCATCACATTCCAAAGAATCTTAGTGGTTTAAGTCTTGAATGCACTTACCAAATTCCTCTCTTTATAAGTCATCTTGCTAGAATTCCTTAGTCATCAAACACAACATAATTCTCAGCAATTAGAAACATCTTCCTTAGTCATTTCATCATGAGGAAAGCTCCTAGTGCTAACTCATCCGCCCAAGAACCACCAAAGAAACTTACTCGTGTTGTACACGAAATTTCTTCAACCGAATCATCTCCGGTCAAATCCACAAATACTAGGATTTCCCCTCCACCAACTCAACCAATCAAACCAATCTCCAAGAGGATTGTTCCTACAAAAATGTCATCACCAAACTCTACAATTCCTACTAAACCAAACACACCCTTTTTAACCCAACCAACATCATTGGTGCCTAGAGCCATATCATTTAACACCTCGCAATCATCTCCACATTCCTACAACTTAGAGGACTTACCCCCTAGGCCATCTCATCCTCTACCATTACCGACACACTCTTCACTAAAGAAGATTGTACAACAAAACCAAGGTGTTGAATCAACACTTGCACCGATGACCATTTCTCCATTTCCCTCTAATGGTCCATTTTGGATTATGAGGAGACATCAAAGTCAACCTCCTGACCACCTCGAAGTTGACACTTCCCTACCTCCACCATCAACTCTTGTTGAGCCACCACTTAATGTGCCTCCATCAATACCTCCTTCATTTTAGGATCCCCAACCTTCTTCACTTGAACCTCCGTTTCAAGTTGCTCTATCTTTACCACCATCCTTTCAAAACCATGACAAGGATTTCTATCATTGTCAACATGTTGAAGGGTTGATACATGAACTACGTGAGGAGCAACGTTTCATGTTTTATCACCTCCTCGAACGTTTCGATGAGGTCAACAAACCTAAACAACCATGAGCCTAAGGATTAAAATGGTATCCTAGTCTCAAACTTAACTTAGATCGTTTAGGAATCTCATTTCATGTTTGATCATCCTCTTGAAGATTGGACCAAATCAACAAGTCTGCTAATCCTTAGATTCAAGCACGTGGTTGTTTCTTAAGTTTAGGTTACTTATTAAGATTAGTAGAATATGTATTACATGGTTAAATCATTCTCTTAGTTTTTAGAGATTTGTTGATCATCTCTTATGTTTTATTGAATGATAGTTTATATGCCATATGTTTGTTGCTTGAATACATATCTCACTTTGATGTTAACATTATTTGTTATATCACCATTGATGAAATCTGTCATCAGACATACGGATCCCTGGAATTTACCTAGACGGATCCCTCCAAGGAGGGAACCGTGGGATCCGTGCAACAGAAGACCAATTTCTAATAACTTGAGTCTTATTTGCAGGAAATTATGCACTATACACATGAAGGTTTTCAAAATACACATGAAGACTTTGACACCCTAAGCTAGGGGGAGCTTTGTGTCAAACCATACATTGCAAAATCATTTGCAATATAATCCTCATTTGGATTACATTTCATGACGTCCCTTTGCAAAGTTGCAATCATCAAGGGGGAGCATTATCGTCACTAAGACGAAACCACTTGCAAACATAGTTGCAATGCATTAGCTTAATAGTTTTTATTTACTTGATTCCCTCACAAAGGGATGGACTCGTCAAGGGGAAGTTAAGACGAGAATTTTTCCCGTCACTTGCTTTCTAGATTTTTCCTCTTTTACATATTTTTTTAAAACATTGTGTTAGTTTCTTTTAGACGCTCTTTTTGTTTCGACAAAAAGGGGGAGAAGAGAGTAAAAACTCCAATTCGAACTTTTACGAATTTTAGTTTTTCCTTAAAATAATTTTATGTTTTGTCATCAACAAAAAGGGGGATATTGTTAATGCAAATAAGCCGTAAAAACGTTTATTTATATTTTACGATCTTCTAAAGTTTTGTCGATAACAAACGTAAAATCATTTTAACGAAACAAATAAAATACGTAAATGGTTTGAGCCAATAGTTTTCTAACACACTTACGTTTTCACATAAAACAAGTATCAGTGATTTTATTATTTAATAATACATATGTACAACAACTAGTGTTTACATATTGGGCAAATATATACATAACTAGTATGTATTATAATGGGTAAAAACTACAACCCATGGAGCATATCCATAACCCATGGTATTGACCCATATCCATTTTACTAGATGCATTGCATCTATTAGATACATTGTATCTAAGAAAATACCCATGGACCAACCCATAACCCATGACCCATAACCAAAAAACCCATGGGCAAAGAGGAGTGTCCCACGGATCCCTGAGGTTACACTAGACGGATCCCTTAAGGGAGGGATCCATGGGATCCGTAGAATAGTAGTTGTTTTTCTTCTATAAATAGTGAGCCATTTCTTCCTTTTGGGTTGCCACTCCCACATATACTTTCCCCAAGTATTGTAACTCTCTAACCTTGATCCTAAGGGATCTTTCTATGTAGTTTGTCTTTTGTTTTTGTGTGATTCTCTAGATTCCTCTTAAAGGCGAGATCACCACTTCTTGAAGTCGAGCAAGCTCAAGTCCATGAGTTGCCATGCTTCGTCATCATCAAGACTACTGAGGTTCTCTTGTTGATACTTCTTTCTTCCTCCATGGAAGTGTTGTATCCAAGGCATTAGTGAAGGATGCCGAAAGAGTCAAGACGAAAGCATTAGTGAAAGGTGCTTAACGTCCGTGTCAAAAGCATTAGTGAAGAATGCTAAAGGAGTCAAGACGAAGGCATTAGTAAAAGGTGCCAAGCGTTCGTGTCTAGGGAGTGAAAGATGTTTAGGAGTCAAATCAAGTGGCATTAGTGAAGGATGCCAAGGTCTTATAATCGATGAGGTGCATCGTTATACAAATAGTGATTGTTTGTTTCCAAGGATGTTGATATCCTTGTTGGTGTTGTAATAAGGAGTGGGTATCCTTTGGGGTTAGGTGTTCTGTAGTGTTGGGTAGTAGTTCCTCCATTGTAATAGAACTAGGTATTTAGCCTAGTACCGGATAAAGGGTAGGCGACGTTATGGTAGGTGTGGTTCTCCTTGGTGAAAGAACCCGGTGGTTAGCCTAGTACCGGAAAAAGAGTAGGCGACGTTGTGAAGGCTTCTGTTAGGAATTAGAAAATTCCATGTTAAAGAGTCGGTCACCCCAATAATGGTCTAGCATATGTTAGCTCATAGATTTGTCGTTGTTTATGTTATTATGTAGTTAATTAGTTAGTCAGTAGCGTAAAATAGTTTAGTGCAACACCGTGGAGGAAGGACGGGTCTTTACCCACTGTATCCCTGATCCACAGGCCGTTAGGAGGTCGAGTATTTGTAACTATAAATACCCCTTCCATCCATGGAAGGGGTGGTGCTTCTCATAATCTAACATTCAACATTTGTGTAAACCTCTAGCAAGAACACCCTCTCTCTCTACTAACTCTCTAACTATGGCAAACATGTATTTTGATCATCCAAGACCACCCGAATCATCAACACAATAAAATAACGATCCTACAATTGGTATCAGAGCCAGGTTGTTGTGTTTTGATGATTTGTTGTGGTTTGAATCTTGTTTAAACTGTTTTCTCACCATATTTTATGTCTCGAAAAAGTTGTTCTCTCATTTTGTAGTTAACTGTTTTACACAATGGTTTGTATCTTTTTGGTGAAAAAGGTCCACAAATTTATTTTTATACGTCATCAGTCCTGTGTGAATCAGATTCTTGGTATCATATATTTGTGTGACTTATTTTTTGTACATCTCTTGTAAGTCTTTTGGTCATCTCTGTTCTGTCAAAATGGTCATATCATTGGTCAAAATGGGTCAAAAGAATGCATTTTTATGCTCGGTTTCTGGGTTTCTTATGAATATGGTCGGAATTTGGTCGGAAACATCATCGAAAAAAAAAATTTAAAAAAAAAAAAGCTCAAATCTTGTTGTTGCTCATGTTAGCGAGTTGTCCTTTAAAGATGTCCAGATTCACTGTATTGCAGTAGCGACTTGTGCTTAAACATAGCGACTTGCTTTTGAGCATAGCGACTTAAAAAAATGACCTTAAAGACCTAGCGACTTGTTATTTAACAAGTCGTAGCGAGTTGGCTTAGCGAGTTGGCTAGCGAGTTGGCTAGCGAGTTGGCTCAAGACCATTGTCCCTAGCGACTTGACTCATGTCCATAAGATGTAGCAACTTCTTTTGATAATGTTAGCGACTTAACTTGACTTAGCGACTTGACAGAAAATAAGATGATGAAGAAGATATACGGAGTAACTTTTTGACCACATGACCTCAAAACAAATGCCAACACATGACTCTTAAAAAAACGGTTTATCTACATCTTATCCGAATCTGTGGTGTACATATCCATCATTTGAATCACATCTATCAAGAAGATATGACCAAGATCTCAGGTTCACTTGTTAGTATACATGTGCAGTATATTAAGAACCAAGAAGGTCTTTCTAACAAGTTTTCATCATCAATCTATTTCATGACTCAAACACCATCAAGACTCAAAACTTAAATCGATCTCAGTCATCTTTTTCGTGTGCCACAACTACTTCGAGACCATAAAGATCAAGAACCCGACAAGATATCACATCATAAATCGATTTACAGTTTATTCATGTAATATACGAAACATGAAAAGAAATTAACAATTGATGTTAATTCATCTTTCATTCGTTCGTTTAATCTTAATCAAAAGGACTATTCATTTAAAGAAAACCTACCTGGAAAAAGTCTCTTTGAAACCATAACACCACCTAAGCCATCCCTGTGGCGTGGCGTTTATATGCATCAACGGAGAGTGTTCATGGATTTCTTATGAACCGTGTTGTTTGAAAGTTATTGGAGGCGTTCGTCTTAATGAGTAGGGGTTGGGTAAGAGGAATCTTAGGAATGGTTGGTGTTGAAGCGTTAATTTTTGTTGAAGCAGAGAAGGAGGCGGACTGATAATGAGATTTAGGGTTAAATGTTGAGAGAGATTTGGGATTAGGGCAAATATGATGTGTGTGCTCACTATATGTAACCCGATATATTAGGGTAAGTAGACTTTTGCACCGGTTTTGTGATTTAATGGGCCAGGAGCTGCTCACATGGGCCGATCTGACATTAATTAGAGTTGGGATTGTTGTTGGACTTTCACGTGTACTAATACTCTAATTCGACTTTTTGGATGAAATATTATGGTGGCTTTGTGGACAAATGTAATGGTGGAAATGTTGAGAGGTCCAAATATTATTATCTCAGAATTTTGGATACATTTGTTTCGATTGTCTTGATTATGATACTTGTTTGGAACTGATGATTAGACTGGACTGATGCGGGTTGATTACAAGTTTTGAAATTTGATGAATTTTTTATTATGAAATGAGATTTGAGTCATGCAAATTGTAAATTGATCATGAGACTGGATGTGATATGAGATTTGATGAAGAGATTTGTTGGGCTATGGGGTTTGGTACTTTGGTATATACATCTTCACAAAGAATAGTATGTCACGGCTAGAAGTATTTATTGGAAAATGTTGACTACAGGGTTGTTTGGACGGTATCTCTTATTTGGATTTGCAGTGAGGTTTTCTGGGCATGTTCACTTATTTCGTCTTCTTTCTTTCTACCCTTCCGCGAAGATGACTTGTTTGGGCGTTTATTGAGGGTGATAAAGACTTGGCTATTTAATTACGGTTGTGATTCTTTCTCGTTTAACCCACAACGTAACTATCACTTCGGTGTCTCACTCAGTTGAGAATGTCAAGAGGTTTTGTACATTGGGTACACCGTTTCTTTTTCACGAGGATTAGTACAAGTTTAAGTAACAAATTTAGGGAAGTTCACTTCATGATCAAGTTTGGTATATCAGGATTACTTCTCCATGTGGTCACTGAAATAGCCGACAGAATGCGTGAATGATGTGCTTACCAAAGTGTTGATTGGATAGTTGTTGATGTTGTTGATGTTGTTGATGTTGGATAATGAACCGTTGCATGTTCCCCTAAAACAGATATTCACCGAAACCAAAGTTGTCTGAACACATTCAAGCTGACATTGTTTACGGTTTTGTCTTGATTTTGTAAAATCCCGCGAAAGAACCAATTTCTCGGTTTAAATCAGAGACTTGTAAAATCCCGTGATAGTGGAAACATCCTGGTATTAGTAAAGTGCATTTCCGGATCTATCTTACGGTTTATTCTTGGTTTTGTAAAATCCCGCGAAAGAAACGATTTCTCGGTTTAAACTATAGAATTATAAAATCCCGTATTGATGGATTCATCCTGGAGAAAGAAAAGTGTATTTCGGGATCTTATATGATGCTGGTGCTACGGTTTCTTCTTCAAAGAAGGGATAAAAGGGTGTACTTTTTGAATTGGATGTGTGCTTGAATTTTCATCATGTCAGTTTGGTTATTGCTTGGTTTTACGGGGTTCTATGCTTTTAACCATGGTCAGGATGAAACCATTATCTAAGTTCGTTTTAATGTCAAAGGAGGCTAGATGTGAACTCTTAACCAAGAAGATGTGACAACGGAGTTAATTCACTATTATTTATTTGAGGTTGAAGTGAAATATCACGGGCAAGTGTACTTAGTATCTGAAGATATCGGGGATGGTTGGATGAAGATTCTTCATGATCCTTGCTCGAGCTTATTATCAAAAACGAAGACTTGGAAATCTAGTTATTGCTGGGTGTCTTTTACCTTTTCTTTTACCACTTGGGGGAATTGGGCTCATACCACTACAAAATAACTATCACTTTAAGGAGTTACATTGTAGTGCTCAGTGTCACATTCAATTGTGGATTTTCAAGAGGTAATGTACGTCTATTACTTGATGGTTGGTTGGTTGAAGAGTATAGAGTACTTAAGAGATTCAATGGAGCATGAATTCTCGGCACCACTCTTTGTTACATATGTGCAAGTTTAAGTCACGAGTTCGGGTTAGTTTACTTCAGGGTCAAATTCATCATATTGGGTTATCTCCATCAGCTGTCACTACAAAGGGCCTATTGAATGATAATGGGATGATTACATGTTCTGCCAAGAGAGCTGAAAAGAGAGAGATTATGACGTATGAACACTTCAGTTCATGCCTCGTACCTCAAAGAAAAGAAAAGTGTACGCTTCAGTGCGCTTTATCTTCTGAAGAAGAGAAATCTTCTTATTTATGACCATTCTCATCAACATGCTTCATACTTTTTCCATGCGCTTCAGTCATCAAGTGAACAGGGCTACCACTGATTGTTTTCTCATTCCACTTGCTCGATTATAATGAAGATGGCGACATCATGTGCTTATTTTTGCGGGAGAGAAGTGTGAATAGAACATTTGGATGGATTTCACTTATTTAGTCAAGAATGGCATCTTCGTATGCAATTCTTGAGGGGGAGAAGAAGTGTGAATTTTTTGCATTGTTGATTGATATTTGAGAATATAAATGGTCATACGGCTCTAAACTCATGTAAGAACCGAGCTTCTTCTTATCGGGTCATCTTCACATGGAGTTTTTTCTCTTCTAAGAGCCGTTGGTTGACATCTTCACTTGGATTGATGAGTTTATCGACAAAGTGCTTCCGGTTAATGCTTCACGTATACATCAACATGATGATTCCGAACAATCTCTCTGTTCTTGTTTGATGTGATTGGTAGTTTGGTGTTACCATCTTGTGTGTTCGTTGCGGCCTGATTGCTGATTTCCTTTATGAACATCTTTCTGTTCTTGTTTGATTGGGAGGGATTTTAGTTAAGGAGATTTGCAAGATGTAAGTTAATTGGGATGCTTTTTGGTGGGATGCTTTTTGGTGTGAGTTGAAGATGTTGACTATCTATTCCCCAACTGGACAATCTTGAAGAAGGTCGAGTCTACAGTCTGTTCTACATTTTTTGCTATATGTTAGAAGACCAAAGACGTGTTGCATTTAATGATCTAAAGACTTCTTCTTAATCTGGGCATTCATCAAAAAGATTGACGGTCTTGGGGAGAGCACTAATTGGGGGAGTTTGAAATGCCAAATTTAATCCCTAATTAGACTTGCTCACGTTATTCTTCAGCAAGTTGACTCTCACAGATACATCTGAGCTAATGATGTTCTTCTCAAAATATTTCTAGTATACGGACTTACAAAGAGTTGCTGATTCTGAAGTGTCAATACCAGCAAGGAGAAAGGAGACTCACATATAAACACAAAGCGAGTAAACTTGATGAACTTAATTCTTCTAAGTAACTGAAGACATCCCGGGAAGACAAATGTTAGTACCGCAGAGAAACTCAAGGTTTGACTCATCGCGAGTAAACTTGATGAGCCTAATACTTCTAAGTGATTAAAGATATCCCGGGAAAACAATTGTCATGACCGCAGAGAAACTCAAGGTTTTACTCATCAAGGCTTTTTGTGTTATTATTCCAACTACGTGGGGGAAGTGATGTTAGAGAAAGTTTTTGAAGATAACAGAGGTACACTAGTATGTGGCGATTTCGATGGTGTCTCAATGATCAGGGGAGAGAGATTGTGTACATTGGGGATGCTCAGCTGTTTCACTTGAGGGCTTAATCAGTGATTTAGAGATATAATCACTTATTCCGGAGTTGACATCCGCAGAGATTGTCATCCGCAGAGATAATCAGTGACTTGGCCTGCTTCTTCAATGTTATCAGTTATTCCTTCCTTGGGTATTGGTATACTTCGGATACTTGAGCTTCATACACGATCATCAGGGAAGAAAAATGTGAACATGGGAAGGTGTTCTTCATTCCCCTCATGATGTGTATTCGGGAGAGTTCTTGGATATTGGTGTACTTCGGGTTCTTGAGCTTCATACACGTTCATCAGGGAAGAAAAATGTGAACATGGGAAGGTGTTCTTCATTCCCCTCATGATGTGTATTCGGGAGAGTTCTTGAGCATTATACAAAGAAGCTGACTGCATCAATTCAACTACTTGGGGGAATTGTTCTCTTGACACCTTTTTTGGAATGGATTGCTTCGGACCTCAGTGGAAAAGAAATTTGAGAAGATTATTTATGAGTGGGATGAAACGTTGCTGGTATTCTATTGGATGATATAGCCTCGAACGAAGAATCACGGTGATTATTCTTAAAAGGAGCAGCTGGGTTTATGATAATGGTGTGCTTCTCTGTGCACCTGGCTAAAGCAAGCTTGAAATAGAGCTTCGAATCTGCTCAACATAAGGATTTTCGGTTTGGGGGGAAGCTACCAAAGTCTCACTTTCAAGTGGCTCAATTTCTCTCTTCGATTCAAGAGTCTTGGAAGCTTTGGTGGTGAATGCTTAAGAGATGATGACTTCTATCTTCTACAACGGGGCTGCTCGATATTCTTATCTTGGTACTCGTATCATCATCCTCTTAACTATATCATCTATTCTATCCTTGTATATATTTTTCAGAAAAGCAAAATACAAAAATATAAAACCAGCAAAACCAAATACAAAAATAGAAAACCAACAAAAAGAAAATAGAAAAATATAAAACCTTCAAAAAAACCCATAAAAATCAGAAAATTTCAAAAATACCAAAAATATGTTTTCACATGACATGTCTTCTGGTATCGATAACATCTACGGTCTTAGAAATGTCATTCAATAATGGCACGGGACTTTAGATGAAGTTCGAGCAGGAGGTGTAAATATTCTTTTCTAAACATGTCTCATAAAAGTGGCTTACAGTTATTTCAGACTGTAACCCGGGCTTCAAAAAATGGCTTACTGTTATTTCAGACTGTAACCCGTGCTTCAAATAATGGCTTGCAATTATTTCAGACTGTAACCCGTGCTAAAACTATGGCTTGCTATTATTTCTGATAGCAACCCGCTCTTCAAAGTAGGAAAGTGCTGCACTAAACATATTTTCAAAAATATCATGCACTTATCCTAAAACACTTTGAGGAAAGTATGTCGAAGGACTGCTGTTCCTACACAAATGTTTTTCCGTCTAAAATTCTTCAGAAAAATATTTGTTGTTTTCCAAAAATGGTGGTAAAATGAGTTGCTTTAACAACAATCAGTTTCAGAGTTTTTATTAAATCTGCAAACTCAATCAATGACTTCAGCACTTTTAAACTTTTCACAAATTGAGTCATTGATTGAGGGGGATAATGTTTTCAAATCTATATCTTCTAACAGGCTTTCTTAATTATCCTAATATGCTTAATTAAAAATGATGTTAACCTATGTTGAAGGACTAGGTGCCTAGGATATGATTGCTAGGATTAGATGATTAGAGTTTGATGTACACATTATTCCCATACATTTATATGATCTGATTGATATGTTACATTGACTTTTATTAGTCGATTGTTGTTTGGGTGATGTCGACCACCATATATTTGTATGTGTGTTCACTAACATATGCAGGTATATTGGTATATAAGAATGTTCCCGATCCGGATCCCATAAATGAACATGATTGGATGCCGCAAGGAAAGGGTAACGATATCTTGGGTTGACAAATGAAGAAATGGAGCTTAATTGGACTTCAATGGAGAGTTGGCATAAATGCAACGTAAGAGGTATCACTGCATCAGCAGATGGTTTTCTTCTAAGTGATTGAAGAAACGGAGCTTAATTTGACCTCAGTTGGCATTCAAAATGCAACGTAAGAAGAAGTCTCACTGCATCGGCAGACGGTTTTCTTCCAAGCCCTACAGCAACAACGGAAGCTTCTCAACCACCTAATGTATCTTTGTGCAGGACAAGTAGTAAATGATACCATTTTTCTAAAACTTTGAATAATATTGTTTTTGAAAATGGAAAAATATTGTTTTGAAAATAAATTGGACTAAATTTTAAAAATCACCGGACTACATTTTATCAAAACTTAAGTCACTCAATTATCGACTTCGGTCATCGATTGAGGGGGAGAGTGATTTAAAATAAATTATTTTCAATCAATATTACTTCATAAAAGTCCGGATTGTACAATATAAGTGGTGATCTAAAGATTTAATGTTATGTCATGGTATGATTTTTTCTTTAGAATCAAGGTCTTTCAAAATGAAATTTTTTCTGTTCTTGTTTGATTGTGAAATTGTTTTGTTTTACTTAAAAGATCTCTTAAAAACTATCATACCTGACACTAACAATCTTTAATGTCTTAAAATAGTCCTTATCTGTCATTTTTTCAAAGTTAAATCAAGCCACGTCTTTCCCCAAAATGTTTTAAATGATTTAAATCAATTGGGATCACAAATCTCAAAAGGTTTGAAATTTTGATCGGGGTAGAGATCGTGAGTTAAATCTCTTATCTGTTTAAATGGAATTAGTTTTAGTCCTTCAAAGGCACTCCTGCCTCCATGTGCCAAACGATTTCATACTCAATGCACATGATGAGGAGGAGGATTTATCCAAAAACATGATGAGTGTTTAAACCAGGCCACATATTCTCCCATGTTTTCTAAACCGTATTAAATCACTTGGGATCCAAAATCTCAAAGGGTTTGATATTTTTGATCGGGGGAGAATTTGTGATTTAATAATGAAATTTGATAAAAGGTGATCGTTTTGATTTAATTGTGCACGCTGCTCGCTCATATGTGCTAAACGCTTTCGAATCTTGAAGCACATATTGAGGGGGAGCAAATAAACTATCGAGGTACGAAAGCTTTTTAAAGTGATTTATAAAGTACCTTGATTGAGTTTTCAAATGGTTTTCTTAATGGCGCTTGTGATTGTGGATGTGCTTCAAAAGAACTCTTGCCTCTATGTGATAAAATGATTTCAAATATTCTATGCACATATTGAGGGGGAGAATTTTACCAAAGAAATTCAAATGGCTTTTTCTAAGGAAATTGTGATCAAGAAATTATTTCAAAGAACTCTTGCCTCCATGTGCCAAACAATTTTAAATCATATGCACATGTTGAGGGGGAGCATTTCTAAAATGATCAAAACTATTAAGGTACAAAATGCTTTGATCTCGTATCACAAGTACCTTGATTGTTTTTCCAAATGATTTTTCGATTGGTTTCAAGGAAGAATGAATTGTACCAAAAGACCGACCATCTTACTTTATGTATGGAGTTATAAGGATGGTGAGGTTAGGTATTAGTTCCCACGATCCCGCCAGAGCCGGAGGGATCTACCCAGGGACAATCCACTAGATAGTGTAGAGTCCTTAGGTATATTGAAAAAAAAAGGAGAAAAGTGAGATATGGGAAGAGTGCGGACTGAGACAGAGCTAGTACTGGAATAAACCCAACAAGGTTCTAGTTATGAAGTCTCGGTAAGCACTGAAGGGGTTGAAGAATGAAAAAGAAATGAATGTGAAAAAGGGTGAAAAGAAATAGCCCTCCAATAATTCAACCTTAGGGCAGTAACCGGGTTCAATACATATGCTACTGGTGGTTACTAAGGTAACACTGGTATTGAAGACAAGACGTCATGGACCCAGTGACGCACTGCACTAAACTTCCCAAGCTACTCAAGTTCCTCTTAAAAGGGCTTGTTTCATTCTCACGGGGAACCGACATAATCTATCGACTTTCTCTTAGAGATTGTTGATATTGAAGAAGGAGACCCTCTCCCTAGTCTCCGGCATAGGAACCAAATGTGCACTATTGAGTCTAGAGCCAAGAGATCATCCACAATATCTCATTAGGACACTATATTCTTGAAGACTTGCTGTTTCACACAATGTGGAAAGTAAGAATATATTAAGAGTCCTACGCATTATCCTTGTGGTATAGCCAGAACATCTGAGTGGTATGTAAAAGTATTCACGGTGAAGATGGAAATCCTTCTAGAGCCAACATCAAACAAGCTCTTGGTGGGTGACATGTGAGATCTTCTCGTAAGATCAAACTTGTGACAACTGGATAGAAACAATGGGGCGATTCAGTCTTGAATCAACCTTGGTCCAGGAATGGAATTGACGAATACTTTTGGAAAAACCGTTCGATGTGCAAACCTTCTTTTCTCTAGCATGTCAAATGTGTATTCATTTCAAATTCAAAAAGTATCTCTGATTGAAAAATACTTTTAGAAAAACCATTCGATGTGCGAATCTCTTCATTTCGCTAGCACGTCGAATGTGTACTCATTCTCTAATACAAAAGTATTTTGATTGAAAATTGATCTTTCTCATAAAACCTTCGTCGTATTGCAAAACTCTTTCTTCAAGCAATACGCGATTGTTTTCAAATCATTTTTCATCAATCAGTGAATCTCAATTCATTGGTTCACTCACTCCGTGTTGTCTTCTTTGAGACGTTTCGGTTTGAGAACAGCTAGAACAGCTGCGAAACCCTGTCAAGGAGATTCTTAGGAATCCTACCTGATCACAGGCAGTACTTGTACTGATCAACGGGGAACCGTGGGCCGTGTACCTCAATTCAACGAAAGTGATCAAAGACACTTTCGTGTGTTTTATTGCTAACTGTTGTTTGCAGGTACATTTGGACGGTTGCAGTGATCGAATTGAGCGGTCAATCCAAAGCCGCATGCTCACAGCATCCACACTTAATTTGAAGAAATCATGACCGGTGCATATTTACATAACCCGGCT
Organism: Chrysanthemum makinoi; assembly: GCA_910596185.1. Taxonomy (NCBI): domain Eukaryota; kingdom Viridiplantae; phylum Streptophyta; class Magnoliopsida; order Asterales; family Asteraceae; genus Chrysanthemum; species Chrysanthemum makinoi. The sequence continues at coordinate 186,145,381 of OU343221.1, forward strand.
CGATATTTCATACTATGCTTATACTTCGCTGCTGCAAATATCATGAACCAGTAAGGCTTCCGCTACTCTGATGGAAAGATGTCATGATTCAAAAGTGTGAGCATGTCGGTCCAAAAGTCACAACTTCACATGATGGCAACACTACTATGGATGATCCCGAGAGATTTATGTGGTGATGATCTCAATGAATGATCGAAGATCATCAAAGATGTGGATCAGTTAAAGGCCTCCACTGAAAGTACAAATCTATGCGGACTTTGAAGAATCGCTACTAAAGCACAAAGATTGCAGAAATTGAAGAATTCAAGTCTACGAGCTCCAGAACGAAGTCAAAGATAGAATGCTAGGAAGCAAAAAATGTATTTCATGGGGTGACCTCCCTTAGGGGGAGATTGTTAGGAATTAGAAAATTCCATGTTAAAGAGTCGGTCACCCCAATAATGGTCTAGCATATGTTAGCTCGTAGATTTGTCGTTGTTTATGTTATTATGTAGTTAATTAGTTAGTCAGTAGCGTAAAATAGTTTAGTGCAACACCGTGGAGGAAGGACGGGTCTTTACCCACTGTATCCCTGATCCACAGGCCGTTAGGAGGTCGAGTATTTGTAACTATAAATACCCCTTCCATCCATGGAAGGGGTGGTGCTTCTCATAATCTAACATTCAACATTTGTGTAAACCTCTAGCAAGAACACCCTCTCTCTCTACTAACTCTCTAACTATGGCAAACATGTATTTTGATCATCCAAGACCACCCGAATCATCAACACAATAAAATAACGATCCTACAGCTTCTCCGCCATAAGGAGTTGGTGTCGTGTAGTGATTACGAACTCTCGAGTAGGTGACTCGGGGAGTGGAGTAGGGCAAGGAAGGTGTCCTTGTAGCCGAACCACTATAAATACTCGTGTCATTGTTACGTGCTTCTTACTCTTTATCTTTCATTACACTTTTATATATCTATCTATCAATGTCCAACATACACATCTAAATAGATTGACATAAGTCGATCTAAATATTTTAAAACGAAGTTTTAATTGGTAAAACTATTCAACCCCCCTTCTAGTTTTCCACACTCTTGCCATCATGCGTGAATCTACAAACAGTGTAGTCCACATTTCGCACGAGCTCCCCATTCAATCATAAGCTATCGTAGCAGAGCATCACGATTCACCCTAAAATATGGATTCAATGTCTCCAAAGGACTAACTACTTTCAAATTGGTGTAACCACTAGAGGAACGTTTAGTTGGAGCTTCATCTCCTTTGTTTTTCTTTCCTTTTTTCACGTAAGGCATTTTGCTACTTGGGTTGATCTAGATGGATGGAAGTTCACTATTCAGATGTCAAGGTGTATGTTTTAAACAAGATGAAATGTACATGTTATATTGCACAAGTAACAAATGCACATTTAAGGTTATCTAAAAAGGACAAAGTTAGGTTAAAAATAGAAATCATATTCTCAAAGATGCCTGTAACACTTCTTGCCCATTTTTGAATAACATGTAATACAGTGCTTCACGATTTTGAGTTGTAACTTTCAAAACAGTTTTTTATTTTTTTATTTTTTTTAAAGGTCATGGATTGTCATTTAATATCAATTCAATATCATCACTATTAAAAATTTAATTTGTCACTTTTATACTATAGTTTACATTTGTGTCACACTCCATGCTGTGTGTTATTGTGCATTGCGCACCGATAAGGTGAGTCCATTGTAATTTGCATACTCACATTTTGTACACTAGGGTTACCTTGTGCCGTTATAATTTATATAAACGTAGTGTGTACTTGACGCACAAACAAAGTGTGTCCCAAAAAGATAACGACCGTCGCACTCCAAAATTCGTTTTCTTCTAATATACTTGTGAAGCCATTTTGTTACTTGGGTCTTGGGTCGAGATGAAAGTCTAAACAACTATAACTAGATTATATACACACATTATATTGCATACCTAACAAATGGTCACATGCATAAATAGGGATATCTTTGAACGTTACAAGGCTACATTAAAAATAGAAACTTTTGTAATAAGATTCTCAAAGATGTATGTAACACTCTATGCCACTTTTGTGTAACATGCACTACTACAGATTTGGGAATAGAGTCCCCTTAATAGAGCCCGTTTTTAGTGAAAAACGGGCTCTAAAGAGATCCCGTGTTATAAAAAAGAGTATAGAGCCATGTTTTTTATAAGAGAACCGGGCTCAAAAATGAAAAAAGATAAAGCCTGTTTTTTTACTATAGAACCGGGCTCTATTACTGCTATAAAGCCATGTTCCCTATTTCCAAACCGGGCTTTATGCTTAAAACCAATAGACCCCTGCCTTCCTCTTCAAAACGGGACTTTATTCATTTACCCACCACAAACAGCTCATGAAATCTTCTAAAATTTGGTATTTCCCACACACATATTTTCAGTACTCCCGCCCAGAGTTTTCCCCAAAATCAAAATGACATTTTCATTATCCCTCCACTTCTTATCTATGTCACTTAAGCCAAACTTATCACTTTATCTCAGCTTTCACATCTTCTCACATCTATGTTTCCAAGTGCCAACCATAACCCGCCTTTGTTATTCTTTCAGGATCCTCGCTAGTCACCTCCCACCAGAAATCAGTCGCATCCTCGCCAACCAGCCTCACTCCTAAATTTCAGCCTCGTTATCCACCAATAAGGTACTTCTATTGTGTAATATGTTAAATTCAATAATCAATTTTAGGTGTTCATGGGTCGATTTCGTGTTTTGGCGATTTAGGTATTAGGGTTCATGTAAAATCGAATCTGTATCAACTTGGTACGTGCTTTCTGCTAAAACTGATGCTCTTTACAAAGTAGTATCCTATAATATATTCTCATTACATGCTTAATTTATAGTATTACATGTTTTTGTTGCAAGAATCTTGATTGCTTGTTTGTTTAAGGTTTAAAAGTGCATAGTTAGTACATTTTTTGAAGCTTGTATTTATTCAAGTTTCTAATAAGGTGATTAGTATTTTAGCAAAAAAATTTAATTTTTTGATTGTGTAAGTACTTCGGTAAGAAAAATTGTATTGGTAACATGGGTCTGGCTGGGACAATGTGTTTTGCTTGGTTTAAATTAAATGTTTTTGTGTTGTAAGCTAAGTAGTACTCATGACTTTAAGCCATATTAAACTCTCATCTTACGTACTTTATGCCAGTGTGCTAATGCAGCTATTTAAAAAAATGTATAATACAACATTATCATTAGCTATCTCTTACTTTTACCTTACATCAATGAACATTTATATCGCTATATCCTTGTTTAAAGTCTTACAGTATTGTACGGATTTCTTCATATTTCTAGTGCCGAGTTTGCTTTGGTACAAACTGCTCAAGAAAATTGCAGTCTGCGTTCCAAAATTGTTCAATCTCCCGATAAACTGCAGGTATGAGTAGAAAACGTACGATTTTCTATCTGAATTCCATTTGCAGTGCATGAGTAGAAGTGGCACAATATCCCATCTGAATTTGTTATTTTGTTTAAATAAAGCCACAGGTTAGGCATAAACATTTATAGAAGATCTGTAGCATATATGCAAGTATTATAAATTACATCATCGGGACTCACTTCTTATAATGTTTGCCATCTTCAAATTAGTTAAAATAGCAGCTTAGAAGATTAAATAACGTAAAACCTCTTTTATTTAACACATTTATCATGCTTCCTGGCGATAGGATTTTCAAAGAGCATATTTACAAATTATAGCACTAACTATGGTGTTTGTATTTATTTTGATAGGCACTTCCCATTTCTTTAAAGACATTGTTAAGGGAAACCAATCAGCTATTACAATGCTTGTTATAATTTTGAACATCCCATGGATATGTCATATGCTTGTGAGAATCAATGTACATGAATGAAATGGTTTTCAGCATAAAACAACTAAGTCAGTCAGGGCACTAAGAAATGTTGTATTCCACTTGTATATCTATTTGTCAAAGTTGCATGTGATGATCCGTTTATATATGTTTTTTTATATGAGAACAAGTTATGCTGATTAGATGAAAAGTTGTATGTAATGATCAAGTGAGGGGCATAGTTACGTGACAAGTAAAGTATAACATACGTTAACATATTTCTGCTACTTTGGGTGAAATTGGTTGGGTACTTGGGTATGGGACAGCCTAAGGTATTGTTAATTCTGAGATATGGTTTTGTGACCAAAGTTTCTAACTTTTCACATTTCTCTCCCAAAATGTTTGTTGATTTAACAATTCAAAGAGGATGCTGGAGGAGAGAAAAATAGCTCAAGTTGAGGCAAAGGATGCAGAAAGAGCGGCGATGCAGTCTTTTCATGAACAAATTGCCACGGATGAAGTATATACAAAGGTAATTAGTCCTATATGCTATACTATATGTTGTTGTTACTGTCATCGTGGTGGTTAAATTAAGAGGTTGCCAACTTAGTGTCGTTTTTAAACAGAGGATTCTGGAATGCTCTTAGTTTACATGGAGTATCTCCTAGGGTTTAACTTGTGCACTTTCTTTATATTCATAAGCTTATTGTATATGAAGTTAGGTAATTGCATGCAAGAGAACAAAGCCATATGCTCATATTCATAAATTGATCGAATTTATGTTTCTTGTTCTAAACTCCAATGCCCTATGTAAACTCCGATATATAAGACCATGGTGGAAGTTATCTGTAGCCTACAACTCAGGCCTATTAGCTGTTTAACTTTTAAACGTGTCATCTTTTATCTATGTGGGATGAGTTGCTACAATCCTCCCTACTTAAACATTTGACGCCCGCGTGATACCTACACACCTTGAACTACTATCCAAGGAGATGCATGAGTTCCTACCCATCACATATTTTGAGGGGCTACTGCTCGGATGCTGCCTGTAAATTTCCTCTTTTTCTTACACTGCTTTTTGGTAAGTGACCACTTTCCTAACTCCGTATTGCTATCAAAATCCATAACAAGTGCAGTGCAAATGAACTACGGATCTATACAAATAAACCAACCTTTGATGTGCTTCTACTTTTATTCATCTTAGTCATCCGACCTTGTGGAGCTTTTCTGCAAGACTATCTTCTGTTTGCAATTAGACACAGAAATACGGATGTGATTGCCTATCTAGTTTATGTATATATAATAACCACTTCCCATGTATGTTCTTTTGCAGGCTAGGAAGAAAATGACCAAGCATCTGTCGCAAATGCATACATTACAAGAGCAGGTTCTGTTCTATTACAGCTATCATGCTCTTTATCGTCATGGTTATGGTTTTAATTGTATAGAGGATTGGGCAATAATTGAGTGTGAACAATTTTTGTTATACCTCAAAATATTATTCAAAATGATAATTTTCTTTTAGACCACTGATCTGTTAGGATTTATGTGTTTTCACATCTTAGAAGTGCCTGCACCCAATTTTCTTTTGTTTTATCTTACATAGAGTTTATGGATTTTTTTTTATAGATGCCTTGGATTGGCAAGAAGCCTTTTACTACTAAGGACTAAGGAGATGGACGACATCGTGAGTTCATGTATTTCATGTGTGGCATCTGATCATCAATCATGTTAGTATTTAGGAAAGGTTGGCATGTACTAATGTCTTTTTGTATATCTCCTTTCCCTTAGCCCATCAAAACACATGATTGTGAAACTATTGTTGTGATGTTTAATTAGTGGTATTTAGTATGTTTGGTAGTCCATAGGACCCGTATTAGATTGTTGTGAAACTGATCTTGGATCTTCAATCCGTTGGTTTTTATATAGACCTTCATGGTTATGGTTATGGTTCTTTTACAATTTTGTTTTGTTACTGGTTTTGCTTGTTAGCTATGGAAATACAATGTAACCCATGTGGCATTTAACAAAAACTGAAAAGTAGAAAAAAAAAATCATAGAGCCATGTTTTGTAAGGAAAAAATAGGAGTCTATGCTTATTAGAAATGATTTTTTTAATCCCATAGAGCAAGGTTTTCAACTAAAAAACCAGGCTCTATTACACATCATAAAGCCCGTTTTTAAAACCGGGCTCTATGCCAAGTCCTAATAGAGTCCCTCCCCCTCTGTGCCCTCATAAAAAACCGGGCTCTATGTCCATTTTTGTAGTAGCGATGTAAGACAGTACCTCATGATGTTAGAGTCATACATTTTCAAAAAAACTTTCTTGTGAAGAGGATATATGATGATATCTGTATTGAGATTTGAGAAAGTATCTTTTAGTGAATCTGCATGTTAAATTAATAAATTATTTGGTACTCTTGTTAAAATAAGTTCTGATACAATATTGATTTAGGTAAATAGAGTGCTTTTTTTTTGGTAAAGGGTCTTCACCCGGTAAAATATATTACTAAAAAAAACAGTTAAGTACAAAAAGAATGTGGCTGAAATACCACATTAACCTCAAGAAACCGCTTGAACATCCACTATATCATTAATGAGAGGCTATAAATGATCCAACTAGCTACACACAACTAGAAAACCAAAACGAAACCAAGCATAAACTAAGACACATCAAACTTTATGCTAACCAAAAGAAAACAACCTATCCAAGTCTTATGTCATGCATGGCAGCAGCCTTTAATTGGGTTGCAGATAGACCACAATCATCAAAGTAATCATCATCATAATCATTGTAGTCACGTGTACCATCTTTCCATTATTCCAAAAGACTCCTCTCGTTCCCTCCACTACCGAAATAATTAGTCTCGTTAGGATATTCCAGAACTTCATCATCGTAGCTATCAGAAACATCCACATTACCCACTTTAGAGAATAGGTTACCTACCTTGGTTGAAGAAGTACACGTGGAGGACGAGATACTACGCTTAGTAGCCGCATCCTGCTCATTCTCTTTCAAATCAACATTTTTTAGAGGTTTACCATCATCATCCACAAGAGTAACTTTCCCTTCAATAATTAGCTTTTCAATCTTCCCAATTTTCTCAACAATAGGAGTAGTACTTCCATTTTCGCCCTTAGAAGAACTAGCAACAGTAGGTATACTAGATGCTAAAAAACTAGCCATATCGTTTTGGCAATCAAGAACCTCATCATCACTATCTTCTTCAGCCACTTTAGTTTCCTTCTTACTACCAACCTTCAAATCAGCCCCATCCTTAGGAGAAACACTTGTTGCACAAGGAATACCATTATCATCAGTATCAGCCATATCAAGGGTTTGATGTAGCAATAATCGTCCCGCTCTTACTTGCCTCATTAGTGACTTTCTCCTTAGTAGTAACCGGATTTTTTGAGACAGGTGTCCAAAATTTTGGTTTAGGCTTATTAAGCTGAACACCCCCAATAGGCCGAGAAGGAGCAACCACATTCTTCCATTTACTCTTACGGTTCTTTACCTCAATGAAACCATCATCTGTTTTTTTGGGCCCCTAGTTGTACGTAGTATATAATGAAAAATTTACGTCTTATGTTATCACATATGAAACAAAAACACAAGAAGAACAAAAAGCAAAGAGTCGATCAACTTGTTGTTTAAAGGTTAACTACACCATCAAAACACACAACTAATTGTCCAAAACAAAACCCTAAGCTGTTTCATAAAATGTCTCAGTGACTTAAGGGTTAGTTGTTTCGTTAATGATATGGGCCCTTTATGTATTATAATGGGTAATAGAATAGGTATAAGTCTAAGTATTTGACCCATTGACTATATACATTGAATGTAGTTGGTAAAACCCAAAGTCCATGACCCATACCCATGGAGCATGATCCATAACTCATGACCCATTGCATGACATCATGCATAAGTCATAATGGGTATTATCCATGACCCATGGAGCTAACCCATGACCCATTGACTAGATGCATTGCATCTTCTAGATACATTGTATCTATTTGGATACCCATGGGTCAAAGCCTACAACCCATGATCCATGACCCACAACCCATTTAGGGGGAGCATCCTACGGATCCCTAGTAATACACTAGACGGATCCCTCAAGCAAGGGATCCGTGGAACAGTAGCATGTTTTTGTCTATAAATAGTGAGCCATTTCTTCATTGTAAGTTGCCACTCCTACACATACTTTCTCCTAGTATTGTAAACTCTCTAACCTCATATCCAAAGGATCTTTCTATGTAGTTTGTGTGTGTTTTTGTGTGATTCTCTAGGTTCCTCTTAAAGGAGAGATCACCACCTCTTGAAGTTAAGCAAGCTCAAGTCCATGAGTTGCCATGCTTCGTCATCATCAAGACTACTGAAGTTCTCTTGTTGATAGTTCTTTCTTCCTCTCTAGAAGTGTTGTGTCTAAGGCATTAGTGAAAGATGTCTAAAGGGTCAAGACGAAGGCATTAGTGAAAGGTGCCGAAGAGTCGTATCGAGGGCATTAGTGAAAGGTGCCTAAGATTCAAGTCAAAGGCATTAGTGAAGGGTGCCAAAAGTCCGTGTTTAAGGCATTAGTGAAGGGTGCCTAAAAGTTGTGTCAAAGGCATTAGTGAAAGGTGCCTAGGGTGTACATTCGATACGGTGTGTCGATGTACATGATAGGTTAGTATTGGGTCAAAGGATATTGATATCATTGTTGATGTTTTCATAAGGAGTGGATCTCCTTTGGGATAGGTGTTGTGTAGTGTTGGGTAGTAGTTCCTCCTTTGTAATGGAGCTTGGTATCTAGCCTTGTACCGGATAAAGTGTAGGCGACGTTGTGATTGGTTTGGTTCTACCTCGTGGAAGAACCCGGTGTCTAGCCTTGTACCGGAAAAAAGAGTAGGAGACGTTGTGAAGGCTTCTCTGCCATAAGGAGTTTGTGTTGTGTAGAGATTACGAACTCTCGAGTAGGTGACTCGGGGAGTGGAGTAGGGCAAGGAAGGTGTCCTTGTAGCCGAACCACTATAAATACTCGCGTTGTGGTTTTGTGCTTCTTACTCTTTATCTTTGCTTTATTTATTCATATGCTTATTTATCAACATCCAACACACATATTTAAATAGATTGACATAATTCGATCTAACTATTCAACCCCCCTTCTAGTTTTCCACAATTGGTATCAGAGCTTCGTTACCAAGTTTTTAGAGTATATTGTACTTTAAAAACTTGACACGATCCGTGTATAATAGAAAACTACAAAGAAGGTCTTTTACAAAAACAAACACCATGTTTTAAAAACACTTTTGTAGGATGTTGATTGGATGACAACATTATATTTTTATTTCTTATTTTATCTTACTAAATTGCACTAACCTTTCTTGTCATTTTGCTTAGTTAAAGCTCATTTTAATCAAGCCATAGAAATTCCTTGGTAACAAGATTACCTTTTCTAAGAAGGTATCTTAATTACCATCTAGATCACGAAGGAACCGGAGTTGTCTATTGACATTTTTCTTGTCAAAAGAAAAAGACACTCATAATTGCATTAGAGGTATGACTTTCTAACTTATCTCTAAATAATATTAGCTTAGAATAAGTATGCTTGCATAGGAACTTATATGATTATATTTTCATATGCTCATGTATTATACGTGGCTTCGTTAGGAAACTTTTCTTGCATACGTGTTTTTCTTCCGTCTATAGTCTAGATTTATAAACATGTGTTTTTATTTTTCTTAATCCAAAATTCAAATCTCTCTAATAATAAAACAAAACACAAATCTCAAAAATTCCTCCTTCCCTATAAAAACTCTCGCTCGTCAACTCCACCAAAACCTCACTTTTCAAATCTTCCACTTTCAAAAATTACCTCTCATTCAAACTTCATCTTCCCTCTCATCTCATCGCATCTCAAATCAAAACCAAGGAAGAATTTCATCATCATGGTTTATATCGCCTTTGTGATCATCGTCTTAACACTCATCGCTCTCGTGTATCCCATGATCAAGTTTTCTCATGGAGACATGTACTTTGTGTTGTTAATCTACATTTGTATCATATATCAAATCCTTTGTATCGCTCTTAGCATTGAAATGAAATATTACTAATGTCTTAGTTTATCTCGTTTATTTTTCACAATGTGTTTATCATTTTCTTTTCATTCGTATCTTTCACCTTAACATACTTTCGAAACCTAGAATGCATGCTTAACTAGTAAATATTGGCTAGAACACACCTCCTTTTTATAAACCTAAAAGTTGCAAAAATCTATTTTACGTCAAGACCATTTTTCTGTCACTGCAGATCCACGGATCCCTAAAGTTCAACTAGCCGGATCCCTCTTAGAAGGGAACCGTGAGAACCGTGGAACTGGGAAACAGAATCTCATGCAACATAAAAACCATTTCATAAAAATCTACCATAAAAAGAAAAAGTCCGCTAGAATGTTAGTACAAAGTAAGTTAATTGTCATTGTTAATAGAAATCAAGTAAAAACATTAGGAGATTATTTTCATCTATCCTCTTCTTTGATGCATCTCTTCATATTAACTTACTCATACAAACTATTCACTTCCATAGGTCTCGTCATGACTTATGAGTATGAATTCGACTTTCAACTCACTTATGTCTACATTCCTAATATCTCCCTTGAGCCCAACACACCTGACAATCATGTCCGTGGGTTCAATAATCTCGAAACTCGCCACTTCCATGAAGGAGGTATTGTTGACACACCTCTACTATACGAAGAAGGTATCAATACCTCTTTCCGAACCATAGGACTAGAGGGCCTTCTTGGAATTAACGAGAAGATTTGTCCACGGTTTGTGTTGGAATTCTTCCGTCAAGTCGAACTCGTTCGTAACGAGGATCGATCTCTATCACTATGGTTTTGGATCAAAAACCAAAAGTTTGTCTTAACTCTTGGGAAATTTGCTCACATTCTCTGAATTCTAAATCATGGACAATGTGCCTTCACTGAAGATTGGTATCTTGATTCTCTCTTCAATTATCATGAAGAAAATAGTCCATATTGTTCACACATACCATCCCCTCAAGAATTAACTCGCATGTTATGCAAACCTCGACCCTATTACTCTGATCCAAACATAATCTATACATGTGATATCCGAGATGATCTTAAACCTCTCACAGTCATTCTACGTGAAAATGTTTGGAGTCTTAGGGGAAATCGAGAAATTCTTCCCGCTTGTTGTGCTCACATAATTTATTGTCTGCTAACCCAACAACCATACAATCTTGCCTACTTCTTCGCAAGACGAATTGTAAACCTTCAAGGCAACAAGAACAAGCTAATCCCATATGGAATGTTCCTGATACGCCTTTATCATCATATCATGTACTTTCATCCTCAATTTCAAAGTTCGTTGTACGTACTTGTGAATAAGATGATGGAACCTCTTAACACATCTCACATCAAGTCATTCTTCGTCCCTGAATCGGCAAATACTCATCATCCATTTGACGATCCATCTAGTGAAAACGCTCAAGAAACCTAGTTTCCTTTCCAAATAGGATCAATCCTTAGATTTCATCTTTTATCTTTGTAATGTGATCATTATCATTGAATAAAACATTTAATGTTTGATGTCTCGCTTATATAGTTGTTCAAATTCTTTAGAAAACACTGGCTTTATAATATGATACCTTGTGCATGTTTTGCACACTTTCTGTAATGCTACTGATCTGCAGGAGCCGGATCCCTCAACTTGTACTAGACGGATCCCTCCATTTAAGGATCCGTGGGATCCGGTCAGACAGAAATGCAGTTGCAGACATCCATACATTAAACCATTACCTTAGACCACTTCTGTTAGGATTTGGAAAATCCAGTAGTTAAAGTGTCGGTCACCTCAAGTATATGTAATCGTTAGAAAGCTCGTAGTCGTAGTTATTTAATGTTATGTAGTATTTAGTTAAGTAACATCGTGGAGGATGGACGGGTATTTACCCACTGTATGCCTGATCCACAGCCCGTCAGGTGGCGTTTTATTGTAAGACTATAAATACTCTCTACCTCCCAAGGTAGAGAGTTGGAGCTCATAATAAGATTTTTCTTTCTCTCACTAAAGTTCCTAAACCTCTAACTTTCTCTCTCTAAACTCATCTATATTATACGCCTACTTTGTTAGTGATATGATGTGTATGTAAAATCCAATATGTTACAAATGGTATCAAGAGCCATGGTTAGATCATCTCTTACACATCTTTGGATTTCTAGTGGTTTTTAGATGGTTTTTGAGTTTGAAAAAGTTTAGTGGTTTTTGCATCATTTGGTTCACTTCTTGTGTTAAAGTTTGAATTTTGGGTGTACTTTTGTGTTTAGGATCATTATATGTGCTTGGGTTTTGATTTGGTAAGCTTGAATCACTGTGGTTGAGCTTGTTTTGGATTGAAAAGTGTGTTTTTAAAGTTTTTCTTGGTAGCGACTTGGGTCTCGGAGTGAATTTCTTGGTAGCGACTTGCTTCAGTAAAAGGTAGCGAGTTGTGGTGTGTTTTGGTAGCGACTTGGTCGTAGCGACTTGCCTCTTGAGACAAGCCGACAAACAGTACACTTAGTGGATTCTCCACTACGGGTAGCGACTTGGTAAGGTAGCGACTTGCTTTCAATTTTGATAGCGACTTGTTCTTTAAGTTTCTTAGCGACTTGGTGGTAGCGATTTGGTCCTTAGCGAGTTGCTATTTAGCGACTTGACATCTTAGCGACTTGGTGTATAGCGACTTGCTGTCAAAATTCGTAGCGATTTGGAAACTTAGCAACTTGTCTTCAAATTACTTAGCAACTTGGTGCCTAGCGACTTGGTTCAAGGATTCTTAGTGACTTGGTTGACTTTTGTGTGTAATACAGTTTTCTCTTGATTTAGTAAAATCCCGTGAAAGAATCTATTTCCCGGTTTAATCTTTGAGTTATAAAATCCCGTGTTATCTTTAAACATGTCTACCAACATTCCTACAATCATCTCCACTCTTGCCGAGGATGTTCAAGTAGCTGGTTCAGATACTTGTCCACCCATGCTTGACAGAACTGACTACGACTCTTTGGCTCAAAGAATCAGATTGTACTGTCTTGGAAAGGAAAATGGGGTCAACATTCTCAAATCGATTGATGAAGGACCTTATCATATTGAGACTACAAGAGACTTAATTGATACAGCTGCAGATGGAACAATGATCTATGGGATAGACAGACCAAAGACATATGATGAGCTTAATGATAAGGAGAAAAAGAGATTCGATGCTGATATCAGGGCTTCTAACATCATACTTCAAGGTCTTCCAAAAGATATCTACAAGCTTATCAATCACAACACCGAAGCCAAGGCAGTGTGGGATAATGTCAAGATGCTTCTTTCTGGTTCTGAATTAACTATGGAAGACAGAGAATCAAAAATCTATGATGAATTTGAGCACTTCAAGATGAAACCAGATGAGAGTGTCTATGAGTATTACGTGAGATTCCACAAGCTTGTTAATGACATGAGGAACATCAGAATGAGTATGCCAAACATTCAGCTGAACTCAAAGTTTGTGAACAACATGAATCCCGAATGGCATAAGTTTGTCACCTCTGTGAAGCTAACCAAAGGATTAAAGAATACAAACTATGAGCAACTCTATGCCTTCCTTCTTCAGAATGAAAGACATGCTATGTTTGAAAAAAGGATTCTTGATCAGTTCAAAACAAACCAGGGAGAGACAAGCTCATCAAATGATTCAACTGCCTTCTACTCAAACATTGGAATTACCACCAAAGCATCTCAAGTTATACCCATGGGTAATGGTAATCACAAACTCATTCCCGATCCTATGTTTAAATAAGCTGATGCTGATGCACACGTGGGAAACTTCATTAATCAGCTGGCTCTCATGATTAGTCAACACATGAACTCTCTCCCACACACCAACAACAATCTCAGAACTGTATCCAATCCACACAATCAAGCCACTGTCAGAGATGGGAAAGTTATGGTGCAACCAGTTCAAGAAAGACAGTACGAACAAGGAAGATGTGGAGTTGGTAGAGGATATGTGGCAAATCAGAATAGGGGAAGGAATGGAAATTAGGGACAAGCAAAGCCGATCAAGTGTTACAACTGTGGAGGTGAGGGACATATTGCAAGGAACTGCACATCGCCAAAACGCCCTCAGAATGCAGAGTACTTCAGGGATAAGATGTTGCTTGTTCAAGCTCAGGATAATGGTGCAGCTTTAGATGAAGAAGAGTTGTTGTTTCTTGCTGAGGGAAATGCCAAGACATATGATGCAGATGTGGATGAGCAGCCAATTCAGGAGATAGGCCACAATCATCAGAATGCCTTTCAAGTCGCTGATTGTGATGCATACGACTCTGACGTTGATGATGAACCTACTGCACAAACCATTTTCATGGCTAGCATTTCTCCAATGGTCCCTCCTAAAGTCTCTTCATCACCACAACAAGCTGGTCCATCCAAAGACAAAATCATCTCTGAGGTATTAAAACTATACGATGATGCTGATGTGCAAAAGATGCATGACAAAGTACAATCAACTGAAACTATTGAGTCAGATATTGAAAATATGGGTAATATCAATGTTGTCCCATATGATCAATATGTGAAACAAAGTGAAAGTGAGATTGTACCAAGTGATGCATCTTCTGCAGTCAATGATGACTATGTTTTTGATGTATACACTGCATGTGCCCCTGATGATTCTATTATCTCTGAACTTAATGCCTATAAAGAACGAGTTGCTATTTATGAACAACGAGCTAAGTTTGAATTAACCACCCGTGAGCAGGAGATGGATGACCAAATGCGTACAGTTATTAGAAAAAGTAACTTTAGAGAAGAAGTCTTAAAACAAGAGTTAAACTCCTTACAAGAAAAGCTTTCTAAAACTGCTAAGCAAAAATAGGAACTTCAAGAAAATGTTAAAATGCTTAAGCAAGAATTCAATGCTAAGGAATCAAAACTTTTGAATGATTTTTCCAATCTAAAAACTTTGAAAAACAATCTTGAAAACAAGTTGTACGTACAAGGGAATACCATTCAGACTGCTCACTTGATCACTAAGCATAGAGTTTTAAGCGATAAGCATAGCATTCCCCTTGTTGAGGAACAAAATCCAGAGGTCATTAAAAGGGCTAGAGCTGCTAATAAAGTGATCTATGATGGAAATGAGATTCTTAAACCTAGACAGAAACCTAGTTGTGTTGAGTGCACTGAGGAAGATAGAAAATTAGATGATGCATCTAGGGAGAAAATGAATAAGAAGCTAGAAGATCCTGAATGTAAAAAAAATAACATAACGATCAAACCCCATGATTACAAGAAGGAGAACTGGATTTCCTTAAACAAGTTTAAGCCTCAAACGCTGTTAACACCTGAACAAGTGTTCTAGAAAAAGGACTTAGATAAGCAAAAAGCAGAGAATCTTGTTGTTACAAACCCTCCCCTTAGGAAAATGCCTGCTGCGACTGTGTATCCTCCAAATACACCAATGCATTTAGTTCCTAGAACCATTGCCACTAAGAGCAAGACCTTAACCAGTCAATATGTTATTTTTCAACTATTTGTCGATTTTGAGAAAACTTGTAAGAAAAGGATCACACCCACTGGGATAACTGAATGTGAAAGGGGTTTTGAGCAAACAAAAGAATGCTATTTAACTGAGGTCATGCCTTTCTTTAAACAACTAAAAGATCATTTTGAGAGTCTTAAAAAGGGGATTGATTCATATATTAAAGGAATGGAAAAGGAATTTGATGCAATGATAGTTGAGGTTAGTGACTATGAGCGAGCATTAAAATATAATGAGATTGAGAGGAAAAACTTGCATACCTTGAATGAGAATCTTATTTCTGAATGTATTGCTCAAGATGTGTTTTACACTGCTACAAATTGTTCCATTAATGCTTCTCAATTTCATGAATTATCTGTTGCTCTGAAAGTCTCCCATGATCGTGTCATTGAGCTTGAAAAAACTAACTCTAAACTGCATGATAAAGTTGAACAGGATGATCATGATAACCTGGTGAAACAGTTTTCTAAATTGGAAGTTGAGCATCTTGCTTTGCAGTTAAAATATCAACATCTAAAAGAAAATGTTAAAACCTCAAATATCAAGACATCCTTGGATGTTCCTGAATTTGATGCAGTTTTTGAAATTAGCAAACGTGATGAACAGATTCGAGCTCATTGTAACACGGTCAAAAAGTTGAAAGCCCGAATCTCTCAATTAAAGGGTGAAAAGAACAATGTGACTGGATCCCAAATGCCTCCTCCTTTAGATTCTCAGTACTCTCAAACTTTTCATCTTCAAAACTTAGTCAATGCCTTACAAAAGGAAAACGAGAGTTTTCTAGAAGAAAATGAAAAAGTTAAACGACACTTTAAAGAGTTATATGATTCAATGAAAGTCACTCGTGACCAAAACAACGAAAAAATAACGTCTTTACAAAAGGAAATTGAGAATCTGAGAAGCCAGGAAAATGGGAAACTGCCACTTGTTTTTAATAAGAATGTTGCATCAAAGTCATCCTCAGAATGCAAATACACTATGACTGTTAAATACATTCCTCCTCATCTTAGGAATAATGAACCTGCGTTTCATGACTATTGTGCTCACCTTAAGGATAGTCTAGAATGTCTCCGTAAGATTGTTGAAGAGGATTTCATTAATAAACCTCTTGATAGAGAAATTAGGTTTGCTTGCCTCCAGGCCAAACGATCTCAAGAGCTGCTAGAATGTGTAATTGCAACATGTCCTAAATCCTTAGGTGCAAAAGGCAAAGTTGTGATGCCTTGTTCTATGCCTAGTGCCAAGCATACAAACCATTCAATGCCCAGTTTCAAGAAAGTGAACACCAATGTGCCTTCTAGTAGTACAGACCCTTGCACATCTAGTTCAGGAATGCAAAAAGTAGATCAACCAACTAATGTTCCCATAATTTCCTCTACAGGAGTAATCAGTGACATTAAAGCAAGCGGGTCAAAGCCTCCAGGAAATACCAAGCAAGATAGGACCTCGCAAGCTAAGAATGTGCATTGGAAGAGAGTAGAAGACCAACCTAGGAACTTTAAGTTTGTGTTGAATAAAACGAATAGTGTTGATTCTAGTATTAGCCATAGGCGTACTATAATTAATTCGAATTCTGATACTATTTGCAAACCATGTAATGATGTCTATGTAAATTCTGTTGCTAATCATGATTATGGTGTGAATGCTTTGTCTAATGCTGTTAAACGCCCAGTTAAAATTGTTAATGCTAAAAATCATGCAAAGAAGGCTAAAAGGCAAAAACGAAAGAAAGTTAGAAAACAGTGGAAACCCACAGGAAGAACATTTAGAAGGATAGGTTATCAATGGATACCTTTTGGCCAGAAGAATAATCAGTTTTGCCCTCAATCTGCTAAGACTATGCCCACTAGAAAATGGATGCCTATTGGTAGAACTATTCCCTTAAGAAGTGAACATACTTTGAATAGGTCAAATACAGACACCAAAACTGCATCTATTCCTAATGATTCCATTGCCTCTACTTCTGATATGGATGTTTCTATTTCTGATGTGGGTGTTCCAATCACTGTTACTAACCAAGTGGAACCCATTCTTGCATGGGGATCCCAATTATCCAGTTATCCATTCTTGTCTGTGTTCAACTGCAGATCATTCAAATCATTCTGTGGTACTTGGACTCAGGCTGTTCTAAGCATATGACTGGAGACCGGTCGCGGCTCATGAACTTCGTGAGCAAATTCATCAGGACTGTTAGATTCGGGAACGACCATTTTGGAGCAATTATAGGTTATGGTGATTATGTAGTTGGAAAAAGTGTAATCTCCAAGGTATATTATGTGGAAGGTCTTGGTCATAATTTGTTCTCTGTTGGTCAATTCTGTGATTCCGATCTAGAGGTGGCCTTTAGAAAACATACTTGCTTCGTTAGAGAACTCGATGGTGTGGAATTATTAAGAGGTACTCGTGGTTCTAATCTATATACCATCTCTATCGAAGACATGATGAAGTCTTCCCCAATCTGCTTGCTGTCAAAGGCTTCTAAAACTAAGTCATGGTTATGGCATTGTCGTCTCAATCACTTGAACTTCGGCACCATTAATAACCTTTCCAGAAAGGATCTTGTTAGAGGCTTACCCAGATTAAAATATGAAAAAGATCATCTTTGTTCACTTGCCAATTGGGTAAAAGCACGAAATATGCCCACAAACCAAAACCCACAAATTCAGTAATGGAAGTTCTTCATACCCTTCATATGGATCTGTGCGAACCAATGAGAGTGCAAACGATAAATGGGAAGAAATACATTCTAGTAGTTGTTGATGACTACTCTCGATTTACTTGGGTAAAGTTTTTGAGGACAAAGGATGAAACTCCAGGATGTCATTATAAAAATAATCAAACAGCTTCAGGTTCGACTCAACAATATAGTCAGAATTGCTCGAACAGACAATGGCACAGAGTTTGTCAACAAAGACTTAATTCAGTTTTATGAAAGTGTTGGAATCAGTCATCAAAGAAGCGTTCCACGAACTCCTCAACAGAACGGTGTAGTTGAAAGATGAAATCGAACTCTTGTGGAAGCCGCAAGAACAATGCGAATTTATTCGAAGGTTCCAATGTTTCTATGGGCTGAAGCCATTGCCACTGCTTGCTACACCCAAAATCATTCCCTTATACACACCTCTCATGGAAAAACTCCATATGAACTTATTCATAAGCGAAAACCTGATCTCTCCTACCTTCGTGTGTTTGGTGCTTTGTGCTATCCAACGAATGACGGTCAAGACTTAGGTAAATTAAGAGCAAAGGCAGATATTGGAGTTTTTGTTGGTTATGCACCAAACAAGAAGGGTTACCGAATCTACAACAAGAGAACCCGAAATATCATGGAAACAATTCACGTTACGTTCGATGAGCTGACCGGTCAAATGGCTCCTGGACAATCCAGTTCTGGACCCGCACTTCAAAACAGTTCCATTGGTTCATCCCTTGTACCAAACTTTCCAGCAACTCCATATGTACCTCCATCTGAAGATGATTTAAAGAAATTGTTTGATCCAATGTTTGATGAACACTATGAACCAAGTGCTGATGAAATGTCAATTCCATCAACAGAGGTTGCTCCTATCCCTGTGAATGAAGTCAACCCTTCAATCTCAATATCATTAAGTCAAGAAGCACCTGCTGCTGATCACTCTGTCTCATCAACAAATCATCAATCATCTAATGTACATCATGGAAGTGTTTCTGGCATCAATGATGATGTTAATCCCTTTGCTACTCCTGAAGATGCTCCATTTGAAAATATATTTGCTCCCGAATCATCATATGAACCATCTTCATCAGGAGATATTGACTCTGCTACTTCAGTTCCACAACAACAACCACATGAACACCTTAGAAAATGGACACATGATCACCCATTAGATAACATCATTGGAAACCCCTCTCGTTCAATATCCACACGGAAACAACTTGCAACCGATGCCTTATGGTGCTTCTTCAACTCCGTACTCTCTAAGGTCGAACCAAAAGACATTAAAACCGCCATGAATGAAGACTGCTGGTTCAATGCCATGCAAGAGGAAATTCATGAGTTTGATCGACTTGATGTATGGGAATTAGTACCTGCTCCAGATTGTGCTATGATCATTGCTCTGAAATGGATCTTCAAAGTGAAACTTGATGAGCATGGTGATGTCTTAAAGAACAAGGCTCGATTGGTTGCCAAAGGATACCGTCAAGAAGAGGGTATTGACTTTGAAGAATCATTTGCTCCTGTTGCTCGTATCGAGGCAATCAGAATCTTCTTGGCTAATGCTGCAAGTAAGAACATGGTAGTCTATCAAATGGATGTAAAGACGGCGTCGTATGCGTCAGCCAACCTAAAGGCTTCGTGAATCCAGAGCATCCTACTCACGTCTATCGTTTGAAGAAGGCTCTTTACGGTTTAAATCAAGCTCCAAGGGCATGGTATGATACGCTATCAAAGTTTCTTCTGTCCACTGGATTTAGCAAAGGAGCAGTTGATCCGACATTGTTCACCCGGAAGTCAGGCAAACATTTAATTCACGTTCAAATTTATGTTGATGATATTATTTTTGCCTCGACTGACCCCAATGAATGTGATCGTTTTTCAAATGAAATGGGTTCCAAATTTCAAATGTCAATGATGGGACAAATGTCAGTTTTCTTGGGATTACAAATTTCACAAAGTCCCGGAGGCATTTTTATAAATCAATCTAAATATGCAAATGAGATTTTAAAGAAATTTGGATTTGTATCATGTGACACCGTTGACACTCCCATGATTGAACGTACTAAGCTGGATAAGGACAACTCAGGGATCATGGTAGATCAAACGAAATATCGTAGTATGATTGGATCCTTGATGTACCTCACAACTAGCAGACCAGACATCTTGTTCGCTGTGTGCATGTGTGCTAGATATCAGGCTAAGCCTACTAAAAAGCACATTGAAGCGGTTAAACGGGTCTTTCGGTATCTCCAAGGAACCATCAATATGGGGCTATGGTACCCGAAGGACACCGGTATGTCACTAACAGCCTATGCAGATGCTAATCATGCAGGATGTCAAGATACACGTCGAAGTACGTCAGGAGGTGCTCAGTTTTTGGGTGATAAGCTCGTGAGCTGGTCTTCAAAGAAGCAAATGAGTACTTCTATTTCCTCTATAGAGGTTGAATACATAGCCATGTCATCTTGTTGTGCTCAAATCCTTTGGATGAGATCCCAATTATCTGACTATGGCTTTGAATTCAACAAAATCCCTCTGTAATGTGATAATAAAAGTGCTATTGCTCTCTCATGCAACAACGTTCAACACTCAAGAGCAAAGCACATCGACATCCGACATCATTTCATCAGGGAGCAAGTGGAAAACGGTGTGGTGGAACTCTATTTTGTGAAGTCAGAATACCAGCTAGCAGACATCTTCACCAAAGCTCTTCCAAGAGAACGTTTTGAGTTTATTCTTCCTCGACTTGGCTTGAAAAGCCTTCAAACAGAAACACTCAAACGTCTTCAGGAGGAAGACGAGGAGTAAAGGTCTTTCCTTCATCTATACTTTGTATATTTAAAAAAAAAAAAAACAAAATACAAAATTATAAAACCAACTAAAAGCAAATAGAAAAATATAAAACTTTCAAAAATCCATAAAAATCTGAAAAACTTGAAAAATCTCAAAAATATTGTCCTTTTTGTCTTTTCTTTCTTGACTCGATATATATCTACGGTCTTTGTGCTGTCAGTCAAAGAGTGACACGGGACTTTAGATGTTGTTCGAATGTTTTTAAAAATAAATAATATATATATATATATATATATATATATATATATATATATATATATATATATATATATATATATATATATATATATATATATATATATATATATATATATATATATATATATATATATATATATGTGAGAAAGTAAAACGATGATTTATTGTCATTTCAGGCAGTAACCCGCTTTTCAAAGAAAGAACAGAGCCATGCTTTATCTCATGTTTCAAACCTAATGCTCTGATTCTAAAAACAAATGTCTGTCATTAACAAGACAAATGTTTAATTTCAAATATTTTTCCTTCTAATGATTCCTCTGAAAAATATTTGCAATCTTATGAAAACTCAATTGTTTTGAAAACACTTCGGACTCTTTTTTGAAAATCAGAAGAACTTATCAAGTGTCAAAATCTCAATCCATCAATCAACAACTTTAGTCATTGATTGAGGGGGAGAATGATTTTTCAATTAAATCAAAAAGTGTTCTTTTCAAACAATTTGCACTTAAATGATCAAGGTCTACTCTAAAATGTTTTACAATATTTTACACAATTGGTTCCAGACGACCTTGGTTACTATTATGTTTTCAAAAGATAATTATGCATGTTTAATCAATGGAGTTTAATATCTCAAAATCCGATCCTTATTAGTTAAAACGTTTTCATAATCAAGTCACAATTCTCCTTAAAAGCTTTCAAAATCAATTTAAATCTACAGAGATCACAAATCTCAAATGATTTGATAATTGTGATCGGGGGAGAATTTGTGATTTAAATTGGATTTAAACTGATAATTCGATAAACGGTTTCATAAGTGTTTAGCATGTTTTCCTCCCCGCATGTGACAAACGATTTCAAATTTTCCATGCACATGTTGAGGGGGAGCATCTATTTTAAACCTCAAATTATTGAAACGTGACTGAATTGTCTCTAAGTGCAGGTTCCCTCTAATATGTGCAAAACTCTTTCAAAATTCGAGGCACATATTGAGGGGGAGCAAACTTGTGAAAACCTCATCCTTCCTCAAAATGTTTTATCTACTCAAATTGATTGGGAAGTGATGATGATCATTTTAGAAAATGTTAATCAAAATATTGGACCTTTCATTCTTAATCTAACGATTTCAAAGATCTCTTGCCTCCATGTGCTAAACAAATTCTGAATTTTTTATGCATATGTTAAGGGGGAGCATTTCTAAAATATCAAAACAATTAAGATACAAAATGCTTTGAGTCTATATCACAAGTATCTTGATTGATTTTCAAATGGTTTTCAATTGGTTTCAAGGCGGAAAATCTACACCAAAAGACGGACCAACTCTACTTTATGCATGGTGATATAAGGGTGATAAGCTTAGGTTGAGTTCCCATGATCCGCCAGAACCGGAGGGATCTACCCAGGGACAATCCACTAGATAGTGTAGAAGTCCTTAGGTATGATGAAAAAAAAAGGAGAAAAGTGAGATATGGGAAGAGTGCGGACTGAGACTGAGCTAGTACTGGAATAACCCAACAAGGTTCTAGTTATGAAGTCTCTGTAAGTACTGAAGGGGTTGAAGAATGAAAAAGAATTTAATGAGAAAAGGGTGAAAACAAATAGCCCTCCAATCATTCAACCTTAGGGCAAAAACCGGGTTCAATTCATATACTACTGGTGGTTACCAAGGTAACATCGGTATTGAATACAAGACGTCATGGACCCAGTGACGCACTGCACTTCAACTTTCCAAACCACTCAAGTTCCTCTTAAAAGGACTTGTTTCATTCTCACAGGGAACCGACAGAATCTATCGACTTTCTCTTAGAGATTGTTGATATTGAAAGTAGGAGACCCTCTCCCTAGTCTCCGGCATAGAAACCAAATATGCACAATTGAGTCTAGAGCCACGAGATCATCAATAAATCTCATTAGGACACTTTCAATGAAGACTCTCTGTTTCACACAATGTGGAAAGAGAGATAAAATCCTATGAGTCCTACGCATTATCCTTGTGGTATTGCCAGAACATCTGAGTGATATGCAAACATATTCACAATGAAGATGGAAAGCCTTCTGGAGCCAACATCAAACAAGCTCCTGGTAGGTGGCATGTGAGATCTATCCAATAGATCAACCATGTGACAACTGAACAGAAACAATGGGGCGATTCAATCTTTTGAATCAATCCTGGTTCAGGTTATGGATTGACGGATACCTTTGAAAAACCGGTCGTTGTGCTTAAAAACTCTTTTCTTTAGCACATCGACTGTGTACTTATTTCTCAAAATAAAAGGTGTTTAAGATTGATAATTGATTTTCGTTAAAACCTTCGTTGTATTGCAAAAACAATTTCTATTGAGCAGTACACGATTGTTTTTCAAATCTCTTTTCATCAATCAGTGAATATCATTTCGCTGGTTCACTCACTCCGTGTTGTCTTCTTTGAGACGTTCCGGTTTGAGAACAGCTAGAGCAGCTGCGAAACCCTGTCAAGGAAATTCTTCGGAATTATACCTGATCACAGGCAGTACTTGTACTGATCAACGGGGAACCGTGGGCCGTATACCTCAATTCAATGAAAGTGATCAAAGACACTTTCGTATGCTTTATTGCTAACTGTCTTATGCACGTACACCCCGACGTTTGCAGTTGATCAGAATGGAGCGGTCAATCCATAGCCGCATGCTCACACAACACATTCATATCTAAAGAAATCATGATTAGTGCATCAATGACTCTGATATTTTCACTCCATGCTTCTGCTACGCTGCTGCCAATATCATGAATCAATGAAAGCTTCCGCTACTCTGATAAGAAGAAATCATGATCCAGAATGTGAGCATGTCGATCCAAATGTCACAACATCACATAATATCAACACCACAATGGATGAGTCAGAGATTAATGTGGCTGATGATCTCAAATCTGGCTCAAAACTCAGTATCACGTGGATCAGTTAAAGACCTCCACTCAGATTATCCAAACATGCAAAGATGAAGAATCAAAGACTACGAGCTACAGAACAAAGAACATGAACAAGAATTCAAGAACTATCTCAAAGAAATATCTGTTTGTATTCTATGTAATTTAATGTGTGTTTGAGGTGACCTCCCTTAGGGGGAGATTGTTAGGATTTGGAAAATCCAGTAGTTAAAGTGTCGGTCACCTCAAGTATATGTAATCGTTAGAAAGCTCGTAGTCGTAGTTATTTAATGTTATGTAGTATTTAGTTAAGTAACACTGTGGAGGACGGACAGGTCTTTACCCACTGTATGCCTGATCCACAGCCCGTCAGGTGGCGTTTTATTGTAAAACTATAAATACTCTCTACCTCCCAAGGTAGAGAGTTGAAGCTCATAATAAGATTTTTCTTTCTCTCACTAAAGTTCCCAAACCTCTAACTTTCTCTCTCTAAACTCATCTATATTATACGCCTACTTTGTTAGTGATATGATGTGTACGTGAAATCCAATATGTTACAACTTCATACTAGCTAAACATAATGTCTTAGAACCACTTAAGCCTTCCTCAAGCTCAGTAGGTATCACACTCACTCATAGCCATTTTAGGATCACACTCAAGGTATGATACCCTATTCCCTTCATCTTATTAAAAAATTGACAGTCTATCATCTTGTTAACTCCTTTAGATTGATGTTCATATTTGCTGACAGTTAACTCAATACTATCTTTCTCCTTTTGAACCTTATCAAATTTTGATTTTAAGCTCATCAATGGTTTGATTTCTTAGATACACCTCAACTTCTAATTTTTCAATTTTCTCACACAAAACAAGTTCATTAGATTTAAAGAATTCTAACCTAGCCTCAACAGATTTCAAAACCTCTTTATAGCCTAAAAGCATTAACTTAGCATCTTCAAGTTCTTTAAACGCTTTATTGTACTCAGATTTATAAAAACAAGGATCTAAACAACATGACTCATATGATACCTCTGAGTCTGATCCTGAAGAGCTTGAACTTGATGAAAATGCCATGAGTGCATAATCAGCATGACCATCTGCTGCTTGGTCACTCCAGTCATATCCTCCCAATCCATCATAAAGACACCAAGCAGTTGTAGTGGAAGTTTCTTGCACTGGCACAGTCCTTCTCTCCACTTCTCTTGATCTGTTGTCCTGTGACCTTGGGAATTTGCACTTCCTTGCAAAGTGACCCTTTTTTCTTGCAGTTGTAGCACTCTACTTTGGACTTGTCAAAGGCCACTCTGTCATTCCCATTCATCTGCAAGTTTCTCCCAGTCCTTTGCAAAAACCTTCTGGCTCTCATTGTTAGCATAACCATCTGCCCATCTAAGATCCATCTCCTCCATATCATCAGGATGAATATGTTGAAGATCCTCATTTACCAGTTGAGGAGTAGTGCCTTGACTAGCAAAGAAAGAACATACAACAACATCACTCAGGTTATCAACTCCAGCATAACATGTGTGCTAGAATTTGACATTTGCTTTACTTCAGATTCATAAACCTTGAGATTGTTACGCAGGTCATCCAATGTGGACTTCTCTAACTCAAGCTTGTTTCTCCACACAATTGCATGTGTGTTCCACTCAGATGGAAGACAACCCAACAACTTTTGATTCAAATCTTCTTGCTCAATAGTTCCTCAAAAGCTCTAGCTGGCTTACAATCTTCTGCAACCTGTCAAAGATCTCATCAAGAGTCTTAGAACTTGAGACAGAGAAGTTTGCATATTGTTGTTTGAGATGATTCTTTTTGTTCTTTTTGGCAGCCTCATTCCCACCAAACTTCTTTTCCAAAGCTTCCAGCAACAACTTAACATCCTTGAAAGTGTTGAATGTCAACTGATATTCATCAGGTATGGCCATCATTAGGAGTGATCTGGCCTTGATTTCCAGCCTTTTTAATGCTTTATCTTCTGCAGTAGTAAGTGGGATTATCTTTTCATCTGTTCCTGTTTTCATAGCAGTATTACCACATTCAATGACCTCCCAGAGACCTATGTCAATCATCTGTATATATTTCTCAATTCTCAGTTGCCACATCTCATACTCATTAGGCTTGAGCATGGGAACCTTGTTTGTTGCCAAATTATGTGTTGAATCCATCTTAGATCGGTTTCCACAATTGGCATTCTTCTTTGTATAACAACTTTTAGATCACACAAGCTCTGATACCACTTGTTGATCCTAGTTTACACTTGTAAATATAAATCGATTATATAGCTTAGGTTAAGAAACTGTTTGATTCACTAAATATTATGCGGATAATGATTAAGAAGAACAAAGAGACTAACAAACCATACACTTCAATATTATTGATATAATACGAATACTCTTAATAGTATTAGGGTTTATAACCTTGAAGCCTCTAAAACAAATCGTACTCTACACAACGCCCTAGGACCTCCTTTTACAGATTAAGGAGTCCTAGTCGGCTTACAGTTACTTTCTACACAAGATAAATCTTTATAGAGTCTTTTCTATATTTATCTAATACAAAACTTTCGTTACAAGACATTCTATAAACACAAACCAATTCTAATACTCCAACAATAGAAAATATACTCAGCAGTAAAAGCTATAACTCTGGCATCATTAAGTCTCCAACAGTAGCAACATTGAACTAACAGCAGAAACTCTTAGTCTAGCAGTAGTAACTACTTAGTGTATTTTCTTGAACATATTTAGTAACACTAGCAGTACTAACTGTTTATACCAGCAGCAGAAACAACTTAAAGCATTCTTCACTAAAATCACCCGAGCAATTGAAACTGTATAAGCAGCGGTATCTCAAAAAACAAGTTACACTACAAACGTTAATATAATATTAATAATAATAATAATATTAATAATAATATGATTTGTTATTTTATAACAATATTAAAATGAACTTATGCATTCTTTAAAACAAAAATTAACAAAAATTAAACCCAAGATGCGCGCAGGACATCTAAAACTACTTGCTTAACTAAAAAGCACTTGTTAAGAAAAAAATAGTCACAAAAGCGCGGGCTACTCCAGAAACCCTCTTTGAAAACCCCCCCTTCTCCATTCTAGGGCTTGTTTCAAACTCTCACTCCAATGGCAACATCAACGATAACCGTGGACACGTCACTATGGTGGGACCCGTTCACCGACTTATTAACAGACCTTGAAAACCTTTCACCGTCTTCTCAACTACCAATTTCACTGGTAAATAAAATTACATTCAGTTTTTATAAAGTTTAGTTCATATTTTATTTAATTGTAATGTGATTTAATTTATTTTGTTTACAGGAAAATAAGCTGAGAGATAATCATTTGTGGTTGTTGAACTCGGTTTCGATGTTTAAGTTACCGAATCCTAAATCGAGAGACGCGTTGGATTCTAAGGAAGTGAAAATCGGCTCGCGGACGTTGACGATTGATTCCAAGTTTAAAGAATTGGCGTTGAAGATTAGTTCCTCATTGGTAGTTTTATCGATCTAATAGTTGTTAGCTAGCATTATATAGTATATACGTGTTTGTGCGATAATGAAGATATTAGCGTATAAAATTATTTGCGGTATTTGAATCGAATAAGAACTAAATGGATGTATAGAGATGCATTATTTAACATCAATCACTTGTACAACAAAAATGCTTGGTTCTGTTGAAGACATAATATTACTGTTCAAGTAAGATAAGTCTATTAAGCAGCCTTTGCTTTATAGATACGGATCATAAAAGCATCTTGTTAGTGTAAAACGTTGTTGGTAGATTATATTAAGTCAGTAGGCTGTAGTTGCTGTTTTGTGTGGGCGAGTATACCAATTTATAGGTAGATAATAAGGACGCTAGATTGACTAGTTAGATGTGAGGTCATAATTGTTTAATTGCCAAAAGGCCCAAGAGGAACAGCTGTGCGCTTGTGGGACTTGGGATCTTATAGCTACTGAGCTAGCAAGAGAATTAAGTTACTACATGTATCTCTTCTCTAGGAGCTGTCTTGTTGACGAGGGTGCTGGCTGTATTGTGTAGGTAGATAAACGATTTGTCGATTTAATAGCTGTTAGTTATTGTCTTATACATGGATATATGTGCATCTGTGCGTTATTTGCATAACTACATCCCTAGCTTATATATTTGCAGAACCCTAGTGTATGTGCATTACATGAGTATCCTCATCATGTTCTTGAAAAATAGGTTAAAGATATGTATTCTACCTTACAAAAGTTTGTCCAATAAGAATATATGTCTTGACCAGATACCTAGTACTGCAAATATAAATTGTGTAAGTCATGTCGGTTTATGGTTGTATTACATTTGGTTATCCTATTATAGCACTTAACTCACCTTTTTGTGTGTATAATAAGTTCCAATGGTGTATGCAATTATTTATTTGCAACTAGATGTTTTTCCTTGGCAATTTACCTCGAAATACGAAGTTGTCCTGTATTAGGTACTGGAAAATAGGAATGCAAGAAACTGTAGATTTTATTGTTTCTATGGTTACTTCTCGAACAATTTAGTCTTGACTAGAATGAAAAGTTCACATTCTTCTGCTGTCTCCGACTAAAATTCAATTTAGAATTGATGTGAAATTGATATGAAATTTTATTTGCTGCAGTGTTTAGACGAACTGCAATCTTATATACTTGTCGAAAGATCATGTGAACGTGAAACGTCTGATCCTGTGGCTCTTGAGCCACTTCATCTGGTTAGTTCTCCTTCTTCGTTATACCTTTGTGGCTTTGTGCATACTAATGCATTTATGATGCATGCACATAGAAAAGTAGTACTGATAAAGTATGTGAGGGAATAACTGACACCTTTTTGAGTAACTACATCGAAACCAGGCAAAGAGAGAGATAACGTGTGGTAAGGGATGTAGGGAGGGTATATGTTGAGGTATGCTACCTTTGGTGTTCCTGATAGATTTCCCCTCAACTCGGAGGGCTGGGTAATAAGTTAACATACAAAATATCTTGTAAATCGTGCTGCTTCACAGGGAAAGTAGGTCTCATTAGGATTAGGTTGTCTGCAGGAATTAGTTAAGATAGTTAATCAGTACAATGACCATTAATACTCTGCAAAGCATCAATTTAACTTTTGTTTTCCTGGTTTTCTTTCCACTTTTAATAGGTTATGCTTCAGTATTACATTGAGCGACAGTGTGTGTTGAAGTGTACCCGCCAGATTCTCATGCTATCTTGTAAGTGTATAATACCACTTTAGCATCTCCTTGTTATATTCTTCATTTGCATTTTGCTCAAATTCATCAAAAAGTCTACTAAAAATTACCTTAGTTCATTTGTTGTTTTTGATTCTTAATTTATGTTATATACAAATTAAAACAACTAGTTGATTTACCAAGTGGAACCCATCTTTTTTCATATATTATGTTATGGCCTTTGCATCGTGTTATATTGTGATATTAATTTGGTATTAATGAGGTGCTAACTTTCCTTAATTTGGTATACATTCCGGAAATCCTTGATGTATATCAGTAGTTACAGTGTTGTTAACAACCAAATACCATGTATGTCGTCATGTCGATTATAATGATGATCTGATTACCCATTATCAACCGAGCAATACGATTGTAGTGATGATAGTCATTAGCATGCCCCTCCCCTCCATTTCCTTTTTCCTTTCCCATTCCTATTCCCCGTTTCGAACCAAGCACACCCTAATATTAGATATGTAACTGATTAGCTTAGACGAATCTAGGAGCTAGCTACCAAACATGTTTGGTGTCCTCGCCCTTGATAGTAGCAGGATTTCCTTTTTAAGCTCTGTACCAGACTGACTAGTTCAAACCTTGGGTTAAGAGTGAGTACGCCTATTGCGGACTAGCTAGACTTCACTATGCATAGTCTTCGTTTATTCTCTAATGGTTTACTACTTTACTGTCAGTTGTCCCCATTTGACAATTGTTCTTTCATGCATGTTCCGAGTCCTTGATTCGTTTGAAATGCTTATGCCATCTGCTGATTTGTATGATCATCTAATTTTGTAATTACTGCGTCTTGTTCAAGTGTATGTTGAAGATGGATCCAAAGCAGATCGTACTGTGAGGGACGTGGTAATGAAGCTGATTTCTGATGGACTAGAAAACAGATTATTGTCTGTTATTGAGAGTTTATTGTCTGCCACTTATCCTGAAAGCATGGTAAGCTCATTGGCAATATACATCATCAACGTTAAGTTATTAATTTTATAGATCAGTATACAGTCCATTGCGATAATTACTCTTATTTGTTCTTCTAGAGTTAAAACAACTTTTTTAGTTGGGTTTTAAGAAACTTGTATCAGTATTGCTCTTTGCAAGAATTATTTTGTAGAAGAATCAAGTTTATGACATGATTAGTCATAGCAGCTATACACTGGTTTAGAAACATTATCATACTTGAACAATTTGATTTGATGTTTACTGCTGGTTGTAACAGTTGAACTTATATTAGTTGTTTATATGTTTCTTGGGTCAGACGGTCAGTTTGAGTCTTCGATTCACTTTTTGTGTCATTGCTTCTCTAAATAAAAAAGCATTCCCAGTCATCTGGACAATAATGTAAAAGATTAATGGTTCCTAAATATGCATGCACTTAACTATTAATCCAGGTGCATAGGAAGGATTGCTTGTATCCACATTGATAAATTCGACCTTTTATATGGATATTTTAATTGTGAATGCATGTCTGAGTTTGGTCTGTGACTTTTATGCAGGATGCAGACATTTTCACCTTGTGGGCCGAGGAGAGGCTTATTGAAGACAATTTGGTCTTAGATATTCTTTTTATTGCTTACTATGAATCATTTTGTACATGCGATGGTAAACAGTGGAAGAAATTGTGTTTGCTTTATGAGGTAATTTCCCTGTATAAATATTGGTTTTTGATACCTCTCTTGTCAGCTTGTAACTCGAAACTATTCAATGCAGATGATGATATCTGGATCATGTAACTTCGGTAAACTGGCCATATCAGTTGAAGCCGTGCAATCTATATATCATGCTAAAGTACAGTTGCTACTTATTCTTATAGAAACCCTTTACATGGAAAATCTTCTCCAAATGGTCCATGATGAGACCCCTTTCAGGTTCAAAGCTCTCAATCTTTCATGTCTTTGTTTGTATTGCCTTTTGGTTATTGCTTGTCATGGAATGTAAATCCCTTAATGGATATTTTGAAACATGGTGGCACACAGCTCCATGCTTGTAGTCATCCATGGAAGTATTTTAAAGCATTCTATAAGATTTATCATGAATGAGGTGCATTATGGATCATCATATAGTCTTTTACTCACTTAGCTTATCATGAAGTATCAAGATAGAAATCATAGTAAGCAAGTCGAAACTATAATCTCGAAGATGAGAGAAGGAAGGTTGAGGTGGTTCGGTCATGTCCGAGGAGGCCACAATAAGCGCCGGTAAGGAGAGTCGAAGCATTGATAGTGGATGGTTTGAGGAGGGGTAGACCTAAACTTAGGTGGGAGGATAGACTTAAGCAAGACATGAAGGAGCTTCTCTTGTCCGAGGGCATGACCTCAGATGGAATGCATGGAGAGATACACTCTGTTCTCAAGATTTATTTTGAGAGGAAAGGAAATGAAATTGAGTGAAATAAAAATTTGTGGTGTTCTTGATTTTTTTTCAAGGAAGTAAAGAAAGTGGGATGAAGGGGAAAGGGAGTAATTCACTCCATTATTGGGGTGAAAGGAAGGACCCACCTTTTCCTACCACTTTCTTTACTTTTCTTTACTCTACTTTCTTTACTTTCTTCTCTTTTACTCAACTTGAGAAGACAGTGATAGGATTAGAATATGCGGGTAGTCCGGGCTAGGTGGTAGGAGTTGGTCTTTGCGTCTAGGTCTTTTAGGTGTCTCTTAGCTGCCTTGCCTATTTGCGTTTTAGGTTTTGTGGTCCCATAGCTAATTCCCTTTAGCTTTTTAGGAGTCTTGTGGCCTCTCTTATTCCTTTTTCTTTGCCTTAGCTTTAGGCCCCTTTGCGTTGCTCTGCATTGTTTCTGTGCTGCTCTCCTAGGTCTTGGTTTTTCCCCCTTTTTTTTTGCCTTTGGCCGCCTTTTCTTTGCTTGCATTTTCCTAGGTGCTTTTGCCCTCTCGCTTTATGTGTTTTTGCTTTTGTGTTTGTTTGTTTTTGCTCGTGTCCCCTTGTCTCCTTTGCGCTTTTCCTTTTCTTTTTATGTTTTTCCTGCTGTGTTTGCTTTTATATGTTTATGTCCTTTTTCTCTTATGTTCCTTTTTGATGGTGTTTGTATGCTTGTTTCTAGCCTTTTGTCTTTTGAATGCTTTTACTTGTTTGCTCTCTTTCATCATGCACTTATTTCTGTTCACTCTCACCCGCACGCTTGCACTTCCCGGAGGTCTTCCTTGAAGGAGTCTCTCTACTCTTGGGTTTATCCTGGGTAGGGGTAGGATCCGTCTACATTCTACCTCCCCCATACCCCGCTCTCGCGGGATTGGGTATGTTGTTGTTGTCTTACTGCATAATGAACTTGTTATTGTTTGTTCACGTTTGCAATGCTTGTTTCATGTTTAGAAATCTGTTTTACTGATCATTCTTATTTAGCCCACACCACAAGTTATTTAATTGCTAAATTATGGTATGTTGATAGCGCTTGAGGGGAACGTCAAATGAGGAAAACTTTCATGACACAGTGAAATTTAGATGATTTAATGATGCTTGGAAAACACAGCATATAGATTTCTAAACATTTCTTTTTATATTTCTCCTTGATTACACTTGTCAAGAATATGATGAAATTGTAGAAACTCTAAATAACTTAACTTTAGGTTGCTGTGGTATTTTTTTATAGCATGTTGGTATGTTATAATATTTTTGCCACAATATGTATTATATGCATATATACTTGCTCAATCAGCTTCATATCTAATTTTGCCGCAGGAAGGACAAATTTTCTTTTGCCATGAGTGATATTCAAGAGGTGGATGCAGTTATTACTAGACTTGATGCATTTGAGACGAAAGAAGCAGGCCCACTCATTTTGACCTGGGCAGTGTTTTTATGTCTCATTTCATCTCTTCCAGATAAACAGGAACATAATGTGCTTATGGTACCAGCTGTTTTCATATGCATTTTCATATCTACCATTTTACATCTCATCAATTGTAACCATACTTTGATAATGTTACAGGAAATTGATCATGTGGGTTATGTTCGTCAAGCCATTGGAGCTGCATCTTTAAATTATTTTGATGGGATTCTTCACAGTAATCTCTTAAAGGATTCAGAGGTGGGCCTTTCTCTCGCTTTCTTGTTGTCTTGAGCTATTACGGTAATAACCATTTTCTAAATAAATAAAAAATTGCACTACCATTGTTTAGGGTCCTATTGCTGGTTCTCGTAGTGTTTTGAGGACATTTATCTCTGCATTTATAGCATCCTATGAGATCAGTCTGCAGGTACCTTGTTTCATATGCATATCTTTCAGTAAAATTTACAAGTCTGTCTCCTTTAAATTTTCATTTACCATGATTTCTTTGTTGTAGTTAGAAGACAATAATCTCAAACTGATATTGAATATTCTTGGAGAGATTTACCGTGGAGAGGTTTGGTTTCTTTATCCACATATTTATCGTTAATTAATTACCAACTGTTTTCTTTCTAATGTAATTTTAGTAAAAGTTGATTTATTTTAATGGCACAGGAGTCCTTATGTGTTCAGTTTTGGGACCGGGACAGTTTCATAGATGGTCCTGTTCGGTGCCTGCTTTATAACTTAGAAGGTGAATTCCCCTTCAGGACTGTGGAGTTTATTCGCTTATTATCAGCTCTTTCTGAAGGAGCTTGGCCTGCAGAATGCGTGTGAGTACTCAAATTGCTTTTGCATCATTTGTTGTATTTCTTTGTGTTTGGCTAGTTAGTAAAATTTGATTATTTGCATTTACATATTATTCCTTTTCAATCTGTGAACAGTTATAATTTTCTCGATAAATCTGTTGGATTGACTACTCTGGTTGACCGAAGAGGCAACCTCGGGATTGATAACAATTCAAGAACCATTGAGACTCGGTTACCACTGTATGTTCCTGGTATTGAAGGTCTGGAGATACCTAGTAACACACGAGGTCATGTGTTAAAAGTCATTGATGATAATACTGCCCTTGTACGGTGGGAGGTAAAGGTCAAATGCTTAATGTTGTTACTTTCTAGTTATTCCATATACCTAGATTTTGAGTTGCCTTGCCGAAAGTAATTGGATTAAGTTGTAATTAACTATTTATATAAATATGGATTGAATTGTTTTTTTGTTATACGTATATCTTGTTTTTGTTTATACTTTTGCATTTCTTTTCTGCAGTACACGCAATCTGGAGTGCTAGTGCTTCTTTTGCGTGTGGCACAAGAGATGTATCCTGATGGCTCTGAGGAAGTCCTTGCTACCCTTGATCTGCTCAGTAGGCTGGTCACTTTTAACAAGGTAATTTGTTCGATAATCTCTCATATGGTTCTCTTGTACCTTTAATGGTCAAACTCTAGCATATGTTACTTCTGGACCAAAGAAATAATTCCAACTCATCTGGTGAGAGTACATTTGTTATAACTTTGGATAAAGCTGATGATCTGTTTAGATACTTGAGCAGTACTTTAAGCACATACTATTATGGTTTTTGTACTTTTTTATACATTCAGTAGCACTCCATCTTTCTCAATTAGGATAAATGGTTTAATATTTATTATTTTTTTTTATAAAACTAGGAGCTATAGATTCACAACAACAACAGCAGTACCCAATCCCGCTGGAGCGAGGTATGGGGGACGTAGAATGTAGACAGACGATCCCCCTAGGTAGACTGCCGACAAGTGTACGTGTGAGGGTGAATGTGCTCAAATTATATGAAAGTATGAGTATGTGAAATTACACGGATGGGGAAACTATGTAAGCATACGACACATAGCAGCATATAAGACATACAATTATAGAATAATGACTAAGGATCAAATGAGAAGAATCTTTAAAATAAGAAGGATGAGAAATAAATATAACTATACATTAGAGATGCATTGATTTGAATTAGATGCATCCCTAATCTTTTAGATGCATCATAATATATTTTCTAGCAAAAAATTAGATGCATATACATATATTAGATGCATTTCATCAAGTTAGACGAATCATATGTATTTTTCGTCCTCTGAGGGTCAAATTTGTTGCTAGTACTAATTTGCATCGTTTTCACTTCAAAATCACTTTCGAAACTAATTGTGATGCATCTAAATGAATAGAGATGCATCTAATTCAAGTCGATGCATCTCAAATATGCAATTATAGTTATTTCTCATTCTTCTCATTTTAAGTTTTCTTCTCACTGGATCCTTACCCATAGAATAATAGCTACATATAAGCAAACATCGCATGAAAGCATAAAATACATAAAGCACATAAGAGTTATTGCAGGTGGTGCCACATTATGATCAGAGATAAAAATAAAATTATGAAGGAAAAGGGGCATACATAAGCATAAACGCATACAGGCATAATAAACATAAAAGCATAAGAGCATGCAAAGAAATTGGGCCTATTAGCAATTATACCTAGGAGCTATGTCCTAAGGATGCAGCAAAGTTCGGAAATGGGTATAACTATGGGGCTCTATAGATTCACATGTATTTAAATCATCTGAAAGATATGGATTCCTGTCTTTTACGATTACCAAGCTCTATAGATTCACATGTATTTAAATCATCTGAAAGAAATGGGTATACCTAGGAGCTATAGATTCACATGTATTTAAATCATCTGAAAGATATGGATTCATGTCTTTTACGATTACCAAGCTCTTACCTGAGAGCCATAGGATATGTGTTTTAGGCTATCATACCCTTTCTCTTGTATCAATAGCATTAACGTGCATCATGATGTATGAATACCTCTATCATTGTAATACAAATAACCTTCCAAGACTTCTTAGTCTCTTTGTAGTTTTGTAGCTGATACTAAAACTCGAAAAGAAGTATGTTATAAGTGTATTCTAGATTTTCGGGAGCTAGTTCCTTTGACAATAAAAGAAATCATCTGACTGGCTAGGCAAGTAGAATTAAGTTCATATGTTTTTTTCCGCACTTGATGTTTTTCTGGAACAGTTTGAACAAGTACTCGTTGTTGTATAAGCCTTTTGTAAGCTTTTGGTTTGATAAAGTAGGTGGATGTCCCTGTAATGGCTTTTGGTGGTATAAAGGTCCTTTAAAACTGTACTAATGTGATCATATTTGTCTACAGGCTGTGTGTTATTCCCTGACGAGTATCACTGATACATCCCATGGCAAAGACATAACTGGGTACATAGCAAACTTTCCTTTTCATTGAATTTCAGTTTTGTCATCGTCTTTTTTTTCTTGTTTTGTATCTTCTACTTGTTTTGCCATCGTAAGCAAAATTTTCTTGTATCATTTAATATAGGTTAAAAGTAGCTGAGATAGTATGCAACTTGATCAAGAATCTTTCTCCCAATGTTAGTGGAGCGTTAATGATGTCAATGGGGGTTAACATTCTTGCTATGATGTTAAACTGGTATGCTGTTCACATCTTTATTGTTATAATTATTTTATTTTTTTCGCATTTTTTCTGACGACATAGCTCACATAAATGGTTGATATTGTGTAGTTGGGCGGCCAAACACTTTTAGGCATGTTTTTTCTTAAGTATTATGGTAGTTACTTGTTCATTATAATATGTTTGAATAACATCTTTCAATGGTATCTTTTCTTGCTTGCAGCTCCCCATCTCATGTCACCCCGACTGTTCTGAAGACCAATATATTTGATGTTGCTTTAAGGATGAATCGCTTCAACAGTGACTCTGATGGATCATCAAGGTGTGTTTACTTGAAGTTTTCAGACGTGTTTCAGATTTTATACTGAATAATTTAAAACCCACTACAATGGTTTCTTTTAGTTCTATTTGGTTTATATCTCATTATATCGCCAAGCATTTTATGTCTGACTTCATCTAAATCTGCTGAGTTGGGGCCCATGACTTTTAATTCACTGAGATTTCAAGACCTGTTTCAGCTTTTCTAGTAAATAGTTTGTAGGATACCTGACATACTCCAGCAGATATTTAGCTAAACTGCTATACATTGTCTTTTTGCTGCCTTAGTGGTTCCTGGTTGCTTTCTGGAAGGCTTGCTAAATTACTACTTATCAACTGTGAGCATAATGACAGTTCCTGCCCACTTGCTGTATCAGGCATGCTACATCACCCTTGTTACATTTTCATTTTAAATACACATTTTTATGAAAAGTTCAATTGCTAAAACTGATAATTTCATAATTCTGTGGTTTTGTACTTGTCAGTACTGGAGTTCACCATCCAGCTTTTGGATAAGGGAATAGAAAATGACTTCCTCTTAGCTCTTGTTATTTTCAACATTCAGTATGTTCTAGTTAATCATGAGTACTGGAAATTCAAAGTGAAGCATTCTCGTTGGAAGGTGACACTGAAGGTGTGTCTACTGGTGTTATTATATCCCTGTATTAACATGTTATAGATTGGCTAATTTATCCAACAAAGCTATCCTGCTATCCTACCTTGCATTAATGGGAATTATTGTTTTTTACTTTTTTGTTTAGGTGCTTGAATTTTTGAAGACATGCATTTCATCAATTTCAAGTTCTCCGAAAATGGGGGAGATTGTTCGTGATTTGTTGCTTTGTGATTCTTCGGTGCACAATGCTCTCTTTCACATAGTCTGTGTAACACCAGCAACTTTGGAGGTTCGTATTGAATTCTCTCTATTCCATATAATGTTGGTCAATTCTCGATCATTATCTATCTGCATCGATAATCTTGCCAAATTCTTGCAGAAACTTTACGTTAGCCGCCTGTATGAACTTGTTGAAATCGAAGGACTGCAACTAGCAATTGGTTCAGTATTAGATATTTTCAACATGCTTTCTGATCTTTCAAAGGTTCTTTGGCAGCAATTAATTGCACTTGTTAATTAATATTAGCTGAAAAACGATGTTGCTAATGTTTGGTGTTCATTTATTTTTAGGATACTTTGCCTGGATATTCAGTCTTCCATCAAGCCGTATTGTCATCTGCAACCAAACCAATTCCTGTTGTTACGGCTCTCATATCTCTGATATCATTATTTCAAAATCCTGTAAGATAGTATGAACATGATAAGATATCATAACAACTGTTTTATTGTTGATTTTGAAGTTTTAACTCTTATGATTTACTGTACTTCGACAGAAGATCCAACTAGGTGTTGTAAGTGCTCTCTCTATTCTACTCTTGAATGCTGATGATTTACAACCATACATGTCTGGGAATGCTTGTTTTGGTCTGGATGACAAGCAGGTAAAACAACGTTCAGAGTTCTCTCCAGTCTGTGGTTATTTCCACCAATTTTAACTGTTGTGTGCATGCTTGCTATCAAATTGCAGATTTTAGGAATTCCATCATAATGATTATAAGTGATAAATCACCTTCAGATGAAGATCTTGTTGTTAACACGTTTAAGATGCTTGCTTCGGCAGCATATTACCAGGTCTGTATATTTTTCTTCTCATCATGATAAAGATCAACGTGTCACTTACTTATTTCAGTTTCATGTTATGCACATTTCTTTTTATCTACACATGCATATATGTTTTCATTTCTTGTATTCTTCTGATCACTTTGTGTGCTAACTGTTCAAATGTGCAGCCTGCCTTTCTTGTAGCTATAGTTGATTTAAAGGATAGTACAACTGACGTTATTCTTGGCTCTTTGGGGCCTAAGGGAGAAAATCTGCTTGACGCTCTTGGTGTGTATATTGGAAAATCTTCACAATTGATAGAAAGGTACAGTTTTTAATAACTGTAATACAAAGTTTTATGTTTTACCTAACAATTTGTTGATTTTTGTTGTTGCCAGTAATCCCAAAATACTGCTGAATGCTCTAGACTTCTTGAAGGCATTATGGCAAGGAGCTTCTCAGTTCATCAATATTTTGGAGCGTCTGAAGAAGTCTGAAAATTTTTGGAGGTAGTTGGCCACCTGTATATCACGGATCAGTAGTTTGAAGGATCATCCTTCGAGTACAGACTCATTAATCTCATCATACATATATCAATGTCAGTCTCACATATTGCAAATAATGTCTCTTGAGATGTTTTTGCAGAAAAAGATATTACATGCTGAGTCTATCAGAAAAGGTTCTGAATTATCAATAGATACTACAGCAAAAGCTAGTAGTGCTGAAAAAACACAAGATGGTAGTAATAGTGGTCCAAGAGATATATTTTCTAGCTGGTGTAAGGGCTCAGTCCTGAGTAATCTGATCGAGTTGTATACTTCCTGTGAGTATGACAATGGCATGTTTCTTAAAGGACAGGTACTCTTCATCCTTTTGTGTAATTTTGTTTGGTACAAATAAAGTGAAATAAAACAGTATTATATATATATATATATATATATATATATATATATATATATATATATATATATATTAGAATCTGGATCGATTGAGAAGGTTTTTATTTTGAGAAAATTGAGAAGGTTTTCAAAAACGATAGATTTTTAACTTTGATTCATGTTTTTCAAGCGTAAAACTCATTTTAATGTGATTAAAATTCAAAATGTGCAAAAAAAATTTGAATCAATCTTAAAAATCTCTCGATTTTGCGATATATGTAGAATACTGAATCATCTGTACAAATTTAATGAATCATCATCATAACTCGATTTTAACAATTATTTGTGAATCAAATTTGTGATTTATAGATTCGATTCACCATAAAATGATGTTTACTTGTGAATCAAATAAAAAACATGAATCAATTTGCTCACACGAAGATTTCTCAATCTTCTCAAAATAAAAACCTTCTCATATATATATATATATATATATATATATATACGACGATAGCGGTCGCTATAGTGCGCTACGTAGCGAAGCGGTCATGTGTCGCTATTACCATTTAGCGACAGAATAGCGGCAAAATTGATTTTTTTTTTATTCTTTCTATTAAGTATAAAAGCAAAATTAGGGTTTATTTTATCACTTCTATCAGCCGCTATTCTACCATCAGTCCATCACATCTTCAATCTTCATCACCTCCGGCCATCACCTCCGGCACGCCGCCGCCGCCGCCATCACCTCCGGCACGCCGCCGCCGCCGCCGTCACCTTTGGCAAACTCTCAGGTAATGATGTTGGGGCTTATAAACATTTCGAGCCGACTGTGGATGGCCTTGGTGATGATGATGACGATGATGATGATGAGTTGGAGCCGACATCTGATGATTTAGATTATTACTAATAGACTAATTTAGCTATTTTGGTGTTTTGAATGTTTACAAATGTTTATGTGTTGAATGGTAAAACATATCTTTATTTTGCTACTATTTTATCGCTAAACACAAATAGCGGTCGCTATTTATCGCTATTCGCTACGTAGCATATAGGTGGCTCGTCGCTATTTATCGCTATTCGCTTTTGACAACTATGATATATATATATATATATATATATGTGCTTACATTGTTTATCATATGGTTGAATTCAATCACCTCATTCTTCATACTTGTTTTTATCAACACCCAGTGTTTGCCTAACTTTCCCTCTTGTGCACCTTAATTAAATTGCATGCCATGATTTTAAATTATGCTGACAACTTGGGAGCATCTTATGTTGTTTCTTGGAAGATCTTGAAATTTTTTCCAAGTATGTTTTGTGATTAATAATATCTTTATACATGGTGGCTTTGCAGGTTTCTGCTGCTCTGTTCTGTGTTCAAGCTATTGAAAAATTAGAAAATGGTCACACAGGGAGTTTGTCTGTATCGCTAGTTAAAAAAATTGTTACCTTGGGGAAAAAGGTTTGTCTGTTTCATTCTTGTTTGTTTTAAATATTTTGTAGTTGTTACTTCGAGTTTTTATCTTTTTTTTTCATTTGTAGCCGATTTGTTAAACAGTTCTGTTCATGTTGCAGTTACATGATCTTCCTGCATTTTCCGAATTGGTAACTCAATACAGACGACAAGGTTACAGGTACC
Organism: Chrysanthemum makinoi; assembly: GCA_910596185.1. Taxonomy (NCBI): domain Eukaryota; kingdom Viridiplantae; phylum Streptophyta; class Magnoliopsida; order Asterales; family Asteraceae; genus Chrysanthemum; species Chrysanthemum makinoi. The sequence goes on from OU343221.1 coordinate 186,186,478, forward strand.
GATTACTGTTGTGAACTAATTAAGCATGTTTTTAATGAGCTCAGTTAATTCATGTCCCTTTTTTTTTCTACCGAAAATAAAGTAATATATACCATTTTTGTAAATTATGTTTTGAAGTGAAGGGAAGGAGCCAAAGAGTTTGATATTAAGTGATCTGTATTACCACATGCAAGGAGAATATGAAGGTCGTAAGATAGAACATAAATTGTTCAAAGAGCTATTTCAGTTCTTGCTACAATCCAAGTTTTTGGAATGTTACCAAAATAAAGATGCTGGGAACTTGTCTAAGGATATCTTGTTATTTGACTGCCCCTGTTTAGAGAAAGATTTAGGAATAGATTTATGGGATGTTTCAGAATGGAAAGGCCTGAAAACAGTAGCAGAAACAATGTTGGCTCACATGAAAGAAGTGAATTGTGCTTTGTTGCTCAGTAATTCCAAACTTTTAGCTTTGAATTCATTGGCAACCATGTTGCCTTTGTATAATGAAAATGTAAGATTTTTTATTCTTGGTTTCTCTTTGTGTTTCTTCTTTTAAGCCTTTGTTAAAAATATCTTTTTTAACACAATGTTTGTTCTGTGTGAAGTCTACACTTGGTGGGGGACTTTCTGAGCCTCAGATTAGTTCGTGCGTCGAAATAATCTGTCATTCTCACCATGAGGCAACAGAATCACTGGTCGTGTTAGCTGATGCTTGCAAGTATGCTGTTGAGTTTCTTGCTGCTCAAGCAGAATTACTTCACCATTTTATCAGATTTATACAGAATAAACTTTCTTTGCCATCATGCATACTCGTTATAGAAACCATGGGTTCCAGCATAAAAACATTAAAAGACTTGAAGCAACCATCTGTTGATATCAAACTTACATTGAAGCTTTTACTTACAATACTTCTCTCTACCATTGGATTGATCAATAAGGAATCGGAGGTATCAGATCTATATTTGAGGCTTCTACCGACTCTCTGTAACTACGTTGAACCGGTTGAGTACTGTACCCTTTCATTGGCAACAATTGATTTGCTGCTCAAGCGTTCAACACCTGCAACGTGGTTCCCCATCATCCAAAAGAATCTACAAATGCAAAATGTCGTCAAAAAGCTCTACAATAATAGTTATTTGCCTGCGGTTCCTGTGATACTCAAGTTCCTGTTGACGTTTGCACGTGTAAGAGGAGGTGCAGAAATGCTTGCTAACTGTGGATTCTTTTCATCTTTGAGAGTATTATTGGAAAATGGAAATGAATCTGAGAAACCTGGAAACGAAAAGACTGAGAACATGTGGGGTCTTGGGTTGGCAGTGGTGTCTATGATTATTAATTCGTTAAGAGACAGCTCTTCATCTTCTGATATGGTGGATTATGTCATCTCTTGTTTTATATTAGAAAAATCAGATTTAGTGTCTTGTTGGTTAGATGTTCCAGATTTTTTTCCTGATATCGATAGAAAGAAGAGAGCCCGTGCTCAGAGAAAGCAAACAAGTTTGACTGTCCTCATGGAAACCCAGCAAGCTATTATGCTAATATGCATGCTAGCCAAACATCACAACGTGTGGACTAAATCCATGAAAGAAATGGATTTACAACTAAGGGAAAGGAGTATCCATTTATTAGCCTTCATCAGTAAGTGCCCATATGTTGGAGCAAACAGTAGGATCCCTTTATTGCTATGCCACCCTGTTCTTAAAGAAGAGTTTGAATGGTATAAGAAGCCGTCGTTTATAAACAGCAAAAGTGGTTGGTTTTCTCTTTCACCTTTGGGGTGCGGTTTAGATCCTAGATTTTCGACACTTTCATCAACTGCACTTGCAGTTAAGGACCCATCAGCTGAAAATGTTGATGTCATTCGCCAAACAGGTTTCTCAGACATGGCTGCAATCGAAGTATACAAAATTGCATTTTATCTTTTAAATTTTTTGTGTATGCAAGCGGCTGCTGCAGCTAAAAGGGCTGAGGAGGTGGGGTTTGTTGATGTTGCTCATTTTCCCGATCTGCCAATGCCTGATATCTTACATGGGTTGCAGGTAGAATGTTGCTTCTTTCCTCTAATTTTTGCTTTTATTACTCATGACTAGGGAGATGACATGATTTTTAGCGTCGATAATCATGCATAGTAGTATTTTCCGAGAGAATAAATATTAAGCACACAGTACTAAATAATATAACAACTTGCCTATATCAATGGTTATCTATGTTTCGTTGATGAATTTGTTAGTAATTCATAGAAGGAAACCTACCCCTTTAATGCGAAGAATATCAAACTATACGGTTAATATAGCAATATTATCATTTTCATTGCTACTACTTTTTTCCAAGTGCAATAATATATCTGTAGGTGTAAATAAATATGTACATTATGGAGTTCTGATTTTTTGAATGGGAATGATAATGTTTGAACATAATTGACTACCTAATGATAAAAGCTACCTAGAGGAAGCAAGAAGAATAAGGTCGTAGGAGAGTAATAATTAATACAACAATTAGGTAGTTTTGCAGGATAACATTTTAGAGAAATAAATTCCATTTGCATGTCACATCATGAACAATTAAACATTCATATTTGTCGTTTGCTGATTACAACTTGTATTCAACTTTTATGAATCGCCAGAATCTCTCTCAAACATTGAGTTATTGGCTTGTAACTAGGGTTTTATTATGATCAAATAGGTAAACGTGTTGACTGCTCGACGCTGAGTTAACTCAGAATCTGCCTAGACATGATCTGGACTTTTAAAGAGTTTTTTTTGTTAAACACAGGATCAAGGAATGGCTGTTGTTAGCGAGTTATGTGAAGCCAACAGGTTGAAGCAGTTGACACCTGAAATAGAGGGTGTCTGCGTTTTACTTCTACAAATAACCGAAAAATGTTTATACTTAGAATTCTGTGTCTCACAAGTCTGCGGTATAAGACCTGTAATGGGACGGACTGAAGATTTTTCAAAGGAACTAAAACAATTGTTTAGAGGTAATAATACTCTTACTCTATCATTAATTAATTTTTTTGCAACATTTGTATCTACCTAGTTCATTTAGACGTTTAACAACCTATAAAATCTCCAAAATACTCTTCATGTAACTGTTTGCTAAAATTATGAAATGCGGTGATTGAATAGTCAGATTGTTGGTTCTAGCTTATGTTTTTCCGAAAAGGAATTCTTGGAAATGAATATAGAGCATCTGAAGATGCAACTTATTGTGATTTTGTCAATCTAGTTTCTTTTTTCATTCTTTCTGTAACTTCTACCAAACTTGTGCAGCGACTAAAGAGCAGGTCTGTCTTGAAGAATCGGTGAAGTCGTTGAAACAAATAACATCATATGTTTACCCAGGATTGTTGCAGAGTGAAGGATACTTGTAATTTTAACATGCAAGACACATTTGTATCATTTTAACTCTTTTGTATGAGAATTAATGATTGTTGCCAATTAGATCCAGTTGTCATTTTTCCGGGGTCTATAGCATCATTCGTTCTTTTTTTAAGTATGTTTTATATCTCTAATACTTGATACGGGGATTACATAGAAAAAGGTAATGGGAATTGCTTTTTCATGAGAATCGGATTCTATGGTATGGCGTTTGGAGTTGTAGGAGAGGTGCTTTTTGTGAATGGTGGATATGTAAAGTGATATGATGCCTTCATTTTACAAATCATGCATATGATTGATAGCCATTTTGTGATTTGAAAGTTATTAGACAAAAGAACAAATATATGAAAACACATTGTGTTAGTCTTAGTTTAATTTATTGTCCAATTACTTGTTTGACGTTATCATGTATACTATTTCTGTTTTCCTTCAAACAAAACATGTCTGTAAGTGGTTATGATGGTTAGGGTTTAACAGATGTTTTTAGCGTGTCTAAATGAATAGCGTTAGACGTATTTTAACATAAGGAATATTGCTGTCTATTTCATATATGGTGAATTGGTCAAAACAGTAGCTGAGTTGAGATCAATATAGAACTCATATTTGTCATAGAACAAATGAACCAATCATAACTCTATATTTTTTATCTAAATTAATACAAAATCATTTTTCACATTTTTTTTAAAAAACAACATATCTTACAAACGGTAAATCTTCAAAATATAAAAAATATACCATCGTGACGAGAATTAAATTATCTTTTTATAGATATGCACTTTTACATATTTTCGACAAACATTTTTTCAAAATTCCGTTCGAAAAAATCATATATGATTTTTACGAATCATATATGATTTTAAAAATCATGTATGATTGATTTTACGAATCATATATAATTTTTACAATCATATATGATTCTCAAAAATCATATGTGATTCGTAAAAATCGAATCATATATGATTTTCACAAATCATATATGATTTTTGTTGACCGAAATTTTGAAAAAAAAAAGTTGTTAAAAATATATAGTAGTGCATATCTATAGAAAGATAATTTAATTCTTGTCACGATGGTATAATTTTTATCGCGTAACGATTAACGGTTTGCGAGATATTTAATTTTTTAAAAAATGATGAAAGTTTATCATAATAAAAAAATGAATGGCTATTATTGGTTGATTGGATCTATGGTAAATTTTGGTTCTCAACAGTAGCTTAAGAGAAAGAAGTCGCGTAAGATATTTTTGGTAGAAAAAGATGTTGATACATCAGATGAAAGCGAAAGGTTTTGTTTGTCTTTCGGGCATTTTTTATTACCTCATTTGATATAACACGACAAATAAAGTATCAATAAGTTAGTAATTATAGAAAAGACGATGAGTCTCCTAGTCAAAGGTATTTTTGGCGCAATGGGCTGGGCTAGGGCTGGGGCTCAGGCTAGGGTTGGAGCTTTTATTATAAGCCGAAGTTGAAATTTGTATTTTTGTAAACTTGTTTGTCAAATGTGTTTAAGCTTAAGCTTATTATTGCCAAATTATTAAAAATGACATAATTAAATGAGTTTTTCTACATGTTAGATATTTTTGTGGGTAAATAAGTAATTTATTTTTCAAAAGCCCCCGGCTAAAGTTTTTAGCCCTTTTTATAGGGCTAAAGTTTTAAGCCCCTTTTAGGAGCTTATGATTTTATAAGCCCGCATGACAAACGAGACTTATTTTATAAGCCGACTTATTCTAAAAGACCAAGCCCCACAAGTCCCTCGCCAAACACAACCTCGTCTATTATTTCTCGATGTACCCAAATTATTTTATAAATACTACACCACTGAAAATGCTTCATAAATCTCAGTGTTCTAGATAAACAAATTCATGCTTTGATTGTTTTATTCATAAAACTGACGTGTTTTGTTGGTTTTGTTCATAAAACTGACATTCCAAATGCTTGGGTGAAGTGGATTTTTATCTTGATTCTCGATTATTTGGGTGTTCATGACTTTATTACAATTGTTTTTTTTTTCTTCCTTTCCTGAGAAGCTCAAGTTAGAAGTTGTTGATATAATTGTTTCAGTAGGGTAACTGATAGCGTAGGAGAGCTCAGCCGAACAACACCATCTCAGGCAAGATACAATCAAGAGCCTGATAAGCATATTCAGGCCACAATGTGTGCCACCGTTTCATGCGAGCAGAGGCAATATTGCGAACATTAACATAAACATAGTATCGTTCATGGGACATTCCATGAATTTGACACAACGAAGGATGACACGCCACGTGTCATCCTCGTTCCCTCATTTTGATGACCATCACGTGATATTCTTAAATCATTGGATTTCATTCATGGGTTGCACGAAAACCTAAATGCATCCTTTAAATACCGGGCCATTTCCTTGAAATGGACCAAGTCATTCTCGTGAGTGTTACCCCAACTCGTGACTTCGGTCATACCTTAGGGTCCTTACCAAATGTTGGAAACCAAATGGATGACTATCCCCACCCTTAATACGTACCTTATGTCAACAGTAATGGATTTAAGACGTATGATGGTTAAAATTGTATGGTGTTTTTCGCCTATAACAACTTATTTATTCCTATTGTGTATCTTACATTCTTGCACCAAGTTGTCACAATTCATGCAAGTTCATTTTACTAATTCGACTAATTTTCTTCTGAAGATTGTTGTTCAATTTTTTTTCAAAGATCATTATATGGGTACTGATTTACACCGGTAACGTATCGATACAACTTAGGAAACATCAACTAGTACGTTATCCGGTAGGTAGATTTAGAGTAAAGAAATCGGTATACTTGAATTCGGTACAATTTGGTACCATTATAAGACACACAACCCAAGTATGGTAACTTGTTTTTTTGGGGGCGTTACCACACCGGACTAACCACAAAACCAACGCCGTTGGGGTCAACGGTGATGTATTAACGTGCGTTGAGAGGGGAAAAAGACAAAAAATTAGGTTTGTGTTTATTTTGTGATTTTTGAGTTGCGTTTGTGTATGTGTGGAGAGTGTGTGTGTGTCTAGTGTGTGCAATGTGTGTAGGTGTGTTTTTTTTTAAAAAGATGACTATTTTTTTTTTCTGTTTTTTCGAATTGTGTGTAGATGGTGTGTGTAAAAGATATTTAATTTGTATATTTTTTTTAATGAATAAAACCTTAATTTGTTTGAAAAAAATGAAAGATAAAATAAAATCGTGAATCTTAAAAAGGATATTTTTAACATGTTATTGGTAAGAATATTTTGATGTGCTAATGCTAAAAATAAAAATATTAAAGTGGTGTTAAGTTGACACGAAAAATGAGAAGGTATGATGTTATCACAACTTGCGCTCAAATAGCGTGCTCAAATTCAAACTAAAGTTAGTAAATAAAAACAAGGGCAAATTCTAAGAATGCATTTTTCGCTCAAGGTGTCATCACTTTTTAGGAAAAAAGTTTGGGTATTTCCAAAATAAACTTTGAGACTTGCGACTTTATCCTTCCAATGTAATAGTGACACGTGTCACGACACTTTTGATTCCAATCATTTTCGTACCTATGAATTTTAGTCGACTAATATCCAATGACTTTTTAAGATTCGCGATTTTTTGATATTTTCGAGAAAAAAGTCAAACTTTAAAAAGTAATATTTTATTCCCTTTGCTCCTTCCCAATGTCGAGCGACTTAAGCGAATTAATTTTAGCGGTTTTTGGCCAAATAGTAGTTTTGTACTTTTTTCCAATTTTTACACCACGGTAAAAATACTTTTTACTTATCACATATCTTTCCTAACCAATGAATTACACCCCCATTACAAAATTACTCCTACAAGTCAAGAACCATCGTCTTCTCGAAATCCTGCAAAAAAAATGTTTCGTATTCGGGTATGTTTTTTTATGTTGATATATATAAATTGTTCGTATATTTGTTTTTCCCCTTATTTATTTGAAATTAATCATGTTTAATAGTAGTTTTGCAACAACAATTTTGTTTATTTAAGTTAGCAAAAGGTTACAAAATTGTGTTTGGGTTTGTAATTTATCTGGTGTCTGAGATGTGATTCTTTGTTGTTCTACCTTTTTGAAAGTATACTTGGCATTTGTTACAAAATTGTAGTGTGAGGCTTGGATGATTGAATGCAGTTTTGTTACTCCCCTTATATGTTATTAAGTAGAGTATTTTTTATTTTATTTTATTTATTTATTTATTTATTTATTTTATTTTTTCATTTGTAGGAATATGAGGCGAAAATCATCATCGGAAGTAAACCAAACTACTTTTCTTTAATAAAATCCAAGTTGGATAAAAATCGAAGGAAGTTGTTTAGGGAAACTTGTTTCGGTAAATGGTTGGACCTTTCTTATTTTGACCACGAAGCACATATGATAGATTATGTTTTACAAAAACAATGTTATCCGAATGAAAACCATTATGATATGCCGATTGTATATTATATTGATGACCGTCCCCTTCATTTCGGTCGTCCAGAGTTTTTCGCTTATCACTGGTTTTAATTTTGGAAAAGTAAGTTTTGAAAAATATGGATCTGGACACCTCAATTTTATGTCAAGGGTTTTCCCAAAACATTCAGGTTCAAAAATTACAAACTTAGATATTCTTGGCCTAATTGAGGATGAAGAGCCATTTGGTATCATATCGGCGAAGATGCAGATGCGTCTTTGTCTATTGTTAGCTTTGGAGGTTATCTTCATGGTCAGATTATTGGTTCAGGAAGTTGATGTTTCTCTCATGCGATTAGTTGAAAACCTAGATGATTGGGATGCCTTTCCATGGGGAGAGCATATTTGGAGGCATTTGTATGATGAAATTTTGGATGTTGCAGATAAACACAAGTGGGATTTCCTTCAAGGTATTAACAAAGACCACAAGTTTGTTCCAACCTATACACTGTCAGGATTCGTTTGGGCTTTCAAGGTTAATATTTTATATATCAATATAAACTGGATTCATTTTGTGTATCAATATTTTATGCTATTATTTTTTATTGAAATTCCAAAATCCGTATAGATTTGGATACTGGAGTCTTTTGAAAGAAGCATTCTATGGTGGAATAAAGTTCATGATATTATGCCAAGAGGAGTAGCGTGGTCAAAGAATACACCCTTCAAAAGATCTGATTATAAGTTTCTTTTTGGAAAGGTAAAAGTAATATATAAAATTTTCTTATTAATGCAATCTTTTTTTCTACATTAATGCAATCTTTTATTGAACATTATTATTTGTTTTTAAGGATTGAATCTGTTAAAGAAGCTGACACCGACAATAGGTGAGAGGAGATCGATTGGTATATAAAGTTTACGGCATTTTTCCATGATTACATACCTAGAACTCCACCAGTGAAAACAACACATCTCTATGACGAGTGGTTGAAGAAGATGGCGCGACGCATAAGCGTGGCAAGGCCGAAAGGAAACATTTACCTATTATACGCGGGAGTGAGAGCGATATAATAGAGATCGGCATAACACAGGATCGTGTTATTACAGAGTTAAATAAGCGTTTGTTCAAACTTGAGACAATTATTCAGGTTATTTAAGCATTTGTTCAAACTCATATACCCATCAATAATCACACGAATCTTGATAATAATATACGCCCCTTTTTTCAGGTTCTTGCTCGAGAAAGAAATGGGGTAATATATCCTTCTTCTTTTTTTATCGTATATATACTTTGACATTATCGGGAAGCGCTAGCGGTGGATTGAAAACCACTAGCGTGCTTTCATATACTCTAGCGATGGATACACGAAATTTACAAAACGACCCTTCAAGTATTATCGGAAGCTGCGCTAGCGATGGATTGAAAACCTCTAGCGATGGTTTCATATACTCTAGCATGGATACACGAAATTTACAAAAGCGCCCTTCAAGTATTATCGGGAAGCGCTAGCAGTTGATTGAAAACCACTAGCAGTGGTTTCATATACTCTAGCAGTGGTTTCATATACTCTAGCAGTGGTTTCATATACTCTAGCAGGTGGATACGGAATTTACAAAACAGCCCTTCAAGTATTATCAGGGAACACGCTAGCGAGTGGATTGAAAACCACTAGCAGTGTTTTCATATACACTAGCAGTGGATACACGAAATTTACAAAAGCGCCCTTCATGTATTATCGGAAGGTCGCTAGCGGTTGATTGAAAACCTCTAGCGGTGGTTTCATATACTCTAGCGATGGATACACTAAATTTACAAAAGCGCCCTTCAATTATTATCGGAAGGCGCTAGCAGTTGATTGAAAACCTCTAGCGTGGTTTCATATACTCTAGCGATGGATACACTAAATTTACAAAAAGCGCCCTTCAATTATCCATTATCTTTCGTATATATCCTTTTTATAAATACTTATTTTCATTCTTAGGAGAAATTGGAGTTAAGTAATGATCTACGGCATCTTAGTGCACAGTTTTGTGATGAGCTTAATCATGATTTTCTTGACTTGTTTGAGTCAAGTCAGTCAAGCATTGATACTAGTTCATCAGGGCGGCTAGATGAATTTTCTGATGACGATCTTGCAAAGGTAATGTACAAAATCAGTAAACAAGTGTAAAACTCTTTCCGTAGCATAACATATCATAACGATAGGTTATTTATAAACGGCAGAATTTATTATCCAAGAAGAATTAATGTTGCGACATGAAGAATTAGAAAGTGCCGGTTAAAGAAGCGGATTGATGCAACAAGAGAAGAGGTTGAGGATGGAAGAGGACAAGTTGATAATGAGGGAAGAGGAAAAGAGGTTGCAGTATGAAAATGAACGAAAGAAAAGGGGAGAAGCAATCATGAACTCAGATCATATGAAAGCCAGAGAAGCGTTTTGCGGTTTCCAAGAGGAGTGATCAACGTTGGTGAAGCTAATTAGTATTATTGGACCAATGCATATCTTTGAAAAGAAAAGACGATGCCCTAGCTTACCTGATCCAGATATGAGTGAAAAACTTAAATTTGTCACGCCTTGGGTTGAGGTATGAAAAATACTTCTTGACAACCTTTTAAAATATATCTTGTTAATGACAAATGATTATAAGTTTAATCGTTTCATATACTAGGATCTTGCACGCTGCACCAATGCTGTCAACAGAGTTCATTTTACAAATGAATTTGATGAATTTCTTGGACAAATAGGACCACTTAACTGCAAGTTTCCTTGGTGTGGCGATGTGTGTGTGGATAGAAGGTTTTGGGAAAGTTTGGTTTGCTTAGACCTGCCTAGGAAAGGTTGGCTAAGGGATGAGGCAAGTACTCATACAACTGTACATACAGAAATGATTTCTTATAAAGTTTATCACACTCATTCATGTTTGAAATTCTGACACATAGAGTTGTGGGTTAATTACCTTTGGCATGTTAGGCCCGATATGGCTAATTGGGCGATGGTTAGTAGCTATTTTGTTCAACTTCATTACAAAATTCTTTGGCGTTGTGGTATGCTAATGGTGAAAGATACTCTATTCTATGGTGCGGCGTTAAGCACGTAATAACGATATATATATATATATATATATATATAGCGATTTACGTAAAAGACCATGTAAAGAATCGTGTAAGAATACCATATGATTACAAAATGAAGAAAACTAAAATGTGTGACTAATATATTAAAGATCTAACAAAAATATAGCACATTGGAATTGCTTCATGTTGCATACATGTTAACAAATATTCCACAACAAAGTGGATATACAACTTAACCCTTATAAATGGCCCTTCGGTATATTGGAATTGCTTCATTATTTGTTGCCTTGAATTGATATTAAGAATAGTCAAAGCACCATCATCAATTCTTGCACCAAAGTTTGCCATGTTTCAATACTTTCAAAACTAAAAATATATATATATATATATATATAAAAAATAAAATAAAAAAATAATAAATTAGCATAACAATCGAGATACATGAGGACGTTACCAGGCTTACCTAAATGGCTTAAGATAAATTGTAAAAGCCCTAATGTGTTTAACAAATATGTCATCACCCTTTAACTTAAACATAAAGTGCTTTATATGTTGAATTGCAAACACAATACCACGAGTAACCATGTAAGGGCACAAAAGACAATATCACGTAACAGAGTCAAGCAATAGAATATTTATATAGGTGGATACAAAATAGACCATCTATAGATATTAATTATAGCAACCAAGGTTGTGTGATTTGTCTAAAGATATTGCATCATGTGTTTTTTTCCTAGTGAATATCTGTTAATCAACAAAAAAAATTTATACCTATCATACTATTTATTAATTTGCCAAGTGTACCTGTTTGACTTGTTTCTTTCTTTACCATTTTTTTGTTCAATTTACCAATTTGTGTTGATAATGTTTTAATACAAATTGATATAGTTGTATTTTATTTGAATTCCAAGTATTCAGCCTCCTCATTGATTTATGCATCTTTCTGTTCATTTTAGCAAGGTTAGATTTTATAGGAAAAATTCAAACCAATTCGATTACAGAGTTTCGAACCAAATCTAATATATTTTTACATGATTGCTTTTATGTTGTTAACTACTTCATCACAACTAATTCATGAATAGTCCATTAACTACCAATCACTAAAATTGGTTTCGGCCTTAAAGTTTGATTTGGTTATAAGTTTCTTTGTTAGCATTCAACCCATGTGCCTAGAAGGATGCCAAGTAACACCAAAACACCACTTTTGTGTCTACATTTCTAAGTAAACAAATATTTAAATAAAAGCTCTAGTGCACACTAAAGGAGACCAAATGTTGACACACTTGAATGAAACCAACCAAGATAAAGTTGAATATGAAGATACCTTGTGTAATGCCTTATCTTTTGTTTGTAAATTTTCTACTTTGGTGCTATGTGAAGATAAAATGGCATCCATATCCTTTTTGTGGATAAAAACTGCAAAAGAGCATTAAGTAGCAAAATAAAAAATATCAAATATGAGAATCCAGCAACTAAGAAAATCCCAAAAATCCATATAGGCATATGTGTCTTCAAATAGCAAAGCAATTGTAGGAAAAATGGCACCAAAGAAGTTAACTAACGTTTATTAAGAATACTTTACTCATGTAATTTTTGTATTATAAGAGTTCGCCTCTCTTGTAGTACAAACATAGTAGGGTTATTCACTTATTTTCAAAGATTCTAGCCACCGATATACACATGTAGAAGTCATATATTAATGAATAAAGCTCTTCCACTAACAAGTTGATTGTAGAAAATGATTAACTATCGGTGAAGTGGACAACATATTTTGTTCAAAATCAATTTATTGAATCTAATTACCTTGGAACTTTTTTCGTTTGAGCTTCATCGAGGACCATATCTTGCCATTTCCCACATAAATACTTCTTATCCGACATAAGGATTTGGTAGGCTGGTAATGAGAATGTGAAACCGGCATCCTGTTAGTAAAAATTTAGTGAAACGCTCTTGTGACATACATCATGGCTTGAACTAAAGACTCACACTTTAACATAAAGCTATACAAAATTTTGCATTCTGTGCACATTATGAATCTTGAAAAAATGAGGGTTATTCAATTGTTTAGAGTAAAAAGTATTGATATACATATGGATAAGAACCATGTTGATAGATAAGTACCTACGATAAATCTTAAATACCTTGCATAATAGTAAATGTTAATAACTACATAGTAGGGAATAGAGAGAGTCAAGTAGAGCACTTTCTTTAGCCAAATGAGCCAAGAATGACATTTGATATTCAAATAACTACATTCGAAAACAATAGCAAGTTTCAAAACAAAATTAATAAATAAATCATTAAGGACTTCTATCAATTCGGTGATTATCATAAAAGTACAATCAAATAATCAAACACATATTATTGGACAATCAATAACAAATTGGTTATTTTATAAATGTATGAATAATTATGAAGACACTCAAATAACATAAAATGAGACCCTACAATACATACATGCATTAGAAATTGGGATTGGACAATCATGTCATTGTTAGAACCTAAACGACTAATTCAATTTACCTTGCCAAATAGTGATAAAGGTTGCGTTTTAAAATATGAACCCATAAGTAAGCTGAATTTGTTGGAGGTGATGTATTGTGGCATTGTTTTGATGTAGGTAGAGGCTAGGGATTGATTTTGGTGTAATTGATTGAAGTAAATGTCATCGTTTATTAATATGTTTCTTAAATAACATTTTTGAAAAGTTGGTTCCTAAAAACAAGATGGCGTTTCAAAATAAATTCCATAAATATCTTGACGAAATTTGAACAGGTATCTTGAATTTTTGATGACTTTCCTTTATTTATCAATAAGGGAATGCAATTGGTTGTTCTTGTGTACCAGGGGTTCGAGTAAGTGCCAAATTTTTCTTATTTAGTAGTGCTATGTCACATTTCCACCTCATCATATGATGCTCCATGTCATCATTAATGTGTCTAGTAAACATTAGTGATGTGTCAATGTAGTCTATATATGTATAGTATATATATATATATATATATATACATATATATATATATATATATATATATATATTTAATAATCTTGATTAGCTTTTGCCATATATTGATATTATGTTTGTGATCCAAACGTTGTAGGTTTTCATGCCGATTAATGAACGACGCTCATTGGTTTCTTGCCCGTTTGGAGATAGACACCGCATTGTTACCTTTTATGATAACGGTCAAACTTTTGAAGAGGAATGGCGAGAGTTTTATATCAAACTGAGGTTTGGCTATTTATTCATATGTCATAAGAATTAATACATAAGTTTAACCACTTTTAAAACATTAGTTTTTTAAGACAGGTGCTACTTTTGTCCACAGCTACAATTACCGAGGTCCTAGCACAAGCAAGTATTTTGAGAAGAAAGGCATTGATCCGGCTAGTTATTTCATTACATTTACTATCACTGAACAAGTACCGTAGGGATATTTGGTGATTGTGGTATTTGGGTATGTATTTTTTATACGCTTGGCTTTTGGTCTACCATTGGATGTGAAGGATCGTATTAGTGCAAATGGCTAGTTTTTTTTTTAAACACCGTGAACATTGGATGTGTTTAGCTATGTTCTATTTTTGTTGATGTATTACTTGAAACAAATTGATAACCATATGCTCCCTTGAATGGTTTTGTATTGAACATGTTGTATTATACTTGTGTTCAAGCTAAGGTAGTGACGTTGCAAATTTGTTTACTAGTAATATTTTTCTATAAAAATAAGCAAAAAAATATTAAACACACACCAAATTATATATATACAAAGTAGGCCAAACCCATGCATGCTAGTTTACAAGTATTGTCCATTCGGTATGCATTACTCAACATTACACACTAGGCGACTTTTTTTGGGAGAGTTTGACTATATCTTAGATATATCATTTGAGTATGGCTGTAATGTACTTTTTAGACACTTTTTAACTGTTCAATATTTTGTACCTTTTGTATATTTTGTACCTACTAACCAAAACTACCCCATATTTTATCTTACATATATTTTCGTTTTAGACTTCTACTAAATATGGCATCGAAAACACAGAATCAAAGGGTACATTATGAATTATGGTATCAAGAATCGCTGTAAGTTTGTCCATTTACTTTTTCTCTATTAAATTTTATTCAACAAGGATTTTGTTTTGCTGAATTATATCCATTGTTACAGAATGTGAGCAGTCAAGATCTTGGGTTTGATGTTTATCATGGCGGTCGTTTTTACCCTTAAGTTATTTATGTGGAGATGTTTTACATTTGAGGTTACCTAGGTTGAGTAGGTTATCGTATTCTCAAATATGTGACATGCTGTTGAAAGAAATTAAGGAGGATATTTGGGCTTGGTATTTTTGTCTTCCAAGTAGTAGTATGGAGCAAGGGTTGACCCTTGTAGAAGATGATAATGATGTCAAGAAACTGTATGACATGGCTGAGCTCCATGGTCTAGTTGAGATCTATGTTTGTCATCACCACGGTTCATTTAGTTACTTACTATCACAAGAACTTGTCTTTTGATTCCTCAGACGATGATCGGCGTTTAAAATTAAAAGTCACGAAAAGAAAAAAAAAGATGTCGATGCATTTCGTTTGAAGAACTAATGGCATGGGAAGAAGAGGAAAAAATTCACCAGCCTACCTTAGGACACCTTATATCAAGCCTTTTGTTGAAGCTAGTTTATTCAGAGGAAAGTCTGAATTTGGTGGTAATAATGACCTTGAATACATTCCTCCTTGTTTAAGGACTACAGTCCGACCTTATGTGTCGGATGACTTTGAAGATTGTTGGACACAGAACTCCACTGTTACCGAGTGTTTGTCAAACGAACGTGGATTCGAGATTAGTCCGTTAAGAGGTAAGAACCTTTTGAACGACTTTGAGGCTGCTGATAATCATGACCTTCAGGATCCACATTCTACTAGTTTACTCCCATCTATTCAAAACAACCCTTTAAAGTGTAAGAGGTTTTTTAGTGACATTGATGGCCTTCCTACAGTTGGAAGCTCAACTGTAGTTCAATATGTGTCCAAGAAAAGTCGTTTTGAAACTGGTACCTTGAAATCTAGGAGATTATTTGATGAATTTGAAGAAGTTGGTAGTAATCAATCTGATGATATGAAGGGTGATGAGGCAATCAGTTTGGTTAATGATCAAGTGATAGTTGCGATTCCACAGGTGATGGTTCCATGTCATACCCACCTCTTCGATCCAAGTAATTGAAGGTATTATGAAGGATACCATGTGGTAGTTATTTGATCTTCCAGGGTGGTATGTACCCTGTTAAACAATTTGTATTTTTGTTCCTTTCCTTGCATGATGACTAGTTAGTGTATGTTACAAACTACACTAACTAGTCATCATGATGAAACAATTTATTTTCGGTATGTGGTGAAGGCTTGTTAGTGTATGTTACAAACTAGTATGTGATGATGCTTCTACTACCATGTGTATGTTACATTGCAATTATTATGATTAAATATGCTGATGTCTATCAGCACAACTATCTCGATAACAAAACTACAACAATCATCTCAATAAATTGTTTCATAGATAAGATTTTCCACACAACCATTACATTGTTAAAATTTAGACTCATAACATTTATTATTGAACTATTACATCCATTCAAACGATCTGCTAGAACCACATCCTTCTTTAGTTGATTTCCTTTCCTTGAGTTTTTCGAAGTACTCTTCCAGATCTTTAATCCTTTTTGCCAATGCCCTAACTTTTTCTGGTGTAATGACATCTTGCTTCTCCTTACACGTAATATCACCATCTAGTGTTTTCTTCTCAGATAAATCTAAAGCCATTGTGGATTGTTGTATGTGTGCCATCAAATTGTCATCGCATCCTCTTTCTGTTTGGCACTTGTTCACAATTACCTTTTCCAGATAAGTTCAAAGCCATTGTGAATTGTTGTATGTGGACTATAGAATTGACTGTATTTATGCTTATTTTGTTGACTTGTGTTTAGGCGGAAAATTATTTTGGCGGATAATAGATAAGTGTATTTTTAACCGATATAGTATGAGCGACTTTTTTAAAGCGATTTATGAAACACTAAAACCTTATCTTTTAGCTATTTTGGGCAACTGTCAAGGTTCGTGATCCTTTATTGTCATGGTCCCCATATCAATATTGGTGTCTTTTATGTTTGAATATTCATCATCAAAATTTTAGCATTAACTAACCTTTACATGCTTGTAATTGTTTATAAGGTAATCATGGCCATCGAGTTTACAGTGCGACCAACGAAATTTTACCACGGGTTTCTTGAGCTTCCTCGATTTGCTGACCGTGCTTTCAATGGGAATCGTCATTTCTATTTAACTGGAATACAAAGACAACGGAAGAAAGTAAGGATTATTGCTCAGTTAGGAGGTCCCATTAGGATTGTAGGTAACAAATGGGTAGAATTTGTTCATGAAAACATGTATACGGATGTTCACATGTTACACTTTGTTCAAGAAGGTGATGAATTTAATGTCTTCGATTGTTCAATTTTTGTTATTTTCGCAACCTCATTTTAAATTAGAATCCCATATATTCCATAGGTATACGCTGGATATGATGAAAAGACAGAAGATTCAAGACCATCCAACTATTGAACACAAGATAAAATGTGAGTAAAACTCCTACTTACTAGGAAACTTTATTGAATAAAGTATGTTACTAGGAAAGCACGCACGATATAACACTAAGTACTTGGAAATCAGATACATTATAGCACTAAATTCTTACTAGGGGCATATAGTAGTCTTAGTTACTAGGATATCACATACGACATAACAGTTAGTACTTAGCATATCGCCAGTGCTTATAGCGGTAACGTACCCTCAAGCTTATGAATAAAGAAATTCTTGTTTCGAGCACTCAGCTCGAGTTCTCCTGCCAAGATATTCATTTGCATCACTTTGTGTTCACTAAGGGCCTGCTCTGCTTGGAAAGTCAACAGGTTTTTGTGGCACCTTCTTTCGCATAGTTGCCATCTCTTGAATAACGGCAGCCCTTTCACGATTAAGTCTAGCCAATTCTTGAGTTAGGATGTTCACCTTTCTTGCCAATTGAACATCTTCGATTGCAGCGATGCGGCGTAGTAAATCATCATGTCTGTCCAGTTGTTAGTGTTAGCAACAGCTCTTATCTCATCACATTTAGGCGCCCGACATTGTTTTTGCTTACTTATTTATGGAATGATGTTGTGTGAAAATATCTGTCCACATGCATACATTGACGTTACACTATATGCGACTCCTCTATGTTTTTATAGAAAAGAACAAAAAATGTGCACATGTTCAACAGTTTATTGTATAACATTCTCACAAAGTAACATAAAAAACAATAAAAGCAAGCCACTCCTGTAGCTATTATTATTCAAGTAACAAACATTGAAAATTCTAAATGACTGATAAGTTGTGCTTCCATTGTGTTAAAGTTCAAATTGAAGTACTATAAATCGTCCAAATGAACAACATTTTCATCCGGTTGTGGTGAATGTTGTTACTGAACGATGTTTTCAGGAGTAGATGATTCACATTTCCATACGAAATCATTGTTTGATTGACCACTTGCTTCTCCTGTTCGACCTCTACAGCGTCCGTGTCCACCGTGTCGTTCTTGGTCCACTGCTTCTTCATTAGTTGTAGGGGTGCACGATTGTGAGTTTCTTTTACGTTTCTGACATGTGGCATTAGTTCAAACAACCATATCAGTAATAACATTAAAAATTAAACACATTGAAATAAAATATAGAAACACACTTGCCTTGCTTGTCATCAACGGTTCAATACATGACTGTCTTGTGTGTCTGCCTTTCCACACACGCCACAGGTTTTGCTTCTGCTCTTCCCCCTGTGATCGGATACATTTCTTTTCTTTGGGTCTTCCAGGTTGTCGCTTATCCATAGCAGGAGGTTTTACGGTTTGCAAGTCATCAGGAGTACGCCACAAGGATACATCTTTTAGAGGATAAACCCTTGCTTCGTATGTATTTTTAGTGACGTTTTGTTAAACCAATCCATAGCCCAACCGCTAGTGTCATCATCCCTTCAAATCTAGACACAGCACAAATATGACCACAAGGTAGACCAGATAGCTGCCATTTGCGGCAAGTGCATTCTTTGTTGTCAAAGTCAACAATATGAACATGTTTCGGATCAGTGACTTGGTAAATCTTGTGCATCTCAATTCCGTTAACACCCCAATTAGCACTCTTTGCCATTCTATTGTTTACTTTTGCATTTGCCCATTCGCTAAGTTCATCAGTTGGAGCATCTGAAATAAAAAAAATAATAATACATTTTCATGCGACGTGCCAAATATGTAATAAACCAAGTATAATATACAGTTTTTTTAAGTTACCTTTGTATTTTGCTCGACGTTCAAAATACCATCTTTGTAGAAGCCTTCGGTAGTACTCCATTAGCTGGGTTATTGGAACCTTCCTAACATCTTTCGTTAAAGAGTTTATTGATTCAGCACTATTTGAGGTCAAATAATTGTACCTGTTTGCAGGCGTAAGCCGCGACCATTTATCAAATCCACTTCATCTTTTAGTTTTTATACACATCGTGTTTTAATGATCGAATCTCGAAATTGAAGCATCAAACTTCTGCTCTGTGTAAGCTTTGCATGTCCTCCAATATATAGCCTTCCACTTTCTAGTTTTCAAATTGCAGTTCATCATTAAATGCCGACAGCAAAAACCATGAAACGCGCTGGGAAAACGGGTACTACATGCATGTGCAATTGCCGGATGTCTGAGATGATGGCCAAATCTTTTACTTCACCAATGCATTCTTTAAGTTTGGTCAAAAACCATGTCCATGATTCATTGGTCTCACCTTGAGAGACACCAGTTGCAATAGGTATAATCTGGTTGTTGCCGTCCATCCCAACAACAACCAGATTCGTACCAAGGTATCTCCCTTTAAGATGTGCGGCATCAATGATTAGCAATGGTCGCATAAAACGTAAGAAGCTCCGGATCTATTTTAAAACAATCAGAAATTTGCTTAATTAATAAAATTTTGATAACAATGAAGGTATTAATCATAAATAAAATATAATAGAATTTATGAAAAACTTACAACAACACCGAAACCAATGAATACCATCTTAAACCGATCTGTCTCATCTGTCTCAATGTGAGTTCTGTCCCTCATTTTCCAACTTTAAGTTATAGCGATATCGGCAGCTGCTCAAAAGACTCTCTAGGACAACCGTTCAACAACTGTAATGCAATGTTTTTCCCACCCCAAGCTCGGTAGTAGGAAATGTCTACTTTCCAATCAACATTAAAATCGTTTTTTATGTCCGCACCGTATATACCGTTTGCAATTCCTCAAATTTATCAACAAGTATGTGACCCAATAATTTTCGGGTAGCATTTCGATGATTAGGATGAATTTTTGTTCTGGAACATGTATGAGAGTCGTTAATGGAAGTAACATAGAAGTATCGGCTAACAACACTTTTTTGCGTTAATGTACCGTTGCAACCTTCGACAAAACAAGCTACACTGTACCTTTTCTTACATGAGTTAGTAACTTTGTACTCAAACATATCAACCAACGCTTTTATTCCTATTGCATAAATGCATCCTTGCTTATCATCAAACCGACTACCCACCTTTAATTTAGATACTACAGGGTGTTTATGGTTACTTACCTTTTTAATTATGGGATCAGCTGAACTGGGTGGATCAGGGATATTTAGAAATGTTGTTTTCTGCCAACTAGAATGCACATCTACATTAACGTTTGCCCCTGCACCCTCGTTATTATGATCTTCAACTTTTGGTGTTTGAAAATCAGATTCTTGAGGCAACAAAGGAACATTAAGATCAATATCAAGAGTCTTAGAAGAAGTAGGCGGCTTTACCTCGGAAGATTTCTCGATAAGTTTGATGTATAGCAGTCTGGATCAGGTCTGCTTACACATATTTCATGAACGAAGAAAGAAACATCATCATCGTCACTCACATGAATTTTGGTTGAAGCGGACATGTAGTATAAACTGATGATCTTATCTTTAATCTGATATTTGTTAGTGAGATAGGTAATCAAATGTAGGTAGGTGATGTTAACTGGAAGTAAAACTCCACGAATTGATGTCTCAAAATCCAAATAAAGTTTGAATTTTTGGGAATTAGCCGAAGTCATTTTTCTGGTTTTGTGTTCGGGATTTGTGTTCACTGTTCTAGGATTGTACAAAACAATAAACAAAAAACTTCTGAAAATAGGACCTTTAAGTCGCTCAATATAAAATTCGCTTAGACTTTTCCCTCCACAATATTCATTACCCGCTCATTCACAAAGTATATTTCCGCCAAATAAGATGTGACTATACTATAAAAGCGTCAAGTTTACTCATTGGGTAAATAAAACAATGGCTCCCTCCTCTGCCTCTACCTCCAGATCCAATCGAAAGCCATTGGAATACTACATCAATGCTACACACTGCGAATGTCCAAAACCATTACCGGTGGAAGTACAAACCTCTTGGACACGGACTCATCCTGGTAGAAGATTCAAGGCATGTCCAATTTATGTAATATTATTATGCATTATACTTATTTTACTTGTTAGGTTGAATATGTGAATTTAACAAATTTTTATTTTAGGACAAAAAGACCAAATGTAACTTCTATGGTTTCCTAGACCCGGAACTACCAAGTCAGTATTACAAAGATTTGTTTTACAAGGAACATGAGGAAAAGAAACATTTAATGAAGGCGGAAAGAGTTCAGTCTCGGATGAAGTTACTGAGGTTTCAAACAATGATATCATGAAAGTGTTGGATGAGTTGACTTTTATCAAGTCAAGAGTGCAAGTTCATGACAAAGTTGTGTTGGTTTTCATTTGGTTGTTCTCTTCATCTGTAGTTTGGTTATGGTAATCTGTTTACCAATAAGTGTTATGCAATATGTATGTTATAGTCTTTTACCAATAAGATTGTATGTAGTCGTTTTTTCAAATCAAATGGATGTTTGTAAAAAACAAACGTTTTAGCAATTAACACAAAATGTTTGTTGCAAATCAACAGTATCACAACACGTATATTTGGATGGTATGCATGGGTGTTAGGAATATACCAAGTTGCGCTACACATACATGCATAAGAAGTTGTCTTTTGATGCCCTTCCAGACATCCAGTTGCGGTTACATTTGGTTGAACAACAAAAGTCTAAAACCACATACAAGCCATACCCAAAAGTACTCCACCAATGCATCTTTATTCATCACTTGTATGAACAGACATCTTATACTTCCAAAAGTACTCCACCATATGCTCTCGATACGCCAAAGCAACTTGAAGAGGGTCATCAACCTTCATACTTAATTTGTTACCCGCAAATTGCAAAAAATACATACCCAAACTCTACAATCACCGTATGCATTGGCTTGTATAGGGACATCATCCGCAACTCGAAATGTGATCTTATAATCAGAAACAGATATTGATTTAGCTTGAAGAACTTTACACAAGTTTAGATACTGTGGTAGCTTTCTCTCAAAAGTGACCCTCCATTTTAAATTCTTTTCTCTCGTCTCAGGTTCTGGCGTACCTAGTGTGTCATAAATTGTTATAACTCCGGTACGAATTTGCAACTCGGCGAGAAACCGTGGCACTCGACGTTAACGGAAGTATACCTAAATGTGATAAAATAATCCTTGTCATAATTCATCACATTTTTACCATGTACATATATTTACCCAAATATATAGAAGAAAGTATGGTCTTTATATACAAACCTTCTCAACACTAGACCATGGCAATGGATAGCGTTGACCAGTGGCGTAGTAGGCACGCATAGACCCTTCAAGGATAGAGGAAGAGAAAAATGGTCCAGCCATAGCCCAATCGGCATTGCCGGCCTGAACGCCACATTAGATCAACCCAGAGATCCAGATGCTGCAGAAAAATTTATAAGCAAAATACCGGTAAACTAATTCAAAAAAATCATGTTAGGTACCTCATATCCAAGCCATCCTTTTTTATTGCCTCTTCCATAACCCAACAAAGCCAACCAAAATTTTCGATCAACAACGATGTCGCCAAGACCCCAAGGAAAGCTATGCGATGACTTCAATTTTTTTTTTATAAAGGTATCCATACACGCTGGTTTAGTAATCTTGTTGATATCGCAACCTTCAGGACGTGACAGATCCTAAAATTTTTTAAAAACAAGATTAATGTATATGTCTTTAAGATGTCTGTTTGTAAATGTAGTTCTTCTATACCTCTACCCATGATTCCAACTGATTATCTTCACCAGGTGGTGGATTAATATCTTTTCTCAGTCTTTTGGAACGTCGTTTCGGCAACTGTGGAGTCGTAGGAGGGAGATTCACGTATGGTTCCTGCAAACACTTGCCCACCTGCTTTGTCCTTTTTGAGTCATCATCTTCTTTCAAAACAGGAGTACTCTCTTGGGTAACTTTCTCATCACTCTCTTTGGTAACTTTGGCCTTTCTAGTTTTCTTTATTGGTAGGGCATTATTACTTGCGTTTCTCTTCCTTTTACCCCGCATGAAAACATACTGTACAGAAAAAACTCATCATTGAAATAACATCAAACTTTTGAAGTACATGTGGTAACTTTAATGAATAATGTAGCTGTACCCAGTAGGCAAAGGCTTACCGGCTTGTCCGTCAGAGGTATGAATCATCTTCGTCTTGCCTTCACAAAGCATCATTATCAATTTTGTCTATTACCGCCTTGGTTGACAACTGATTTGCAACCGGTAACTCAACCCCGGTTTCTTTCTCTTTAACGTGGGCATCAACATTGTATGCTTCGTCCCCCATCCCTGCCATTTGTGACACTGCCTCACGATCATGAGAGTGTTCATCAACAGCATTGCAATTAACAATCACATTTTGATTAACTTGAACACCCTCTATAGTTTTATCATCAGCATTTAAAAGTACTTCATGATCATGAGAGTGTTGATCAGCAGCAGTGCAATGAACAATGGCATCTTCCTTACCGTGAACGACCTTTTGGACTTACCATCAACATTAAACACACCTTCATGAGCACTGTATTTCATGTGCTTGAACCGCCTCTCGGGTTTATCATCACCACTTAGCACCACCTCACTCGGTGTTTCGCCATCTTCATTGTTTTCAGTAGGTTTTTCTTCATCTATCCCAACCGTTTTGTCGTGAAGACAATACACAGAGAAATCATCTTCTAGCTCCACCTGTTCATCTAGCTGCATCTGTTTCCCCTGTAATTATACAACAATAACACATCTATATGGATGACCAACTATATCAAACATGTATAGATAGTGCGGGTGGAATTTATATATACGTACTTCAACAGCCGATTGAGAAAACGTTTCATTCAAATTAGGTAAATTCAAATGACTGGGATCATGATCTGGAATGTGATCATCTAACGGCAATGGTCCGTCGTGAAGACAATATTCCACGAGCTGCGACATAGTTGATGGAAAAGCGGCAGGGTCTATATAAGTAAGACCGACTTGTTCGTTTTCGGCATTTACACAACTCGATTTGTCGCCATTCTGTAGTTAACCAAACAGATTTAGGTATGTAACCAAAAAGCGATAAAATAAAAAGTACTACTAAAAGGAACATAACCTTATTATAATCAGCCGAATTAACATCACGAGAACGAAGATCAAAGAAACTAGAACTACCATTCCAGTTTTCATTATCAATGGGACTTTGTCCAGAACAAGCCTCATCCGATTTGCCGTGCGTATGAGTTGAAGTCTGATATTTAAAATATACAATCAATTATACTACTAAAGAAACCTGCTAGCAGTGGATTCACAGTGGTTTGATAGACACTAGCAGTGGTTTCATAGACACTAGCAGTGGTTTCATAGACACTAGCAGTGGTTTCATAGACACTAGCAGTGGATACATAAAATTTACAAAACAGCCCCTCAAGTGATAGATTAACAGGAACACGCTAGCCGTGGATTGAAAACCACTAGCGGGGGTTTGATAGACGCTAGCATGGATACATCAAATTTACAGAACACCCCCAACCGATACATTAACATGAACACGCTAGCGGGATTGAAAACCACTAGCAAGGGTTTGATGTACGCTAGCAGTGGATACATCAAATTAACAAAACAACCCCCAAAGTATACATTATCAGGTCAACTCCAACAAGTTTCTAAAAGAAGTTGTAATATAAGTCGTAATATACATTACCATGTTCACCTTTGGACGTTGTATCTTTAGAACTTCCTCAACAACGGCAAGTCTATTTTCAATTTCATCAAGGACTCCCACATTAATGTCTAGCTTGGTCGGGGTTGTATCTTTATTGGCTCGGGGTTGTATCTTTAGAGCTTCCTCTACAGCGGCAAGTCTATTGTTAATATCGTCAAGCTGATTGGAACTTTGACCTTTATCGATTCTTGCCACATCATTATTGAATATAGCCACATCTTTATCACCTAACGCCACATCTGTATCAGTTATCACCACCCCCTTGTGCACCTACAAAGCAAGATCGAAACAGAATGTGCAATGGTCAATTGTCAACGTGAATACAACCATGGTTTGCACAAACAGGCCAACTTACCTCATTAGTGGGATCATCACAGTAGACTAGCCAACTGTCTCAAATATGCATTACTTGGTGCAAAACATGGTTGTAACATTTCCGCATTTGTTGGAAGAAGATCCAAGACTGGATTAGAACCCTAGTAAACAAACAATTATAAAGTTAAAAACAAATATAACGAAGTCCTAACTTATTTGACAAATACAAACAAATGGAAATGCTTACAGGACCAAAAAGTTGGGCATAATGGCGTTTGGCAAATGTTTTACCCTTTGACCAACAAAAACAACGTGGTATCTTTGACGGGTCTTTGTTCCACCATGAACTGCTAGTGGGATAACTCTCAAGAATCCATATCTAAAATAAACGAAAATTATAAATGCATTGTATGAACGCTAGTAAACAAAACTGACATGTTCATAAATGTAATACACATCTAACCTTAAAAGCCAAGAAAAAGCCAGAAATATTATATGTTGCAATTGTAGATGGGTTTTGTTGCAATTTCTCTCTCAAGTGAGCATTGTAATGGCGGGGTACCACATTGGCTAAATTTTGTAAAACGGGTCCACAAGACCTCTCCCCATGGATATGCATTCCATGCCCCAAAATCCTCAACTAATTGCAACAAATGATTGTCAACAATGTACCAAGGTCCACGACCTATGAACACGACCTCAGCGACTAGCAATAGACATACCCTTTACCGCATCCTCGGTGATAACTTTGAAAAAACCGTGTCATTCCCAAACAAATCTAAAAGCTCAATCCATTTTACAGTTACCTTTCTTATTAATTGTTTTTCAGGAAAGACACGCAAAGCAAAAGGACTTCGAGCAATTTCTACAGGGGAGGCAAGCGACCAAAACGAAATCCAGTCATCAATAGAAACTGTTCCCGACCAAATTTCAATACATTGTTCCCAATTTTGTATAAAATGGGGGACAAGAATCAACAAGTTTGTCGATATATACCGGTGTTGTAAACGAAATTAACAATATGATTGCCTTTACCTAGGTCAGAATATCTAACCATGGCCCAAAAGTTGCTCTGAACGACCTCATTCGATCTGGATTCCTTGACAATTTAGACTTAATTTTCGAAAACAAGTGTACCTTGGAACGAACAGTTAGCTTAGCATCAAAATATTTGGGAATGTCAGCCATTTTCGAGTTTAATTTACTGAATAATTAGGGATTGATTTAGGATTTCACAATTTTCAATTGTGTTTTTTCTGGTAGTAGTGTTGGTTGTGTGTGTTTGTATTTGGGTTAAAAATTTGAAAACAGGTAAAATTTAAAAAAAGTTGTAAAAGTACTTTTGAAACAGTACTTTAGGTAATGTTAATGTACACAAAATAGTCGCTTATGTTTTTACGCTTAAGTCGCTCAACCTCGGGAAAGAACTAAATGTATAAAAAAATATTTTTGTATCTTTGACTTTTTGTAACTAAAGGACAAAACCAAATTTCGCTAGATTCTAAAACGGTCGCTAGATTCGATTTGGAAAATCATAGCTGTAAAAGTCAGAAAAAATGATTGGGTACACAAACTTCAAAGGACACTTGTCAAGCTTATATGAAAAGTAGAAAAGTCGCAAGTCTCAAAGTCTGTTTTGGAAATACCCAAACTTTTTTCCTAAAAAGTGATGACACCTTGAGCGAAAAATGCATTCTTAGAATTTGCCCTAAAAACAAAACAAATGAATATTATAATAGCCCCTGAGGTTATTGGTCATTGCAAAGTTAGTCTTTAACGGTTGTTATCTAACAGCCACGACGTAAATTTGTAACGGAACAGTAACTTCAGGGGCTGTTTCTGTACAAATATTAAACAGAAACAGCCCCTAAGGTTTACTTTTATTTTCACTGTTAGTCACTAAGGACTAACTTTGCAACAAACCGTCAATTTCAGGGACTAAAAAGGAAAATATTATTGCTACAGTACAAAACAGTGCGAAACAGTGTCTGCTACAGTAAAAAACAGTGGGGAATAGTACGTGTACTATTCATAAGAAATTTACGCTTTTAGTCCCTCAAGTTAGCTGTAAATCGCACCATTAGTCCCCCGTTATCGACCTTTTGCAAATTTAGTCCTTAATAACAAAAAAAAAATTATAATATATTTATTTCGACTTAGATTAAACACAACATTCTCGCAGCAACGCGCGGGTGCCCCCGCTCGTTAATACTAATGATCATGATTTATATTGAATTTAGTGGAGAGAATATAAAAAATTCTTAAGTTAAATATACTTTCTTTAAATATTAAAAAGTATTATACTCTTGATCTATGCGTTGTCTGGTTTAAACGCTCGAGAATGAATAAATCATTTGTTTAATATTTATTCAATAGTAGCGTGTATTAGCGCATAACATTGAAATTTTATAGGGGTAGAATGTTATAGTTGTGACATTGTTGTTAAGTATTCGTGTAATGTGTATGCATTTGTAAACAATGAGAAAATACGGATCATGATTATAAGTGATATTGGAATGAATATGTAAACAATAAAAAATTATATATAAATAGGTTGGGTAAAAACAATTAATAAATGCATAAATAAAATATTACAATAATACTAACCTCATTTTGGTTACAAACCTGTTGAACAACATCCACAATATTTGAATAACTAATTTTTATCAATCAACTAAGAAGGTTGGGTAGTGGCAGACCCAGAACCAAGAGTTATCAGATTCATTTTATGAAAAGTAACAAAAATCGTAAACCAAAAATTAAAGATCGGGTTTATTTTAGAAAATCAATATATTTAACATAATTTTAAATTACACAAGAAAATTCATGGGGTTCCCGTGCACCCTCAAGAACCCCTCTCGGTCCACCCCTGGGGTTTGATGTCAGAGCACAAAACCCACGCCATTCCCACGTTTCCAACCCAATGGCGTCGCCGTTCCAGCGTTACCACCCCCACCGTCATTTCCAGCGTGAATTAACTGGCACGATGCCATTTTGAACCCAACAGCTACAAATGGATACTTTTCAATTTAATTGTATTTTAAACTAATACCCAACCATTTTTACACAATATATAAGCCCCTATACAAAACTAGTTTTACACACAAACTAAAATTTACTTTCATTTCTTTACACATAAGCTAATATTCACTTTCAATTCCACTTTCAAAAAATTGTCTTAACAACCAAATGATCCGTGTTTCAACAATCTTGTCGGTATGTCACAACAATCATCTTTGTCAAAGCCTCCTAGACCTTCCTCCGAACACTCTATATCTTCCTCACAACATCCCAATTTTCATCCGTTTGGTAGCTAATACTCGATACCAGCATACATCCCCGAACAACTATTTCATCAACAACAACTACTTAACCAAAAATTTCAAATTCTTCGACAAAATCCACCATAATTCCAACCATCACTACAAACACCACCACCACCACCACAATTCCAACCATCACAAGAAACCCGCGAAGAAAAGGAAAAAGACCCGCAAATCATATCAAAATCGACATACCCGACACAACTGAGGAACCTACATGACCTCATAGTCGTTATTAGCGGAGTGTTATGTTGGCCTCTCCGAGGATCTCAAACTCGGAAATAACCAAAAGGATGAATCATTTTGGTCAAGGTTCTTTACGAGTCCAACAAAACTTCTATACAAAAATGTACCAAGGATATGTTGACGGAAAAGTGGGCAACTATAACAACCCATAAATTTTCAAGTCATTAATTAATCGTAAACAAGAACTAATTCATTTTGAAAGTTTATTTAATCATTTCTCTCGCGATATATTTTTTTTATTTTAATTAAACGATATAACAACGGAATCTAGTCGTCAACCAACAATATGGGAACTCACGTCTTAATTTCCACTCTATTTTGAACTTGTTGTGTCTCATTTTATACAACCAAACACAATAAACACAAGTATGCATTTTTAGGTGTATGCATTTCGTTTCTATTTTAAACACATAACATGAATTATATATATATATATATATATATATATATATATATCACATACGTATGTCAATTGGTCTTGGAACCAGATCCCAAGAGTCATGTAGACGGTATTGGAGAAGTTCCTCCAGCATCGCTTTTATCCATGTGTTTTCTGCCATTGCCTCCCGAATGTTCTTTGGTTTTTTTTTGTTAATTGAGCAAAGGTAAATGTACAAGTCGCAGTATGTGGCAAGTAGGCATCTCGTCTGAATTGGCCTTGAAGGTTCACCAATAACTTGTTCAATTGGATGGTCTTTTGTCCACTTGAGTGTAGAATGATATCGTGGATTTAACATATGCGAGTTAGATGGTTCTTGTAAGCTTGAAGATGATTCAGCTGATTAAGTAGCAAACGGGTTTTTGAATACATCTTCATCTAATGTTGCATCGTTTTGGTTTTGTGTAGGTTCATCTTGAAATGATATGTTTTGGTTTTGCTCATCAACTGTTGGTATAACGATTTCAAGAGTTGGAGTTGTTGGAGTAGATGTAGATGATGTTGATGGAGTTGGTGCATTGGTTTCGACTGTGGTAGATGCATCTTCTGTTGGTGGTGGTGGTTGATGATTTTGAGCGGGTGCAACGGAATGATGGTTTGATGCATTTTTCGGAGTTCCAACATAGTATTCATCGAACATTAACTCAAAGAAATTCTCCCATTCTTGTTCTGAAGGTTTTTCAAATGAAGTTGATGGAGCTCTATGGGTACGAGTCCTGAACTGATGTGTCCAGAAATCTGCGGGTTAGGTTCGGTCCTAATTTGTTTTGATTAGAAACCATCGGGTTAAGCGCGGGTTCTAGAGCGAGTCTCTCAGAAGCCATTTGTGAATGTTCATCAAAATCCACATTCATCGTCTCCATTATCTTCCTAGTTCTTCTGTTATACACCCTGAATGCCCTCGAGTTATCTGAGTATCCAATGAATATTCCAATATCACCTTTAGCTTTCATTTTTCCTAGATCTTCTCTGTCGTTCGTCGGATAGCACAAAGCGCTAAACACGCGAAGGTAAAAGATATCAGGTTTTCTGTTATTAACTAGTTCATATGGGGTTTTATTGAATCTTGGATGGATTAGGGATCAGTTCTGATTGAAACAAGCAGTGGCAATAGCATCAGCCCATAGAAATAACGGTGCACTAGAATAAATTAGCATTGTGCGAGCAACTTCCACAAGAGTTCGATTTCTTCTTTCAACTACCCCATTATGCTGTGGAGTTATAACAACTGATGTCTGATGTGTGATTCCAACATCTTCAAAATAAGTTCTTAACTCCTGATTTGTAAATTTTGTGCCATTGTCAGTTCTTACTATCCTTACTGGAGCTTGTAAAAGTACTTGAATACGCTTCAAAAAGGTGATGATGGTGCATGGTGCTTCATCTTTTGACCTCAGAAACTTAACCCATGTATATCTTGAATAGTCATCGACGATAACAAGAATATACTTTTTCCCATTAATACTTTCAAATCTCATTGGGCCACATAAGTCCATGTGCAACATATGCAACTTTGCTTCCGAACTGGGTATGGATTTTGGTTTATATGATGCTTTTTTGCTTTTTCCTTGTTCGCATGATGGACATAAGTGATCCTTGGTTTATTTGAACTTGGGAAGTCCGTTGATGATGTTGTCTTTGGCAAGTTTGTTGATTGTGTCGAAATTGAGATGGGATAATCTTCTATGCCACAACCACGACTTTGTTCCAGATGCTCGTGTCATAAGACATATTGGTGATGAAGAGGCCATTTGGTGAATGTCGATAGCATACAAGTTTGTGTCACGATTCCCAGTTAAGAGATCAATGCCATCCAAGTTTCTAACGAAGCATGTATTTCTCCTAAATGCAACCTCTAAATCTGCATCACAGAACTGCCCGACTGAAAACAAATTGTGTCCCAACCCTTCGACATAGAAATTCATGGGAACCGTACGCTTTGGAAATGATCAGTATACCCACTAAAAATATTTCCGAACGGAAGATCTCCATAACCCCATGATAGCTGCTACATGATCATTTCCAAAGCGTATGGTTCCCATGAATTTCTAGAAGAAATTGATCAGCAGCTTCAGATTCTCAGTCATGTGCTTGGAGCAACCCGAGTCGACGATCCAAAGACATATTTCGATAACCTGCCAAGAACAGAAGAATATTTTTTTGGAAATTGTTTTGATTTTGGTTCCTTTGGGTTAGAGGTAAAATCTAGATCACTCTCATAGAAGGTTTCTACTGGGTATACTGGTTTAGCATGCATTAGACCATTCTCGATTGTGAACATTCTACCCGTAGGTTTCCAAATATCATTCCGAAAGGAAAAACTATGCTTCTTATCTATAGTGTAAGACCTAAATCTTGCAACTAGACTTCCTATTGATTTAGCATAAATTCTTTTTGGAACGTTCTTCTGAACAAGCTTACCATTCACATTCTTAGAAACACAATCATCTTGAACATCATTGTAGGGAATTATATTTTGTAAAACAGATTTATGTTTGTTTAAGTCTGTTTAGGATAAATTCTTGTAGTGTTAGTGGTTAAGTCTAGTAAGCCAAAATTAAGTCTGTTAGTGGTTAAGTCTGCCAGTACTAATGTAGTTAAATCTGGAAGAACTAATAGTTGGTTGTTAAGTCTATTTATGATAAAACAGAATAGTTTGTTAGAGTTATATTAGGAATAGATATGTACGCGTAGAGATATCTTAGGAAGAGATATCTTTACCCTTCTACAAGTTTTGTAGTCAATTAGGGTTTCCTTATTGTATAAAAGGACACCTAAGGTATTAGGTTAAAGGCACGAGTTGTAAGCCTTAACCTTTGAGCAAAGTAATTAATAGAAAATGCGAAGTTAGTTTATTCTTGTGTTCTTCAAACTTTGTGTGTTAAGATTCTGCATTGACACATTAAGATCTTGTTAAGAGTTCTTCACATAGTGAATTTGGATTTATTCAATTTTACTATAAGTCATTCAAGGCTACTTAGATCCATAAACTTTGGGACCTACAAGTGGTATCAGAGCCTGTAGAAGGACTCTGCTCTTGAAGAAACACAAAAATAAACACTCATTCCAACCAAAAAACATCAAACATGTCTGAGAAACTAAGTGAAAAGGCAACTGAAACCTACTCTGAACATCACAGTGATGAAGAATCCAACCATGAAGAAGGAGCAGACAACTCTCAGCCCAAACCACCCCAAATCACAAACACCACAAACATCTCCAACATGAAGCTTCCACCACTGAAGAAAGATGAATATGACATCTGGGCTATGGAGATGGAGCATTACTTAGAATACACAGACAATGAAGTTTGGAAGGTGATACAGAAGGGAAACTCAGATGACACTTATAATGTGTTGCCACCTATCACTACTGCTGAGATCCTTACTGTAGAGAATGAGAGGAAGGCTAAAAGCATCTTGCTAATGGCACTTCCCAAGGAGCATATCAGACGTTTTCATGGGTTGAATGATGCAAGGGAAATATGGGAGGCAATCAAGTTAAGATTTGGAGGAAATGCCAACTCCAAAAAGATGCAAAAGGCTGTATACCAACAACAATTTGTGGCCTTTACTGTTTCCAGTTCTGAAGGATTAGAGAAGGGCTATGATAGGTTTCAACAACTTCTGTCACAACTGAAGGCCCATGGTGCTGGTGTTTCTGATGAGGATGCAAACCACAAATTCCTCAGGTCTTTGCCAAAAGAATGGTCAAGTCTGGCAATGACCATGAGGACAAGACCTGAAATTGACACCAAATCAATTGATGATATGTACAACAACCTAAGGGTTTTTGAACAAGAGATCAATAATGTGTCAAAACCATCCTCTTCTAGCTCTTAAAATCTTGCTTTTGTATCACATGGCAAGAACAGTACTAACCAGGTTAAGTCTGGTAGTAGTTATAGTACTTCTTCAATAAGTACTATAGAAAGAGGGGCACCTGCTATAGTTGCTGATCAGGTTATCTACTCTCTCTTTGCTAGATCATCAGAAGAAATAGATTTGCTCAATGAAGATCTGGAGCAGATCAATGATGCATATATTGAAGAGATGGATATTAATTGGCAGATAGCCATGATAGCTATCAGGATGAACAGGTTCTTTAAGAGACATGGTAG
Source organism: Chrysanthemum makinoi (assembly GCA_910596185.1). NCBI lineage: Eukaryota > Viridiplantae > Streptophyta > Magnoliopsida > Asterales > Asteraceae > Chrysanthemum > Chrysanthemum makinoi. Next base: position 186,219,969 of record OU343221.1, read on the forward strand.
AAGAGTCTTTATGATCCAAAGACTCTAGTTGACTTTGATAAAAAGAAGCTTGAGCGCTATAACTTTCATCAAACTTGGCACTTTACAAGGGAAAGTAAGGCTCCTAGTGCAACTGATAGGAAAAAGGAGTCTCCCTATCAGAAAAAGGAAGATGAGAAGAAGAAAGATCAAAAGGTTGGGCTGCTGACCATGGATGGAGGTGCTATCAATTGGGGAGAACATGTTGATGAGGAGTCTACCAGTCACTCTGATTTCATGGCCATTGACTCAAACAGTGAGGTATCTTTATGTTCAAAACTATGTGTTGATTCATATAATCTTATTAAAACACAAAGTGATGAGCAATTAACTCAGTTGAGAGAACAAGAAGTTCAAATTCTAGCTTATACCAATGCTGTAAAAACCTTATAAACACAAATTTCAAACCTTTAAAAGCAAAATTCATCTCTAAATGAGAAATTAATGTTTCTAGCTAATGATGATTTTGCTAAGGATGAAAAGCTAAGAAAATATAGAAGAATATGTATGAAAGCTCAACAAGAAAGAGATGAGTTAAAGAAAATAGTTAAGTCTTGGGGAGAGTCTTCTAAAAATCTACACAAGTTAATTAATTCTGGCATGAGCTCCAACTGTAAATTGAGTCTAGGCCATGAGATTAAATCAGATAGTGAGGTTTTAAGTTATGAAGAAGAGATGAAACCTGGTATTTTTGGTAGTTCAGAAGAAGACTATGTTGGTAAACCACTTTATAATTGATTTGTTAAAACTAATAATTATAAAGGAGTTCCACCACCACTTAATCAAGACTACACACCTAAACCTGAACAAAAGTTTGACGAGTCTTTATTTGATTACAACAAAATGAAAAATCTTGAAACAATTGCTTCTCAAGACTATTCCATTGAATTTTCTGCCTGTCAATTCCATGACAGTAAAGGATTCTGTGAGAAAAGTCCTGGAACCAGTGTCTCAGAAGACAAAACCAGTGAGTATTCCACCTGTCAATCTAATGATGGTGAGGGATCCATTGAAAATATCTCTGAATGTTCTCTTAAGCTTAAGTCTGAACCCATAAAGATTTATAAACCAGTTTTAAACAACAAGACTTATGTGCCAAAACAAGCTGAGTCTGTCAAAACTTGTGTGTCTAAACCAGAAATAGTTAAACCTAGTTGTGTCCAAACTCCTAGGCAACACGTCAAACCTAAGACACCTAAAGTAGGCAGAAAGAACTGGAATGGGTTAATGCAAAGAGAATTTGAGGATGGATACTCTTTCACAAAGAAGAGTTGTTTTGTGTGTGGTAGCCTAAGTCATTTGATAAGAGACTGTGACTATCATGAGAAAAGAATGGCTAAGGAGGCTGAGTTAAAAAAGAAAATGGTTGTAAACACTGGTAATGGGTTAGTAGACCAGTGTGGAATAATACAAATAGAATTAACCATGCAAATTAGTTTATCACAAGACAAGTACCTGTTAATACTGGTAGTACTTCTGTTAATTCTGTTAGGCCAAAAGTGGGTACTGGTGTACAAATTAATTATGGCAGGCAAAACATTAATAATGGAAACGTGTCTAGGGTTAATACTGGTCGTGTTAAATCTGGTCAAGCCAAAGTTAATTTTGGGTATATGAATGTTAAAATCAAAACCTACCAGTCCTTCACCCAGTCCCAAGTTTAGAAAACCACAGGTGAACCAATTCAACCAAAGACTTCATTATGGTTCACATTCACCTGTGAGATGACCCATAGTTAATAATACAGCTCAAATATTTCAATCTTATGTTGCAATGGGTAATTGGGGGACTATTGTGAAGCCCTTAGCAGGTTATACTTGGAGACAGACCAAACCACACTCCAAGAATAATAGTGGACCATCTTCAGCTTATACTTTGAATTCTCAAGGTCCACAAGGTAGAACCAAGCCTCTACAGGCCTGGGTCCCTAAGAAAAACTAATTTCTCTTTTTGATATGCAGGAACATCCACACCAAAAGCTAGGAAGCAGAGGAATTGTTGATAGTGGATGCTCTGGGCTTATGACTCGTACAAGGATCACTTGGAGGAGTTTGAGGAAGGCCAAGGAGGTTCTGTTACCTTTGGTGGTAGCATAGGCTACCCTATGTGTGGAAAACTAAAAGGGGGTTGAATAGTTTACCGTTTAAAGATATCTTAGTGAAGAATAGACAATATGCAAGCAATATATAATGAGTAAATAAGGAAAGAAACAATCAAACCATGACAAGTTGTTTATAGTGGTTCGGTCTACAAGGACTCTTTTTCCTTGCCCTACTCCACTCCCCGAGTCTCCAACACGAGAGTTATCTTCACTAATCAACAAGCTCCTTTAACCGGCGGAGAAAACCTTTACACGTCGCTTACACAATATTTCCGACATAAAGCTAGATGTCGAGTTCTTTTACAAGGGTACAACCACTCCCACACACTATGTATTTTGAGGACTAAAATTCTAACCACTCACACTCAGAGGTTTAAGATGGTTTGGTACAACAATGATAATATAAACAATACTAGATCATACAACAACAAAACAAACAAGCCTTCCAACTATTTGTTGAAGCTTGATTATGCCTTGATCTTCTTTGCTACAAAAGAGGATCACTAGAATGAAATGAAACTGAGTTAGAAGTAATAGAGAGAAGGAATGTATGTGCTTATGCTAGAAAAGGATGAGAAAATAACTTGGGTTGGCTTGCTATTTATAGGCTAAAGTGATCTACAGTGACCACGGACCACAGAACCAAAAAAGGGTTCCGCCCGTGTATGTTTTTGGTTCCGCTGGTCTGACAGCAAGATTACAAAGATCTTTCCAAAGTCAACCAAATCTAACCAATATCATGTAAGATATGTAGAATCCAAATCTAAACAAAATATTATATGAAATCTTCTAGATATTTCAATGTGAAGCAAGCCATGATGTGATATGTTGTTTTCTATTTTTAGAATTAATATGTTAAAAGTAAATACATATGTAATGTTGTGTTTAAGAAACTAAAACATACTTGTTCTAAAAATGTTGACACACATTACGGTTTAGAAAGATATCAAAGTTAATTGATACAAGATTAATCAAAATGTAAATGCTTAAGTGATGAAGACTTTATTTAAGGAAAGCTTGTTTAATATCTATTAATCTTGACAAGCTTTATACTTTACAAAAATGAAATTCATTTTTGTCGTTAACAAAACTTAGGTAAATATCATAAAATATAAATAACGTTTAATGAAGATATTTGTATTAACAATCTCCCCCTTTTTTGTTGAGGACAAAACATAAATTTTATTTTTATCAAAGATGTAAAGTTGTACAAGAGTTATAAAAATATGAGATTAATTAGAACTTGAAAGAACTCGTAAGTTAGATAAAGTTGATAATTAAAAGCTTATTTTATCTTATGACTAGTTTGTCCAATTATTTGGTCTTAAAAAATTTTGACTTTTTGTAAGTCAAAGCATCATGTTAACTTTTTGAAAGTCAATGGCCCACACTAAGATATTGCTAGTCCCTAGCAATGTTTTGAGAAAAATTTAATGGATTTCATCTCTTTACAAAAAGCCATTACTTCTGGAGTAGCCAAATGTTTCAGTTCAAGTAAGAACCTTGGTACACCGATAACCAAATGATTTTGAGCAAATCACCAGCTTTCAACGGATTTGATTTGTCTTTACCAGAAGCCGTTTGCTTCTGGACTAGCCAACTCTTAGATAAAATTATCAGTATTATCTTTGGTGAGTCGATTACCAATTATGGTTTTTCCACTGCCTTTACCACAAGCCATAAACTTGCGGGCTAGCCAACTCTTCACTTTTAAGGATATGGTGAGCTGAATACCATACAATTTTGGGCAAATTGCAAGCCGTCAACGGATTTGAGATATCTTTACCAAGAGCCGTTTGCTCCTGGATTAGCCAATCCTTTTGTTTATTAGACATGGCGGACTGATAACCATAAGCTGAGTAAGTGCAAAACACTTACTCCAAAAAAATTTTGGCCAAAAATGGGGGAATTGGGTGGTATAATTACATGATAAAATTCGTGAGGATTCCCCCCCACACTAGAAATGAATATTGCCCTCAATATTCAAAGTACCGGCGGTTATGCCGAAACATAGATCGTAAAAGGGAAATACTACGGCCATTATTTGATTTTTTTAGAAAACTTATATACAACATGTGGGGCAACTCCCCCACACTAGGGTGGTAGAAAATAGAAAGAAGTCAGAAATATGGGTGAAAACCCATATCGTGTGCTATTGTTTTTGATTCCCGAGTCGCTAGCTTGACTCGATCCCCACATTCATTTGTTCATGGGGAAGTAAGTGGAAGAGACAATCTCCATCGGACTTTCATTCAAGATGTTTGGATAAACATTGAAGTACGCGAAAGTTCCACACCGATGAGATATAGAGAGATCCGGCTCACAAATAATAAATGAAAATGCCGGGGTCAAAGATAGTGTCTTCATTCCCGAAGGAGTGAAGATGAAGAGAAATCACAAGATATTTGAGGAAAGGAAGAAAGATTTTGATAACAATCAGGATCCATTCTTCATCCTCAAACGTAGACATATCGGGAGGAAGGGTGAGGGTAGTATCATTAATAGGCAAACTCGTATGATAGAGTACACCTTCCTCCGAGCCAATATCATCCTCAAGATCAAAATAGAAATGATCATGTTCCGGAGGAGATATGTCATGAGAGAGTTCACCGGAGAACTCTTCATGAAGAGAATCATTCACATGAAGTAAATCTGTGAATTCTTGTTCCACTGTAGACTCATCACTATCCTCAATCTGAGTATCAAAGAGTGGATTCTCAGAAATTAAAGTGAATTCAGAGTCGAATTCAAATAGAGGATTGGTGAAAGTAGCTTTGAATGTTTCGGGAACAAAGTGATCAACATTCTCTATTGGACTGTTAGGGTGAGAAGTGAGTGAACGATCATTATCAAGGAGACTTTCAGTCTCTCCCAGATCGGCTCCGAAATCAAAGGGATCATCATCACTTTCCGATGAAAGTGGACTGATGTGAGTGAGTTCATCGGTGAACTCCTCAAGAACAGGATCAGACTGTGGGAGTGATGCCTCAACATACTCGATGTTTCCATAGGAAGCACAATCGTCGCTAAGATCCAAGAAAGTTTCAAATTGATCTTTTGAACACTCAAGAGGGGAAAGAGAATCACACATATGGTCAAAAGTTCCCTGTGACTCTCTCGGGATTGGGACAAGGTTCTCAACACTAGACTTTATGAATTCGTCCGATTCCTTTTCAGGAATAGTGCCAAGATGCTCGTCCCCCATGTTCAGAGAGTGAGTGGGAGCTTCGGGTGTGATAGCAGTTGTTTGAGATGGAATCTCAACTGCTGGGATATCAACCGACCGAGGGAGTTGAGAAATAACATTCTTAAAAGAAATACTCTCCTCGTCATCATCATACATAGCTGCCTTAAGAAATTGGGAACGCCTTAGAGCTGCTTGCTCTAGGACTAATAATTCTTCCCTAGATTTGCGAGCCTCTCGTTCTTCTCGTTCTTCGGCTAGCAATTCTCCCATGGTCTTTTCACCACTCACTTGATTCTTAAAGTTACGAATCATATCATCAAGTGTTTTCATTGCGGTTTCAAGATCTTGGGAAATTTCTTGAGACAACGGCTCAGGTGGAGTTTGAACCGTATGGTGCTGTGGAGGTTGGAAATTGTCGAACCTGTGAGAGTCATGATTGTTACAAGGAAATGGATTCCCTATTTGACAATCAGAGCTGAAATGGGGACCTCCACAAGTACTCACAACAAAGAAAACTGCTGAATCGACTGGTGAATTATATGGATATTGGTCATAACCAAAGTTCGAGCATCACGGAAAATTGTTTATAGACAAACGTGTTTCCGGATTGACACTCAAATCCTTGGTGAGGACCTCCACAAAATTCACAGCAGTTATGTTGGTTATATGAAGATAGGTCGGGTTGTGGTGGGTAATTGGAAAAGTTTGAGGGGTCGTTAAATGAGTTCTGATTAGGATCATAATCAAATGAATTCCTCGAACCACAAAACAAACAACTCCCGTTACGAATATCATTACCACACTGTACACACGTACACCAACGACAGGGTGAACCAAAAAGAGGCTCACCACAACCGACACAAGGAATAAACGATTTCATTTGAGAGTTACGAGAAGGAATCGGTTTATTCAAAGAATCAACAAAACCAACATGGTGATCCGAATGACTATCAAGTCTCGAAGAATATTTTGAAAAATCCGGAGGTGGGACTGTTAGGAATTAGAAATTCCCGGTATTAAAGAATCGGTCACCTCAAGTATATGTAATCGTTAGAAAGCTCGTAGTCATAGTAATATTTAGTTAAGTAGTATTTTGTTAAGTAACACCGTGGAGGACGGACGGGTCTTTACCCACTGTATGCCTGATCCACAGCCCGTTGTGTGGCGATTTATGTAAGACTATAAATACTCTCTACCTCCCAAGGTAGAGAGTTGGAGCTCATAATAATATCTTTCACTTTCTCTCACTAAGTTCCCTAAACCTCTAACTTTCTCTCTCTAGAATTCCACTTATACGCCCACTTGTGTTAATGGTTTGATGTGTTTGTGAAATCCAATAACTATCAATTGGTATCAAGAGCCATGGTTAGATCATATCTTGCACATCTTTGGATTTCTAGTGGTATTTAGGTGGTTTTTGAGTTTGAAAAAGTTTAGTGGTTTGTGCATCATTTGGTTGATTTCTTGTGTTAAAGTTTGGATTTTGTTAGTAATTTTATGTTTAGAATCATCACAAGTGTGTAGGTTTTCATTTGGTAAGCTTGAATCATCTTAGTTGGGTTGTTTTTGGATTGAAAAGTGATGTTTATGTGGTTTTTTCTTGCTAGCGACTTAACACACGGAATACTTTCTTGCTAGCGACTTGCTTTACAAATTTGTAGCGAGTTACAGTTTTAGACCTAGCGACTTAGATCTAGCGAGTTACAGTACAAGTAGTGGACTCTCCACTACGGGTAGCGACTTGGTGGTAGCGAGTTGCTCTTTAGCGACTTGTATCTTTAGCGACTTGAGTAGCGAATTGCTGCCAAAATTTTGCTAGCGACTTGAGCCTTAGCGAGTTACTACTTAGCGACTTGCATTTGTCTGGCGACTTGGGACTCTAGCGACTTAGTGGTGTAGCGAATTAAGTGTTAGCGACTTGGACCTTAGCGAGTTGCTCTTTAGCGACTTGACTGTGTAGCGACTTGGTGCTTTAGCGACTTGTGTCCAGCGACTTGGGTCCTAGCGACTTGGTCTTAGCGACTTGGTTCAAGAATTCTTAGCGACTTGTTGACTTTTCCCGACAAAACTTCAAACGGCTATAACTTTTGATCCGTAACTCCGTTTTCAGCGTTCTACCCATCAAAACGACCGTGAGAACGAGGAGAATGTCACGCCGAATGAACTACGTTCGAGGGCTAAATCCGCTCTGAACAGAAGTTATTGAGGTTTTTATGTTTTTAGACCTAAAATTCTCAGGAAAATCGTGCAACAACCAACCCAAATCACAACCAAACAACATCTCTGCTTATCCCACAAACAATCATAAGTCCTAACACACAATTGTCTATCATTGTGTCGATCCATCATTCATCTTAACACATTCCATTGGTCATTGCTTAACGGTTTGGTCTTGATTTTAGTAAAATCCCGCGAAAGATTCTATTTCTCGGTTTAAATCATAGACTTGTAAAATCCGTGCATTCCACCACATCATGTCTTACTCTACTTACTCTACTGACCCGATGATTTCGAAGTGCTTAAATTGTGTGATGCTGTGGACAATAATGTTAATGATTGCTACACTGAACGATTAAAGATGTTTGAATTAAACAATGAGGATGTGAAATCTTCATGTTCTGAGTACAATGAGAATGAATTGCACCTGCTAGAATGCCATGCAAATGGAATGCAGCATTGAGCCCTATCAGCTACTTCATCCGCACCTCATACAACTGTTATCCATAGCTGGGGATCGAACATGTAGTGCTCTTTTCCGCCAGGACTTACCTACATTGACAAGAAGCTTGCTGTTGAACTTAGAACATTTAAAGTTGCAACTTACCAATGAAGAGGTTCAAAAGGATGGTTCCAGTGCAGCTCTTCAAGTAATCTACAAACAATTTCACCCATTCATCAGTGGGGAATATTCAGCAGATTACGATCAACATTTGACTGGAATTTCCTTCAAAAACATACTGGAATGGAAATTCAGGAATTCATTGAGACATTTATCCAACTCATGGATAATGTGAAAAAGTACATTGAAGAATCTGCTCAAAAGAATGAAAACGTGAATGAGTGTCAGTGCGTTGAAAGATTGTTGTGATAAGTTGGGTAATGTTTCGTTGAAGTATCGGTGTTGCTGAATGCAAAATGTCAGTGACAACAAAAATTGATGAGTCGGATAATGCAAAAATGGAATCTTCGTGCTCAAATTCACAAGAGAGAGGGTGCACCGACACAACCTGTGCAAGATAATGCAAAGGAACACTCCATGGAAGCTTCGGATGTACCCAAGATAGAGATGCACCCGTCACAGCCTGTGCATGTCAATGCCGAGGTAAGTTGCATGGAAGTTTCTGCTGTACCTAGTTGTGTATCTTCTACTCAAAATGATGATTATGAACTGCATGAGTACGCTGCATTTGTGCTGATGATTCCCTTACCACTGAGCTTAACATATATAAGGATCAGGTTGCTATTTATGAACAAATGCTAAGTTTGAGTTGACCACCCGTGAGCAGGAAATGGATGTCCAAATACGTACAACTATTAGAAAAAGTAGGTTTAGAGAAGAAGTATTAAAGCAAGAGTTAAATTCCTTACAAGAAAAGCTTTCTAAAACTGCTAAGCAAAAACAAGAACATCAGGAAAATGTTAAAGTGCTTAAGCAAGAATTTAGTGCTAAGGAGTCAAAACTTTTGAATGATTTTTCTAATCTAAAGACTTTGAAAAACAAGCTTGAAAATAAGTTGTACGTACAAGGAAACACCATTCAGACTGCTCACATGATCACTAAGCATAGAGTTCTAAGTGGCAAACATAGTGTTGCCTTAGTTGATGAACCAAACCACGAGGCTTGTAAAAAGGCTAGAGAAGCTCATAAGGTACTGTATGATGGTAATGAGATCCTTAAGCCTAGACAAAAACCTAGTTGCGCTGAGTGCACCGAGGAAGATAAGAAATCGATGAAGTCACTAGAGAAAATGAATAAGAAGCTTGAAGATCCCGAGTGTAAAAAGAACAAGATAACGATAAAACCCCATGATTACACTAAGGAAAATTGGATATCCTTAAACATGTTTAAGCCTCGGACTCTATTGACCCCTGAACAAGTGTTCGGAAAAGGATATGGACTTGCAAAAGTGAAAATCTTGTTGAAATGAATCCCCTTGTAGGAAATTCCCTAAAGCGACTGTGTATCCTCCAAATACACCAATGCATTTAGTTCCTAGAACTATTGCCACTAAGAGCAAGACCTTAATCAGTCAATATGTTATTCTTCAACTATTTGTCGATTTTGAGAAAACTTGTAAGAAAAGGATCACACCCACTGGGATAACTGAAGGGGAAAGGGGTTTTGAGCAAACAAAAGAATGCTATCTAACTGAGGTCATGCCTTTCTTTAAACAACTAAAAGATCATTTTGAGAGTCTTAAAAAGGGGATAAAATCAGATATTAAAGAAATGGAAAAGGAATTTGATGCAATGATAGTTGAGGTTAGTGACTATGAGCGAGAATTAAAATATAATGAGATTGAGAGGAAGAACTTGCATACCTTGAATGAGAATCTTATTTCGGAATGTATTACTCAAGATGTGTTTTACATCTGCTACAATTGTTCCATTAATGTTTCTCAATTTCATGAATTATCTGTTGCTCAGAAAGTCTCCCATGATCGTGTCATTGAGCTTGAAAAAACTAATTCTAAATTGCATGAGAAAATTGAACAGGATGATCATGATAACTTGGTGAAACAGTTTTCTAAATTGGAAGTTGAGCATCTTGCTTTGCAATTAAAATATCAACATCTAAAAGAAAATGTTAAAACCTCAAATATCAAGACATCCTTGGATGCTCCGGAATTTGATGCAGTTTTTGAAATTAGCAAACGTGATGAACAGATTCGAGCTCATTGTAACACGATCGAAAGGTTGAAAGCCCAAATCTCTCAATTAAAGGGTCAAAAGAACAATATGACAGGCTCCCAAATGCCTCCTCCTTTAGATTCTCAGAATTCTCAAACTTTTCATCTTCAAAACTTAGTTAATGCCTTACAAAAGGAAAAAGAGAGTTTTCTAGAAGAAAATGAAAATGTTAAAAGACATTTTAAAGAGTTATATGATTCAACAAAAGTCACCCGTGACCAAAACAACGAAAAAGTAACGTCTTTACAAAAGGAAATTGAGAATCTGAGAAGTCAGGGAAATGGGAAACTACCACTTGTTTTCAATAAGAATGTTGTCTCAAAGTCACCCTTAGATTGCAAATACACTGTGACAGTTAAATATATTCCTCCTCATCTTAGGAATAATGAACATGCTTTTCATGACTACTGTGCTCACCTTAAGGATAGTCTAGAATGTCTCCGTGAGATTGTCGAAGAGGATTTCATTAACAAACCTCTTGATAGTGAAATTAGGTTTGCTTGCCTCCGGGCCAAACGATCTCAAGAGCTGCTTGAATGTGTAATTGCAACATGTCCAAAACCCTTAGGTGAAAAAGGCAAAGCTGTGAAGCCTTGTTCTATGCCTAGTGCCAAACAGAAAATCCGTTCTATGCCTAAAGCCAAGCATGTGACCCTTGATATGCCTTGTTCCATATCTAAATTCAAGCAAACAACCTGTGATGTGCCTCCTAGAATTTCAGATCCCAGCACTTCTAGACCGGGAATGCAGAAAGTAGTGAAGCCATGTAATGTTCCCATCGTTACTTCTACAGATGTTAAGATTGACACTAAAGTTAGCGGTCAAAACCTAGAAGCTATGCAAAGAAGGATAGGATTACGCAAACTAAAAGTGATCATGATAAGGAAGTGAAAGAACACCATAGGGACAAGAAGTTTGATTTGAACAAAAAGAATCGTGTTAGTTCTAGTATTAGCTCTAAGCTTACTAAAATTAATTCGAGGCCTTATGCTGTCTGCAAAACATGCAAAAATGTTTAATTTCTGGTAATCATGATAAATGTGATGTGTTATTTCTGAGGTCTAAGATTCATAACCCGGTTAAGAAAGTTTGGAGAGCGAAACAGATTAAGCAATCCTGGAAACCTACAGGGAATGTGTTTACAAATGTAGGATTTCAGTGGAAGCCCACAGGTCGAATATTAACGCATGGCAAACCTTACCCCTTAGCTAGATCCACTATGCCTAGAATAGTGCCTGTTAAGGTTTGGAAGCCAACTGGTAGAATAATCCCATTAAGCACAAAAGGTCATTTGACTAAGTCTGATGCTTCTACTAGTGCAGCTCCTAGTGATAATGCCATTGCATCTAGGGTTTCTGCTGATTCAAAGATTGTTTGTGCTAACCAAAAGGAACCCATCAGCACGTGGGGATCCAATGTTTCCAATTCTCTGTCTTCTTCTGTTGTCCAAAGCAGGTCGTACAAATCGTCCCTTGGTATTTGGATTCGGGCGGCTCTAAACATATGATTGGGCTCTTAACAATGACGTCTGTACACATCAGTCCAGGCCTCGTACTTCATCATTATGACGTCTGTTCACATCAGTTCAGGCCTCTTACTTCATCAATATGGCGTCTGCAGATAACACTTCAGGCCCCGTTCCTCAAAGAAAAGAAAAGTGTACGCCAAGGCGCTTTATCTTCGAAGAAGAGAAATCTTAATGTTTATGACCATTCTCATCGACATTCTTCATCAACAAGCTTCATGTTTCTCCCATGCTCATTCAGTCATCAAGTGGATCTACATTCATTAATGTATATTCTTATTCACTTGCTAAATCAAAAATGGCAACTTCGGATGCAATTTTTGATGGGATTTATGAGAAGAGTGAATATACTAAATGATGATGGATGTTTGAATAATGGTTATACGACTTAAAGTTTGATGACTCTCCTCCAACGCCTAATGTTTCACTCACTAAGGATAAATGGGATTCATTGTTTTTCAAAGATATGTTTGATGAGTACTTCCAACCTCTAACGAATGTTGATCATCCAGCTTCTGAAGCTCATGCTCCGGTTTCGACTGACTCAACTAGTTCACCATCTAAGAAGTACTTCTCAGACTACTCAAAAAGCCCAATCTCCAGTTATTCCTCAAGGCGTTGATAATGATTATCATAATATTGCAGTTGCACTCATGAATAATGATCCACTCTTTGGTATTCCTTTGCCAAATCTTCATGGATTATTATTCCTCTCATCGTGCATGCTATAAATCAACCACATGAACATTAAGGAAAATGACTACCTCATTCGCTCGAAGACATTTGTGGTGAATCTTCCAGTTCAGTCTCTACATGTATACCTTTAGGAAGAATGCATTAATGTCGAGAAATCATTTGTTCCGGTTCATTCAGTGGATCGACGTACATCCGGTTGTACGTCTATTCACGTGTTGGGCATTTGACACAAGCTGATTACTTTAGAGTTAATCAATTATCACTTATTTGAGATTGAAGTTAAAATTCACAAAGGCGAGCTTAAGATGCAAATGCATGGAATTCTTCTTCAGTTTCAAGTTTGGTATATCGTTTTCTTTATCGTGGTCACTTCAAATTGTCTACATATGGGTTGATAAAGATAGTCAGAGAGAGTTTCTATCGTAGTGGTTCTATGGCTCCTGGACACTCCAGTTCAGGACCCGCACTTCAAGACAGTCCCATTAGTTCATCCCTTATACCAAATTCTTCTTGAGAAACTCCATATGTACCTCCATCTGAAGATGATTTAAAGAAATTGTTTGATCCCATGTTTGATGAACATTGTGAGCCAAGTGCTAATGAACTGACAATTCCTACTTCAGAGGCTGCTCATATTCCTGTGAATGACGTCAATCCTTCAATCTCAATATCATTAAGTCAAGAAGCGCCTATTGCTGATCACTCTGTCTCATCAACAAATCATCAAACTTCGAGGGTACATCATGGAACTATGTCTGGTATCAATAATGAAGTTAATCCCTTTGCTACTCCTGAAGATGCTCCATTTGAAAATGTATTTGCTCCTGAATCTTCATCAGAACCATCTTCTTAAGGAGACATCGACTCTGCTACTTTAGTCCCTCAACCACTGCCACATGAACACCTCAGTAAAAGGACTCACGATCATCCATTGGACAACATCATTGGAAATCCCTCTCATCCTGTATCCACACGGAAACAACTTGCAACAGATGCCTTATGGTGTTTCTTCAACTCCGTACTCTCTAAGATCGTACCAAAAGATGTTAAAACCGCCATGGATGAAGACTGCTGGTTCAATGCCATGCAAGAAGAAATTCATGAGTTTGATCGACTTGATGTATGGGAATTAGTACCTGCTCCAGATTGTGCTATGATCATTGCTCTAAAGTGGATCTTCAAAGTGAAACTTGATGAGCATGGTGATGTGTTAAAGAACAAGGCTCGATTAGTTGCTAAAGGATACCGTCAAGAGGAGGGTATAGACTTTGAAGAATCATTTGCTCCAGTGGCTCGAATCGAGGCAATCAGAATATTCTTAGCCAATGCTGCAAGTAAGAACATGGTAGTCTATCGATGGATGTAAAGACGGCATTTCGAACGGAGATCTTAAAGAAGTTGTCTACGCCACCAACCTGAAGGCTTTGTGAATCCAGAGCATCATACTCTCGTTTATCGTCTGAAGAAAGCTCTTTATGGTTTAAATCAAGCTCCAAAGGCATGGTATGATACGCTATCAAAGTTTCTTCTGTCGACCGGCTTCAGCAAAGGAGCAGTTGATCCAACATTGTTCACCGAGAAAGTCGGCAAACATTTAACTCATGTTCAAATATATGTTGATGATATTATCTTTGCCTCGACTGACCCCAATGAATGTGATCGTTTTCAAATGAAATGGGTTCCAAATTTCAAATGTCGATGATGGGACAAATGTCATTTTTCTTGGGATTACAAATTTCACAAAGTCCCGGAGGCATTTTCATTAATCAATCTTAATATGCAAATGAAATTTTAAAGAAATTTGGATTTGTATCACGTGACACCGTTGACACTCCCATGATTGAACGTACTAAACTTGATGAGGACCACTCATGGATCATGGTAGACCAAACAAAATATCGTAGGATGTACCTCACAGCTAGCAGACCAGACATCTTGTTCGCTGTGTGCATGTGTGCTAGATATTAGGCTAAGCCTACTAAAAAGCACCTTGAAGCGGTTAAACGGGTCTTTCGGTATCTCCAAGGAACCATCAATATGGGACTATGGTACCCGAAGGACACCGGTATGTCACTAACAGCCTATGCAGATGCTGATCATGCAGGGTGTCAAGATACTCGTCGAAGTACATCTGGAGGTGCTTAGTTTTTGGGTGATAAGCTTGTGAGCTGGTCTTCAAAGAAGCAAATGAGTACTTCTATTTCCTCTACAGAGGCTGAATACATAGCCATGTCATCTTGTTGTGCTCAAATCCTTTGGATGAGATCCCAATTATCTGACTATGGCTTTGAATTCAACAAAATCCCTCTGTAGTGTGATAATAAAAGTGCTATTGCTCTCTCATGCAACAACGTACAACACTCAAGAGCAAAGCACATTGACATCCGAAATCATTTCATCAGGGAGCAAGTGGAAAACGGTGTGGTGGAACTCTATTTTGTTAAGTCGAATACCGTTAGCGACATCTTCACCAAAGTTCTTCCGAGAGAACGTTTTGAGTTTATTCTTCCTCGACTTGGCTTGAAAAGCCTTCAACCGGAAACACTCAAACGTCTTCAGGAGGAAGACGAGGAGTAAAGGTCTTTCCTTCATCTATATCTTTGTATATATTTATCCAAAAAGCAAAATACAAAATTATAAAACCCAAAAAAAATCAAATAGAAAAATATAAAACTTTCAAAATCCATAAAAATCTGAAAAAAAAATTGAAAAATCTTCAAAAAATATTGTCAATTTGTCATGTTTTTCTCAGTTCGATTATATCTACGGTCTTTGTGCTGTCATTCAAAGAATGACACGGGACTTTAGATGTTGTTCGAATTTAAAAAAAAAAAAATCAAAAAATCAAAAAATCAAAAAATATTTTTGGGAGAAAGAGAAACAATGGTTTATTGTCATTTTCAGGCAATAACCCGGTTTTAAAAGAAAGAACAGAGCCATGTTTTACCAAGTTTTCAAATTCCATGCTTTGATTCTATAAACATTTATCTGCTGAAAACTAAATGCTTTGAAAAATAACTCAGTCTCTATTTTTGATAATCATCAGGACTTATTTGTCAAAATCTCTATCTCTCAATCAACAACCTATGTCATTGATTGAGGGGGAGAATGATTTCAATTAAATTAAAAAGTTATTTGGCATGAAATTGTTTTCAAAAGATGTACATGCATGTTTTATCAATGGAGTTTAAAGTCTTAAAATCCGATCATTATCAGTTAAAACGCTTTCATAATCAAGTCACAATTCTCCTTAAAAGCTTTCAAAATCAATTTAAATCTATAAGAGATCACAAATCTCAAATGATTTGATAATTGTGATTGGGGGAGAATGTGTGATTTAAATTGGATTTAAATTGATAATTCGGTAAATGGTTTTATAAGGATGTACAAGCTCTCCTTCCCCGTAAGTGACAAACGATTTCAAATTTTCCATGCACACGTTGAGGGGGAGCATCTATCTTAAACCACAATGATTTGAAACGTGATCACTTATCTCAATGTGCAGGTTCCCTCTAGTATGTGCCAAACTCTTTTCAAATCTCGAGGCACATATTGAGGGGGAGCAAAATCATGAAAACCTCATCCTTCCCCAAAATGCTTTATCTACTTGATTCGATTAGGGAAGTGATGTTGATATTTTTTAAATGGTAATCAAAGAAGTTAATTCTTTCTCTTGCCTCCGTGTGGAAAACTATTTCAAATACTTGACTCACATGTTGAGGGGGAATTCTTCTTCTAAAAATATCAAAAACAATTCAGGTACAAAATGCTTTGATATCATAAGTATCTGGATTGATTTTTCAAATGGTTTTCAATTGGTTCCTATGGCAGATGAACAATACCAAAAAGACCGACCAACTTTCCATTATGTATGGTGATATAAGGACGATAAGGTTAGGTATGTGTTCCCATGATCCGCCAGAACCGGAGGGATCTACCAGGGACTATCCACTAGTTAGTGTAGAGTTCTTAGGTATGATGATAAAAGGAGAAAAATGAGATATGGGAAGAGTGCGGACTGAGACTGAGCTAGTACTGGAATAAACCCAACAAGGTTCTAGCTATGAAGTCTCGGTAAGCACTGAAGGGGTTGAAGAATTAAAAAGAATTGAATGAGAAAAGGGTGAAAACAAATAGCCCTCCATTTATTCAACCTTAGGGCGAAACCGGTTCAATTCATATGCTACTGATGGTAACATCGGTATTGAAGACAAGACGTCATGGACCCAAAGTGACGACTGCACTTCAACTTCCCAAACCACTCAAGTTCCTCTTAAAAGGACTTGTTTCATTCTCACGGGAACCGACATTATCTATCGACTTTCTCTTAGAGATTGTTGATATTGAAGAAGGAGACCCTCTCCCTAGTCTCCGACAGGATCCAAATATTCAAAAATTGAGTCTAGAGCCACGAGATCATCAATAAATCTCATTAGGACACTTTCAATGAAGACTCTCTGTTTCACACAATGTGGAAAGAGAGATTATATCTTGAGTCCTACGCATTATCCTTGTGGTATTGCGTAACATCTGAGTGATATTCAAACATACTCACAATGAAGATGGAAAGCCTTCTGGAGCCAACATCTAACAAGCTCCTGGTAGGTGGCATGTGAGATCTATTATACAGATCAACCATGTGACAACTGAACAGAAACAATGGGGCGATTCATTCTTTTGAATCAATCCTGGTTCAGGTTATGGATTGACGGATACCTTTGAAAAACCGGTCTTTGTGCTTTAAAAACTCTTTTCATTAAGCACGTCGACCGTGTACTAATTTTTCAAATCAAAAGGTGTTTTATGATTGATAATTGATTTTCATTAAAACCTTCGTTATATTGCAAAAACAATTTCTATTGAGCAATACACGATTGTTTTTCAAATCTCTTTTCATCAATCAGTGGACGAAAATTCGCTGGTTCACTCACTCCGTGTTGTCTTCTTTGAGACGTTCCGGTTTGAGAACAGCTAGAGCAGCTGCGAAACCCTGTCAAGGAAATTCCTCGGAATTATACCTGATCACAGGCAGTACTTGTACTGATCAACGGGGAACCGTGGGCCGTGTACCTCAATTCATCGAAAGTGTTCAAAGACACTTTCGTGCGCTTTATTGCTAACTGTCTTATGCAGGTACACCCGACGTTTGTAGCTGATCAGAATGAAGCGGTCAATCCATAGCCGCATGCTCACCTAACACATTCATCTCAAAAGAAATCATGATTAGTGCATCAATGACTCGGATATTTTCACTCCATGCTTCTGCTACGCTGCTGCCAATATCATGAATCAACTAAAGCTTCCGCTACTCTGATGAGAAGATATCATGATCCAGAATGTGAGCATGTCGATCCGAATGTCACAACATCACATAATACCAACACCACTATGGATGTATCAGAGATTTTCTATTAGCTGATGATCTCAAAAGCTGGCTCAACATTATTATCACGTGGATCAGTAAAAGACCTCCACTTGGATTAACCAAACATGCAATGAGTGGAATCAATGACTACGAGCTTCAGAGCAAAGTACTACATCAAGAATGCAAGATCAATTGTTAATGTAATATCTGATTGTATTCAATGTCATTTTAGTATATGTTTGAGGTGACCTCCCTTAGGGGGAGATTGTTAGGAATTAGAAATTCCCGGTATTAAAGAATCGGTCACCTCAAGTATATGTAATCGTTAGAAAGCTCGTAGTCATAGTAATATTTAGTTAAGTAGTATTTTGTTAAGTAACACCGTGGAGGACGGACGGGTCTTTACCCACTGTATGCCTGATCCACAGCCCGTTGTGTGGCGATTTATGTAAGACTATAAATACTCTCTACCTCCCAAGGTAGAGAGTTGGAGCTCATAATAATATCTTTCACTTTCTCTCACTAAGTTCCCTAAACCTCTAACTTTCTCTCTCTAGAATTCCACTTATACGCCCACTTGTGTTAATGGTTTGATGTGTTTGTGAAATCCAATAACTATCAGGGACAAGTGGTGTGCTCTGAGAGCTAGCAATTTCCACCACTTCCGTTATGGTCTCTGGTTCTGGTTCTTGAGAAACGTGAAGATTAGGCAAGTCATTCTTGCTAGTCACCGGTCTAAATTCTGCATGTTTGCTTTTAACCGTAAATCGTGAAAGTTTAGGATCAATTTAAGACGGCTTAGGAGCAATCGAGGGGTTAGATCTTTGGATAACCGTAGGTTGGACGTTTTTAGCATTTCCATTATTAGAGGGAAGTATCTGATCCTTTGTCACCCCGGTTTCTCGTTCCATTTCCCTACGCAGAATTAATGGATCATCACGAACAACACGAATTCTTGACATTTGTGATAAAGTCTGAAGTTTTTCAACTTCGTCCCAGAATTCGTCGCAGTCGAGAGATTCCATGAGAATAGAGAAAGTTAGAATCAAATGGATAGAGGGTAAAGGGATAAAGAATCAAAAAGGGTAAGAGGTAAAGAGGAATATTTTTGGATTTTTGGATAAGCATTTTGTAAAAATAAGAAAGAAAATCTTTTTGGGTTTTTTTGTGTTTGTTGAAAACTGATTTTAAAATGTTTTTGGGTTTTTGGATTTTTATAAGTAAATATAAACATATAGATGGTATGAACAAGGAGTGAATATTCAAATCACTAATCTGCTAAACGTAAGACTATTAGCACTGCTCCCCGGCAGCGGCGCCAAAATTTGATTCGCTCCCAGACGGTCAAGTTTTATCACGCAAGCTAGCCACTTGTGAATGGCCAACCGTAACAAACTTAAAACAGTCTGGAAACAAATGCAATGAAGATCAGGAGAGTATAGTGTTTCCCCAGGTCGTTATGTCCCAACGAGCTGTGCGAGAATAGTCAAACGTATAGTGATCGAGAGGATTTGAACGGAAAAGGATTGTGATTGATCTATACCTAAAGAGAAAGTCTATAAATCACAGGGGCTTAAATGCAAATTAAAGGAAATTAAAAAAATAAACTATATTAAATAAACGCTATCACTATTTTTAAACTGATATTTTTGATTTTTCTTTTATAAAATTTAAATTAAAAACTACGTGACATACTAAAGAAAATGTGAAACTAAAGCAATATAAATCCTAAAAATATGAAAATGATATTTTTACAATCCTAATGATAAAAGAAAATTTTTAGAAAAATAAAATTATTTTTAAAACTATTTATCTAATTATTATTAATTAAAAACTATTTTTACTTAATTAATAATACCCTAAAATTCAAGAAAATATGAAGTAAAGCTAGAAAAATAAAATTATGACTTGGAAAAATCTAAAATAACTAAAAAGAATTTTCAAAACTAATTTTATATTCTTCTGATTATTTTTCTATTTTCTATGAATTAAAAACTAATCAAAACTAATTAAATTACTAAAAATTACAAATTTAACTATGAAAAATCTGGAAAAATAATTTTTTTACTTTTTATATTTATCTAAACCTAGGAAAATTGAAAAATTATTTTTTTGAACTTTTTCTGAATTAATTGTATTAAAAGCTATTAAAAATTGCTTAAAAACTGTTTTAAATAAAGAAAAATAGCAAACTGACCTAGAAAAATATGAAAAATTCAGGAAAACTCTAATTTAATATGCTGAATCTAAGAAAAATAGAAAAACAGTGGCCTATGTGGTAGAATATGAAACTGCCATGCAAGTGCTTATGTAATAAGCACTTTGAATAAGCCAAAGGTTCCAACTGAGAACCAAATTGTTACAGAAGCTAAGTTATGCTAAAATTACTCTAAAACAACTTATTACAACAAGTCTTAACCTCTGAAATGCACACTACTTAGTTTTGATTATTTGAGCACTTATGCCAAAACAGATTTTGAGTGCTACTTTGTGGCTAATGCAAATGCTTATTAATAAGTCAAAGAAAACCAATGGTTGGAATCTCAAATAGACCTGGCTAGCTACCTTCAAACCAAAAACCAGACCTAGGCAAGCTCTTATGAGCTTGGTGC
The DNA here is from genome assembly GCA_910596185.1 of Chrysanthemum makinoi. NCBI lineage: Eukaryota > Viridiplantae > Streptophyta > Magnoliopsida > Asterales > Asteraceae > Chrysanthemum > Chrysanthemum makinoi. Next base: position 186,240,384 of record OU343221.1, read on the forward strand.
AAGGGCTGCACAAAACCTGTGCACACTCAGTTAATACTGAGTGTGTACAGGGCACTTAAGCCCATTTTGACAAGCATTTTTTAAGCTTATAAAAAATTGACAAAATTCTACAAAAATGATAATAAGCAAGTAGACCAACTGAAGTTTTAAAACTCTCAAGTTTCACTTAATTTGTCCCAGAAATGAGTCAATGATAAATCATCTCAGTTGGGCTCAAAATGGCTTTTTCCAAGTTTTGACTTTTGAAGTAAAAATGAAATGTTGACTTTTGTGAGATTTGGACTCAATTTTTGGACTGATATTGATATAACATGATGAAATAAACTTAATGAAAACTATATCTATGTATTTTAAACACAAAACAAGTTTTTGTTTTTACAAATTTCAAACAGTTAAGCAGTTAAGACAATTAGAGGATGATTTTGACTTTGAGTGTTTGCAAGTGCAGTATTAAGACAGATATGAGTTTAAATGAACTAAACAAGCTTAGAGCAACAAGTCTCAACCACTTAGCAATCCTCAAACACAGGTCTGCTGCACAAAACCAAACACCACTTTACCAACTGACTTGCAATTTAAAAGAACTAACTACTGATCTAGCTAATGCAGACACTTAAACTGAATTAAACTAACCTAAATACAACTAATTAAACAGGTAAGAACTATTAATGACTACAAACAAAGATTATGCAATGATTCTTGAAAAATGACTTACACTTGGTCCTTAGCCACAGTGGCTTGCCAAAGAACACAAGATCAACTAACCTATCCCAAACCCTAACCTAGCTCATTATCAACCCAAATCCATGCTGCATCAACCCATATCCAATTCCATGACCAAATTGAGCTCAGTTGACTTTCTTTGACCAAAATCCAAAATTGCTAGAAACTTGAATTTAAGCTTATATAAGCTTATATGAACTTGGAAAGAAGCTATTTGAAGCTTGAATGTATGAGTTGGAAACTGAAATTTACAACAGTGGCATAAAAATATGAAACTAGATAAACTTTGGAATTGATGCTTAAAATTAGATTATAATGACAAAGTCACTTGAGTTTAATACATTGAAACAAAAGATAACAGCTTTGAACTTGAATTAACACATTTAAACTAAAAACGACATGAAAGAAATTTTACAAACTAACTACTTCTTTCTTCTCTTGCCTCTCTTCTCTCTTTTATATCCCAATAAGCTTCCACGTGTCCTCTGAGCAAATCCCATTCATAATTTCAGCCATTGGATGAGTGTGGTGCATATTGGCCATAGGATCAGTTTTGGCGGGAAAGTTATTTTGACCTCTGTGGACTCTGAAATTGCAACTGGAGGGGGGTGGTGGATTGTAGGGGTGATGATGAGGGGGTAGGGTTGAAGGGATAATGTGAGAGTGAGAGGCGTTGGGAGAAGGTATTGCAGGGCTAGTGGGAGGAAGGGGATAAACAGTGGGCGGGCTAAGGGGTTTGACTTTATTTGACTTGGGAGTCCAAAAAGGGGAGGTCACTGGATGGGCAGGGGTCAAAAGGTGTAAATTGCAGGGGGTCAAAATTGGTTTTGACAAGGCTTAGTTTAATATTAATGATAAGGACCAAAATTGTAATTCTGCCAAACTAGAGGGACCATAGCTGCCAATTTATCAAAGTTGTCACGAGGACCAAAACTGACAAGTTCCAATAGTACAAGGACCAGTTTTGACATTTTTCAAATTTCCAAGGACTAAACTTGACAATTTTCAAAGTTTAGGGACCTAAGTTGTAAATTTGCAATTTTAAATCTCAAGGACCAATTTTGACAACTCATGAATCCCTAGGGACTTGAAATGATATTTTTCTTTATTTTGATTTACCAGGGACTGTTTTTGACAAATTTTGAAACTCGGGGGACTAAAACTGCCAATTATGCAAACTTGATACGTTTTTCACCAGATTTTGATATTTTTGCATTTAAAACACATAAAACACTTATTTGTGATATTTTTATCATTTTGATGCATTTCTGAGTGTTTTCAGATGTTTTTGCAGTTTAAATGGTACAAAAATGATGAGTATTTACACACTCATCAATGGTCAAGTTCTATAATATTCTCCTCTTTTTTGTCAAAACAAAAAGAAGAGGCGAGGCGGAAAGTGTAATGAGCCCGAGCCATTTTCTCCCCCTTGGCCAATGCTCCCCCTAAATTGGGTGCCAAGAGAAAGATACTTGGATTGTGAAAAAGTTACAACAGAAAGGTTAGTAACAAGCATCATCATAATTATACAAGCAATTTCAACCATCAAGTAACAACCAACAACTATATAAGAAACACCATTCATTTTTTAAAATATTTCATGACTTGAAAATCATGAAATGGAACACAATGGATGTATTGATACATAAAGAAAATCCTAAAAATTAGAAAAATAAAAAAAATCCTAGAAAATAAAAAAATAACTTAGAATTATAAAAGAAAAAACTAAAACCCTCCTATTGAGGAGGTGGATGAGTAAGAGTGTTGATTTGCTCTAGGATGTGGTTGAGGATAAACCTCATCTCATCTTGGAGCTCATGGACTATGATCCGGGCCCGTTCGCTAATGTGGGCGGTCCGCTCACAATTTGAGCAACCGTGTCTAGGTGGGAAAATAGGTTCATGATTAGGTGGTGGTGGAATGGTGGAAGTGTTGTTGGTGTTGGATGGAGTGATGAGGGAGGAGAGCAAAGCATTTTGCATTTGCATAGCTTCACTAAGGTGAGAATCTACCATATTGGAGAAGTTTTGGAAGTTTGCTAGTTGGGCTTGTATCTCCACTTTTGATTGTGGGTGATCTTCCCACATAGATTCATCGATGTCATCGATATGAGGAGATAATGATGTTGGTGGTAGAGCATGGTCCCCATACAATGGTCCATGAATGTCATTACGAAGTAGGTGGAAGAGGCGAGGTTGAGGTTCGAACGGGGCATTTGGGTCAAATGATGGGTGTGGTGACTCATGAGCGATTCGCTCAATTATACCAAATGATGGTAGTGGAGGTGGATTAGTGGGCCTAAGAGGTAAGTCCTCTAAGTCCTCCAAGAATAGGTTTAGAGATTTTGGTGGTGTAGAGAATAGTTCTAATGATATGAGCTTTGGAGATTTAGGTGGTGATGGTGATTTGGATGTTTGGATTGGAGCCGGTGGTGGAGAGGTGACAATGGGAGTTTTTGTAGGTGGTGGAGTGGTGATTACAATGGGTGATTTTGGAGGTGGTGTAGGAGTGCTTAAAGTAAGAAAGTTTTCAACTCTTATGGGGGATGAGATGGTTAGAAGTGAGGAATCGGAAGATGAGCTAATGTTTACAAAACAACAAGGTCTAACACTCATTCTAGCAGTTTGCTTACATGGTTTGTTTGATGGGGAAGATGTGGATGACTTAGTCATTTTTGCTTAAGCTTATTTTTGGAGAAGATGAGAGAAATTGTTGAGGTGTGAGGATGATCATCTTTGAAGCCTTACTTTATAGGATTATGAGATTATGGATAATTGTGTTTGATTTGATGTTAAGCCATAAAAATGGAGTGGTTTCTAATGATTTTGAAAAGTTTTAATGCTAGTAATATCATCTAAGTCAAGCCATACAAGAAGGTTTGAGTGAAGAGACCAAGATATGCAATAAATGTGTCCTAATGATTGCAAGATCTTGAAGTTCAGATCACCCAGGGATTTCATGGAACCAAATTTTTTGTTCCTTCCTTTATGAAAAAGGGTTCCTTGGGTGAATTTTGGGAATTTTTGAATTTTGGTGGGAAATGGATATCCTATATGTCTAAGTGTGTTAAACTAGTTCTAATATGAATAAAGGGCAGTAAAAACTATTCTAGAAACTAATTTTAGTAAATTGGAATGCGGGAATGAGCGAAATTCAGCAACATACCTAGGCATCCTACAACACCAAATAAATGCACAGACGGATCCCAAATTTTGGGTCCGGCTGGTCCGTCAGTGCAGTATTGGCGGGACCCAAATTTTGAACGGACGGAACCAAAAAATTGGTTCCGTGAGATCCATCAGTGCAGTTTTATTTGGTAGTGGCGTTTTTTGACCCCGGGTAATTTTCCGAATCCTGAAATTTTTCTTAAAACATATGGAGATAATTATTTCTAGTTAGGAACAAGAAAAAACGCACATATAAACATAAGGGAACATGTATTTTCAAGTAGGGATATTGATTTTGACTAAAAAGTAAAAATGGGTAAAATTGGATAACACCCGTATGTTATCCCCCTGCATGAAAAGGTTAGCATACATTAATGTTTTAAGTTAGTTTATCATCTTACAAAATGAAAACACATAAATAATATCATACAACATTGTTTCTTGTCTTGTTCCAAACACCATCTACCATCTTCTTGTAAATCTTGGTCATCATCCTACCAAGGCACTTGAACATCCCCTTGATTTGCTTGAACTCCTCCGTAGGGTTCTCCACTTCTGGAAGTGAGGCATAGTACTCATGTGGTTGAAGCCTTGAGTTGGGGAGACCGTCTTCAGAGCTATTTGATGATGATGAAGGAGTTGGAGGTTTTGGCCTTTTTCCCTTTGCCTTAGTGTTGGATACTCTTTCATCGATCAAGGGCACAAATATGTGAGGGATGAGAGAATAGTCTAGTTTCAACCCTCTAGGGCTTGGCAGAATGGGTGCATAAGCTCTATAAAGACGGGTAAGAAGCATCCTGTATGGAAGAGCAACGGAGCCTTGAGTAGGAATGTCTACTATTCTCCTAGCAATGTCGTAAGCCAAGTTGAATTTTTGATGACTATACAAGCTATAGAGCATGTAACAAAGGCAAGCATTGATGTGGTCTCTATTTCCTATGGTGCTAATGACATTGGCTCTAAGGAGTTCCTCCCACTTTTTGAATTAGGCTTAAGCTCATTGAGTTCCATACCGTATGGATCTCGGTTGACTTCCTTTCCCGCTCGAGTAACACGGGTTGGTGCTACCCTATCATTGAAGAGGTGCTCACGAATGACGTCCTTGTCTATCAAAGGAGTTTGGTAAGGAAGAGAGCGGTCATGAATAGCATCAAGGATAGTGAGTGACCACTTATCTGAGTAAAGACAAGTACCACGGCAAGGAATCCCTAACACTTGAGAAAATTGGTTGAGAGAAATGGTGTAGTCATTTTGTTAGGAATTAGAAATTCCATTATGAAGTGTCGGTCGCCCCAACTATAGACTAGCACAAGTTAGCTCGTAGACATATCGTTATTTATCAGTTTATTAGTTAGTTATTAGTTTAGTTTAGCGTAGTGTAACACCGTGGAGGAAGGACGGGTATTTACCCACTGTATACCTGATCCACAGGCCGTCAAGAGGTCGTTTACTTGTAACTATAAATACCCCTTCCATCCTTGGAAGGGGTGGTGCTTCTCATTAATCTAACCTTGCATTTTGTGTTACAACTCTCTTTCAAGAACACCCTCTCATCTCTTTCTCTCTCTAAACCATGGCATACTTGATTCATCACCATCCAAGGCCACCCGAATCATCATCAACACAATATGTATGATCCTACAAATAGTATTAGATCCAAGGTTATTGTGTGTTGCTGATTTATTGTGGTATGAATCTTGTTTTTAAACTATTTTTTTGGTGCTATTTTTGTGGTCGGAATTTTTTTTTCTTATCTTTTGGTAAAACAGTTTATCACAGTTTTAGTATCCTTTTTGTTCCAAAAGTCCTGTGCTTTTATACAGTTGCATATGTCTGTTATGTGTCATCTTATCCAAACAGATGTATTTATTTATCTCATATCATTTTTTTTAGACTTTTGTTACCATATATGTGAAAATAATCGTTGGTCAAATGGTCAGATTCGTATGGTCAACTGGTAAATTTCTTGGTAAAAAACGGGTCAAAAATGAAGAGTCCTTATGATGTTTATATGGGTTATATGAATCTGGTATGTTTCTTGGTCAAACAGGCAAATATTAAGCTTAATAGCAGTTTTTCTGGGTTACCTTTGAAGATGAACGGAAAACATGGTCGGAAAACTCATCGGAAAAAATAAGTCAACGTGGGTCAAAACCCTAATCTTACGCTTAAGGCCGCATCTACAATATGAATACGAGTAACTGGGAAAGTTACTCGTAAGGAACCATGCGTACGCGTAAGATTTACCTTGCGAGTAAGAACCTACGCGTAAATGTCAACGCATAAGGTTTCTTACGCGTATGGTGTTTGACTTCTTACGCATAAGCTTTTACGCCTAAGGTTCTTTACGACCAAGGTTTACGCATAAGCAACACGTGTTACGCGTAAGACCAAGTTTTTACGCATAAGTATGTTACGCTTAAGCAGAAAAGACTCTACGCATAAGGTTTTTTTTTCTACGCATAAGACTCAAAACCATAGTTTACGACTAAGACTCTTTGACAGAAATACGAGATGAGAAGAAGACCTTGACCATAAACCAAATACCAAGACTCACAACTCGAGACTTCAGTAATCATATGTCATCAGTCCATATTGAAATCAAACAGAAATGGATAAATGATTCATCTAACATCCACGAGACCATGTCGACTCACATCAACAAATCCTAATCCAACTCCATTTCAACTAACAAAACTCAAAACAAATTTAAAGTAAATCTCAGATCTGATTCAACCTTGCTACTAATCTTAACAGATTTTTTTGTTGAATCCTCATCATCACAGATCTATATTGAGTACAAGTCACAACATAATAACAACCGATCCCAGTTTTTATTTATTTCGCATATTGCAACAGTCTTTAAGACCTCAATGATCAAATAGACGAAAAAGAAAAACCATCATAGATCATATTGTAGCATAACTACTATATCTATCCGAAGCTAAAAGGTCAAAGAAATATAACTTGTTTGTTACTTTCTTTCTCTTGGTTCGTTTATACTCAAAAAGAAAATCACAACAATGACCTTACCCGAGACCATACAATGATCTTGAAGCCATATCTTTGCTCTGAGTTCACGAATCACACAAGTAAATTAATCGAATGGTGCTTGCTTGTGAGTTTGTGTTTGTGATGAGATGAGTTTGTAAGATCTGTGATTGAGATGATGTGCTAGTGTCTGCTGCGTTTTTGGGAGAGAAAAGTTTGGAGATGGGGCGTATTTTTTGTGTGAATATGATTAGGGTTTGTTAGCCGTAACATTTTTATTAGAAGTGATGGTCATTCAAGTTTAGGAACTTTGTAATGTGTGTTAGATATAGTGATAGAATAGTCAACGGGCTCGTGGATTGGACTAAGCTAAATGGCTATAAGTTATGTTAAGCTAGCCTTGTATAAGTTGTCATCCAATCCAAGCCCATCCCAAAGCCCATTAGGGCATATGTACTTGCAGTATAAATACACCTCAAATGTGTCATTTGAGGTGTGTGCTTGAGTGTGTGTGTGTGTGTGTTTCTTTCAAGTAATACAAGTTCTTTTCATCTTTTATTCTCTCTACACATACACGACATATATCTTCAAGTCACATCTTTCCTTTCTTCTTCTTCTTAATCTTTACGCATATCTTGTGTTTGATTCGTGTGTTGATCTTGTGTTGAAGGTTGGTATACGCGTAAGGTTGGTGTAAAAACGAGGTCCTACAATTGGTATCAATCGCCTAACAATGGTTTAGGAGTGTTGTGTTACGTTTTTGGTTAGAACTTTACACATAAAGTTGCGTTTTTCTCTATAAACGTGGGCTTTTTGCATAAAGTTTTGATTTTTACATGTTGTTAAGGTTAAAGTTGTAGTTTTTATTGATATTTAAGTGTTTTAGAAGAAGTTTGTGCAAAAGAAATCATTTGGAAACGAGTTTTTGGGTGAAAAGTTGCGTTTTTGCAAAACTGGGCATTTTTTACGCGTAAGCATTGCAAGTCAAAACCCTCTTTTTACGCGTAAGAAAAAGTCAAAACCCTCTTTTCCTACGCGTAAGATTTGAATTTTTACACTTAAGCTTTTGGTGACAAATCTCCGTGCAACAACGGTTACTCAGTGTTTCCCTTTCTTGGATAAGCTTGAAAAACACTTCGACTTGTGGATATCTTTCACGCTTGGATGAGTATGAAGGATTTTGGTTTTAAACCTAATCTTACGCCTAAGCAGAAAGCTTACGAGTAAGCACTCTACGCCTAAGTTAAATCTTACGCGTAAGGTACTCTACTTCTAAGTATAAAGTTTACGCATAAGCTTACGTTTAACCTTAATTTTACGCGTAAGTATGGGTCTACGCATAAGCATCATCTTACGCCTAAGGAGAGTTACGTATAAGCAGTCTACGCCTAAGCCAATTTCTACGCCTAAGCAAATCCTACGCTTAAGAACAGGTTTACGAGTAAGATTTTGAGCAAAACTTCAAACGGCCATAACTTTTGAACCGTAACTCCGTTTTCAGCGTTGTATCCATCAAAACGACTGTGAGAACGAGGAGATTGCCACGCCGAAAGATATATGGGTCAACTTTCAAGTCCTAAAAACGCTCAGAAAAGAAGTTATTGAGGTTTTTAAGTTTTCAGACCCAATTTTCACTACAACAACCGAGCTTAATCTTCATCAAACACAACTCCTTTATCGTTGAATCGATCCTACATCAAATTTATCTATAATATCTTCATCAATGGCAACTCAACAAGACATTCATGCAGCCGGTGCCGAAAACCGTCCTCCTATGTTGGAAAAAGGTGGTTATCTTCAATGGACAAGTCGTATGCTCCGCTACATCAAGACCAAACCTAATGGAAAACTAATGATTCAATCCATTACGAATGGACCCTTCAAGCCTCGACAAGTCCAAGACCCTGGAAATTCTGATGCAACAACTCCCGTCCCACCGTCCTTTCGTACTCAATATGAATCAGAATACACTGAAGAGGATAAGAAGCAAGTCGAAGCAGATGACATGGCAATTCATATTGTCCAAATGGGTTTACCAAGAGACATCTTTACTGCTGTAGATAGTTGTGAAACTGCTTTCGATATGTGGGAACGTGTTAGACGGCTTTGTCATGGAACAGAAATTGGTCAACAAGATACGGAGAACAAGCTTCTAACTGCATGGGAGAAGTTTACATCTACTCCAGGAGAACCCATTGAATCCTACTATTGAAGGTTTTGCACTTTAATGAATGAGCTTATCAGAAACAAGTTGGAACCCAGAACTATCGTGAGTAACATCAAATTCCTGAACAATCTTCCAGAAGAATGGAGACGATATGTCACTATTGTCAACCAAACAAAAGACTTACATCAGGTAAACTTTGATCAACTCAACGATTTTCTGAAACAAAACCAAACTGAAGTGAACGAAGTCAGGAAAGAAAGATTGGCAAAGAATCATGATCCATTGGCACTAATTGCAAAGACTCAAACTACAGTGAATATACAACAACAAGCTTCATCATCTTCCACTAACAACAACTTGCAGCAATACATTCCACAACCACAAGCTGTTTTCCCTCAACAACAATTCTATCCACCAGAACAACAAGTCATTCAACAACAACAGTATCTACAATACCAGGAACAAGGAATCACTGATCCTGAAACTGAACAAGAAGAGGCTTTGTCACATGCATTTGCATTCTTGGGTAAAGCATTCAGAAGTCGCTATTCCACACCAACTAACAACAACCAAAGGATTTCATCAAACACTCGCAATAGGCAAATTGCACATCCGGGTTTGAATATGGGTCATCAAGGACAAATGGTTGGAGTTATTGGGAATCAACAGGGATATGCTACTAGATTTCACATAGGTAATTAGGTGGTTCCGTATTAGGGTAATCAGTTGGGTCAGAATGTTGGAAATCAGATGGGTCAGAATGTTGGGAATAGAGCAATGGGTAATCAGAATGGGACTGTTGCAGCTCCAGTCGTTGGGAATTATGGAAATGTGAATCAGGTTAAGTGTTACAACTGTCAAGGAGTGGGTCACATGGCAAGGAAATGTCCTACTAAGCCAAAAAAGAAGAATGCTGCATATCTTTAGAAAGCTATCTTTGTTAGCACAAAAGGCAGAATCATGAATGCAGTTGAGTGCTGAGGAACATGACTTTTTCGCTATTATGGATGATTTGGAAGACCTAGAGGAAATCAATGCGAACTGCATCTTCATGGAAAATCTTCAGGAGACTAAGTATGACACTGACTCTGACGCACCTCCTGTCTATGACGCCAATGTAGTATCTGAGGTACCAATCATTGAACCATGCTATAACAATGTCATATTTGACGTGTTTACTCATGACGAACATCATTCTGTGACATCCGCACCTACTTATGATACATACCTGGACAATCCGAGTTGTAGCAATACTAACTCTGAAACTCCAGACGTGGATCCTAGTAGAGGCTGTGTGGCACAAAATACATAGACTGATGAGGAAACACGTGCTTATTTTGAAACATTAATCAATAATTATGGCATTGAAATCGAGAAAGTTAAACGGTCAATCACGAAGTTAAGGCCGCAAATGCTAAACTGACCGCTGAGCTTGAGAGTTACAAGGAGAACGCAAAAGCTTTTGAATTTCACAAAAACAAAGAGTCAGAATTAGAAATTGGTTATCGAAATTCCGTTTTAAAAGAACAAAAATTGTAAATCAAGTATAACACACTTGTTGTGAATTTGAACTTGAAAATAAAATCTTTAAACAAGGAAATTTCTGATCTAAACGACCAACTTTCTAAACAAAAAGCAATGTTTTCTGATCTTGAAAAAGAGAAGAAACAGTTGATTATTGATTTTTCAAAACGAGAAGATTCGCTCCTTGATGAAATTCTTGATAAAGATGAAAAAATCAAGAAATTGGAAATTTGCTTGTTACAACGGGTCATTCAGCTAAATCAACCAATATGCTGATTAATCAAACAAATCCGTATTTTCATACAACACAAAAAATGGCTCTTGGTAACACACCTCCTTGTTTCCTCAAGAAAGCTCAAAAAGAACAGAATGTTTTGAACAATGGAAAAGCTTTGCATAAACCCATAATTGTTCGTAATTCTCTTGAAACATTAGAACTATCTGACGAGAGTAGATCAAAAATGAAACAAATGAATTCAGAAATAAAACCAATCGACTATAACAAATGGAACAAAATTTCTGGAATTACTTTTGTTACACAAAAAGAAAAGTCAAAGTTTTCCATCACACCAAGTGTTTTAAACAAAGTGTCAACACCAGTTTCAAAATCAGTTTCAAAACCAGTTGTTGTCTCAAAATCTCTTTCGAACATTGAACAAATATCTTCAAACAATCCTTTTAACACAAGTGATGCTAGAAGTATTTTAGACAATGTGAAAACTAGAATTGCGGGACTTCAGGAGACTGTTAAAACTAAAACCCATATTACAACTAACATCTGGTTTTCTAGTTTTGATAATGAAAATAAAAAGTTCTTTGAAACTGAAATTGCCCCTCAGCTGAATAACATCAACTCAAGGGTAATTCATTTTGAACAAGCATTTTTGAAAGAAACAGCTGACTTTGTCAAGGACCATAAATCCCTGGTAAAGCAAGCTAATGATAGTGTTGAACACATCAAAGTTTTGGAAAATTTGAATGATTCTCTCTCTGAAGATGTTCTGTGTACTGATATTATGTCCATTATTTTACAAACATATTCTGTTGAAGATCATGAAAGACTCCAGTCTGAGACCTCCGCAATTGTTTCAAAATATGAAAAAGCTCTTGAAAAACTTGAAAAAGAAAATGTCTCATATTTTAAACAACTTGATCGAAAATCTGAGGAATGCAAGTATGACAAGCTGTCATATGAGCGTGTCTACAAAGACATGAAAGAGCAAAATGATCTTTTAAGGGCTCAGCTGGAATGTCAAAAAGGAAAGGCTGTGGATACTAAGATTGCAAAACCATTGACTGAGGAGAAAGAAAATGTTTCAAAACCGGTTTTCAAACCAAAAATGTCTGTTTCTCTACCTCCTCCAAAAGTCAATGAGAAAAATGATTTATCAAAACCAGTCATTCCACCTGCCTTGCCTAAGCAAAAAGAAAAAACAGTTGAAAAAGCGGTTATGGAGAAACCAAAAGTTTTAGCACCTGGCCTTTTTAAGATGAGTACCATTAATGCATCTGCCTCCACATCTAAAACATATGGAACAAATGACATAAGTTTAGAAAAGCACTCTAAAGAGACTAGGAAAGCTGAAACGACTTCTCTAGATAAAAATGTGATTCCTAATGAGTGTGCCTTACCTTCTACAGGACTAGAAAGCACCTCTAGGAGCAGCAGACTAAAGACTAAGAGCAATACAAGGAACAATAGAGTCTCGCATGCCTCTAAGAGTAGTAGCTTGAATAAAGAGAAGAAAGTAGAAGAACACCAAAGGAATTTACCGCTTTGTAATAAGAAAGACATTTCATCTGAATGTAATGAACCTATGAACTCTGCTAAGTTTAATGAATCTGTTGAATCTGTTTGTTTAACTTGCAAGAAATCTTTAACTAATGTTCAAGATGATTGTGTTTCTAAGAATGTGATTGATAAGCCTGTTCAGAAGAACTTCCCAAAAAGAACTTATGCTAAACCAATAGGACGCCTAGTTGCAAAACTTAGGTTTTACACTACTGATAAGAAGCATAGTTTTTATTATAGGGATGATATTTGGAAACCAACGGGTAGAACTTTCACACTCCAGAATGGTAGAATGAGTGATGAACCTATTTTCCCAATAGACAACTTCTATGAGTGTGATCAGGACTTTACCTCTAACCTAAAGGAACCAAAATCAAAACGGTTTCCAAAATCTTCTTCTTCTGTTCTTGGCAGATTATCGAAATATGTCTTTGGATCGTCGACTCGGGTTGCTCCAAGCACATGACCGGGAATCAAGGCTGCTGATCAATTTCGTTTGGAAATTCATGGGAACTGTACGTTTCAGAAATGATCATGTAGCAGCTATCATGGGTTATGGAGATCTACCTTTTGGAAATTATTTGATCACTCGGGTTTACTATATTGAAGGGTTGGGACACAATTTGTTTTCAGTCGGGCAGTTATGTGATGCAGATTTAGAGGTTGCTTTTAGGAAAAATGCTTGCTTCGTTAGAAACTTGGATGGCACTAATCTCTTAACTGGGAATCGTGATACAAACTTGTATGCTATCGACATAAACCAAATGGCCTCTTCATGACACGAGCATCTGGAACAAAGTCCTGGTTGTGGCGTAGAAGATTATCCCATCTCAGTTTCGACACCATAAACAATCTTGCCAAAGACAACATCGTCAACGGACTTCCAAAGTTCAAATACACCAAGGATCACTTATGTCCCTCATGCGAACAAGGAAAAAGCAAAAGAGCATCATATAAACCCAAATCCTTACCTAGTTTGGAAGCAAAGTTGCATATGTTGCACATGGACTTATGTGGCCCAATGAGAGTTGAAAGCATTAACGGGAAAAAGTATATTCTTGTTATCGTCGATGATTATTCAAGATATACATGGGTTAGGTTTCTGAGATCAAAAGACGAAGCACCAGGGATCATCATCACCTTTCTAAAAAGTATTCAAGTACTTCTTCAAACTCCAGTAAGGGTTGTAAGAACAGACAACGACACTGAATTCACAAATCAGGAGTTAAGATCTTATTTTGAAGATGTTGGTATTACTCATCAGACATCAGTTGTTAGAACTCCACAGCCGAATGGGGTAGTTGAAAGAAGAAATCGAACTCTTGTGGAAGCTGCTCGCACAATGCTAATCTATTCTAGTGCACCATTACTTCTATGGGCTGATGCTGTTGCCACTGCTTGTTTTACTCAGAACCGTTCCCTCATCCATCCAAGATTCAATAAAACCCCATATGAACTTGTGAACAACAGAAAACCTGATATCTCTTACTTTCACGTGTTTGGCGCTTTGTGCTATCCGATAAATGACAGAGAAGATCTAGGAAAACTGAAAGCTAAAGGTGATATTGGAATCTTCATTGGATATTCAGATAACTCGAGGGCATTCAGGGTGTATAATAGGAGAACTAAGAGGATCATGGAGACGATGAATGTAAATTTTGATGAACTTTCATAGATGGCTTCTGAGAGACTCGCTCTAGAACCAGCGCTTAATCCGATGGCTTCTAATCAAAACAGATTAGAACCCGCACCAAAACCGCAGACTTCTGGACACATCAGTTCAGGACTCGTACAACAAAGAGCTCCATCAACTTTTGCTGACACACCTCATGAACAAGAATGGGAGAATTTCTTCGAGTTAATGTTCGATGAATACTATGGTGGAACATCGACAAATGCATCAAACCATCATTCCGCTGCACCCGCTCAAAATCATCCACCACCACCAACAGAAGATGCATCTACAACGGTCGAAACCAATGCACCAACTCCATCCACATCATCTACATCTACTCCAGCAACTCCAATTCTAGAAACAGTTATACCAGCAGTTGATGAGCAAAACCAAAACATATCATTTCAAGAAGAACCTACTCAAAACCAGAATGATGCAACGTTAGATGAAGACTTATTTGAAAACCCGTTTGCTACGGAATCAGCTGAATCATCTTCAAGCTTACGAGAACCATCTAACTCGCACTCGTATAATCTACGGTATCCTTCTACTTTGAAGTGGACAAAAGACCATCCGATTGAACAAGTTATTGGTGAACCGTCAAGGCCAATTCAGACGAGACGCCAACTTGCCACCGTTTGCGACTTATGCATTTACCTTTGCTCAAATTAGCAATATAGAGCCGAAGAACATTCGGGAGGCAATGGCAGAACCCGCATGGATAGAAGCGATGTAGGAGGAACTTCTCCAATACCGTCTACATGACTCTTGGGATATGGTTCCAAGACCAATTGACATTCTAGTCATTGATCTCAAATGGTTATGGAAGAACAAAAGGGATGAAGAAATGACTGTAATTCGCAACGAAGCTCATCTTGTGGCCAAAGGATACAAACAGGAAGAAGGGATAGACTTTGAAGAGTCATTTACGCCGGTAGCTAGACTTGAAGCAGTCAGGATATTCTTAGCCTATGCAGCTCACAGAAACGTCACGGTTTATCAGATGGACATTAAGACCGCGTTCTTGAATGGAACTCTGAAAGAAGAAGTGTACGTGATGTTAATACAAATAAGCAGTAAAAACGTTTATTTATATTTTACAATCTTCTAATGTTTTGTCGATAACAAACGTAAAATCATTTTAACGAAACAAATAAAATACGTAAATAGTTTGAGTCAATAGTTTCCTAACACACTTACGTATTCACATAAAAAGTGATTTTATGATTTAGATACATATGTACAACAACTAGTGTTTACATATTGGACTAGCATATCTTAAACTAAGTATATACCAAAATGGGTAAAAACAAGTATATACTAAAATGGGTAAAAACAAGTATATACTAAATGGGTAAAAACTAGCAAATGGTATTGACCCATAACCCATGGTTTTATATATACCACTTAACCAAGTTCATTGTATTCTTGAGATACATTGTATCTAGAAAGAAAACCATGGATCAACCCATAACCCATGACCCATGACCCATGTTAGCCTTAATAGCAATTAATAGAAGTGATGGTCATTCACGTTTAGGAACTTTGTAATGTGTGTTAGATATCGTTCTAAAATAGTCAACGGGCTCGTGGATTGGGCTAAGCTAAATGGTTAGATGTTTAGATAAGCTAGCCTTGTATAAGTTCATTTAACCCAATCCATGTCCAAGCCCATCTCACGGCCCATGGCCAAGCCTTAGGGCATTATGTTACTTGTACTATAAATACCCCTCAAAGTCTCATTTGAAGGGTGTGCTTGAGTGTGTGTGTGTGTGTTTTTACTTTGATATTAAAGTTCTTCTTTTCATCTTTCTCTCTACACATATACGCATAACATATATCAAGTCACCATCTTTCCATCTTTGTTTCTTGTTTCTTCTACGCATAACGTGGGTGTTTGTGTTCGTGTTTTACTTGTTTGGTTAGCTTGGTAAAGTGATAAGGTTGAGATATTTAAGGTCCTACAATTGGTATCAATCGCCTAACAATGGTTTAGGAGTGTTTTGTTACGTTTTTGGTTAGAACTTTACATAAAGTTGCGTTTTTTCTCTATAAACGTGGGCTTTTTGCATAAAGTTTTGATTTTTACGTGTTGTTAAGCTTAAAGTTGTAGACTTTATTGATCATTAAGTGTTTTGGAAGAAGTTTGTGCAAAAGAAATCATTTGGAAACTTGTTTTTGGGTGAAAAATTCGTGTTTTTGCATTTTTGGGAATTTTTTACGCGTAAGCAACTTTTGGTCAAAACCCTCTTTTTACGCGTAAGAAAAATTCAAAACCCTAGTTTTCTACGCATAAGGTCTACGCGTAAGATTTGAATTTTACGCATAAGCTTTTGGTGAACCATCTTCGTGCAACAATGGTTACTCAGTGCTTCCCTCACTTGGATAAGTTTGTGGAACACTTCGACTTGTGGATATCTTTCACGCTTGGACAAGTGTGAAGGATTTTGGTTTTAAACCTAATCTTACGCATAAGCAGAAAGCTTACGAGTAAGCACTCTACGCATAAGTTATATCTTACGCGTAAGGTACTCTACTTCTAAGTATAAAGTTTACGCATAAGACTTACGTTTAACCTTAAGTTTACGCGTAAGTTGGGTTTTACGCATAAGGAATCCTACGCCTAAGCTTTCTACGCATAAGGAATCCTACGCATAAGCAGTGTCTATGCATAAGCACTAATTTCTACGCTTAAGAACAGGTTTACGAGTAAGATTTTGAGCAAAACTTCAAACAGCCATAACTTTTGAACCGTAACTCCATTTTCAGCGTTCTACCCATCAAAACGACCGTGAGAACGAGGAGAATAACACGCCGAATGAACTATGGTCAACCTTCGAGTCCTAAAAATGCTCCGAACAAAAGTTATTGAGGTTTTTAAGTTTTTATACCAAATTTTCACTACAACAACCGAGCTTAATCTTCATTAAACACAACTCCTTTATCATTGAATCGATCCTACATCAACTTTATCATCAAATACCTTCATCAATGGCAAATCAACAAGACATTCATGCAGCCGGTGCCGAAAACCATCCTCCTATATTGGAAAAAGGTGGTTATCTTCAATGGACAAGTCGTATGCTCTGCTACATCAAGACCAAACCTAATGGAAAACTAATGATTCAATCCATTACGAATGGACCCTTCAAGCCTCGACAAGTCCAAGACCCTGGAAATGTTGATGCAACACCTCTCGTCCCACCATCCTTTCGTACTCAATATTAATCAGAATACACTGAAGAGGATAAGAAGCAAGTCGAAGCAGATGACATGGCAATTCATATTGTCCAACTGGGTTTACCAAGAGACATCTTTGCTGCTATAGACAGTTGTGAAACTGCTTTCGATATGTGGGAACGTGTTAGACGACTTTGTCATGGAACAGAAATTGGTCAACAAGATACGGAGAACAAGCTGCTAACTGCATGGGAGAATTTTACATCTACTCTAGGAGAACCCATTGAATCCTACTATGGAAGGTTTTGCACTTTAATGAATGAGCCTATCAGAAACAAGTTGGAACCCAAAACTATCGTGAGTAACATCAAATTCCTGAACAATCTTCCAGAAGAATGGGGACGATATGTCACTATTGTCAACCAAACAAAAGACTTACATCAGGTAAACTTTGATCAACTTAACGATTTTCTGAAACAAAACCAAACTGAAGTGAACGAAGTCAGGAAAGAAAGATTGGCAAAGAATCATGATCCATTGGCACTAATTGCAAAGACTCAAACTACAGTGAATACACAACAACAAGCTTCATCATCTTCCACTAACAACAACTTGCAGCAATACATTCTACAACCACAAGATGTTTTCCCTCAACAACAATTCTATCCACCAGAACAACAAGTCATTCAACAACAAAAGTATCCAAAATACCAGGAACAAGGAATCACTGATCCTGAAACTGAACAAGAAGAAGCTTTGTCACATGCATTTGCATTCTTGGGTAAAGCATTCAGAAGTCGCTATTCCACACCAACTAACAACAACCAAAGGCTTTCATCAAACACTCGCAACAGGCAAATTGCACAGCCGGGTTTGAATAAAGGTCATCAAGGACAAATGGTTGGAGTTATTGGGAATCAGCAGGGATATGCTACTGGATTTCGCATGGGTAATCAGGCGGTTCCGTATCAGGGTAATCAGTTGGGTCAGAATGTTGGAAATCAGATGGGATAGAATGTTGGGAATAGAGCAGTGGGTAATCTGAATGGGAATGTTGCAGCTCCAGTCGTTGGGAATAATGGAAATATATATCAGGGTAATCAGTTTACGTGTTACAACTGTCAAGGAGTGGGTCACATGGCAAGTAATTGTCCTACTAAGCCAAAAAAGAAGGATCTTGCGTATCTTCAGAAAGCTATGCTGTTAGCACAAAAGGCAGAATCTGGAATGCAGTTGAGTGTTGAGGAACATGACTTTTTCGCTATTATGGATGATTTGGAAGACCTAGAGGAAATCAATGTGAACTGCATCTTCATGGAAAATCTTCAGGAGACTAAGTACGACACTGACTCTGACGCACCTCCTGTCTATGACGCCAATGCAGTATCTGAGGTACCAATCATTGATTCATGCTATAACAATGTCATATTTGATGCTTTTACTCATGACGAATAGCATTCTGTGACATCCGCACCTACTTATGATACATACCTGGACAATCCGAGTTGTAGCAATACTAACTCTGAAACTCCAGATGTGGATCCTAGTGGATGCTGTGTGGCACAAAATACTAAGACTGATGAGGAAACACGTGCTTATTTTGAAACATTAATCAATAACCATGGCATTGAAATCGAGAAAGTTAAAACGGTCAATCGCAAATTTAAGGCCGCGAATGCTAAATTGACCAATGAGCTTGAGAGTTACAAGGAGAACGCAAAAACTTTTGAATTTCACAAAAACAAAGAGTCAGAATTAGAAACTGGTTATCGAAATTCCGTTTTAAAAGAACAACAATTGCAAATCAAGTATAACACACTTGATGTGAATTTGAACTTGAAAATAAAATCTTTAAACAAGGAAATTTCTGATCTAAATGACCAACTTTTTAAACAAAAAGCAATGTTTTCTGATCTTGAAAAAGAGAAGAAACTGTTGATTACTGATTTTTCAAAATGAGAAGATTCTCTTCTTGATGAAATTCTTGATAAAGAAGAAAAAATCAAAAAATTGGAAAATTTGCTTGTTACAACGGGTCATTCAGCTTAATCAACCAATATGCTGATTAATCAAACAAATCCGTATTTTCATACAACACAAAAAATGGATCTTGGTAACACACCTCCTTGTTTCGTCAAAAAAGCTCAGAAAGAACATAATGTTTTGAACAATGGAAAAGCTTTGCATAAACCCATAATTGTTCAAGATTCTCTTGAAACGTTAGAGCTATCTGAGGAGAGTAGATCAAAAATGAAACAAAATCATCCGGAAATCAAACCAATCGACTACAACAAATGGAACAAAATTAATGGAATTTCTTTTGTTCCTCAAAAAGAAAAGTCAAAGTTTTCCATAACACTAAGTGTTTCAAACAATGAGTCAAAATCAGTTTCAAAATCAGTTTCAAAATCAGTTTCAAAACCAATTTCAAAACCTGTTGTTGTCTCACAATCTCTTTCGAAAATCGAACAAATGTCTTCAAACAATCCTTTTAACACAAGTGATGCTAGAAGCATTTTAGATGATGTTAAAACTAGAATTTGGGGACTTCATGAGACAGTTAAAACTAAAACCAATATTACTACTAACATCTGGTTTACTCGTCATGATGACGAAATGAAAAAGTTTTTTGAAACTCAAATTGCCCCTCAGCTTAATAACATCAATTCGAGGGTAATTCATTTTGAACAAGCATTTTTGAAAGAAACATGTGACTTTGTTAAGGACCATAAATCATTGGTAAAGCAAGCTAATGAATGTTTTAAACACATCAAAGTTTTG